>OZ030390.1:53661847-54301847 GCA_964023965.1 Melinopterus prodromus
CAGGTGGTTTTTTAAACCTGAATATGTGTACAAGATGTGTGCAAAATTTGGTACTGGTATCCGACACTGAAATATTTTTACACTAACGCCACCGACTAATAGCGGTAAGGGCGGAAATGTGGCTGCAACATGATGGAGCTTCAGCCTCCTCGATGACCAGACTTAACGAAACTGGATTTCTTGTTGTGGGGCTACATTAAGCACATCGTTTATGCAGAACCTCCAATAACACCAGAAAGCATGCAAGATAGAATCCGGGGTGCATTTCAAACTATTACGCCCGACCTATTAAGAGCAGTAGCGAGGTCATTTCATTCATACGCGTCTTCCTTTGTGCCTCGAAGAGCACGGAAGACATTTCGAACAACTACATAATTAAGTACACTGAAATTTAAAATACTTCTCTGCGTCATATTTTATGAAATATATTGCTTTTCAACGCCACGTACGATATTTATTACCTAAAATTGCCGTTGGAAATGCTAAAAAATGAGTTTTTGGTGAATAACTTTTCAAATATTGGGAACTGACATGGGGTTGTATTTATAAACAATGTTTATTTTTTAATTCTGCATCTTTTCACATAAAAAATGTATGGATTCCTATTTAAAATAAGAACAATAACATGCTTTGAAGTTTGACACTAGATTTAGGTCACCTTGTATAAGGTGGATCAATGACGCTTGGTTAACGAGACTACTAGACCTGACTCAACAAGGGCGTCGTAAAATTTGACGTGCATTTTGTGGTTTTTATTGATTTTGAAAACCAACGATGTAAAATCAAATTTGTGTGGTTTTTATTCTTTTGCGCTGCTGTCACTCAACCGACTTCAATAAAATTTTGTTGGTATGTAGGCAACCATAAAAGGCTTCCAAATGTGTAAAAAAATATATAGCATGCACATTAAAAAATATATTACCATGGCGTTGCACATTTTTCAGATATCCTGTATAATCAAAAATATTTTCTTGAAATGTACCTTGAAGTACAGCGTAAGCCTGCAAAATGTCAAACTCTTAGCTTAATTAGCAATTTTCTATCTAATAATATTTACCACCTGATGCACTTTTGTTGGTAGAATGTACTCACTGAAATGTTATATTAATGTTGTAAAAGTATGTTGTATTATTGTAGATAAAATGTTGTCAATAAAACATTGTGTTAGGAATATTTCAACAATGTTGTAATGAAGTAACAATAATATGTTACAAAAGTTACTTTTATACAATGTTACAGAATGTTGTCGCAATATACGTTTTAGGCTGTATCTAAGTTATTGTTACTTCTTTTAACTTTTCGGGCGTAACGTGATTTAAATTAAGTATGTTCACTGTAACGTGGCATTCAATATGGTATACTGGGTGATTCAATTTCGAGCCTCACCATGGGGATCTCGCTTATATAGACCTTATCAAATGATATCAACATAGATATGTTGAGTTTCAGGATCGGATACCCAAACATAGTAAGTATGAATTTCATCAAGAACTTGAAAAAACAATACAGATCTGAGTTGAGATCTGCCAAAACAAGTGCTTTCGAGAAATTCATATCATCAGCAGAAAATAGACAAGCAGCAATTTGGAAAATAATCAAGCATTCTCTGCCATTCCAACCAGATGCTACTCCCACTATCCCTAGTGCCTCTGAATTTAATAATTATTTCATAAATATATCAGACGAATTAACAAAAAATATTCCAATAACACATGTAAGCCCTCTTAACTATTTAGGCCCTCAGCCACAAATATCATTTAATTTTCGTGCAGTTACAAACAATGAAACGCAGAATATAGTCAACAATATTAAAAATTCGACCAGCAGAGATCCATTCGAACTAAATGTAAAAATGATCAAAGCAATCAGTGGTATTATCACCAATCCTCTTACAGATATAATAAACGAGTACATTGTCACTGGTTATTTTCCCACCTGTTTTAAAACAGCTACAGTTATTCCCATCCATAAAAAGGGACCTCAAAGCGATTGCAGTAATTTTAGACCTATCGCCCTGACGCCTATATTTTCCAAGATATTTGAGTTGGTACTGAAGAAACAAATAAGTGATCATTTCGAATCTAACGGGCTGTTTAGCAATTCGCAATTTGGGTTTAGAAACAAAAAATCTACATCTTTGGCTGTAAACTCATTAAGCGAGTTAATACTGCACAATTTTGAACAGAAACAGATCAAAAAGGGCACATTCTACGATCTAACTAAAGCATTTGATTGTGTCAACCATGGGCTATTGCTTCAGAAGCTAAAGCACTACCGGTTTTCGAACGATTCGTTGCATTTACTATCATCTTATCTTCAAAATAGGCTACAATGCGTGCGTGCTAATAATCAAACATCTAATGCCCTTCCTGTCGGATGTGGAGTTCCTCAGGGTTCCGTGCTGGGTCCTATACTCTTTTTAATTTACATTAATGATCTCCCAGCGGCTGCTCCATTTTACCATCTTGTATTGTTTGCAGATGACACCACGAGTATCGTTACCGACAATAATCTAAGTGCACTGAATTCTAAAACCGAAAGAGTTGATGAAAACATCAGAGAGTGGTTTATTTCAAATAGACTCAACGTGTGAACACCTCAAAAAAAAGTTACTGGTGTTCGCGTTGAGGAACGAACCTCTTCTTGGAGGTAACGTAAAATTTTTAGGTGTTGTGCTTGATCATAAAAAGACATGGGAAGTACTCATCAACTATGTGGCCTCAAAGTTAGCTAAGTCAATATATTTTATGAGAACTATAAAAAGCAATTTAACAACATCATCTTTGTTGGATGCATACTATGGACTCTTTCATTCGATAGTGTCATACTGTATAATAGACTGGGGGCACTCTGCACACATGTCTGTGATATTTAAAATGCAGATGCGATGTATTCGCGTGATGCTGCGCACGTAAACAGCAAAGACCACCCAAGAAGTAATAGTACCCATACTTATTGCACGCGTTTTGGTGACAGATTACGCCATGGATTCCATCGACTGCAAAGGTCAAGAACCGGAACATCATACTACTCTGTTTTTTAGTTTTTTAGTTTTTTAATGCCCTTCCATCCAGCATAAGAAATTTGCCAATAAAATTATTTAAAACAACTGTTAAGCGGTTTCTTGCTGAGAAGGCCTTTTACGGTGTGGATGAGTTCCTGAATGTGTGTGACGACATATCCCTGTACAAATCCTGTAATTAACTGGAACATATACTATGTATTTTTTTTCTCGTTGACCTGTGTAACATATCTCTGTATGATTAACACTAATAAATGACTATGACTATGACTATGACCATGACTATGACTATTAGTGGAGATAGAGCCTATGTTTAAATTTGGCAAAGTTTCGTATTCTTGTGCCAATCAATTATCTGAAAAGAAATTTAAGCTATCATTTTTCATTTTTAACATATCCACAAATAACTGAAATGTTAGATATCGTTTTTAATTTTTTATTCAAAACCAAACGTAGCTAGACATTTGAAGCAAAAACATTCCAGAGGTACTTTTTAACAAGGAAGCAGTGTCATTTTATGTTGTCATTCTATGTTTTGGCATTTTCCGATAGTCGTATTTTTTCTCATTTCCGCAATGTATAACATGTTACCATTCTTTTTTAAAATAATGGTGTAATAATCAAAAAACCTTCAGGTATCCAACTGAAGCTTGGTTACAGACCGCCGGCGCCGGAATCGTTGCCAAGCAACGCCAACAATATTTACTTGAATCAAGCGGCGCCCTCAGCGTTAGGTTTGCCATTTAACCAAATAAACCTTAATTGTGGTTGATTGTGGATGTAAAATGCCGATTACCAATAACGAAAAGCGTGACATAGTTAAGAGTTTAATTGAATTTTGTCATTTTCCGATAGTTGTGTCTTTTCTCATCTTCGAAATGTATAACATGTTGGCATTATCTTTTAAAACAATGGTTAATAATAAAAAAATCACGTTCTTCTTTTTCTTGTTGTTTATCGTGCTAATCACGTAACCAACTGGAGCTTGGTTACTGACGGCCGGCGCTGGACCGACCAAGAGTGCTTTGGATTAAAAACATTCACATTGTAAAAGAAGCAAGTTTATACAACATAAAGATTATTTTATAAGTAAATGTTCAAATTGGCCGCTATTTTCTTGAAGGCATACAACCGTCCCCGCTTTTCTACATGTTGTTATGCTCTTCTAACTGTTCTTCCCGGAATAGCATTGACCGCATTTGTTATTCGATCCCGCAGATCGTCGATATTTCTGCGAGTATCGTGATAAATTTCGTCGTTCACACTTACCAAAATTATATTACAGCCTCGTCTCATAAATAATACATTGTAGTACCTTCTATTCTTGTACTGAATCACACGTTTAGAGTAAAAACCTGAAAAAACTACCTGCTGCGCCGGCTGCGGGCAATGCCTGATTCACTATTTCATTCTTCGTTCGTGTGCTGAATCGTACGTATCGTTTCGCACAGTGCGTATTTAATATAATTTAATACAATCTAGTGTATTTAAAAATGCCTAAATAATCTCAAAAACGGCATAGGACCGATAGTGACAGTGACTATTCGATGGACCGAAAAATTTTAAAGTTAAAGAAGAAGCTGTAAAAATTAAATGGAAAGAAAAAGGAAACGGCATTTTCCAACTCAGAGGGCGTCAAAAGAATACAAATTATCAGTTGATAATTTTAAAACCTGCTTGTGACAGCAGTATTTGCAATAGTTTGCAATTAGCTTGCTTATGTTAGCAATACCCGTATTATAGGTATATAATACAACCTATTAAAATAAATATTAATCAAAGGATCAAAGAGGTTTTTATTTCCAATACATATATAATACAATATCTTATCATTAGATAAGAAAAACTTGCTTGTGACAGCAGTATTTGCAATAGTTTGCAATTAGCTTGCTTATGTTAGCAATGCTCGTATTATAGGTATATAATAACTTAACTTGTGTTGATTTTTTTGCCTATTTTACTTTAATGAACTGAAAACGGTGTGTTTTTTTGGGTTCAAAAGGCTAGGTGTTCTGATTGAAAAGCACAACTGTAGTTTGTAGACTTTTTTTATTAGGTTCTATATTTCGCTGCCTATTATCAGCTTCTTCGGGAACTAAAACAGACACAGAAGAGAGAGTAATACAGAATAATAAACACTAAGTAATCGTTCTTAAAATTACCTCTAACAATAGTCGTAGTTACATACTATGAATCACATTATTCAACGGCATGCGGAGTGAGGTTAAGAAAATTTGACATTTCATACACCAACCCCATAAAACCAAAAAATATAACAACAGCACCACCGGCAAACTGCAAAGAGAATGGTAATCAACAATTATAACACTTAAACAACAAAAGATGTTTTGAATTACCCGAGATAAACAACAGGACCGCAATTACAAAACAATTCGTCAGCATTCGATGGATTATAGGTAATATGACAGGCAGCAAACCAGAACCGGCAACCGAACCGAGCCGTAGAGTAAAAATCCCCAGGCACGCGCAAAACAATTGCACACTGCACAACCTTAAAACATAAAATTCTTTTTCAAAATTAATAGAATGTCTGTTCCTAACGCTTAGGTAAATTACCACGGTAATATTACCGTAAGTTACCGGAAGCATAAATTCTCGCTGGTAAATTACCGCGGCAGTAATTTTACTGGTATTTTTGGTAATATTACGGTATGTTACCATCGTTAAGTTACCGCGGCGGTAATATTACTGGTACTTTTGGTAATATTACGGTAAGTTACCTGTGGTAAGTTATCGCAGCGGTAATATTACCGTAAGTTTTGGTAACATTACGGTAAGTTAACATTGTTGTTACAGCTGCGGTAGTACTACCGGTACTTTTGGTAATATTACGGTTACAGCAAGTTACACTTGCTAAGTTACCGGGGCTGTAATATTACCGTTACCGGTAATAATACTGGTAATATTTACTAATAACTTACATCACGGTAGGGTTCCCGAAATATTTTGTATGAGACATTAGTTCATATCAAAAAGTAAATCCGACTTCTGCGGAACGCATCTAAAAAATTTGTATGGTGTCTTATGGAAAAAAGTGATTCGATTTGCGTTGGTTCGATATGCGTTGCATTTTCCCGGAACGTAACCCCGACGCAAATCGAGGCCCTAGTGTATGCTGTCACCAGCAAGTTTTTATTATCTAATGATAATTTATTATATTATATACATCCCATATAATATTGCTATCACAAGCAAGGTAATTGCCAACTATGCTGTCACAAGCAAGTTTTTCTTATCTAATGATAAGATATTGTAATATATACCTATAATACGGGCATTGCTAACATAAGCAAGCTAATTGCAAACTATTGCAAATACTGCTCTCACTAGTGGACCTATAGACCGCCTATTGGGTAGATCAGTGAATCGGTAGATCGCAGGAATCGATAGACCGCATAGACAGTGGGTATATACAATAAAGACTTCGTTTGCAAAATTAAAATTTCAAGTTGATGTAAAGTTATTTTTATGACCTCATATTAACAACCAAAAAAGTTGCCCTAATTAAAAAAAAATCTCCAGCAAGTGAAAAAAAAACCTTTTTTCATTTTGAATAATTTTAACAATAGTAGAGGGTGTGAAATAAAAGTATAAACATATATAATTCTAATACAACCTACTTAAATTGCATAAAATTGAGTAATTTATAAAATATATATATATATTTTTATAATCCGTGCAAATTACGACGATAAACAGAATTTTTTTTTCAAGAAACACGCATGATCTAAATAATAATTTGGAAACATGAAAAAATTATAGACCCCTTGCAGAAGACCTAGATTGTTTTTTATTTAGGCTATTTTTTTGTTGTATACATAGGACCATAGAAACAACTTTTTATCAACTTGTATATTTTTTTCCCGGCACCATTGACCTTATTTACAAAAATAACTATTATTTGTTAAAATTACTCAATTTTATGCCAAGTGCGGAAGACCCAAATGTTGCATTAGAATAATATTTTTATACTATTATTTCACAACCTATTGTTAAAAATTTTCAACATGAAAAATACTTTACCCCTACTACAAAAAAAACACATTTATTGAGAAAAATTATAAACTTTAGGCCACTTGAGGGTGATATATTTTTTCTTATATGGGACAATATTTTTGATGTTATACCTAAGTGGGTTCATAGAGACAACTTATATTAACTTGAAATTTAGATTTTCCAAAAATGGTTGTTTTGATACACCCTACAAATTGGTTGGGCATTATTTATACCTACATATTAGAATTGTAGATTTATAACATTCTAAATATATTTAAAACCTGTAATATGTATAATTGGTTTGTTTGCCCATCAGTAAAAACAATTAGTTATTCCTAATTGCTAAGAACCCCCATTGCGCACACGCAAGAGTAAAAATAGGTGCTTTGTATAATTATTTTGATGCTGCTCGAGCAAACCTGTAAAATAAGAATAATAGATAATAATAGAGATAATAATTATTATGTAGACATACTTTATTGTAACTTAATCATTGTACAAACAAAAGAAAAATATACCAGTGAAGTGATAAATAATGAAATAACCAATGATCCGTGAAGTGATAAATAATTTGTAAAAAATATGATCAACGCTAAATATAAAACGATGTTCTGTTACAGAGAACATTCATATATATTTGTACAACAATATTAGTTGCAAAAATATATATGATAATTTATTATTGCACAGCATTGTATACATAAATATATACATATTACAGAAAACAAAATAAGAAACGGGGAATATTTACAAATTTAAATTTTTCTTTGGCTCGTGTGCCTATTAATTTGACCTACCTCTAAATACGTTTCGATTATTCCTACATAGAAGTCCACCCTTTAAGCCCTAAAAAATGTTGCTCACCATATGCAAAAGTAAATCCAAACTGTCTGCTTTTGCAGTATGAATAGTACGGATGTTTCAATGAAATTGAAAATCACATAAAAGGTCACATTGGCTTACGATTGAGGAATGCACACACTCTTGAATACTTTCTACGATAAATAGTACCTCAATAACTCTTCCGAATTAAATTCGTGTTGATGTAACTTTTTGTTGGAAATTATTTGAAGACACTCCTGAACCAACGTTGAGATAATTAGCATTAGAAAAATGTTCTTCCTGTCTTCAAAGTTTTTCATGGAATGTCTATTTGACAATTTAAATGATATAGTAAGCTTTATCACAGACGTAAAGTTAAGCTAAAGAAATATGAATTAAATTACGATTCGGGGTTACCTGTAATCACAATACTGGAAACGTATACATCCGCAAAGGCTTATTCTAATAATAAATTCCACAATAATGTTGAGAAAAAATGGTTCATTTTCTTCAAATTCTTTTACGTGATGAATCTTCAAAAGCTTTGACGTAAAGCAAGCATCCTGTTTTGTTTCGTGTGAGTGATCACCGTTAGAAGAAAAATCATGCTAAGGACAACATTCCAAGTCTTTGTAGGCTTGTTTTTCGCCTGCTTTCAATTCCCAATCATACTACTTGAAATTTTGGATCATTATCCGTTTTCAGAATTCTTCCTTCTGATTGCGGCAAAATTTTACATCGTCTTCTTCCCATGTTACACTCGGCTTCACTAACAATTACTTTATTGTATTGATATTGACATTATGTAGCTATTTCCATTACCTTTTGTTGTCTCTAATACATCTATATTGTTTGCATTCGGTCACGGTTGAATGACTTGTGTATGTAGGTATGCTAAAAATATTTAATAAATGTGGACTACCGTAAACAAACCTTCATAATAACATGTATTAAACTTACAATGCGCCATTTGTATTGGCAAAGTCGGCAAAGCGAATCCATATTTATAAACATAAATGTTAGGTTATGCAGAGGTTATGTACGGCTGACGTTTAATAGCGCTGGTAGCGCCATCTTTCGAGTAATCGGCTAAAACGTCCGAATTCTTGTAGAAATGCATTTTGTGGACAATTTATCGATCGAATGAAATGGTAGTCACAGCATACCCGTTAGTACTACCACAGATTATAGTCTGTGGTACTACACACCCGGGTACCTTATACGTTAAATAAGTAACCACAGCTCGGCTCATAGGAAAAATGACATAAGTTCGGACGTATTATTAAGTTCAGTGGCTGTAAAACGTAGGAAAACTTACCCAAACTCAGCAATGAATGATATCTCTGCTATAGCTTGTAAAATCATACCATATTATGCTTGTATCTACACGTAGTAGGTTTCATTCGTACGTAATAAAGACAAATGCGAATTCTTAATTATTCATATACGTAGAACACACGTTATAGGTTTCTCAGAGGCTTTTTGGAACGGACGTTGTGGTCTTAACCTCCGAAGATAATGATCAACAAATTGCAGGTTATGTCTGCGCTTTTGATGTTTCTTAGCTGGCAACCATGACGACGCGTAATAAACTGCTGTTGGAATGTTGAGGCGCGTTCACCAAAATCGCTCGCTTTTTGGAAAATTTTGAAGCAAAAACGCCCTAGAGGCCTTTTTGCGTCGATTTCAAAAGCTCACGCAACGTAGAATGGTCCATTTAGGGCGACGGCCGCGCTTCGCGCGCCCGAAAAGGCTTCTCCATATTTTCTATAAGCAACTAAGAACGCACTTTTTCGCACGTGAAATGGTGAGAAAAAAAACTTGAAATCAAAATACTTAATATATAGACAAGCAAGTTTTTCTTATCTAAAGATAAGATATTGTATTATATACCTATAATACGAGCATTGCTAACATAAGCAAGCTAATTGCAAACTATTGCAAATACTGCTGTCACAAGCAAGTTTTTCTTATCTAATGATAAGATATTGTATTATATACCTATAATACGGGTATTGCTAACATAAGCAAGCTAATTGCAAACTATTGCAAATACTGCTGTCACAAGCAGGTTTTAAAATTATCAACTGATAATTTGTATTCTTTTGACGGTCTTGTGCGCCCTCTGAGTTGGAAAATGCCGTTTCCTTTTTCTTTCCATTTAATTTAGACAGCTTCTTCTTTAACTTTAAAATTTTTCGGTCCATCGAATAGTCACTGTCACTATCGTTCCTATGCCGTTTTTGAGATTATTTAGGCATTTTTAAATACACTAGATTGTATTAAATTATATTAAATACGCACTGTGCGAAACGATAGGTACGATTCAGCACACGAACGAAGAATGAAATAGTGAATCAGGCATTGCCCGCAGCCGGCGCAGCAGGTAGTTTTTTCAGGCTTTTACTCTAAACGTGTGATTCAGTACAAGAATAGAAGGTACTACAATGTATTATTTATGAGACGAGGCTGTAATATAATTTTGGTAAGTGTGAACGACGAAATTTATCACGATACTCGCAGAAATATCGACGATCTGCGGGATCGAATAACAAATGCGGTCAATGCTATTCATTGCTATTCCGGGAAGAACAGTTAGAAGAGCATAACAACATGTAGAAAAGCGGGCACGGTTGTATGCCTTCAAGAAAACTGCCGCGGTAATTTACCAGCGAGAATTTATGCTTCCGGTAACTTACGGTAATATTACCAAAATTACCTGTAATATTACCCCGGTAATGTTACCGTTCTGCATGTCTAGTCGCGCCCCCAAGCAGCGCAGCGGAGCGAAGTATCACACTGCCGCGCCGTTAGCAGGAGAAGGACAGCCGAAGCAGGTTGGGAACCGACGTCTGTGAAGTTGGCCCCCCTTGGTAAGATATCGAAATTCTGTTTCTACAGATCGTTTGCGAATCGTTTGCGAGTGTTTGTGAGTTTTGAATTTTCGTTTGCGAGTGAACCGTTACCGAGATATAATTAAAACAAAATTGGGGGGGCCAGATTCACACTAGCCCCCCCCCCCCTTGACAGAAAATCGAAGTTCTGTTTCTACAGATCGTTTGCGAGTGTTTGCGAGTTTGGAATTTTCGTTTGCGAGTGAACCGTTACCGAGATATAATTAAAACAAAAATTCACACTAGCCCCCCCTTGACAGAAAATCGAAGTTCTGTTTCTACAGATCGTTTGCGATTCGTTTGCGAGTGTTTGCGAGTTTGGAATTTTCGTTTGCGAGTGATTCCTTTTTAAGATAAAATTCGAAAACTTCCGGTTGGTGTGAAGTTGGCCCCCCTTGATCAAACTTTAAACTTTTTTTTTTGCTATCTAGGTTTCAAATTGTTTGGGCATGTTTGCGAGTTCCATTTTTTCGTTTGCGAGTTAACCGTTTTTGAGTTATAATGAAAAAAACTCGTGCGGCTTATGTACGCCTAGCGCTGAATAAAAGATTAGGAATTATAGCCAAGTTTTTCAAAATTATGCATTTTTTACAGATTGGTTGTATTTCATTTGCATTAAGTATATTATAAAGTGGTTACTTACATTCCATTATGGGACATTTTGCCGATAGAATTAGAAATATACGCTGTATGCAGAGTTCTATGCTGTCGCGAATACCATATCAGATACGAGACGGTCGCACAGTCTAATTCTATCCACAAAATGTCCCATAATGGAATATAAGTAAACACGTTATAATATAATGCAAATGAAATACAAGCAATTTGAAATGAAAAAAAAAAAAAACGAACGATTTTGAACAAACTTGGCTATAATTCCTTCTCTTTTATTCAGCGCTAGACGTATAGAAGCCGCACGAGGTTGTTTCATTATAACTCAAAAACGGTTAACTCGCAAACACTCCCAAACAATTTGAAACCTAAATAGCAAAAAAAGTTTAAAATTCGATCAAGAGGGGGCCAACTTCACACCAACCGGCAGTTTTCGAATTTTATCTTAAAAAGGAATCACTCGCAAACGAAAATTCTAAGCTCTCAAACACTCGCAAACGAGTCGCAAACGATCTGTAGAAACAGAATTTCGATTTTCTGTCAAGGGGGGGCTAGTGTGAATCTGGCCTCCCCCAAATTTGTTTTAATTATATCTCGGTAACGGTTCACTCGCAAACGAAAATTCCAAACTCGCAAACGAATCGCAAACGATCTGTAGAAACCGAATTTCGATTTTCTGTCAAGGGGGGGCTAGTGTGAATTTTTGTTTTAATTATATCTCGGTAACGGTTCACTCGCAAACGAAAATTCCAAACTCGCAAACACTCGCAAACGAACCGCAAACGATCTCTAGAAACAGAACTTCGATTTTCTGTCAAGGGGGGGGGGGGGGCTAGTGTGAATTTTTGTTTTAATTATATCTCGGTAACAGTTCACTCGCAAACGGAAATTCCAAACTCGCAAACACTCGCAAACGATTCGCAAACGATCTGTAGAAATAGAATTTCGATATCTTACCAAGGGGGGGCCAACTTCAGAGACGTTTGCGAACCGATGAATTGTAAACAAACGCAAGTATCAACGCAGCGTGTTCGAGGGAATCCCCGATTTATTTCGTCTGCATATCAAATCATAACAACGCAAGCCAGATTTACGGTCCTATATTTTCGATCAACGCAAATCGAAAACAACGCAAATCGAGCCGACGCAAATCGAGGCCCTAGTTGGTAATTAGCTTGCTTGGGAGAGCAATATTATATATGTATACAGGGTGTTTCAGAAATAACGGCTAACCTTGAAGGAGCATATGCCCAAGGACGTAATAAGCATATTTTGTCAAATAACGTATGGTCTAACTTAACGCATTATTGAGAAAATTAATGAAGAAAGACGGAGTCCGTCCCTGACCAGCGGAAGACAATCGACAACACACCACTATAGTTGTGTTGCAACTGGTGACAAATTAACGTTGCCGAGAACATATCGGCTCCCACCACTTTCTCGCTGAGCGTGACAATGACCTACATTCGCCAGGTTGATATGAAAGTACACAAGCGTGGTCACGGTCGATCAGCTGTTTCTTGGTTTATCAACAATAAAAATCATTTGGATTGTGGAATCTTAATGTCAGTTTATTTGTGTAGTGATTGTGTAGTACCAGAGACGGATGAATAGCAATTCTATGGCTAGAATGCGACATAACATTGATCGGTCGAGACTCGTAGTTGCTGTGTTAAATCGGTTTGGTTTGTTCGACGATAACGCTTAATAATCACAATGTTTGTAAATCCGCATCACATTTCTGGATTAGGTACGTACTTATCTCCCTATTTTTAATTCTTTGTACGGACTTTTGTAACCGTAGACGGGTCATGCGCGTTCGACCATTTGCCAGGGCCGGCCTTAGACGAATTCTTCAATACAATTTTGTTAGTACTGAAAACTTTGAAATAGACTATAGGTTATTTGACCAAAATTGCTTCTCTGTCCTTGGTGAATATGCTCCTTCAAGGTTAGCCGTTATTTCTGAAACACCCTGTATAATATAACATATTATCGTAGATAATATAAACCTGCTTGTGACAGCATGGTGTGCACTTAGCTTGCATGTGATAGCAATGCTCATAATATATAGGTATTTACATATACCGGGTGGTCGTTTTAACTTGAGACTCCTAAATATCTCGTAAAATATGCATGGTACGACAAAAGTGTCTTAAACAAACTTGTAGGACTCAAAGGGGGAAATGAGATGACGATATCAGTTTCATTGCAGATGGCGCTGCAATCGGTGAAAATGATGCTAACTTCATTTTTTTAAATGGGAATACCCAAATTTTTTATCAAATTATGATATTACGCTAAATAAGAAGAATCTTTTGTCAGAAACTTTTTTTCGTACGATGCATTTTTTTCGTGCGTAAACAAACCCTATGCGCATGACGGCGCAACGCCCGGGATACCAAAACGTGTCCTGGCTACGCACATACGTTCCTATGTTGTACCATGAGTGTCTACTAAGTCATCGGTTTGACTGCCAGACGGCGAGCGCATCCCATGCAGTGGCAGCTGTCGTAACTACCGCAGCCGCCACAAACTTCCATCGTCAATATCTTTTAATAGATGCATTGTACGAAAAAAATATTCAGACAAAAGATTGTTCTTATCTAACGTAAAATCATAATTTGATAAAAAATTTGGGTATTCCCATTTAAAAAATTGAAGTTAGCCTCATTTTCACCGATTGCAGCGCCATCTGCAATGTAAATGATATCGTCATCTCATTTCCCCCTTTGAGTCCTACAAGTTTATTAAAGACACTTTTGTCGTATCATGTATATTTAACGAGATATTTAGGAGTCTCAAGTTAAAACGACCACCCGGTATATTGTATAACATATTATCGTAGACAATAGTATAAACCTGCTTGTGACAGCATGGTGTGCAATTAGTTTGTTTGTGATAGCAATGCTCATAATATATTGCCTTGTGTGTAAACAAAGTCAGGCAATATACTTGCCGCAATATAAACTTGCTTGTGACAGCATAGTTGACAAATAGCTTACTTGTGATATCAATGCTCATAATTAATATTCTTATATATATATATATATATATATATATATATATATATATATTGAATCATAGATTATCATTAGATATTATAAACCTGCTTGTGACAGCATGGACTGCTTTTGTATATATCATAATATAGGGCTGTGTTTGTGAACACAGACCTCCAATAAAGTAGCCGTAATATGCTTATGACAGCATAGTTTGCAAATAGCTTGCTTGTGATAGTAATGCTCATCATATATTTATGTACAATATATAACCGAATAGAAAAAGGGACAAGAATATATAACATATCTCTGATGATAAAGTTAAGAATAAATTATAATACGTTATCGTTATAATAGAAGCTTGCTTGTGACAGCATACTTGGAAATTAGCTTGTTTGTTCATATTATACGAGTATATGTTATGATATTACTTAGATATAACAAAAATACTCGCGTTTTTTAAAACGCATTTGTTTGCATGAATAATACAATCCGCTATTATAATTGTTTTCCAAACAAAAGAGGAGGTATATATGGCAGAAGAAATATTGTCGCAGGTACTAATGGCGCCTACTAGTAGGTGTCAGATGGTTACCGCGGGCTCAAAGCTAACTCCAGTAGCTACTGCTGGAATCTCGCGAGTTCATATCAAATGAGACAATAGATGACAATCTAATTTGACTCAAAGTGGAGACAGCTCTGTTCAGCTATATGTAGGGTGTAGGGTGCAACAGCCAGGTTGCAAAAGGAGAGGATGTAGAATCCACTCAACGATTTATGAAGGGTTTGAGCGATTCAAAAACAGAATCAGACGGGAGCTTGCGGCTTACAATTTAAGCAAGGGTTTTAATGTGGCCATAATGAAAGCCCCCACAAATTAATGGTAATTTGACGTGATTTTGTCACCTAAGAATACCAAAAATTAGTATGAAGGGAATGGTCAAAGAAGTTAAATATCAAGGGTCCGTCTCAGACAAAGTCTAAAGGACCAGATCAGAGCGAACAGCGTGAACAATCAAAGACTCTCTACACAAGAACCAGTACCTACGCAGGGTACTGGTCGCACCCAATGCAATGAACGGATAGGGGCGAAGAACATTAAGTAAATGTACAGGTTTGAAAAACTGCTCGACTTTGAGCCTTTCTTACAGTAGTTGATGTAACGTTACCAAAATTAAGATGGAAAATTAGCTCGGATGTTGGGTAAATTTGGTTTTTGTAACATGTCCCAGTAGGAACTAGGACGATTCCGGCGCCCCGCCCCTTTTACCCCCACCACTTTTTAGGCCACGCCCACCGACCAATCAGGAGCCAGTATTTCCCCCACCACTTTTTAGGCCACGCCCAGCGGCCAATCAGGAGCCAGTATTTCCCCACCCCTTTTTAGGCCACGCCCATCGACCAATCAGGATCAGCCATTTTGTTTTTACGGCCAATCAGGAGCAACGCCCTCGAACAACGGGCAGCCATTTTGTTTTCGGTCGGGCGGCCATTTTGATTTAAGCAACGCCCTCGAACAAGGGGCAGCCATTTTTGTATAAAGTCGGGCGGCCATTTTGTTTTAAGCAACGCCCTCGAACAATTACTATATTAGGGGCAGCCATTTTGTTTTTTATAAAGTCGGGCGGCCATTTTGTTTTAAGCCACGCTCTCGAGCAATTAGTATATTACGGGTGTATTTATAACTTCGACCAATCACTAACTGGTAGCCATTTTGTTTTTTATCTCGATGAGTATTAATTAATATGCACCCTAGCACAATATAACTTTCTTTATCTTCTAGTCCTCTTTACATATTCTCGGCCAATCAGGAGCAAAGCCATTTTGTTTTTCGACCAATCAAAAGGAAGTATTCCAACTCCCATCAGCTCTACTATACCGGCCGAGGTACGCTTGATTGGGTCCGCTCTACTTTATCGGCAATTAGTGGCGCCATCTAACGTCTCTGGTTGTTCATAGGTTAGGAGCGTAATATTTTGGTTTGAGACTCTGCTATGTTATTTCCAGTACTGCCAACATTTGTAATGATCTACTATACCGGTAATCTAGTGGCTCCATCTAACGTGTAACGTCTCAAGCTGCTCATAGTTTAGGTGCGTGATATTTTGTTTTGAGACTCTGCTATGTTATTTCCAGTACTGCCAACGTTCGCACCAAAGGCGTTTTAAGTTATAATCAATTTTACCTTATAGATGATGGGGTCGCTTTTTTTTAAAGGAGAAGTATTGATCGTGTTTACTAGCTTTGTACCATATGGTGAAATTGCAGAGGGGTACAAACTAATGAATATCAGATTTATATGGTGGTACCCGCATCTTTGGGATGGTCAGATTTGCTAGTGTGCAGTCAAGTGTAAAGGATTCGGTGCATTTTAATTATGGTAGTCCTGTTAAAACATGTGTTGGTTCGATCAATACTTTCTGTATATATTAAATAACTCCATAGTAAAGTTAAATGAGTGTTAATTAATATGCACCCTAGCGTCGTATGAATTTTTCCCTTTTGTGCTTCTCTTTATAGATGTTCTTTCTGATTGTATAAAATTAGCTCCTACCTACCTTAATAGTAAATTGGTATTAAAAACACTTGAGTCTTTTTTTTTTATGGGGAACCTGGGAAAATAAAATACAACTGACACTAAAAAGTGATTTATTAAAAGTGTTTATAATATATTTAATTTAATTATAATTTCATCTTCCTTAGCCTTCTTTTTTTTTTTGTCCGCAACCCGAGTCCTAACTTGCGGTTTTGGTTATTATTCAAGTTGTAATCATCGAGCTACTTATTTTTCACCTAGTGTTACGACCCGTGATTTTACTCGTGCCAATGCTTCGTTAAAAAATTGCGTATAAAAATAAATGTGTTAAAGAATGAAAGCGAATCGTGACAGAAAAAAGGAATAAAGTTAAGGCTCCCGTCTCAATTTAAATGGCGCGCTTTTGTACTAAGCCTCAAAATAGAAAAGTTACCAGATGTAGATGGCGCCAGTATAACCAAATCTGAATTTATTTCGTATTTACCAGGTATTTACTACATTTGACGATTTAACCTATATTTGCGATCTAGTAGGGGAACCCCGTGTCAGTGCTACTACTATAATTGACAGCACGTTTCGGTCTTTGTTTTTGATTTATAGAGGAGTTGTATTGTTCGGAGTTATAAAATGTGTGGGAGTTTGTAGTAAATGTTTGTAATATCTTATTTTTGAGTGGTGATTATATAGTTTACGGTTATAATAGGTATAAACAGATTTAGTAGGTTAGGTTGTAAATAATATGTTTCGATAAATTGTTATATATTTTGTAGCAGATTACATTTTGCCTTTTAATATTTATTTTTTGAAGTTCAGTTTAATTTCGAAAAGGTAAGATTTGGTAAGCAACAAATTATTTTCTGCCCACAATGCTAAATTTACTAATCATTAGTTGGGATAATGGGTTGCTTATCCAATTCTGGAAGGAGTGTGACAGCAAAACTAAGGTGGGCAAGATTTCAAGAGGTTTTACGGTATGTTTTATTTTATACAAATAGGTATGCTATAATTTGAACTATTATTACATATTTTAGATATGGAGATGTACAGCCGAACTCTCCGGAATCGTTGTCACTGGATACTGTGGAAGATTCTGCAGTGGGGATGCCAGAAAGAACTGTAAATTTGAGTACTGATAATGCATGCGGAGCAGACAAGGATGTTGATATATTTGTTTCTTATTAATCTTATTATACACACATGCATATCACTGGAAACGATAGAAGATTACAGTTACCCGTCACACCTTCCGAAGTGAATTCCTTATAAGACGAAATTGTCAAATATGTCGTACAGTTTCTGGAGAGAATAGTGTCATGTCAATGTAATAAATGTCAACTTTTTCCCCTTTTTCCAGAAAGTTCGTCATGAATTTTCAGTCTGTTAACATATGTATAATAGACATAAACATTCATCTGTTATAGGTATGACGTAACTGTTCCACTATACCCCGCGGAAATTATATGTGATAATTTATATACAGGTATCCTGCTTTTTCCACAATATTATTTTTCAAGTAGTAATAGTCATACTGAGTAAACCAGATATTTGTATAGAAATAGTAAAAAAAAATTAACCATGTTATTATCAATCCCACCCGTTTCTATATTGGGAAGTGTGGAGAGGTATGTGAAAATGCGTTTTATAGTTAATTTATTATACATATATTTAATTTACGTATTTATTAAAATAATTCATATGTATACGTGACTTGTACAGTTATTGCCTAAGCCCTAGTTCCTCCTTCAAAAAGCGTTAGGTAAGTATATTAATATAATCTACTACAAAAAGAATATTAATCAAATTTTACAAAACAAATTGCAATGAAGATATATGGTTCAAAGATTTAAAAAAAAATGCATTCTTGTAATTAGAACATCGTCAAAATATTACATAAAACATGCGAGGTGGTGCAGATATATTTAGTTATTTAGTGAATTCCAAAATTTCGCAAATAATATAATTTTATAGGTACTAATATAATATTAATTTCTTAGCAAGTAGCATGCATTTTGTTTGAAAGTGGTTTTAAACATACTGTACTAGAAATCGAATAGATTTACTCATTAATAATATTAAACTAACTGGAAAACCATAGCAATTTTCAAGTACAGGAAACCAACTAAGTTGTCTTCCATATATGGATATACATATGTAATTTGCAAATATAAAAAATATACTATTGATAATATAGTTATAATACAACATACCTATATAAATATAATACTAATTGATATATAAAATATATTTTTGCTTTCTATTTGTACAAATGTTGAAACGAGTCGTTTTGGGTTTTCTAGTTGATGATATAGTACTTCCACAATCGTTTTTTCAAATAAATACATGATAAATACCAGTTTAGTAAAATGCGCATCTAGTTTTGGATGCCTGAACTGTCGCTAATGTAAACATTCTTGCCAACTCACTAGAATACACCAGGATGCAATTCTAGAAAAGTTCGGCAAAAAGTAACCTGTGCTCTTATAGTTAACATTTAATGTATGTACTTTTATAATGTATTACAGCAGACAATAATCAGATGCAACTGCCATCGGAAAGCTGTTCTTTATCTGAAGTCTACAATTTTTAACACTAAAATTTGCATAAATAATCGGCATAAATATTGAAATCCTTTCCGATGGCAGTAGCGTAAAGACCTACAGAATCCATCAATATTTTAATTTGTATTAAGTTCTGTAATTTTTATATTTTCTTATGTCCATTGAAAAATATGAATATGCAATTATGTCTGACATTTATATTGACGACCAACAAATTGTCAGTAATGTGTTCCTAACAAATAGGTTTTTTATCACGTGCGTTAACTTTCAACCACAGAAAATTAGTTTTGTAGGAAGTACCATGATAAAATCCAGGTAAGACAAAGTTTTCACCCCTCAATTTTTGGTAAGTAGGATAAGTTGCATATATGCAATATGCAAAGTAATATTTTTGATAAGTTGAATAAGTTGCATAACAGCAGGCTCATATTTAATGTGTGCTCTCTTTTATCATACTGACCGCACTAACTGACGAAATTATAGTATTTCTGACCAGCTGTGATAGTGACGCAGATTGAATTTTCAACACAACTGTCCCTGCTATTTTTACGAATTAAAATAATACAAGTACCATCGCATGCATTAATACCGATTAAGATAGGAGGTTCTGTGTATGATGATGACTACATGCTTAGATCCAGAGATGGGCAATCACAGATGAGGTTTATGTATAATGGTGGTCATAAACCAAATTCAATAACGTTGATGAACTTTAAATTATGTACTATTTTCTGTTTACGCCAAAATGTAAATTCATTCAACTGTTACATTATTCTTTCATTTTCACGCATCCTATACAAGAACATACAAGCATAAATTTATTCTGCCGAAACAAAACAAACGCCTGATACCTTTAGCTATGAAAAACCCATAAGCTAAAGATAGAGAAGATACTAAAAGACAATAAGTAAAAAATATTATTAGCTAATTCATGTCTTCAATATTATATATATCGGAATCGGGTAGTAGCTTTTCCAACCAGCGTTTGTTACGGTTCTCAAGCGGTTTTTTGGTGTTTCTTTAAGGTTTGTTAGACGTTTTTACGGTTCTCAAGCGGTTTTTTAGTGTTTGTTTAAGGTTTCTTAGACGTTTGTTACGGTTCTCAAGCGGTTTTTTGGTGTTTCTTTAAGGTTTGTTAGACGTTTTTACGGTTCTCAAGCGGTTTTTTAGTGTTTGTTTTAGGTTTCTTAGACGTTTTTATGGTTCTCAAGCGGTTTTTTGGTGTTTCTTTAAGGTTTCTTAGACGTTTTTACGGTTCTCAGGCGGTTTTTTAGTGTTTGTTTAAGGTTTCTTAGACGTTTTTATGGTTTCCAGGCGGTTTTTTAGGGTTTCTTAGTCGTTTTTATGGTTTCTTTACGGCTTTTAAGTCGTTTTATTTATGTCTGTTAGTGGCGGGGTTAATCATATAAGTGAAGATGCAAATAAGATAACAGTGTAAACTGAAGCACATTGTCGAGCAATGGATGAGTCATTTAAACCTACCGTTCGCTAGTTCTGAACATGGTGGCGCTGGTAGTAGCGCGCGGCTTAAAAAAAACGGCTATTTATAATTTTCTGCATATATTTATTAATATATTTTATTAATCATACATATTATGCAACATACTTTAGAAACGTATGAGTTCTTTCAAAGCATTTGCTACAAAAATGTTTATTGCAAGTATTGCATATGGTTTTAATTTTTATTGTCGCATTTCTCGCTCGTTTTCTCCCAAGCTCAGTAGAAAGAAAATTATAACACGAAACGCAGTATCTTCTTCTTTCCACTTTGTCCAAAATATGTGCCTTGGATTCCTTCTTGTTATCACTGGCATCTTCATCGGTAGCTAATTCATTTCTTTCTCGTAGTTGCTTGTTACACTTCCGAATATTGTTGGTTAATACTAGCACAGCATTATTTTTTGATATATCTCCGCATTGTTGTCGGTTGTCATTTTTACGACAATCACAGAATGTAGTTCTCCCATTGAAAATCAGGCCCATACTTATATAGTAAGAAGAAACCACTTCTCGTCTTCTTTGTCAGGTTAACTGACACAATTAACGGGTTGTCTGACACAAATCGTCAGTTTGACTGATGCAATCGTTGGTTTTTGTGTCAGGTCACTGTTCTAAGTCAAATAAGAACCGTTTGTTTGAAATCTCATATTTATACCTACTGACATGTGTGAGAAGCAGTGCACACTGTGTTCTGCTTGAATCCATTTAGGCCCGTACTTCTATAATAAGAAGAAACCACTTCTCGTGTTCTTTGTCAGGTCGACTGACACAATTAACGGGTTGTCTGACACAAATCGTCAGGTTGACTGATGCAACCGTTGGTTTTTGTGTCAGTCCACTGTTCTAAATCAAATGATATCCGTTTGTTTGAAATCTCTGATTTATACCTGCTGACATGTGTTAGAAACTGTATACAGAGAGAACCTTTTTCCTTATACTATAATAACCGCTACTTAAGATGCTCTTCCAACAAAAAATTATTTGCCTTAAGCACAGCTAATTTCCTTTTTTTCTGAGCTTCTGATTGTTGTTTCTTTAGTATTCATGATTGGTCAGGAACCCGCTTTAGAACTGAGTTGAAACAGTAAACGACGTTAATAACCACGTTAGAACCATTAAAAACCTTAAAAAACCCTAAAAACCGCAACAAACGACTAAAAAACCCATAAACAAACACTAAAAAGCACGTTAGAAAATAAATAAACCCTAAAACTCGAGTTGAAACAGTAAAGGAACTTTGAAACCCACGTTAGAACCGTTACAAACCTTAAATAAACCAGAATTGAAACAGTAAAAGAACTCCGTTAGAACCGTTAAAAACCTTAAATAAACCCTAAAAACCGAATTGAAACAGTAAAAGAACCCCGTTAGTTCTGCTAAAAACCTTCAGGAAACCGTAAAAACCGAGTTGAAACTGTAAAAAAACACGTTAGTACTGCTAAAAAACCTTAAAGAAACCCTAAAAAATCGCTTGAGATGCGTCTATAAAAATTCCTTTGTTTAAATCAATTACATTGTAGTAATTATTTTTATACCTAGTAAGATTATATATTAAGGGCACTCATTACAATAGTACACAATTGCATATTGAAATCAACAGCAACAACTACAATAGTTCCTTAAAGTTATTCAAAATGTTCGCTAGGTGTGTACTTTTAATTTTCCTTTACGATTATCTTTTATATAATTATTGTAGAAATATAATCATAATAGCAACAATTTTCGTGTGACGTTTTCCCTGGAGATTTGATGAATACTTTTAAATAACACCAATCAAAAATTGCTTGGCTCTAATATTTTAATTAAGGAATATGATGATGAAGATGACAAAACAATCAAACATTTTGGTAGTGTGTTACTAGATTTTTATCCAATTATAATTAGCGATTTTAGAAACGGTTTGAATAAAAAGAAGAGTGTATGTAATGATACTCCACGATAAAACTGATATGTAAGAAAAACACTGTGCCTTGCGAGTTAAACAACTTGAGAACCGTAAAAACGTTAAAACACCCAATTGAAACCGCTGAAAACCTTAAAGAAACCCTAAAAACAAAGTTGAAACCGTAAAGAACGTCAAAACCCCTAAACAAACAAACGCTAAAAATCACCAGAGAACCACTAAAGCGACTATACAAAGCAAAAAGTAATCTTAAAAACCGCTAGAGAACCGTAAACACGCTAAAAGAAAATCTGTGTGACGTTTTCCCAACCAGTATTGACAGATAAATCAATCAACTTTAAAAGCAAGAAACGATGTGTATTTTGATAGTGTGTTACTAGATTTTTATCAAATAATTAGTGATTATAGAAACTGTTTGAATAAAAAAAAGAAGAGGGTATCAATGATACTAGTCGTATTAACAAAAATTATATGGAAGAAAAAACAGCCTTGTGTGTTAAAGAATGAATGCGAATCGTAAAACGATATAAAACCACGTTAGAACTGCTAAAAACGACTAAAAAAACCCATAAACAAACCCTAAAAACCACTTGAGAACCGTAAGAAAACCTTAAAGAAACCCTAAAAACCACTTGAGAACCGTCAGAAACGGCTAAAAAACCTTAAAGAAACCCTAAAAACTCAAAAACATTAATAACCACGTTAGAACCGTTAAAACGACTAAAAACCATAAATTTAATAAACAAAAGTAACTCATTAAAAAATGATTAGTTTTAGAACAATTATAAAGTTTTTAGTATAGTTCTTTACTGTATTCGGCATTAACTTATAATAACACCATGTAAATATACTCAGGTAACAATATATCTCTAAATACCTAAAAATACTTTTTGCATAATATTAACGAGTGCCATAGAACAAGTCCATACGGAAAAACAACAGCGAAAAACCGTCGTGGTAATTAATTCTTAGTCTGCAGAACAGCTGTGCGTTGAATTGTATGCATTCTAATGGGATGTTGTTACATATAGGGGGAGCCTAGCGATTTAACATTGTTTCTTATGGAAAACAGACACAAATCCTCTCAATATATGCGATCTTTGTGTGCAGAGCTAATAAGCTTCATTCTGATTGGTTGGTGATATACCAGTTAAGTGTACAAATAGCGAGGTTAATCAGTCGTTAGGCTCAGTGTGCCGCGTATGCCGTTGCGAATAGTCGTCAACCCCCGAGCGGTATTTTAATAACTATAGGTTATTCGGTGTGTTTAACAATTTTGATCTCTATTATTATCTATATCGTTAATTGATAGGTAATTAAAAAACTTCGGTTGTATCAGCTAAAATTATATTTATAATCACAAGTAGCATTACTCTACCTGGCACAAAATTGGGTTTTGTTCTATCTCATACGCATTCTAACTAGTTTATAATAGCAATAAAACGAAATGGAGAAATTTAAGATAGAAAAAAATGTCATTAAGAGAGTAAGAAGATTTAATTTAGCGGGTCGCACCATTGAATTTAAACTTAAACCGATCCCTGACAATGTAGAACCTGTAGGTTGGATTAGGGATGGTATTAGGGATATTATTCGTTACGCCATCAAAGATTTGGAACCAACAGATCAAGTTGGTTTCAGCTTTTGTAGCAAACATTTCGAAAAGGGTACCGGGTGGGTTAGGTTTCAAGAAGCCTCCAAGATTAATATCGATGATGTTTGGGGAGTTCTTAATGGAATTTTCCAATCAAATTCTAGCGGCTTAAACACAGACACATTCTGCTTTGGTGTAACTTCTGTCAAAATCCCTGCTGGAAAAGGAAAAAGGTGCACAAAATACAACAGCTTTGAAGAGGAATCTAGAAAACGTAGAGGTATCGTAGTGATTAATAACAATGATAATTTATGTTTACCTCGGGCATTAGTTGTGGCAATAGCGCACATCATGAAAGACCCCAATTATGAAGCTATAAGAC
The DNA here is from genome assembly GCA_964023965.1 of Melinopterus prodromus. Taxonomy (NCBI): domain Eukaryota; kingdom Metazoa; phylum Arthropoda; class Insecta; order Coleoptera; family Scarabaeidae; genus Melinopterus; species Melinopterus prodromus. The sequence continues at coordinate 53,686,690 of OZ030390.1, forward strand.
GAGATATCAGAAAAGAGCAGACAACTCGTGCTAGAGACATGATAAGAGAAATTGGTATTCTTATTCCCGAAGATGGTTGTGGTATTCCTGAACTTCAATCTTTTCAGACCTATTTAAAAGATTATAAAATTACTGTTTACACGTATGCCAACAAAGGCCGAGATGTGATGTTTAAGGGGACCGATGCTCCACACAAACTTAATTTACTGTTTCATAATGGGCACTTCAATGTGATTACCTCTCTAACTGCAGCTTTCGCATGTGGTTACTTCTGTGAGGAATGCAATGTTCCTTACAATACTAAACACGATCATAGGTGTGGTGGAGTATGCATATCTTGTCAGCAAGTACCATTGTGCATTGCAGACTGCAAAATTAAATGTCCAGACTGTCTTAGAACCTTTAAAAGTAAGAATTGTTACGACAACCACAAAAGTAAAGGTGTAAACGGGGGAGCTAGTGTTTGTGAAGCGATTCGTCTGTGCCAAGATTGCCTAAAAACTGTAAAAACCAATAGAGAACATATTTGTGGTGAAAGTTATTGTAAGATCTGTCAGAAACATCAGCCTCAAACACATCAATGTTATATGCGTCCTGATCATGGTAAACCGAAGTTGAAAGACTTTCTGTTTGTTTTTTACGATTTAGAAACAACTCAAGAAAAATTATTAGATGATGGGTCATTGCTTCACGCACCAAATTTATGTGTATTCAAAACATGCTGCGACATTTGTTTCAATTCAAATGATAACACATGTTCTAAATGTGGAGATAGAATCTCCAATGATAGAGTCCGCATATCTTCCAGTGAAAAGCATAACTTTTTAAAAAAGGACCCGATCGGATGGTTTATGAATTTTGTTCTATCCCACAGACAACAGTATCAAACAGTTGTGGTTATAGCGCACAATGGTCAAGGTTTCGATCATCAATTTTTATTGAACTATATAATTACTAAAACCGATTTAACACCAGAGTTAATAATGCGTGGAACAAAACTGATTCAAATGAAACTTGGAAATGTAAAATTTATAGATAGTTTAAATTATTTTCCTATGGCTCTTGCAAAATTACCAAAAGCATTTGGTTTACCCAACAGCTTTAAAAAGGGGTATTTCCCGCACTTATTTAATACGAATGAAAATAAAAGTTACATTGGCCCTTTGCCAGCTGTCGAGTACTATAGTCCAGATACCATGATGGGAACAGATGATCCTACAGAAAAGGATGAAAGAAAGTTGTTTTTGGAATGGTATGAACAACACAAGACAGATCAGTTTGATTTTCAAAAAGAGCTCGTAGATTATTGCGTATCAGACGTTGAAATATTAACGCAAGCGAGTATGAAATTTCGGGAACAAATGTTAGCAACCTCTAACGTATGTCCTTTCTCAGAAAGTTGCTGCACTATTGCTTCTACTTGCAATCGGGTGTTCAGAAGAAATTTTTTACAACCTGATACGATAGGATTAATTCCAAAAGCAGGGTATAGATGGAGAGATAATCAGTCACAAATTGCAACGCAGTGGCTAGTATGGGAAGAATACACGCGTAATATAGATATAATTCATGCAGCAAAAGAGAGAGAGAATATTTTAGGAGGAATTAAAGTTGATGGGTACTGTAAAGAAACGAATCAAGTGTTCCAATTTCAAGGTTGCTATTTTCACGGCCACGACGTCTGTCAGAAAATTAATCGTAATACTCCCCTGCACGATAATTCAAATGAAACACTCAATACGCGATTAGAATCGACAATAGCAAAGACAACCCGTCTTAGAGAATTAGGCTACGAAGTCATTGAAATGTGGGAATGTACATTCAGGAAGTTGCTTTCTACAGATATTAACATGTGCCATTATACAGAAAATCATTATCTCGTTACTGCATCTCCTCTTAATCCCCGAGACGCGTTCTTAGGTGGACGAACAGGTAATTGTAAAACTTACTATGACTGCAAGCCAGGAGAGAAAATTAAATATGTGGACATTTGTAGTCTATATCCATACATTTGCAAATACGGTAAATTTCCAATCGGGCATCCTACTGTATTTGTGGGCGATAAGAACTGTTCAGCATTAAATTTAAACGACACAGACGGGATAATTAAGTGTACCATACTACCACCTCAGCAGTTGTATCATCCGGTGTTGCCTGTGAAGATGAACGAAAAACTAATGTTTGTATTGTGTAGAAGTTGCGGGAAAAGCTTAAATAACGATGAGTGCGAGCACAACGACGAGGATAGGGCATTGTCAGGGACATGGGTCATCGATGAAGTAAGAAAGGCTATTGAAGTAGGTTATAAAGTTTTGAAAATTGATGAAATATGGAAATATAAATGCGAACAATACGACCCTTTACTAAAAACAGGTGGCTTATTCACAGAAATGATGAATGCCTTTATCAAAATTAAACAAGAGGCAACTGGGTGGCCTTACACATGCGTTACCGAAGAAGAGAGGAATACATATATTGATGAATTTTTTGATAAGGAAGGCGTAAAACTTGAATTTAATAATATCACCAGTAATCCAGGTTTGCGATCTTTAGCAAAGCTAATGCTTAACTCCTTTTGGGGGAAGCTTGGTCAACGAGAAAACCAACCAAAGACCGCCATTATTAACAACCCGGAACATTTTTTTAGTCTTTTAACGAATCCATCAATAATTGTAAACGGCGTATTACCAGTAAACGATAACGTGGTAATTATCAATTACGAATATAAAGAGGAAGCATGCGATTCTCTTAGCACGGTAAACGTTTGTCTTGCTTCATATACTACTTCACAAGCAAGAATTAAATTATACAGCTATCTCGAAATGTTAGGAGAGAGGGTATTGTATTATGACACCGATTCTGTTATATACGTATCTAGAGATGGAGAAGAGGAAGTGCCTGTAGGAAACTTTCTTGGTGAAATGACGGATGAATTGGAAACGTATGGAAGTGACAGCTACATAACGAAGTTCGCATCTGGTGGCCCCAAAAATTACGCCTACGAAGTGTATTCTACAAACAGCGATTCTTTAAAGACAATTGTAAAGGTGAAAGGAATTAGGGTTAATTATCAAACATCGAAACTTATTAATTTTGACAAGATACGGGAGATGATAATTAATGACTCTTCAGAGGTTGAAATTGTTTCAAAAAACATTAGGAGAAATAAATATCATGAAGTAATGACGAAGGAGGAAACGAAAAGATATCGACCGAATTCAACGAAGAGAATATTTAGAGACGATTTTGACTCGACCCCGTATGGATATAAAAAGCAACGCCTTCTCTAATGGATCATTTTTTTGTGTATTGAATATATATTTTAATAAAATATCATGTATTTTAGGATGGTTGTTTTATTTTCCTGTGTTTTTACTCTTAACAATAAGTAAGAAGTATAGGTAAGTAAGTTTTTTTTTTATTAATGGTATAATTATTATTGTGAATCAGTTAGTATTTAAAAAAAAGGCTGCTAACTCTGATCAATACTTTTCGCATTCCTTAAAAAGCGTTTCATTTACACCATCGTTAATATTCACCTGTCTGCAATTTCAGTATATGGTGCAATGCTAACTTATAAATCATGTACCTATAGAGGGTATAACTTATGTGGTTCTTGTACTCGTCTTAAACAATGTCTTGGTCGCGGACGCATATTAATTAATTAACACTCATTTAACTTTACTATGGAGTTATTTAATATATACAGAAAATTTTTATTATTAAAATTCACACCATACTTCACACATAACTGCACACACTAGCAAAAGTGGCCATCGTAATATGCGGGTACCACCATATAAATCTGATATTCATTAGTTTGTACCCCTCTGCAAATTCACCATATGGTACAAAGCTAGTAAACACGACCAATACTTCTCCTTTAAAAAAAGCGACCCCATCATCTATAAGGTAAAATTGATTATAACGTAAAACGCCTTTGGTGCAAACGTTGGCAGTACAGGAAACATAGCAGAGTCTAAAACCAAAAGAACAACACAAACGTTGGCAGTACTGGAAATAACATAGCAGAGTCTCAAAACAAAATATTACGCTCCTAACCTATGAACAGCCAGAGAGACGATATAGTTTGAATTTGGCGCCACTAATTGCTGGTAAAGTAGAGCGGACCCAATCAAGCGTACCTCGGCAGGTATAGTAGAGCTGATGGCAGTTGGAATACTTGCTGCTGATTGGTCGAAAAACAAAATGGCTTTGCTCCTGATTGGTCGAGAATTTGTCAAGAGAACCAGAAGATAAAGAAAGTCGTATGGTGCTAGGGTGCATATTAATACTCATCGAGATAAAAACAAAATGGCTACCAGTTAGTGATTGGTCGAAGTTATAAATACACCCCTAATATACTAATTGCTCGAGAGCGTGGCTTAAAACAAAATGGCCGCCCGACTTTATAAAAAACAAAATGGCTGCCCCTAATATAGTAATTGTTCGAGGGCGTTGCTTAAAACAAAATGGCCGCCCGACCGAAAACAAAATGGCTGCCCCTTGTTCGAGGGCGTTGCTCCTGATTGGCCGTAAAAACAAAATGGCTGATCCTGATTGGTCGATGGGCGTGGCCTAAAAAGGGGTGGGGAAATACTGGCTCCTGATTGGTCGGTGGGCGTGGCCTAAAAAGTGGTGGGGGAAATACTGGCTCCTGATTGGTCGGTGGGCGTGGCCTAAAAAGTGGTGGGGGTAAAAGGGGCGGGGCGCCGGAATCGTCCTAGTTCCTACTTGTCCCGTCTAAAATATTGTGCCTACAAGGGTAGAATTGGTTAATATTAACTATTCTCAAATGTATAAAAGATGGTGATATTCCAGAGGGATGAAGATTTTAAATAAATTACAGCGATAACCTGAAAATTACTCAGGGACTATAGCGTAGCTGCGCAAAGCTCTAACAAACTGAGCTGTCATTCTCAGTTTTTATTAAAGTGGTAAAAATTACTAAATGGCAACTTTTGACACCTATTTACCAGTAGCTGTAAGAGAATCGGATAAAAAATATCTAGATTTAAATTTAACAATGTACCTTATCATTGTATGCCGCTTATATTATCCTCTGCTTACCTATTATTTTATCAAAATAATGAAACGGTGGTGAAAGATTAGAAAATTCTTTTTTTTTGCCGGTTAGTTACCTGAATGATTTTCTGCTATAAAATAAAACAGCAAAGAATTGTCAGAAAAGGTTAACGATGCAATTAAACTGCTAGAATATTTGAGATATGGAATTAACTATTATAAACGTAAACTACATAGTGTATATTATGCACTAAGGAAGAAATACTTTTAGGTTGCATTCGTAATTCCGTTACAATAGCAATTTCGTTGCCAAATAAAAAAAAATAATAAAAATAATGGGGGAATTTTGACTTACCGTAACACACTCAAGAAATAAATATGTGCAAAATACGTTAATTTACAAGATTCTTAGGTGGAAAGACTTCAGCCGGTGCCGCTGGACGCTATGATGACTCTTTATGAAACCTTTCGATTGAATTTTGCTAAATTGAGGCTTCAATGCTGTAATAAACATTTCTAATAACCTTTCGAAAGGCGTCATTAGTGGGTACAGAATATCCCCAAAACAATTCGAAAAAATCCACAAAACTTTATATTATTCAGATGCGTTAAAAAATCGGATGGGGTATTGGGCGACTGAGAAAAGTTAGAACAGAGTTTTCTATAAATTTATTTAGAATTACTGGCTCTATTTTTTAAGTAGAGATTTTTAAGTAGGTTTTCCAAAAACACATAAACTGTAATATGATATGTCGTGTTGATAATACGACACCCTTATCTTATATCATCTGTAGGGACAGTAATTTTACCATCTAGTTAGGTTGGCCAGGGAGACTTGGATATGGTGCAAAGCAAAAATATTTACTTACAGGCATCAGTACTACAGGCATCTTTAGACAAGCATGAGACAGAGTTCAGTCGAGAATGGGATATAACGGTACAAAAGGGGAGTTAAGCTGCTACTTTTGGGATATGTTAGTTAATTACTAGAAATCAATATACGAACGCTCGTATGATACGGACTTACCGTAATGATGAAATTAATCAAAGTATAGAAGATGGTGATATACAGGTTGTGGCTGTAATTTTTAATTTATTTAAAATTTACATCCCGCCTGTATATCACCATCTTCTATACTTTGATTTATGTTAGTTAAGTTTGAAAAGCCAAAAATTGATATTTGCAATTTCGGACGAACACAAATTGTAGATTTTTATTTTGTGCTTGACATATCCGGAAAGTTTTTTTGGTTTGAGGCTCTTGTCAATTGGAATAGTGGTCCTTCTTTGGCCTTCATAGCTGTCGTACAAGTCATTGTAGAAAGCTGGACACCTGGAGCGTCTTTCTAGCAGCCATATTGCAAATTTTGGTGATTAGCAGAAGGTTTTATAGCTTTATTAAAAGCGCGTTTGGGTTACGACCGAGTTTGTCAAAATATAACGTTATCTGGGAATCGGAGATAGGCCCAGTGTATGTACAATGTACAATGACATATTGGAGCTGTTGTCCACCAAACTTGCAGTGTTGATGGCACTAGCTACTACATGACGTAATTATTTGCATAATAAAAGCAATGAACATGCATTGTCTTAAAAATGGCAAGCGGATAATAACATCCGGGCAATCAGACGGCCTACTCTGAAACTGCCATATTTCCATGAAAATCGCAATATATGTGCAGTAACTGCTGGTGTACAGTACTGTAATAAAACTAAATATTACAAAAATTCCTAGATGATAATAATAAAAGTGGATTGAGATGTAAACATTTCCGTCCCACATTACAAACCAGGCGCCTCCACATTACCCGCTGCTGAACTTACTGCTTAATTACAGTAAGATTAACAAGGAGACGGATAGATAACTCTAATACTTTTGTAAATTTTAGATAAGTCACCAAAAGTTATAGTCGGCAGTTTTTGTTTTTTTTTTTTTCGGAAACAATTAAAAATAAATTAGTTCATAATGTTAACATACGTAGAAGAGAGTTTTATATTAGCTTTATTAGGATCATAGGAAGCTAATTTGGAGTTAATAATTTGGATTATCGTTTGTTGAAACAAACCTTCTTATGTGGGAGAAATAAAATTTTGCTGTTTATATCTCTAAACATCTACAATGTATTATTTATGAGACGAGGCTGTAATATAATTACAAGATCAAACGAACTTACCTAAGTGAAGTTCGATCTTGATTATATGAAGCCTCGTCGAAATAAATAATCACCCACCACTCCCTAATAGCCCCTTAAGTAACAGCAAACATTTTTTCCCCAGACTCTGAAGAAATGAAATAGTGAATCAGGCATTGCCCGCAGCCGGCGCAGCAGGTAGTTTTTTCAGGTTTTTACTCTAAACGTGTGATTCAGTACAAGAATAGAAGGTACTATTATTAAGGTATTATTTATGAGACGAGGCTTCATATAATCAAGGTCGAACTTCACTTAGGTAAGTTCGTTTGATCTTGTAAGAAAATAGTCCAGAGGACGTAAATCAGAGGATCCACCACTCCACCATTACCAATCCAGCGATTTGAAAATTGTTGATTTAAATAATTTCGTACAATTGCAAAGTTTGACTTGTGTGGGGTTTGTACGGTTTCAATTTCTTTGTTCCTAATGGTCTGCAAACATGTATTTCGGGCAATTCCAAATTAAGGGCTACTTCCCGCTTAGAAATCCGAGGATGGTCATTTATCTAAAAACCAGTAGTTGAAGCATTGTAAATTATGGTAATTTAACGTTTACCATTTCTAAAATACCTCTTTGATCAGTTTCAACATTTCTATGAGGATTATAAGAATTGCAGGGTTTACTAAACGATCCATGGTCCGCTAAATTTCCGTCCAATGTTAGGAATATTGTACGATTCGACGATGCGCTTTTCGTTATTGGTAAACGGTATATTACATCCACAATCAACAGCACCTAAGGTTTATTTGGTTAAATGGCAAACCTAATGCTGAGGGCGCCTCTTGATCCAAGTGAATTTTGTTGGCGTTGCTTGGCAACGACTCGGGGGGTCTATAACCAAGTTTCAGTTGGATACCTGAAGGTTTTTGATTATTACACCATTATTTAAAAAAAACAATGGTAACATATTATACATTGCGGAAATGAGAAAAAACACGACTATCGGAAAATACCCAAAATTCAACATGGCGCTCATAAGAATAACAAAAGTTGGCCATGGTAACGCCGCCAACTTTAATGTTATTTCAAATTAAAAAATGACACTGCATTCCTTGTTAAAAAGTACCTGTAGAATGCTTTTGTTTCAAATGTCTAGCTACATTTGGTTTTGAATAAAATATTAAAAACAACATCTTAATACCTAGATTGTACATATCTTAATATTTCAATTTTTTGTGGATATCTTCAAAATGAAAAATGATAGCTTAAATTTGTTTTCAGATAATTGATTAGCACAAAAATACGAAACTTTGCCAAATTTAAACACAGTGTGACGATCTTAACAGCCGCGATGGCGCCAGAAGTTCTGGGTTGTTCTGGAGACATCTCATTCCGGAGAATTCCATCGAGGCAGCGAGCGCGAGTAACGTCACCGTTCTGGGCGAGCATGGAAGACTCTGGAGCGTTCCCGCACGGATCGATACGGGTATATAAGCGAGCCGTCGCTCGCTAGCGGACAGTATTATTCAGAGTGTTAGTCGGAGCGTTGGCGTTGGCGCGATTATTGATCGATATAAATAGTTCGAAATAAATACAGTGAAAATAAATGATTATAGTAGCCTTAAGTGACAGTTAGTTTTTAGTGTTCGTGTTTAGTGTTCGTGTTTAATAATTAGGTAATAAGACTGTAATAGTGTTAAATAAATTAGTTGACTATTTTAATATACCGAGTGTTTTAATTCACACCTTAACGAACGAACAACGCTACAATAGGCTCTATCTCCACTAATAAGCGACATCCCCATTGTGAGGCTCGAAATTGAATCACCCGGTATATGTTACACTCAAAGCGTAAACTGGAGTAAATGTATACACTTACTAGCCAGTGTATACATTTACTGGCCATTTTAGTACAAGCATCAACTCTGTATAAAAATGTATAGGTATTATTCCTAGTAGATGTATATATTACAGTAAAAGCGTAAAGTATAGTAAATGTATACACTTACTGGTCAGTGTATACATTTACTGGCCATTTTACTAAAAGTATTAACTCTGTATAAAAATTGATACTATTCCTAGTAGATGTATAGACATACTAGCTGATGTCTACATTTACTACCAATGAGTAGTAAAACTATCAACTAAATGTAACTAACAAATGGAGAAACTTCTTGAAGAATATATTACGATATTCTCATCAATTTTTTGATCATCTGAAGCTGACATTATGTATATTTTTGTGTCCATTCATGCATACTTAAGTAATTTATTTTTGAAATGAATATTTGTCCATACTATTGTAATTGAGAACAGTATGTAAATGAACAGATAATTTCAGTTCTGGTAATTTAATTCAGAACGCGTTGACATGGCTATTTCGTTTCATTTGGTAGTTTTGATAGTTTTGAATTTGCTGCACTCTGGATTAATTAGCAACGTATTAATTAGGCAATGAAAGCATAAACATTGTTATAAAAGATATGTTGATAGGTATTGTTTTAATAAAATAAAAAATTAATATGTCGCGAACACGCATTGTGGTTAAAATTATTACCACTCTTATCAGATGTTTAAACAAATTATCTAATTACCAGTTGTCCTGTATCTACTAAACAAATCAGTAAATGTATGCACTGACTAGTAAGTGTATACATTTACGAAGTTGATGCTTTTACTGTAACATATACACTTCCTAGACACTGCATACACTTGCTACTACAGAGTAGTCAAAGTATCAACTAAACGTACTAACTAATACAAATAGAGAAACTTATTGAAATATATATTGCGATATTATCATCATTACTTGAATCTGTATGGAAAATAACTGATTGTGAGAACAGTAAATGAACTGATAAAAGCTGGATAACAAAATTATTTTAATTCAGAACGGTTTGACCTGGCTATTTCGTTTTATCTGATAGTTTTGAATTTGTTGCACTCTGGATTAATTAGCAATGTATTATAATTAGGCAATGAAAGCATAAGAAATGTTACAAAAGATATGTTAAGTAAGTAATTTTTTTAATAAAACTAAAAGTTAATATGTCACGACAACTTTTGACTTACAAAAAATGCATTGTGGTTAAAATTATTACCTCTCTTATCAAATGTTTAAACAAATTGTCAAATTACCGGTTGTCTTGTATCATAGAGAATTGATCCTGTAGGAACAGCGAATTATTATAAACAAATTTAGTCTATTGTGCATTCATTTGCGACTGATATGACGTGAATCTGATGCTCCCAGTATAATACGGGGTAAACATTTGTTAAAAATTATTATTATAATAGCATGTAACAATTCATTCATGAGCTACAGAAAAATTATCAAAAACCGGTACATATCCGGATTTTCTTGTCCATGAGTTTATTTATTACAATACATGATTAACAATACAAGATGGTTGGATACTTTAAATTACATAACCATTTCATTATGCATTATTATTCTGCTTTAGTATTTTGCAAAACATGTTGACTGGTTGTTCTGGGGAAAACTGTAGAGTTGGAGTGTTTGTATTGAAATTAATTACTCAGGATATATCTGCACTGCATGAGAAACTCGACTATACTTTTAAAAATGCTGTTCAACATATTTATTTCAATGGTTTCCTTGGTATTGCGCTTCATTTCGATCATAATTATTTTGTTCTGGTAATAATTATATTAGGTTATGTTGACCACAGCGGGGGCCAGTAGAATTCGAGGTAATGTTGTTGTGCACTTCTACTAGTAAAAGTATACATTTAGATTACCGCATGTTTTATTTGTGCATACTTCTACGAAACTTTGTTAGAAAATGTATGCATCTACTAGTAAAAGTGTACATGTTATTGGTTGTGAATACTTCTACTATACAAATCAGTAAATGTATGCACTGACTAGTAAGTGTATACATTTGCGAAAGTGATGCTTTTACTGCAACATATACAAATGAATAGTTTTTTTTTTTAAATATATCGTTGCTGCTTCGTTGTTAGTGCGGGTTCGATTAAAGCAATAATATATTACAGTGCGCGTAAAATCAAGCATAAACTATCGCAAAATATACAGCTTTAAACATTATTTTTATAATAATAAAACACAAAACTATAAACTGAGTAGATCCGACAGTGATCTTTAGTTGCGCGTTATGCCAACCGATAAACAGGGGTCGAGAACGTTTCTCGAATAGACCTCACAAAAAGAAAACTTGAAATTTAAACTAGGGGGATGCAAGTTTCATTCGATTTTTTTATATAGATTTAAATTATTAATAAAATTTTTATTAAAATAGTATAGTGCGTTTTGAACTGCTTCCTCTGCACTATTTTATAATAATTTGGAGTTTAGCTATTTCTTGTATTTTAATATACACAAAAAATGTGATATGGCCATATGACTTTATCATACTATACAGGAGTGTCAAACGCTGATGATCTGACGATACTGTCAATAAAATCAAAAAATCTGTCAAATGTTGGCAAAACTAGTTGTAATGCAGATACGAGCGATCTCGAGCAATAGAATGTTTTGATGTCGGGTTAGCGCTGCTGGTTGGCATAAAAACTGCTAAAAACTGCTTCACTAAACTAGTTATTTTACTATTATTCATTTTACTATTATGTTACGGCCAGAGTGATTAATATGGGAGCGATTAATATTTATCACATGAATCGGCTATTATTAATAATTTCAACAATGCAATGGTCAATGTGATATATTTCAATTCGATATGATTAGAAGAGCATCAGATCTTTGGTTAGTATGACGATTGATATGTTTTTATGTTCAGGAGCCAAGGCTGCAGATTGTCATCCTGATTAAAATTGCATTTCAAATTTAAAGGATGACGTCATTTCCGGACAAGCCGGAAGTCATGCTAACCTGAAGACTAGAAGAAAAGTATTCCAAAAATTGCATTTTTTGGCTATAAGCAGTTCTTAAAATTTCATTTGTTCTACATCATAAAAAATCTGATGTGGCCAGGCACATGACTTTATCATACCATATATTAATACTTTAGCTGGATGAGATTCTATTATTTAACTATTTCGACGAAATTCCAGAAATAGCGGCTCAAAAATGTTTAGGGGACCCAATAGGAGATATCTCCTCTAAAATCTAAAAAAAAAATCGCCACGATTAGTATACTATGTATGATAAAGTAAAAAGGTTGTTGATTATGATGATTACTATATTATATTGGCTTCTAGCATACTATATTTTCGGGTATTACCACGTCTTCAGTGCCAAGTACAAAAGATCGTAAAGAATTATGCTCAAATTACAAATAAGTTTTAATGTTAACATACCATCTTACAATCTTTCTTGCATTTATTCGCGAAAACATAACAACATTGCTATCCGCACTTGAAATACACATTGACTTTTGAACACCAAGATGTACCAATATTGTTTCACACAGCGTACGTGCGCGCGTGTTTGATCGCATTCTCCATACATTTGCGTGTTGAATTGACGTTTCGCAACCGCTGACGTTCTGAATACTGTCAAAAGTTCAAAATATCCTGGCTACTTACTATTAATGCAGATACGATTTCGATCAAATAGAATTTACTCTTGCAGCTAAACTATTAATTTTACGAAAAAATTTTATAGACATAAATTATTCAAAATTTCCTCTACTACCTCTACAATAATTTGTTATTTATCTATTTTGACGAAATTACAGAAATGGCGGCTGATTTGCAAAATCGTTGCAAAATGCTAAGAGTAAATACCCAGTTCCTTTGGACCCTTTTGAACCAAAAGCTTTTCAGCTCTAAGTTTAGTCATGTAACTTCTAAATATGAACTTTCGGCCCGATACCTTTAGCAGTTTCTCCGGAATCGTCTCCACAAAAAAACGGGTACACACACACACACACACACACACAGACATTTTTGTGTACCTTGGTCAAAAATGTTCAGGGGACCCAAAAAGACCTATTTCCGCTAAAATCTCAACTTTTTCTGCACGATTACAATACTTTATAATACTGCGTATGATCAAGTAAAAACTGTAAAAGTTTCATGACAATTGGGAATTGAGAATTTACTTAGTAAGCACATTTCCAGAAAAACTATACACACGCATATTACATAGTAATCGAAATAACATAGCTAACTTCTTTGAACAGCCTATACAAAAATATTTTTTTAAATAATTTTTTGTCGCATTTACCTTCCCAGGTAGTGAATTATTAATAATAGCCGATCCATATAATTATTTAGATGTTTCTAAGCACATTGACCAAATGCTGCGGTTTTTATTAGTAATTGCCTGTAATAATTCATACAGACCACATTTATCACATACACACATATATACATAATGTATATATACATATACATAATGGACGGTGAGCGACAAACAGAGTCTACTGTATGACTTTCAAAGTTAAGGTTTGGTTAAGCAGCTAAACTATTAATTTTACCAAAAAACTCATGGACAGAAATACACAAATATCCCTCTACTTTAATTTATTCTGACAACATTACAGAAATGGCGGCTCATTTCTCAAATCGTTGAAAAATGGTAAGAGTAAACCTCCAGTTGCTTTGGGCCGTTTTGAACAAAACTTTTTGCTGCTCTAAGCTTAGTCTTGAAATTTCGAAATATGAAGTTTCGTTACCTTGGTCAAAAATGTTCAGTGGACCTAAAAGGACATACTTCCGCAAAAATCTCCGTATGATAAAGTAAAAAGGTGATGTACCTAATTCAAAAAATGATATAATCATTTATCTGTTTTGTTCGTTTTGTTACGCGATGTTGTGGGTATGCGTCCGTGTACACTCATGGAATAAAGTATGTTCTGATCCGTATTTCAGCAGTGTGTCGATGTTACATCCATGTACGAGTTTTTTGTTATTCTATAAGTCGGCCGGTCGGCCGCTAAGTGCAAAAAATTGTCCGGTTACGCTGCATACTCGTATATCGGAAATTTATTATTTGAGAAACCTTGTTCGAATGCTTTGAATTGGGTTATAATGATTTATATATTTCTATTTATTAGCCTAATGTGTAATAAGTTAATGTAATTCCTACATTGCAATGTAATTGTATTTTTATTAAATATAATTTATTATATAACATAAAATGAAAATTTCATTTCAAGATATTGCATAAAACACAACAAACTATACAAACTTATTGCATCTAATAGCTTTTTTCGTTAATAAATACAAAAATCAATTTCTTGTGGTCAATATTTTTACTGAAGGTTATTTCAGAACTTTTATGTATTAACATTTATTCACAATATAGAAATAAATTAATAAAATTAAATTTGTATTTATGGTAATTTGTTACTTGTAATTTACTGGTGTTTTCGAGATATTGAGCTTCAACGATATTTTGCAGTTTAACTTAATAACCAGAAATGATGTATTTTGTATAGCATGAATGTATCAGTATAATCTTTTTATATCATTATTTTGTATTTACTTTACAGCAATGTTTTTCAAATATCTGACAACTGAAAATAATGACAATTATATATATATCACTAATTTAGAAAAATTGATAATTGCTTGTAGAAGCAAGCCCTAAATTTTCGACGAATTTTGATGAAATATATTATAAATTATATTATATATTATTGATGAAATATATTATAAATATATTATAAATATGAAATAATTAGTATAAAAAAATAAATAAACCAAAATATAGGACCATCTAAAACAACATTTAGATAGCATTATTGTTAAAATTAGTTCCCTCTATGTCCAAAACTACTACAGATTTGAGATTTGAAAAAGATTTGACATTAATCATTATTGACATAATAACCTAATTTTCAGTATTCTTAAGTAATTAGTTAATTAATTATAAGTAAAATTTTAATAATTCTAATTATAAATGAACAAAAGATGAAACTAGAATTTTTTTTTTCTAGAAAGTAGAAAGGAATAGGTTTCATATGGTTTTATTGGTTTTCTCTGTTCCTTCAAAAGTTGGAGCCGTTTAAAATAAGATATTGTTAATAATTCAAACGGCTGTAACTTTTTAATGAATTGAAAAAGTAATTTGCTTACTGACAAAATGTTTTGCAGAAGAAACGTGGGACAGCCTGCATATATTATTGCTATGATTTTATATTATTTTGGTTGTCAAGCATGTATTAGATCTCATGAAAGATAATTGAAACATTAACTGCTATAAAGTAAATACAGATATATTTCTATTGTCCTTTCATACAAAATACATGCTCCGTCCTAAATATAAATTTAAATTAAAATTAGAGAATTTATTTACATTTAGTGAATATATTTTAATATTACAATTCTGAAATAGTCTATATTCAGTGATAATCCTTGGCAACAAGATGATTTGTGCATTTACTTACTTACTTACTTACTTAAGCCCGTCATCCCACTGCTGGGCAAAGGCATTTAGTTACGTAATTAATATGTGTATTAGATAAAAAAAATTTAAATAATCGTATCATATTATCAAATTTCATGTTTATTAATATTATTATAAAAGTAATTTTATATTTAATTAAATGCACTACTCACTCGTAAACTTAAATGTTGTGGTCATATCACATTTATTACATTGCAATGAAGGTATCACATTAAGGAAAAGATCGGACACGCTCAAAATAAACTAAATTCCGTTACATCCATCGAAAAACCACCTCGTGACGGACAACTTTTTGCGAAGCGGCCGGGCCGAGGGAATATATAACCGAATATATAACCGACAAACTATTTTCAAATCCTGCGATAGCGATACGAACATACTGTAGCGTTTTTCGTTCGTTAAGGTGTGAATTAAAACACTCGGTATATTAAAATAGTTACTTAATTTATTTAACACTATTACAGTCTTATTACCTAATTATTAAAACACGAACACTAAAAACTAACTGTCACTTAAAGCTACTATAAATTTATCTTCACTGTATTTATTTTGAACTATTTATGTCTATCAATAATCGCGCCCGCGCTCCGACTGCACTCTGAATAATACTGGTTAGCGAGCAAGGCAGTTTCTCTTATATACCTATCGATCGATACTCTGGAATGTTCCCGAGTTTTCTACGTTTGCCCAGAGCGGTCGCTACTTGCGCTTCGCTGCCTCGATGGAATAATACTCCGGAATAACCTAGAACTTCTGGCGTTTTCGCGGCTGTTAAGATCGTCACACTGCCCCCCTCCTAAGCTCGTTTCGTCCCGAAATGATTCCAAAGATGGTGGATGTCGATATCGGCAAAAAGCTCCCTTCTTGCAGCAGGATCTCTTGTGGAAGTAACAGTCCACGGTTCTCTCCAGGGAACGACGTTGAGGGCTATAACAGCACACCAGAATTTGTACGCCCGTCAACCTGTAGAGTGCTTCCAACATGCTGCGAATCATCCTCCAGTCCAAGCCATCGAGTCCGCATGCCAGCTTGGGAATCGCCAGGCTTCTCAGGTCCTCGGCTAGCAATTCTTCCTTTAGAGAACACAAAGTGTCCCAAACATCTCTATAGGTTGGCTTCTGATCGGACGTCTCTTTGGTAACCAAGTGGAAGATCTTTCTGCCGGTCTTTTCGTCGGTTGCCTTGAGTGCTTGTCCGACTCTGGGATTGAGACCGACGCAGCTCTGGAATATTTCCAAACTTCCCGCGGAAAACCTTGGCTATCCCTCTAGACATTTGCAAGTCCTTAGCCACACAATGTGCCAGTGCGTAGCCAGCTGGAGCAGTAAACAGGTCCCGCTGCACCTCACAGGTCACACCGAACCGACTCTTTTGACCATTAGTATGACGGGCCATGAATTCGTCGAATGTCAAGTCCGGCTCTGGTTGGATTCGCCGCAGCTCCGCGTCTTCGTGGTCTCCGTAGTAAGGAGCCAGTCGGTTGAAGTGAATGACTCGAGCTTTACCCCGCGGTGGCTTTTGTATCCGGTAAAGGACGTCGTTGATAGCTTCCAGAACTTTGTATGGGCCATCCCAGGATGTTTGAAGTTTTGGCGACAGTCCCTTTCGCCTCTTAGGGTCGTAGAGCCAAACCATATCACCGGCATTGTACCTGTGGTCCTTGGCATTCACATCGTATGCGTCCTTCATCCGATTACTGGCATCTTGAATGGAAATGCGAACTTGGCTATGAATGGCATCCATTCTTCTTCGCAGTTCACTGACGTAGTCCTCCCCGGCGACATCAGTTCCTGGCGGGCAACCAAACTTCAGATCGCATGGGAGACGGAGTTCTCTTCCCATAATTATCCGAGCCGGAGACTCTCCCGTGCTTTCGTGGACGGCCGATCGATAAGCCAGGAGGAACAAATGAAGAAAGCCATCCCAGTCTCTTTGATGGTCGGAGACCACTTTGGCCAAATACCGATTAATGGTTCTATTCATGCGCTCCACCATTCCATCTGACTGCGGGTGTAACGCAGTAGTTCTTGTTTTCTTGATTCCGAGCGTCTTACAGATGTTCTGGAACAAACTGGATTCAAAATTTCGCCCTTGGTCCGAATGTAGCTCCAAAGGTACGCCAAATCGGCAAATCCATTCTTTCACCAAGGCGTCGGCAATTGTTGAGGCTTCCTGGTTTGGTAAAGCGTATGCCTCAACCCATTTGCTAAAGTAGTCCATCACGACCACGATGTACTTATTTCCTGCTTCGGATTTGGGAAACGGGCCGGCTACGTCAATAGCAATCCTTTCAAAGGGACTTCCCACGTTGTACTGGCGCATCAAAGCCTTCTGCTTTCTCTGCGGCCCATTACTTGCCGCACATACAACGCATTTTCTGCACCAGTCCCTTACGTCTTCCTTGCTATTGACCCAGTAAAATCTTTCCCTCACCTTTCCCAGCGTCTTTGTCACTCCGAGATGTCTTCCTGACACACCGGCATGGAGTTCCTCTAGCAATTCCGCAATCCGACATTTGGGCACAACAATTTGCCTTCTTTCCTCTTTGCCGTCGTGGTCAATTATTTTCCGCCGCAGGAGTCCATCTTCCAGAATTAGGGAGTCCCATTGTGCCCAATACGACTTGATGTTAGGAGCATACTTGGCAACTTCTCCCCAGGTTGGCTTCTTCTCTTCTTTCATCCAGTTTAGGACTATCTGGATATCGGGATCTTTCTCTTGGTCTTTTGTAAGATCTCTATTTTGCCAAGTATCGTCGACTATGGTAGTTCGTAACAAATCAGCATCTTTTTTCTCTACCCGCTGGCAATGCTTGACGCCTTCTGGACATCGTCTTCTTAGGTGGCCTGCCTTGCCACATTTCCAGCGCTCCAACTTTCGGTTCTGGCGGCTACGTTCTTTATCGATCTCCCTGACGATCCGTTTGACTGATTCTTCGAAGTCGTCCTCTCCTGGAATCACTTGTGGGACACGAGCTTGACTTGTGTTCTTGGCAGCTTCGAATTCAAGGGCCCATGCTAGTGCATCAACTAGCTTCGGTGGATGTGCTAGTAGTAGGGCTTGCCTCATTTCACCATCACGGAGTCCGTCCAGGAATGCTTGAACCGCCAAACGTTCCATGATCTTTTCCTGGGCATCTGGATATGCCAGTCGAACCAGACGTGCAATATCTGCCTCAAATTCCTGTAAGGGCTCCCCTGACTTCTGGCACCGATTTTTCAACTGAGTGTGGTAGACATGTTCCAGGTGTGATTGGCCATAACGCGTCTCCAAGTGTCTCACCAGGTGGTCGTAGACTTCTTGCTCTTCCGGGGACATTCTTTGCAAGATAGCAGCAGCATCTCCTCTCAAGGCCAACGTAAGGGCGGTCGCCTTCTCCCTGGATGACCAACCGTTCGCTTTTGCAGCCGCTTCAAACTGACGCTGATAAACATTCCACGACGTTGAACCATCAAATTGCGGTGGTTTGAGGCGCATCAGCCCAACGGAATCCTGATTGCCACTAACTTGGCTCTTGTTGTCCGTTGCTGAAGGTTGATGGGGCAACTCCTGGAAGGTGTTGACGTTCAACGTTGTGATTTTGTTCTGAACTTCCTGGATCTTGCCTTCCAAAATCAAAAGAATTCGCTCTTCCAGTGTAGAAGATTTTGTTAAAATTTCTTCGTGTAATTCCGTTTTTAAGTTTGCCATCTATTCTTCCAACTTGGCAGAATTCTCTCCTAGCTTTTCCCCAAGCTCGCAAACTTTAGCCTCTAGGTCGGCGGAATTTTCTAGCAATTTAGCCTCCAGGTCGGCGGAATTTTCTAGCAATTTAGCCTCTAGGTTGGCGGAATTTTCTAGCAATTTAGCCTCCAGGTCGGCGGAATTTTCTAACACTTTAGCCTCTAGGTTGGCGGAATTTTCTAGCAACTTAGCCTCCAGGTCGGCGGAATTTTCTAGCACTTTAGCCAGGTCGGCGGAATTTTCTAGCAACTTAGCCTCCACACATTGCAGCATTTGGCCGATATCACTTGCACTAGCAAAAACAAAGTTGTCCGGGTCATGGCCTTCTTCAATTAATGCTTTACGAAGCCGCTCCTGCAAGTCCGCTTTCTTCCCCGTCGTATCGCAGTCCCTTTCCTCCAGCTCCTTCTTCAGCTCACTAACTTTTAAGTCCGCTAGTTTCGCCATTTTCACGCACGCTAATTAGTCCGATTTATTTCACTTCAATTTTATTTTCACTAATGTCCAATTCACACCCCACACCTGACACCAAATGTAGCGCTTTTCGTTCGTTAAGGTGTGAATTAAAACACTCGGTATATTAAAATAGTCACTTAATTTATTTAACACTATTACAGTCTTATTACCTAATTATTAAAACACGAACACTAAAAACTAACTGTCACTTAAAGCTACTATAAATTTATCTTCACTGCATTTATTTTGAACTATTTATGTCTATCAATAATCGCGCCCGCGCTCCGACTGCACTCTGAATAATACTGGTTAGCGAGCAAGGCAGTTTCTCTTATATACCTATCGATCGATACTCTGGAATGTTCCCGAGTTTTCTACGTTTGCCCAGAGCGGTCGCTACTTGCGCTTCGCTGCCTCGATGGAATAATACTCCGGAATAACCTAGAACTTCTGGCGTTTTCGCGGCTGTTAAGATCGTCACAATACTTTTTTCCATGACTGTACATAGTGTGGAGATAAGTGAGACAATTGTACAACCACCTTTGTCGCAATCAGTGGCGTCGCGATGGGGGGGGGGGGCAAGGGGGTATCATGCCTTGGGCGCCGGTTGCAAAGGGGCGCCAAATGGTCTCCCTTTCACAGCTCTGAATTGACAGAACGGAAATTGTTAACAGTATAGAATAAAATTATTGAAGAAACAGACAATATTTAAACTTTATTACTACATATATTGTTTGCAGTTTGCAAAAAAAGTGTAACGCCTTTTCCAATAGCACCACTCTTAATAATAATAATAATAAACTTTATTAATCTCGTGGTACCTTTGTGATGCATGAGACATGTCACATAATATATTCAATTCAGAGACGATAGTAAATAAAAAGCATAATTAATAAACAACGAGAAAAGAAAGAAAGAAAATGTATAAGTAATTAATAATAAATCATGAGAAAAATTCATAAATATAAAAAATATATAAAAAGTAGCTGCAATTGAGTTTAAAATACGTATTACAGCCGACACAGTGACAACAAAACAGAAAAAAGAAAAATACAAGATCATTGGTATACCTATATGTCTACACAACAGTTATGGCAAAGAACTCGTCCAAGATATAAATGCAGTGTTGTAGCAACATAGCACAGATGGATCGGAAGACGTTTCAAAGGATCTGGAAGGTGATTATATATTCGAACTCCAATAACACATGGAGAACGAGTTGTTATGTCCAGTCGTGTCGTGGAGCAACCAAGTAGTTGTTTCGTATATGATACCCGTGGTCTTGTTTAGCAAAGCTGCGACGATTCTCATGTACATAGCATACTACCTCAGTTATATACAGAGCGATAACTGTCATTATTTTGAGGTCTAGAAATATTGGGCGACATGAAGTTGCCCGAGAAACGCCCATTATACATCTCAGTGGTCTTTTCTGGGCCACGAGCACACCAGACACGTTTGCTGACGAACCTCATAGCAGTATTCCGTACGTCAGTCTGGATTGTACCTCTGCGTAATATATTGTATTTAAAATGTCAAACTGTAGGATGTCTCTTAAGTATCTTAGTTTAAACGCTGCTTGACTAATTTTTTTTGTAAGTTCCGCGCAGTGGAGCTCCCAGTTTAAATTATTTGATACATGAATTCCCAAAAATTTTATTGATGTTTAGTATCCAGTGTGCTCGCCCATATGCGTGTGTAAATTCTGTATGTCACCATAATTTGTTCTAAAAATGAGACGCTCAGTCTTAGTCACGTTTAACGATAAGAAGTTTGCTGAGAACCGTACGCATGCCTCATCAAAACATAGCTGTGCCGTATCATGTGTGTCATCTCTTTCCTTTGTCACAGTTACCGTTGTGTCACCGGCGTAATTAACTATAATGTACCCCTTCAAAAAATCCGCAATATCATTGATGAAGAGAGAGAATATTCATTATAACGGCTAAAGAGAACTATACACACACTGAGAATACTATTTGAACAGTAATAAATGTGAGCTACGAATTACTATGTATACATGAATAATAAAAAAAGTACCTATCCAGTATCCAGGGCTTGGACAGACTGTACGGGTATTCGGCCGAGATTCCTCGGCAGAATACCCATGTTTCACCCGTGTTTCCTAACTGCGCGCAACGGTACCGTATAAGATTCGTCTCAACTGTTCGTTATCAAAACAATTGCCCTCGCACGTTCCAAAAGTAAGTTCTCCTTTTTATACTTTTTACTTCGTGTTGTTCGAAAGTAATATCTTAATCGACCGTTTCCGTTTCGACAAAGCTTGCGCGAAATTAATCTTGTGAATACCTGTGGTTTGGGTGGTGACACTCCTTAGTGTCAGGCAATAGTTTGACGCATGACGTAAGGTTTATTACCAATGAACGGTTACCACTAATGGGCGTTACTGTGGTTGCCCTTTCTAAGCATTTATAAGATTAATTTAAATTTACAATTATACACAGAATTCTTGATTTTCGGCGAAAAATGCACGGTGACACACCAAAAGGCTTTTCCTTCGTGGCTCTCTCCGCCAAGAAGTTCGTCCTGAAGATTCCTCTTGCAGTAGAACTCGAAACGTCGGCCTTTGCTGTGTTACCGACACGGTTTCCGTCCGAAAATAAAGAATGCATTAATTCAGACCGTGGAAGACTACAATCTAGGTAGAAGATGTACCGTATATAACTTGTGTTGACTACTTGACCCTAATAAAAGACAAATAACCTGCTTTTTAGGAAATATTTATTTCTTAATCGTGCCCCATTGTAGTTAACACACACAATAGTACCACTGGCCAGACAAAAATGGATGGTACACCGGCAGCCGCTATCTGTCTAGGGACACAATCCGCCGCAATCCGCAATCCGCCACAATCCGCCACAATCCGCACAATGTTGCGTTCAAAATGAAATCGATTGATTAATAATATTACTTAATATTATTAATTGAATAATAAAAATTAATTTTTGTTTGCTTAGACCAGGGGTGGCCAACCCAAATGGTTTCACGGGCCACTTTGATCACGTGTAACGTTTCAGCGGGTCGCACTATGGGCAACCATGGTTTTTAAAAAATTCACATATAAAATTAATTAAATGACAATTAAATGACATCCACACTGTGGAGTGTGGATGTCAAGTCCGCAATGTTTTATACCTAAGTAGGGGAACAAATTGTTGGTTGCCTAACGAAACCGATTATTTCAGTAACATTTGGCGTTCGTAGCGCACTTGTGTATTATAACAATAACACACGCAATCATTTATTTAATATTTTTATATACGTACAATGAGAAACAAAAGTTTCAATAGAAACATAAATCGCCCGGCGGACCGCATTATTTAACGTGATGGGCCGCATGCGGCCCGCGGGCCGCGTGTTGGCCAGGCCTGGCTTAGACCATGCCAATGCCAGAAAAAAAACTTAGCGGTTCTCGGAATCGGCAAAGAAAAGTTGAACGATAAGAAGAAGCTCAGAAAGCGAGAATAATAATGGAATTATATTTAGTAAAAAAATTGCTAAAGGAAAACCAGAAGATAACCAAGACGAAGAAGTAAAATCAGAGTCAGAATCAGATTCAGGTTGTAATCCTACCGTTGCTAAACTTTTATGCTATAATACATCACAACAAATACACGACTCTGAAGACGCAGAAGATGGAGGCCCAAGTACATCAGAAGTTCCAAATCCATATCCACATCTAACAAAAAGCATAGAAAATGCAACAGAACCACTCACTGTAATTCCGAACATTCTGGAGTTCAAAGATGTTACTTATTTAAAATTCAGTAATCTTCCAATAATATCGAATCAACTTCGCACAGAAATGATTATTCGTGGATCCCGCATATTTCAGAACGAATCCAGTCTAAATGCAGTAACAACATCAGCTAATCGTCTAATGCCAAAATCTTGGTTTTGTCGACGGGTTGGCAATGAAGAAGAAGGAACTGAAATTAACCGATATTGGTTATTATATTCACCAAAAAATAATACCGTATATTCTTTTTGTTGCGTACTGTTAATTACACCAAACTCCGCACACAATCATCTTTCGTAACAACATTTGGTTTTAATAAATGGAGAAAAAAGTATAAATTGATTTGCCATGAAAGAAGCCCAAATCATCGAAAATCATTTACAACTTGGAAGCAAACAGAAAGAAGATTAATTAATAAAACGGGAATCGATGCAACATTAGAAGCACGCATACAGACTGAAAAAGAACGGTGGCGAAATATATTGCAACGAATATTATAGTCGATCTCACCAGTGCTGCAAATTACTCATCGATTTCTGCTGTTATTTTTCGCATACGTTACACTTCATTCCTATACATTGCCGTGTGTTAGAACGGAATAGAATGATTTTGATACATCTGCTGTACAAATTAAATGCGCCCAGCGAAAAAGTACGTCTTTTCTTAGAATGACGTTTCTTTCTACCCTAACCTCTGATACTGAACGTAAATATTGAACGTGACCGTGTTTTTGCAAAAATGTTTTCGTTGAAAGGTAAGCCGCTTAATAAAAAATCTATGGTGATGGTTTCCCTAAAGGTTATTTAATTAGTAAAGATAATAGCAATATTAATTTAATTTCTATAATATCCGCCTCGGTAGGCAACGTATGTACAGTGATGTATGTTCGGTTGCCTATGCATAACAACCAAGCTGCGCGTTCCGTCAAAATCTTGGTTCATACACTTATAAGCGATGAGTAATTTGCAGCACTGGTGAGATCGACTATACCATGTGTATTTGATTATACAAAATCTTCCTCTACGTGGTCATCTTGAAAATCTACCGCTTCAAGATGATACAAATGTCGGAAACCTACTCTGTCTGCTTAAACTAGTAGCTCAGTTTGATCCACTACTAGCAAATCATCTTAAAAATGCAATGGAATCGCTTAGAACTGTATCGTACCTATCACCACAAATTCAAAATGATTTATTTCTCTCCTGGCACCCTCAGTCCGAAATCAACTGATAAGTGACATCAAAAGAAATAAATATGATGGGATCTTAATTGATTCGACTCCTGATATCGCTCATCGAGAACAAATGTCAAAAGTCTTTAGGTATGTAGATAATGATTTTCCGAACAGGAAAGTTTCTATCAAAGAATCTTTTTTGGGATTTATTTAAATACATGCCAAAGATGCAGCCTCAACTGAAAATACAATTTTAGAACAATTAACTTTCGATCAGTTTTCATTATCAATCTGTAGATCACAATGTTATGATAATGCTGCCGTGATGTCAGGTCGCATATCTGTCGTTCAACAACGAAACGTGGAAAAAACATAATAAAGCATTATTTGATAATTGTGATAACCTTAATAACCTTAATTTAGTAGGAGCAACTGCAGCTAAGCAACATCCAATCGTTGTGACATGTTTTGGAATAATTGAAAACAAAGTATCTCATTTCTCACGTTCTACATTACGATGGGAATTATTAAAAAAAAAACTTTCAGGAGAACTGTTAAACGTGAATCTGAAACATGATGGAGCGCCAGAGCACAAGCGGTTAGCGTTATTGTCGATGAGACGGAAGAAGTAGTAGACCTTCTAGAAAAATTAGCAGAAGATAGTACTACCACAAGTGACACCAGAAGTGAAGCTACAATTTTATTACAAAATGTACTTAATTTTAATTTTATAACTTTAGTCCATTTCTGGCATAAAATCTTGAGGAGAATCTCTGAAATCGTGTGCAGCTCAGGCTGCAAGACTCTAAAATTAATTTTAGAGAAGCGTTCCATGATCTTGAATCATTAGCGACTGAACTTGCAGACATTGGAGACGAGATCTGAGGCAGTAAATAAGGCTACGCAGCTTTGTGCAAAATGGGGTATTGATACAACAATCCGTGTTAGAGGACGCCGAAAAATGCCCGGAGAATTGACTAGAGATACTGGCCTATCCTCAGAAAACGAAATTTCTCGGGTTATGAAAAGTGCTCTTGATCGTGTGCAGCAGGAAATACATAAGTCACAGTATCGATATACGCTACGCTATACAGTATTCGCACTTCAGTCAAAAACTATTGATTTCCTTGAAGCCAAAGTTGCCCTCGCGCAACCTCGGTGCGCATAAAGCGTACTACACTCGTACATGAATGTATGTACATGAATTGGGCCAAAACTTCTGAAACGTGTGTAGTTACCATATGTTGTATACCCAGACAGCTGCGGACAGAGGTTGCGCGGTTGCAGTCTTGCTTCATGAATTTACGTAGTGCTACTACTGTATAGCGTAGCGTATATCTACTATACTGCGGCCTAAGTGACCTAGCATTCTTAAATGTGAAAAGAGAAAATTTGAAATAATCGACTTTGATGAAATAATAGATAAATTTGCTTCGTCAAAGGCAATATATCGTTATATAATATTATATTATTATTAATAAACATATCTCCTTATATACAGGGTGAGTTATTAGTATCCCGGCGGTCGATAGCTACCAAATCGTTAGACAAAGAAAAAAATGCTTAAGACAAAAGTTGTATGGCTCACTAGTTTCTATGAAAGTAGTAAAACTATTTTCATTTATACAGGGTGTTGCATTGAGGCGTGACGTAAAGTATGTATTTTTTTTTATTGGAACGCCCTGTATATTTTATTATTATATGAATACTAATAAATTTGGGTATCCAACGATATAGGTTGCTAACTCTCAGCGTTATGCAGATTTTGCAGATTATTTTTGCAGATTTTGCTTTTAAACTTGTAACGAAACTCCGTTCGTTATAAAGAAATGCATGTTTATTTTGTTAGTAATAAGTTTTTATGATTGTATAACTTTTTACTTGTGTGCATTTATTTTGGAGAATCCTGTTTTTATATATTTTTGAACTCGTATGAACGTTCGATATGTAACTGGTCCCGAGACTGGTTTGATGGGCGATTCTCGTATAGTGTTTTTGAGCCGCCCGGACGGACTTGTTTTCGTGAATAGTGGGGGTCGTTTTGACGGTATAAAAGGCCGGCCAGTTCCCTCTGGAATTCAGTCTATTTTCGTTGGCCCCTCGTTGCTGATAAAATAGCTCAGAGATCTCGTTGTTGGCCCTTTGTATGCTGATACGAGCCCTTAAGGTATTATGTGATGGCCCTTTGCCTGATGTTCATAATACGTCGAACTACTTACCTCTCCTGGTCGTAGTTGGCAAGGTAGTTTTCCAGATATATGTTTGTTTCCAGATATATTACTATTTTCCAGATAAATGTTGATTTAGTAAATCGATTTCCGACATCACCGAATCGGGAATATTTTCCCGCCCCGTTAACCTGTCTCCTGTATTAATGTTAGTTTAAATAATACCCGAATCCCGCCGCCGAAGTAAAACATAACCGCAACCCGTCATTTCCAGTAAATGGCATTTACCTGATTTATGTAAATGATTAATGGTGAAGAATACATTTATTACTTTATTAAACCATCGTATTTTATTCCGACGAACCTAGGACCTACGAGCTACCTATTACAGGGTTAAATATTGAAAAATTCATTGTGTAACGCCTCCACATTGCACCAGAGAACGAGGTGCGTTACAACTATGTCAGACAATAGTCAATGGTAGTAGATAGATGATAGTATCCAAAGATATTAGATTCAGTATACAGTGTGTTCATAAAACTTAGTAAATTTTGACGTTTTTCAAATCGCTTTTCCTTGAGTTTTTTTAAATGGAACACTATTTTATGTGTTAGTTGAAGTGCCCATCAAGTTCCCTTTAATTTATGTCAAATATCTCATATGTCAAATTTTAGTAGTTTTCGTGATATTTACAATTTAAAGAAAAATGTGTAATATTATGTATCTTAATATGCCATTATTTTCTTATTCCTTCTTTTTTGTTTGTCTCTTAGTTGTAAATCAGTATTAGTATATTCACATATAATTTAAGAAAAAAAAAACTTAAATACTATTAGCGTTTATTAAAAAATAAATCCCTTGTTACTTAGTAACCTATTTGAAGCAAATTCAGAAACAAACTATAAACATTAAATAAACATTGCACAACAAGTAACTATTATGTTATTTAATATTTGGAAGTTGTTCAAAATGACGCCCCTTTTCTCTTCTGCAAGTATTAACGCGCTGTATAAAAATCTTGAGATATTTCTTAATGTGTACGTCTTATTTACTCCTAGGTTGTCAAAAACATTGGTTATACGAAGTTTCATGTCTTCTGGTGTAGTAGGTGCTGCTTGGTATATCAGCTCCTTCACATATCCCCAAAAAAGGAAATCGAGTTTGTTGAGGTCTGGAGACCTTGGTGCCTACAATGTAGGACCTCCTCTTCCCTCTTTGGTCACCGTGTTAGCTCTTGTTTTGTGCTGATAGTTAATATTACCTGTTTCTTCAAATTGCAACCGAACCCTGTTTATAACACTTGGTTGGGGATGCCGGTTATCCGGTTATCGCTGTTCATACACTCTGGATGCTACTAATGTATTTCTGTCGGCTTCGACATAGATGTAGATCATGTTAATTAATTATTCTTTGCTATAATTATAACTCATCGTTCAGAGAAAAGACAAATATTGTTACTAATTTTGACAGCATGGAAATAATTGAATACCTCAGGAACTATTAACGCTGACAGTTAGCAACCTATACGCTTGGATAAACAAATTTATTAGTTATGATATATTAATAAAATATACAGGGCGTTCCATGTAAAAAAATGTACACATTTTCCGTCACGCCTAAATGCAACACCCTGTATAAACGAAAATAATTTTACGTTATAGAACCTGGTGAGTCAAACAACTTTTGTGTTAAATATTTTTTTTCTTTCTCTAACGATTTAGTAGCTATCGACAGCCGGGATACTAATAACTCACCCTGTATAATACGTATTAACTCTTTTCATTGTTTAAAACCTATTTGCAAAGCTGGGCACAAAAATGTTAATCCGTTAATCGTTAACTAACGAAGTTAAATTTTTCGTTAACGAATTAACTTTTAAGTTAACTTTCAAAACCATTAACGGACTCATTAACTTCCGCTACATTTGTCATCCGTTAATCCAAGTACGTTAAATCGAAAATATCATACTTAAGCATTTCAAACTGGTATTGACATTCTGGGCATGTTCGGGCTTAGTTTTGTTTGACGTACTA
Source organism: Melinopterus prodromus (assembly GCA_964023965.1). Taxonomy (NCBI): domain Eukaryota; kingdom Metazoa; phylum Arthropoda; class Insecta; order Coleoptera; family Scarabaeidae; genus Melinopterus; species Melinopterus prodromus. The sequence continues at coordinate 53,715,519 of OZ030390.1, forward strand.
CTTTGTGCGTCACGGTGTCCGTACATATAGCATGTGCGTGAATTGTTTAGTTTTTAGTTACGTTTTGTATGTATAGTCGCGGAAAAAAATATGTTCACATCCTAAATTTCTTGTTTCCATGTAACTCAGTAGTTACCAAACGAAATTTTATCCGACTTTCATCCAGAAACTTTATGATGTAGACGTACTATTTTCCGCGAGTATACCTATTCATATGTAATAGTAAATATTCAACTATTTTTTAATATTGTCACTTTTTAATAAATACCAATTGTTTCAAAATATAAATCGAAACTTAAAAAGAAACCTACTGAAAATGCCTTTCTTCTAACTGCAACCACCTTAGTTGGGCTTTTCAATATCTTTTATAAATATTACATCTCGCAATGTAATTACTTTAGATACCACTGTGGGTAGCTTGAAAAATTCCTAAGGCAATTTTAACTTAAGCAACCGAATGATCTGTTCTTATTAGGTTATACTCAACATAACCTATTCTTTTATAAAAAGTTAACGATTAACGGTTAACGTTAACTTCCGTTACATTTAAAGCAAATTAACGGACTATCGGTTAACGAAGTTAGCTTTTTCGTTAACGGATTAACGATTAACGAAGTTAACTTTCTGATTAACTTTCCCCAGCTTTGCCTGTTTGCCTTTTAAACTATTATGTTTTTTAAAACAATTTTATAAATATGTAAAATAAATAATATATATCCTTTTAACTAACTCTGGATAACCGTATGTCTGATTTTTCCATTAAAATAGACACATTTGGTTATCCACACCTAGTCTTGATTTCTTTATTTATATTTTTTATTAAATTTAACTCAAATGTAAAGCCTAACCTGAGCCCGTGCCCTTATCTCGAAAAACAGTACAGTTTTGTAGAAAGCTGGTAGCTATTCGCAATATATGTTAGAGTATTTTAAAGTAGCTACTAGAATCTATTATTCTATATATTAAGTACAATACTATATGGTTTCATGGAGGGGGGGGGGGGCGCCAAAATAGTAACGTGCCCCGGGCGCCAGTTTTGCTCGCTACGCCACTTTGTCGCATACATGTTATATCTCATAATATTTATTAATGGAGGTTAATTTTTTAGAACAAAAGTAGGTTAACAGTATTTGTGATATCCTTTGAAATAAATCTGCCATCACCTTACATTACATACTTGCGTTTTGACGACTGCTTTTGGCTTGTAGTGAAAAGTTTGTAGGAAATCAATTACTGGTCGTGACTTGCTGCAAGCCAACATGCCAGTGTAATTGCCATGTTATATGCGCGAAATTAGCTGAGGATGAATTTCTGAAGCTAAGGGAAGCGGGTGCTCGAAGACACTCGTTCGTCGTGCCATAATCCACGAGATGTCGAGAAGACAACGACAACAACACATGTTAGATTGGAACCTACCCCAAGTAATAGGACTCAAGTGTGATTTAGATGAATTCATTGCACAGAAAACAACAACAATATATCGACCACGACAACAACGGAGGTTAGAATGGAACCTGCCCCAACTGATAGGATTCAAGCGAGTGATTTCATTGCGCAGAAACTAACAACTCCACTGATTCTAATTAGAATTGAGGTTATGAAAATTATGGAGCAGTTTAAGACTGAACTAAAAATAATGCAAGCAGAAAACTGTAATCTTAGAGAGGAGATTAATGTTTTAAAATCTACCACAAACACAACTATATACCGTTTAAATCGCCTCCACTAGGTATAGTAAGTCCTGCTGAGGTGTCGCCAGTACCGGCAACTAACACTGCACCCATAGTCGGTATTCCAAAAAATAAAGCAAAACCTCAACAAGAAAAAAAGGGCTAAGAAATACATAGTGCATAGTAACATACAAAAAGAAAAGAATCCAGAGACAACTGATGCGTGGATCAGCGCAAAATAGAAAAAAAAAACTAACGTCTGTCAGCAGAAATTCCCACCTTCAAATTTCTTGCCTAGAGTTAAAAACAAAGCCTGAGGACCTGGTACAACATCTAAAGTCTAATAAGATCAAAACTGTGGTAAACTACACTATAGAAAATTATCAAACACAATCGCCTGCATAAAAAGAAACCAAAACGGAAACAACTCCAACAGCCGGAGACTAATAGCTTTTTCATTAGCATTTCGCAGAAACTTCTGCGACTACTAGTAACTTGGATAAGACTGAAATAAATCCTATGCAGTACATGGATACTATACCGGGTGATTCAATTTCGTGGCTAACCATGGGGATTTCCCTTATTACCGGAGATAGAGCCTATATTTGAATTTGGCAAGGATTCATATTTTTGTGCCGATCAATTATCTGAAAAGAAATTGAAGCTATCATTTTTTGATTTGAAGTTATCCGCATAAAAAGCTGAAATAATAAGATATCGTTTTATATATATAGCCTATATTTGAATTTGGCAAGGATTCATATTTTTGTGCCGATCAATTATCTGAAAAGAAATTGAAGCTATCATTTTTTGATTTGAAGTTATCCGCATAAAAAGCTGAAATAATAAGATATCGTTTTTAATTTTTTTATTCAAAACCAAATGTAGCAAATTTGAAACAAAAACATTCTACAGCTACTTTTTAACAAACCATGCAGTGTTATTTTTGATATATTTGAAATAACTTGAAAGATTACGGCGTAACCATGGCAAACTTTCGTTTTTCTTATTGGCGCCATGTTGAATTTTGGCATTTTCTAATAGTGATTTTTTTTTCATTACCAATGAGAAACACGCAATTTATAGCATGTGGGCATTATTTTTATAACAATGGTGTAATTATCAAAAATATTTCTTCTTTTTCTCGTTTGTAGTGCTTGTCAGGTATCCAACCGGTAGTAAGTTTGTACAAGAAAAAGCTTATTTTTTAAGTAAATGTTGAAAAGGCTGCCGTTTTTTAAAGGGATAACTATGCCCGCTTTTCTATATGTTCTAATACTCTTCTAACTGTTCTTCGTGGAATAGCATTGACCGCATTTGTTATTCTATCCCGCAGATCCTCTATATTTCGGGGAGTTCCCCAAAACACCCTAACAGCCCACACCACCATTACCAATCCAGTGATTTGGAAATTGTTGATTCAAATAATTTCGTACTGCAGAATTGTGACGTGCTGCTCCATCTTGCTGCCACCACAATATTCTCCTTTAATCCAATGCAATGTCGTCAAAATAATCTGTCAGTTCGGTGGGCGGAAGATGTAAATAGCGTTCTCCATTCAAGTTTTCCTGGAACATTAATGGCCCAATTAAACAGTTCTGGTACAACCCCATCATCAGTAATTCATTAATTCCAAAACGTTGTGTGGCCTTATTGTTCTGGTGACTAGGATTTTCGGTCGCCCAATAATGCTCATTGTTCCGATTAACCAATCTAAAATTTGTAAATTTTGAGTCATCCGACCAAATAATGTGGTTTAAGAAATGATGTTATCCCCAGGATGCAAAGTTTGACCTGTGTGGGGTTTTAACGGTTTTAATTTCTTTGTTTTTAATGTTCTCCAAACACGTGTTTGCGGCAGTTCCAAACTAGAGGCTACTTCCCGCGAAGAAATCCGGGGATCATCATTTATCCAAAAATCAGAAGGTGAGGCATTGCAAATTATGGTAATCTTACGTTTACCATTTCTAAAATATCTCTTTCATGGTTTTCAACATTTCCATGTGTAGTGTTTGAGGGGTGTAGAAATTAATAGAATCCAGGAAACTTTGGTAGTGTATATTGTAAACTGCACACATTGGATACAAGTACAAGAATGAATGTATAACCGAGTTCGAATATTCTCGAATCGTTTTTCTTTACCAAACTGGTATGTTGGGGTAATGCGCGCGAACTCAATATATTAAAATACATCACATATATCCTCCCGTTTTTAAACTAAAGATACAAAAAATATATATAACAATCTACATACATTTGGAAAATCGACTATACTCAAACAAATACAAACATAATCAATTAATTACTATTATCAACTGCACTTCCATATCGCATCGGTTTACGTATAACTCGTTTCGGTCTGTTGTTAATCAAATTATCATCATAAGAACCAGTTTCCGAATTATCCAGATGTTCATCATTAGTGGGTTCAATTACACCCTCATTAATATTCTGTTGATCTGGATTATTCGAAATCACAATTGTGTGTTATTCCCCTTGGGGGTCTCGGAAAGACTATGTATGTCTTTCCCGGTCCCTAAAAAGGGGTACACTACAAGAACACTGGGTTCCGAGTGCATGCACAATCTTGTATACTCTATAACCTATTTTCAAACATCTCCCCGAAAAGGTTGATAGCGGGGGGGCGTAGCGAGTCAACGCTGTTGACCAAGGAGAGCTATAGGGCAAGGACAAGGCTTAAACCCCTGCGTTCCGAGTTTCTGGCTGTACCTCCGCGGTGGCGACCCGAGACGTGAAAACCAACCCCACGTGTTTGTGCCGTGCGTGGCGTCCCGGAAGTCAGGATGAGAGGAACCTGGTGGCTGAGCAGGACGCACACTCCACTTTGGCCGGGATTTCTGACGAGAAGGGCGGTCGGGACTAACCCACCCCGATCAATCGGCAGCGTCGTCCGGTCAGACGGCTGACAGGGTGAGCGCTCGGGAGGTTTGGAACACGCGGGGGGCCCCTCCGGTGCGGCGTATCTTGCTGGGTGCGTACACTGGTGGGTTTACTTCCCGTCGTTGTGACTACCTCTTTGGCGCTATATCATCTTGGTAGCCCTGACGTCTATATGACGTCCCCTTTTGCGGGTGGGGAGCCGAGATGATGAATCGAACTATATTCCCATGGATCCCACTGACAAACCAGCTCTGGAGGCTGCTTCGGCAACTCCAAACCCTTTACCGTCCACTTCGGGGACGCAAAATTAAGCTAGGGGCGCGTCCATTGACACCCCCAAAGCTAAAGCACACGAGAGGACTGTTTCTGACACCTCAAGTGAAGACCCACAAGGCTTCAAGCTAGCGAGACGCGGGGGACGCGTCAGCGGTGCGGAAGCCAAAAGAAGTAGGAGGGCCAAGGAGGCTAAAGCGAGAGCTACAGCAGCCGACCAAAGACGGCCACTCCCACCCAAGAGCACCGACACCAGGGGGAAAGGCGCCTCGCGCTACCCCCAGAAATGGGTCGACTCAAAAAAAAGGGTGCAGGCAGAGAGGAAGGAGTCCCCTCGTAGGGAAACCCCCTCTCATGCCGCCCCAAACGAGAAGAAGCGGCAACGCTCGACTGGCACCACCCCCTCGCCGGCTCTTCCTCGGAAGAAACCCGACACAGGGAGGCGGATTGCACCGGTCCAGTCAGCAACCACTTCAACAAAATCAGCATACAGCGAGGCTGTGAAGGCACACCTTAGGGTTGCCATCATAGACCGCAGCAATCTCCTGGGAAAACTTTCACAGGATGAGGCTGACAAAATCAGAGAGGTCCTGGATAAAGAGTTTGAGAAGCTCATGTACGCAGGATCCTCAACACCTCCGCCGCGGTTCAGTTCACTCACGTACAACGGCGAGATACTCAGAGTCAACTGTGACGACAATGGCACGGTGGAATGGTTGAAAGAAACCGTGAGCCGCATCAAGCCGTGGGAGGGAGCCACGCTGGACGTAGTGAGGGTGGACTGCCTCCCTAAGCTCACTAAGGTGTCCCTTTGGATACCTGAGCAGGGGAAAAAAGGCGAACCGGACGGAGATCTCACGATCAAGGTCCTAGCCTGGCAGAATCCTGAACTCGCCATATCCAAGTGGTGTGTCTTCCACCATGAAATTAGAAGAGACCCGCTTGGACAACTTTTCGTCTTCGGGGTCGATGACAAAACATCGAAACCTTGAAACACAGGAAGAGTAAAGTCAGCTACCGCTTTCTGGCACTTACTGTGAGAATCAGGGACGAAACACAAGAAACGGAGAAGGAAAAGGAGGACGGATCAATCGCCCCACCCACACAAGGGGAAAGCGCCAGTTCCACTCCCATGGAGACAGACGTCGCTCCTGCCCGACAGCACGCAGACGACGCTGATCGACTCCTCTCCCAACTCAAAGAGGGAAGTGCTCCAGACACACCCATCCTAGCGGACAGGGCACAACAGCCCACCGCAGGAGCATCGCAGGAGCCCCCTCAATAAAAATGTCAACTAGCCAGCGGATAAAGAGGGTCCCCAACACCAACGCAATGGCTAGCAAGACAATACAGGTAATACAATGCAACCTACATCACAGCAGATCTGCGGTGGCGACACTCTGTCGCCACCTCGATGTGATGAATAATACCGTAGCCTTGATACAGGAACCGTGGATCGTTGGTGCCTGTATCAAGGGCTTCGGAAAACTTAATGGCACTGTTTTTAGCAAACCCTCAGAAACGAAGCCTAGGGCAGCCATATACGTCCCCAGGCAATATCAAGCTACATTCGCACCGCACTTGTCAACCTCCGATCTAGTAGCGGTCCAACTCGACATCACCACGACCTCAGAAAAGGAGACGACAATACTGGCCTCGGCCTACCTCCCACAGGATGCTTCCACCCCACCGCCAACCAGAGAGCTGGAAGCCCTAGTTACCCATTGCACGACGAACGGTATGTAACTCATAGTAGGATGCGACGCAAATGCCCACCATGTCGCCGGGGCAGCGCCAACATCAACTACAGAGGTAAGCTACTGCATGATTTTATAGTTAGCAATAATCTAGATATACTTAACCGTGGCAACGAACCTACTTTCGTAACGTCGCGCAGCTAGACTGTGATCGATATCACACTGGCCTCAAACAGTATATCAAACACCATAGGTGACTGGCACGTGTCAGATTCCGTGACCATGTCTGATCACAGTTGGCTGCTGTTTTCAATAAGGGCCAGTGAACGCTCAGTAAAACTATATAGAAACCCTAAACGCACAGATAGAGACACCTTCAGTGACCTACTAAGCGGGAAACTTCAACTACTGTCCCAAACAGTACCACAAACAAACAAAAATCTCGAACGGTATGTAAATACTGTCCAAAACACTCTAATCAAATCATACCACCAAGCATACCCCATGCAAGCGGCTGAGAACAATAGTGCCACTGCTGCTTGGTGGTGTGCTGAACTGGAAAACCTAAGGAAAATGGCTAAAATTCAATATAACAAAGCCAAATTCTCCAAATCAAATTCAGACTGGGAAGTTTTCAAAAACACCCACAAAGAATTAAAAAAACTCGTAAGACAAAAACAAAGGGTAGCATGGAGAGCCTTTTGCGGGGAAGTGCAAAGCACTACCGTAGTTGCAAGACTAAAAAAGGTCCTGATGGGATATTTCCCGCCCAATTACAATGGGGTCTGGAAACAAATCAGTCCCCACATTATCAAGATTCTGCGGGCCAGTTTAGCACTGCGCTATATACCCCGGAAATGGAGAGAAGTAAAAGTAATCTTTATCCCCAAACCAGGTAAACAAGATTACCTCAACACCAAATCGTACCGACCAATTAGTCTCACATCCTTTCTCCTGAAAACCATGGAAAAATTATGTGACAGACATCTACGGGAAAAACTTTCCGAAACAATACCTCTACACCCAAATCAACATGCATACATGCAAGGAAAGTCCACTGAATCTGCACTGCACATGGTAGCAGGACGCATAGAAAAATCACTGGACAACAAGCAGTCAACCCTAGGAGTGTTCATAGACATTGAAGGGACTTTTGACAAAACGATGTTCCATAAAATTAAAACCTCTCTTATGGAACACAACGTAGAAACGTTAATAACCGAATGGATCGGTAATATGCTGCAGGAAAGAGCAGTAAACGTCAATGTAGGCGCCCAATCTGTAAGATGTCTTGTAGCCAAAGGGTGCCCACAGGGTGGAGTTCTCTCACCCCTGCTGTGGAACCTGGTCCTAGACAGCCTACTAAAGGTTCTAAACCGAGAAGGGTACTACACAATAGCTTACGCAGATGACCTAACAATTCTGCTTACAGGTAAATTTGAGGATACAATATGTGACAGAATGCAATCCGCCCTCAACTTAATCACCACATGGTGCAAAGACCACTCACTCTCAGTCAGCCCTGGGAAAACAGAGATGGTACTCTTCACCAGAAAAAGAAAACTACCACAACTACGAGCACCCACGCTCCTAAACACCAAGCTTTCCTTTGCTGCCAAGGTGAAATACCTGGGCATAACCTTTGACAGCAAACTAAGATGGGGAGACCATCTGGAAGACAGAGCAAAAAAAGCACACATATCTTTTTGGCAGTGCCGCTGAGCGATAGGACGAACGTGGGGGTTTTCGCCTAAAATCGCAATGTGGATATACACCGTCATCATACGACCTATGCTAACCTACGGAGCAGTAATATGGTGGCCCAGAACCAAACTTAAGACGGCTATCAAAGACCTCAATCACATACAAAGGACCGCATGCCTAAACATAACAGGAGTCATGCACACCACACCGACGGCCGCGATGGAGGCAATGCTCTGCCTGCCGCCCCTTGACATTCATGTGGAGGAAGTGGCCTTGGCGGGCATCCTCCGGCTCCGTACGACAGGATTCTGGGAGACTGGTAGGGTTGGCGAGGCTCGTCTCCACCTCTGGCGCGAGGCTGTCCTTCGTACACCTCTCCTTGAGGCTAAGGTAGATGACTTTCCACCCCGCTATATCTTCAGAAGGTCCTTCACAACATCCCTCACACCACCAACCCAGGGGGAAAAAACAGGATCTGTCCACATATACACAGACGGTTCAAAATACCCACATACTTCTGGTGCAGGAGTGTTCTCCCGAGCACCGAATATGAAAATCGGTCTACCACTAGGACGGTACACGACTATAACATAAACAGAGCTGATTGCCTTAACAATCGCAGCCGAAACTATTACTGAAAAAGGTATAAGTGGCAAAAATGTGCTGATCCTAACGGACAGCAAAGCAACAATACAAGCGCGGTCTAGACCTCTAACAACCTCCAGACTTGTACAAGAATGCACCGTAGCCCTGATAAAAGCAGCTCAGGCAAATAATAAGGTATCCATCCACTGGATAAAGGGGCACGGTAAAAGTAAAGGGAACAGGGAAGCGGATCGCTTGGCAAAACACGCTGCGAGGACTCCCTATAGAGGACCTGAGCCAGCGATACCACCGACCCTAAAAACAATACTCAACGAACTAACAGGAACATCCCACACTCTCTTCAGGAGCAGATGGGACGAAACCACCAAGTGCGTCTTTGCAAGGGAAACCCTAAGAGCCCCTTGCCCAAAGACCACAATGTACTACCTTCAACTCACCAGAAGCAACCTCAGACTGCTAACCGGTATCTATACAGGGCACTGCAGGCTAAAAAAGCATCTTAGCCGCATTGGAATCTTAGAGGACCAAATGTGCAGAGGATGCGAAAGCGAGGAAGAGACGGCAGAACACTTTCTGTGCGAGTGTCTGGCACTTTCGACATTACGTCAACGTTTCCTGGGTGAAAGATGGCTGGATTTATCCGCCATCAGAGGGGTTCCGCCGAGCGACATCCTCGCCTTCACGAAGGCCGCAGGATGGCTCGAGGCAGACACAGTTTAGGCCACATGAACCCCTCGGAGGTTAGCAAAAGGGGCCTAATGAGGCCTAGGTGCTGTGGGAATTGTCCCACCCTCCAAGATATCCATGTTCCATATATTCCATCACAATTGTGTTCTTATTGTTTGTCGAACTTACAGGTACAACTAATGGTTGCATTCGCTTTTTAAGTTGGTTCGCATGACCCTTCCAATTAGCATTAAGATACGGAATTTTTACAATATAAGTACATTTCCCGATTTTTCGTTCAATAACGCCTTTAATAAAAATTGCCTTATTTGTATTCCTATAATCCTTAACGTATACATTTTCGTTAATTACAAAATCCCTCATTTTCCCTCCGTAAAATTGTTTTTGCTTTGCTTGCGCTCTTATTACAGTTTCTTCTACATTACTTTTAATTTGTGGAGTTAATAAAACATCAAATTTTGTTCTTAGTGCACCCAAACATTAAATAAGAAGGACTGACACCTGTTGTGCTATGTGGAGCATTTCTGTATGTGAATAAAAAGTTAGCTAGAGTTCTATTTATATCAACTTTATCACTATTATAAAGGGATTTCTTCAAATTAAGTTTAACAGTCTTTACACAGTTCTCAGCAGCTCCATTTGAAGCTGGATTATAAGGTGGACTGGTTAAAAATTGGATTTTATTTAACTTTAAAAATGTTGTGTATTCTTCAGATGTAAAAAAGTTGCATTATCACTAACAATTAGATGTGGTAAACCAAATCTAGCAATTAAATTTCTTAACGCTATAATTACATTTTTAGTGCTAGTGCTAGACATGGGGAAAACTTCAAGCCATTTTGTATGAGCATCCATAACAATTAAAAAATTTTGTCCTCAAAACGGTCCTAAAAAATCTATATGTAACCTTGACCAAGGTTCATTTGGCCACTTCCAATTATTTAAAGAAATTTTTGGTGCTCTTTGATTATAAGCTGCACAAGCTTCGCAATTACTGCTTAAAATTTCAATATCGGTGTGTAAACCCGGCCACCAAAAATATGTTCTTGCAACATTTTTCATTTTAACGATCCCTAAATGTGAGGAATGTAATTCATCTAACAGTTCTTTGCGTAACACATCGGGTACTACTATTCTGTGATTCCAAAAAATACAATTATTATTTATCTCAATCTTCATCGGTACTTTTTTTACACTCTTTTTATACTCTCTTTTAAATGTTTAAATTTTTTGAGTTTCCGTTACCATTTTTTCAAAATTTATAGAAAAGTCTTCTGACTAAAGAAAAAACAGTAATCAATTTCACTTTCTTCTGCAACATTTCGTACATCATCAATTGGCAATCTCGATAAACTATCTGCATTATTTCTCTCAGATTTAATATATTCAATGTCATATTGATACCCTGACAATATTATTGCCCACCTACGTAATCTATTTGCTGAGCAATGAGGAATTGCTTTCTGAGGATTAAAAATAGTCACTAATGGTCGATGATTGGTAACTAGCGAAAACTGACGATCATACACATACTGATTAAATTTGGTTACGCCAAAAATTATGGCCAAAACCTCTTTTTCAATTTGTGAAAAATTACATTCGTTTGGGGCTAATGTTCTGGATGCATATGCACTCGGCTTTTCTACCCCATATGAAAATTTATGACTAAGTACAGCACCTACACCGTAAGAACTGGCATCCACAGTTAATCGTAACTCTAAAGAAGGGTTAAAGTGTACAAGTACTTGTGACGAAATTAATAATGACTTGATTTGTTTAAATGCAGTATCACATTTTTCCGACCACTGCCAACCCTTATCCTTCTTCAATAATTCATATAATGGATGGAGCACTGTTGATAAAGTTTTAATAAATTTCCCGTAGTAGTTAATCATTCCCAAGAATGACTTCAACTGAGTAACATTACTTGGTGTGGGAGCCTTTTCAATTGCTGCCACTTTTGCTTTACTAGTCTTAAGACCTTCCTTGTCAATAATATAACCCAAATATTGCACCTGGTCATGAAAAATTTTACACTTATCTTTGCTCACTTTTAAGCCAGCTTCTCTCAAAATATTAAACACACTAAGCAATCTATCAAAGTGTTCTTGAACATTTTTACCTGTCATTAAAATGTCATCAATAAACACACATACTGCGTCCAAAACACCCAAAAGGGAATCCATAATCTTTTGAAATTTAGCTGGGGCTGAGGCTATACCAAATGCTAATGGATTGTACTGAAACAAACCTTTATGAGTGTTAATACTCAATAGTTTACGAGATTTTTCATCTAAGCAAATTTGTTGATACGCTTGAGACAGATCAAGCTTTGTAAATTGAACTCCGCCTTGCAATTTATAAAAGAGATCCTCAATTTGAGGTAGAGGATACTTATCAATTTCAATCGCTGGGTGGGTTGACCATGATCTTGTAATCTCCACATAGCCGAACAGAGCCGTTCCTCTTGAATACTGGCACCAGCGCCGCAGTGAGGGTGGGGCAAAGGGGGCGACGGCCCCAGGCGCTAAATCGTAGGGGCGCTATGCAGGGGCGCCGTTACATATGGACATATATAAGACGTGATAATTGTTTGACCTTTCATTTAATCGTACTAATTAGGTTCCATTACTTTTTTTACACTGCGAGCTTGTTTACTTTTGATAGTGTCCAAAATAGCCTAGAAACTGCAGGGAGCTGGAATATGGTACCAACTTTAGCAACTGCATTTGAAATGTAGGTTTTGTAGTATAGAATAGCTATTTTAAAACCAAATATTTGTATGTAAAATTTTTTTATTTAACTCTAAAAAACTCACTTCATTGACATTTAATTATTTAAAAATTCAGACAAAAGTTATTTTGTTTTAACAACTATTTGTTAAAACAACTATTGTCGTTGATCTATTGAACTTTTTGACTATTTTGACTATTGACGCCTTTTAAATGTTAGTATAATAGTAAATAGTATTATATCAGTTTTATATTTCGTTGTTGATCTTTATCACTGAAATTCAAATGTGAACAAATGTGAACACTTTTTACTTTATCATACATTGTATGATAAACAGCAGTTGTAACCGTAACGAAAAAAAAAGTTTAAAAAAAGCGGATATATGTCTTTTTTAGAAAATTGAGATTTTAGCGGAAATAGGTCTTTATGGGTCCCCTGGACATTTTTGACCAAGGTAAAAAAAAATGTGTGTGTGTGTGTGTGTGTGTGTGTGTGTGTGTGTGTGTGTGTGTGTGTGTGTGTGTGTGTGTGTGTGTGTGTGTGTGTGTGTGTGTGTGTGTGTGTGTGTGTGTGTGTGTGTGTGTGTGTGTGTGTGTGTGTGTGTGTGTGTGTGTGTGTGTGTGTGTGTGTGTGTGTGTGTGTGTGTGTGTGTGTGTGTGTGTGTGTGTGTGTGTGTGTGTGTGTGTGTGTGTGTGTGTGTGTGTGTGTGTGTGTGTGTGTGTGTGTGTGTGTGTGTGTGTGTGTGTGTGCGTGTGTGTGTGTGCGTGTGTGTGTGTACTTGTATTTTGTAGAGACGATTCCGGAGAAACTACTAAAGGTATCAGGACGAAAGTTCATATTTTTGGTTGAAAAGGGTCCAAAGGAACTGGTAGTTTATTCTAAGCCTTTTTGAGGGATTTTGCAAATGAGCCGCCATTTCTGTAATTTCGACAAAATAGTTAATTAATAAATTAAAGTAGAGGAAATTTTGAATAATTTATGCCTATGACATTTTTTGGTAAAATTAATAGTTTAGCTTCAAGAGCAAATTCTATTTGATCGAAAATCGGTCGCATCTGCATTGATATGAAATTACATAGTAGCCAGGATTTTGACAAATATTTTTTTGTATTGTCACATTCGAAAACAGCTGATCTCATCAGAGGTTGGAGAACCACTATGGAACGTTGCCGCTGTAGTGCGTCAAATTATAAAATACAAATTTCAAATAAAATAAGATCACCTATTTGATTGTTTGTTGATAAAAAATATCAAACCGTCTTTATATCTAATTCTAAAAACGATAAATTGAGAAAATTATAAATAAACTATAGCGATGAGTGTAGTTTTATTTTAGTATGTTGATAGGGATGTGTCATGAACAAATATAAATCTGTCAGAATTTGAATTACCTTTTTAAGGTGCGTTATCATTAGTGATAATGGCAGTGGTAGCAGACGCCGTTATAGTATTTCCAATAGCAAATTGCTAGTGACTCATGTTTATGTACATGCAAACTAATATGTGTCATTACCACGATATGTAAGAAATACTATAATTTCGTATTCTACCACCGCCATTAGCTACCATTACCTACCAATCGGAACGCACCTTTAAACTTGAATTTTCCTCAAAGTGGTACCAACCTAGCATTTACTATACAGAAATCATTTATTTATTTTTTTAAATACGTATTTCTTAAAAAGCAACACAATAAACGTTGATGTCGCTCCTGCCAAAAACTAGATAGCGCGACTCGGTCACATTCGACGGCGACACTCCGCCTTTGGTAACGCGCTGCATCACCGCTCGTCGCGCTATTCCGTACTTTCGGCATTTGTGATATAAATAACTATTATTCTAATGACTTAGTGTAGGTAGTGTCAAATGCTAATGCTTTGACAATACCTACGATTTATCTCAATAGAATAGATTCTCATGCAGCTGAACTATTAATTTTATATATTGTATGATAAAGTCATGTGCCTGGCCACATCAGATTTTTTTTTTGTGGCGATGATTATTTAAATACTACTAATGATATCGGGAGAAAACTTCATATTTAGAAGTTTCATGACCAAATTTAGAGCTGAAATGATTTTCGTTCAAAATAGTCTAAAGGAACTGGAGGTTACTCTTAGCATTTTTCAACACTTTTGCAAATGAGCCGCTATTTCTGTAATTTTGTCAAAATAGTTAAATAATAAACTAAAGAAGAGGAAATTTTCTATAATTTGTAAATGTCCGATAATTCAGAGAAAGTGGACAACATTCAAAAATCTATAATCGTGTTTGGTGAAAGGTGACAATTGTGTATATAATCCATTGGAGGCTTGCTCGATGAATACGAGCTAGAAATTATTATAGGAAATTAACAACAAATGCTCCTAGCATATTAATAAGTAATCAAAAGGCTACAATTGGTTGAAAATTAGACAAAATCTTAAATTCTAGAAAAAGAGGTCAATAATTCTTAAATAAAATATAATTACAAACAATTATTAACAAACATTATTATTTACAAAAACGATAGAAATGCGGCAAAATTACTTGAAATTCGCTTAATATCAATATAAAGTCGACCGGGGCGATATAAAAGCGATAGAGATTTATCAGGATGAATGCAATTCGAATTTAACGAATAACATGAGCTGGTTTCTACATATTATTTTCATGCTTGTTATGATGCATTTTAGAATAGTAACTAATAAATAATAATAATAATAATGGCTCTCTGTCTCTTATAGCCTTATCTATGTAATTTATAAGAAATAACACAAGACGTAAATGCTACAAAATAGTTAATCGCATAGTGCCATAGCCATTACTACCATGGTACCATTTAATAAAAAAAAAACTTGCCCCCCTGGAACATTTCGTAACTAACAACGTTTCTGACGCCATCATGCCGATATTTTCTGAAAGAAAGAATCACATATTTGCTCAAAGGGGCGCAAGTTAGATATTTGGCTCCAGGCGCAAGATTTCCTTACTGCGGCGCTGACTGGCACCACAGGCGTTGCCCAATCACAGAAATCCACAGGTGTGCTAATACCTAAAGACACAAGAGAATTAATTTCATTTTCAACTTGCTGCTTAATAGCAAAGGGAATTTGCCTAGCCTTACAAAACTTAGGAGTGGTTGATTCATCTTTTAACTGAATAGTGGCTAAACCTTTCGTAAATTTACCGAATTCATCTGACAATACGTCCTTATATTTATGAAAAACTTCACCTAATTTATCATCCTTGATATAATTTAAAGGCTAAAAAAACTAAAATTGAACGCTTTCAAAAAATCTCTCTCAACTATTGGTGGACCTCCATTAGCAATAACGTAAAAATCTAAATGTCTAATAATATTTTTAAAATAAACCTCCACTCTAAAAAAACTTAAAGGACAAACTGCTTATCCATCATAAGCCATAAAACGCTTATTTGTTTTAACTAAACTCAAATTCAAAAACTTTTCCTTATACAATTGCTCCGATATGCAACTAACTCCAGACCCCGTATCAATTTGAAAATCAACCAAAAGTTTATTCATTTTTAATGAAACTAAAAAAGATTGCATATCCGAGTTTTTCTGCAAACAACAGAAATATGGCCTCTTTTATTACATTTGTTACAAATGCTATATTTATGAAAACACTTATCTGGACTATGGTTGTTTTTTCCACACACACTGCAACCACGTTGACCGGTTCGACCAACAGCGCGACCATCGTTGCCTCGCCTAGCGCCCTCTGGACTTGTCTTCCCTCGGAAATTTTCGTTATGCCTCGTTGATGACGTTGGTCGATGACGTACGTGGTGAACCATTTTCGTCTTCACGAAGGCTTGCCTGCTCGTCGTGGAAAATTTTCTTTGCGCCGCCAGTTTGTTTTCAGCAATCGACATTACCTCGTCCAAAGCACTCGATTTCTTTTCTTCAAGCATTTTTTCCAAAATTGGCCCTTGCTCGTATCCCACAATGAACTTGTCTCGTAGTACGATTTTGAGCTCTTCCCCAAATTCACATGGCACAGCCAAACTTCGCAAATGCCCCGCCCATTCCTTCGGTGACTGTGATTCACATGTCTTCGCTTCATAAAATTTCAGCCGTGCGGCAAAAATGGGGTGCTGCGAAGCAAAATGCACGAAGATGCTCAATAACGCGTCGTAGGGCTTGTCTTCGGGCTTTTCGGGACTGCACAAATTGAATATCAACTTGTAGGCTTCTTCATCCAACATATTTAATACTGTTGCTTTCTTCACGCCTACTTCTTCAATTGCATTGGCCTTGAAGTAGCTGGAAAACCGTGCTTTATATATGGGCCATTCACTATGCCTAACTGGAACTCGCGCAATTGCCCGACTACGCGGTATTTATTTGCGTCCACCATTATCACTTACTTGATAATTTTTGTCCTCGTCGCCATATGTAGTGTTTGAGGGGTGTAGAAATTAATAGAGTCCAGGAAACTTTGGTACTGTATATTGTTAACTGCACACATTGGATACAAGTACAAGAATGAATGTATAACCGAGTTCGAATATTCTCGAATCGTTTTTCTTTACCAAACTGGTATGTTGGGGTAATGCGCGCGAACACAATATATTCAAATACATCACACTATGAGGATTATAAGAATTGCGGGGTTTACTAAACGATCCATGCTCCGCTAAATTTCTGTACAATGATAGCAATATTGTTTTGCAGGATACATTTCTAGATATCTTTCACTCGCTGTTACTGCATTTCTATGAGAACAATAATAAACCCTTATATAATCACGCTTTTTATTATCGGGTAAATGGCATATCACATCCACAATCAACCACAATTAAGGTTAATTTGGTTAAAGGGCAAACCCAACGTTGCTTGGTAACGAGTCCTGCGGGTCTGTAACCAAACTCCAGTTTGGTACCTGTTGAGCACCACAAAGGAGAAACAGAAGAGGGATATACATTGCGGAAATGAAACCAAAAAA
Organism: Melinopterus prodromus; assembly: GCA_964023965.1. Classification (NCBI taxonomy): domain Eukaryota; kingdom Metazoa; phylum Arthropoda; class Insecta; order Coleoptera; family Scarabaeidae; genus Melinopterus; species Melinopterus prodromus. The sequence continues at coordinate 53,732,742 of OZ030390.1, forward strand.
ACACCTCTTTCGGAAAGTGCCAAAATTCAACATGGCGCCCTCAAGAAAAACAAAAGTTGGCCATGGTTACGCCCCCAGCTTTGAAGTTGTTTCAAATTAAAAAATGAAACAGTATTCCCTGTTAAAAAGAAGTGTTTTTATTTCAAATGTCTAGGTAAACAAATGTGTCACATCATAATATGATATTAACCAAAACATAAGGGCAAAAACCATAAAAATACACACACCACAAACATAAACACACCAACAAAGAGAACATAAAACAAGATGTAGAAGCACTAACTAGGAGAGAAATACTTAGCTTTGAACAACTGTCACATGGAATAGACGACATCATTAAGAAACCCCAGACGGAAACCAACATTAAGAGACGTGTTGAGAGTAGTTGGATAATAGCCGAAATTATAAAAGATGCAAAAAACGTAAAAAGTCACACAAGGCCTACAGAAGAAAACTCACAACAAACGAAATGTTAAAACAAAGATACCACGCTATAGAAAAACAAACTGCAGAAAAAGAAAAGCAACAAAAATACAATATTATAAGAAAAAAATCCAGAAAATGATAGCAAAACCAGGGAAAAAGTAAACCAATGAATAAACAAACACAAAAAAACGGAAACAATTACTAAGATAAGACATGAAAATAAGACCTTGACCACAAACCCGAAGGAAATGGCTAATGAATTAATTAATTACTTCTCAAAAATTGATTTTTTTACCTTGGTCAAAAATATTCAGGGGCCCAAAAGGACATATTACTGCTAAAACCTCAAAACATTTGTCACGATTACATTACTTTGTGATACTACGTATGATAAGTAAAAAACAAGGCTCCAGGCTTCAAATTCAACCATCCACTTCTCGGCCACCGCCCCGAAGTGTGATCACCTCTTAGGATGCCGTAAATCAATCGAATGCAAGAATTCTGCATTTTCTGCATGCGTCGAGCATCAACTCGGCGTAATTTAACTTTGGCAGAACCAGGGATTCACAAAGTAATTTCTTACAAGGGCGGTCCAGAAAGCGTATGTTCGTATATAGTCTCTTGTTCAGTTCCGTAGTGATGCGCTGAAACCGCAGATCACTGTCCATCCGGACACCCAAATTGCCCACACAATTCGTAAATGGGATCTTCAACCCAGGGTGATTTTCAGTCTGTGTTCCACCAAACCCGTCGCCTTCTTGGGACCGAACAGAATGGCCTGCATCCTAACAGGATTCAAGGTAAGTTGATGGTCCCTAGAAAACTCTTCGAACACAGGTAGCATCCTACAGAGCGACTCCTGAGCTATTATGACCTGGGATGGATTGAAAGATACATACAGTTCACTGTCGTTTGCATACTGATGGTAGTGACAGTCAGTGATCAACTGCTGCTGGTCAACTGCATAAAGAGTATACATCAACGGGGTCAGGACGGCTCCCTGTGGTACACCTCTGGTAAGAAATTTGGGCCTGATAGGTTGCCATTCAGGCAAACTCGCTGGGTTCTGTATGACAGATGGTCTTGTACAGATGGCGCTGTCGAGTTTGTACGGTCCTGTACAAACTCGACAGCGCCTGCACCGAACCCAATTGATGATAATATCTCGACTAGAATCACATGACTGATCAAATCAAAAGCCTTACTATAGTCCAGAAACACCAAGCCGTGACCGATCTGAGTCGTACGATAAATATCGTGGACATGCAAGGCTCCTGAAACCGGCACACTGACACGATGTATGTCACACCCGATAAATATCGTGTCAATGGACCGGATCCAACACGGTTCCAATAAAAATACATGGGCATGATATTTATCGTATAACTCAGAGTGAGCCGATATGTATCGGCCCGATCCGGTGGATACCCGGTCTTATCTGCAGCGGTAACGATATCATCACTTATGTCGTATGTCAGTAAGTTCTGTGGCGCAGCTATGAGATCTGGTCTGGTCTGAAACCAGACTGGTACTATGTAAGGAGCTGAGGGGTGAAGTTTACCTGACAGAAATGGCTTAATCGATGAAAATGCAATTACGTTTTGTGTTTAGATGATATATAGAGATGAAATAAATAAGAAAAATACATGGGCAGCAAAATCTAATCATAAATAGTTTCGTAAGAACCTTTGAAAGTCACGTATTTTAGGTTATGAACTAGTGACATTATGTGGGGATTTTTAGTTTTGACTAGTTTGAACGCCTGTTTCAACGGAATAAATTAAGGAAATTAAAATTTGATTTTGTTAAAATGGCTAGCGCCAGCAGATCTACTCGTTTTGTCAAGATACATGAAGTACCTTTGGGATTTTGTCATGGGGCGTCATACCCAAAGTAGGGCATTATCCTTGTCCGAAATGTGGCCAACATAGACCAGAGTCGATAATTTTTGAAACAAAAAAAAATAAAAGTAGAATGAAACCCATTGGAGAAGGAAGAGAATATAACAAAAATAAAGGGAAAAATAATTTACGGGCGATCCGAGGTCGGGAAGTGGGAGAGGGTGAGTTTTTAAGGGTAAGAAACGGTTTATCTCGATTTCCGGCAAAACTACAAGTCCTATGGAAAAAAGTTAAATGGCAAAGTTGTAGGTAATGAAAAGATCTACAACTTTTGTATTTACACTTTTTTCACATAACCTCAAAATTTATGTGAAAAATTCAAATAACCAAGTTTTTGGTTTTTTATTATTATCTTTTACAAAAAGAATTTTTCTTTCACGAAATTTGGTGAAAACTTGCCTAGTTATGTCCCACATACACTGTAATTTTTTTGATTTAAAATATTTATTTGTTCATATTATTTTGACTTATTATCGAAAAAGCAGCCTAATTTTCAATCGAAAATTCTCATGTCAAAATATCTCCTTTTTTAATAAAGTCGGTGGGCTTTTTGTTCGTGGAAATCTCTACTTTCTGATGGTGAAAAAAAAGTATACATTACTATGGTAAATGTTCTCAAAAAATGCAAACAAATGAAAAAAGGTAAAATCCGATTTTAATTACTCGATAAACGTAAGATTCCATGTTACATTGATAAACAGAAAAATTACAAATCCATAAAACACGAAGATTGCAAAAAATATGCGAAAATAGTTGTTCTAAATATCATTAAAGCTAGGATTTAAAGTGTACTTCATCTAAAAAATGTGACTTTTGCTCTTTTTTCAGTAAAGAAGTAAATTTATAACATTCTATTTACATTTGTTAGTATCCATTACTTTTTGTCTCTTTGATGGCATGTCTTCATCGTTAGAGTCGAGTAGATCTTCGAAGTCTTCAAGACCATTACCGTCTTCGTCTCCAATATTAGTTCCAGTCTGCATTGGTTCTTCACCCACAACTTCGTCTGACTCAAGTTCTTCGTAGCTTTTTTCTTCTACATTGGAGCATTTTTCAAAACAATGACAATTTAAGCATAAATTTGTGCATTTGAAACCATGTTTTCGAAACAATTTCGTCTGAATCACTAAGTTCTTCGTAGCTTTTTTTTCGTAGCTGATGCTACCATAATTAAGAACTCGATAGAAATTGCCAGAGATACTAATAAAACTGTCGTTGTTGTGGGTCAAGATATTGATCTTTTGATCCTTTTAATCAATTAAATTCAAATAATAATGACATTTATTTTCACAAGCCAGGTTCTGATAGTTTCAAATATGAATCCTTCAAAAACATCGTTGCATTTCTGCATTGTTTTTCTGGTTGCGATACAGCATCTGGATTTGCCGGAAAAGGAAAGAATGGTATCGTAAATTCATTATTACACGATAAAAATTTGTCAAATTTGGCCAATATTTTTTTGAAAAAAGATATCGAAAAAAATGGAATACAATTAATCAAATCTATTTATAAATGTAAAAATGATAATATAACACTGAATCAATTCAGATTTCGAAAATATCAATTGGCAAAAATTAAATCATCTTTCATATTGGCAAACCTCCCACCCACAGAAGGTGCAACAGAACAACATTGTTACAGGGCATATTATCAGCTTCAAACTTGGCTGGGTAACGAACTGACACCAACGGCTTGGGGCTGGAAGCAACATCAATAGCAACATCATTATGCCCAAATTTACAGAAACGGAATTAATTCCGGAACTATTGCTTAAAACGATTTGCTGCAGCTGTGCAACTGGATGTAGAATTTTAAAATGTGGCTGCCGAAAACATGGTTTCAAATGCACAAATTTATGCTTAATTGTCATTGTTTTGAAAAATGCTCCAATGTAGAAGAAAAAAGCTACGAAGAACTTGAGTCAGACGAAATTGTGGATGAAGAACCAATGCAGACTGGAACTAATATTGGAGACGAAGACGGTAATGGTCTTGAAGACTTCGAAGATCTACTCGAATCTAACGATGAAGACATGCCATCAAAGGGAAAGAAAAATTGTTTTTGTAAAAGATAAAAATAAAAAACCAAAAATTTGGTTATTTGAATTTTTCACATAAATTTTGAGGTTATGTGAAAAAAGTGTAAATACAAAAGTTGTAGATCATTTCATTACCTACAACTTTGCCATTTAACTTTTTTCCATAGGACTTGTAGTTTTGCCGGAAATCGAGATAAACCGTTTTTTACCCTTAAAAACTCACCCTCTCCCACTTCCCGACCTCAGATCGCCCGTAAATTATTTTTCCTTTCATTTTTGTTATATTCTCTTCCTTTTCCAATGGGTTTCATTCTACTTTTATTTTATTTCAGTTTTTAATATTTTCAAAGGCATCAGCACTGGTCTAACAAATGAGAATAAATGTTGATAAGCATACGTGAGTACGGTTGTTAATGCGTATTTTAATTTTCTTAATCTCTTATTATATTTTAGGGCTGACGGAGTTCGCTGGTATTGCACGAGCTCCAAGGGTCATCGGAAGAGAACTCTGGGCAAGCACAGAGTTGGGCTACGTCGGGACCTTTTTCTATCGGTACCGATTCTCAATTTACAAAATTTTGTGATTTATTGTCCACTGGGTTTCCGGCAGTTCTCTAAGGTTTGCTTTCAGCATTTGGATATCACGAGAAAAGCCGCGGTGGATTGGTCCTCTTTCTGCCTTCAGCTTTGTGTCGAGTTTTTCTCGACGAACAAGCGGAAATTAGGGAGTGTCGGGAAAGGAGTTGAAATAGACAAATCCACGTTTGGTAAGAGGAAGTATCACCGTGGGCATTATGTTGAAAGGCAGTGGGTGTTTGGAGGTTACGAGCGAGGCTCGGGAAGGGTTCAGTTGGGCAATTGTATAACCCGTTATTACCGCCTTTTAATATTTTACCTGAAGAAGAGAACCGTACAACAGATGAGTCTGACTTTTCTAACTGAAGACACGTGAGATCCCGAGGCGCTAGTAGCTTACCACGGCCCTTTTCAGGGCTACCAAACAATTTATCCTAAGAGAATGATGGATAGAATGAGATAGTCAAACGAACGTAGCAAAAGAGGTCCTTTATTTCTATGACTGTAATGACTGACAGCTTCAATTTCTAAAATATAAAAATATATCCGTTGGAATACCAAGTTCCCGATGGGTTTTTTTTTTGGGTTCAAGGTTGTTCCGAAAGGGAAAACGTAAATGCAGCCTTTCCTATAAAGTAAACTAAGATGATCGTCAATGTAGTCCCTGAGCAGTCCTTCAAGCAATCTCTCAAAAAGTTTGGAAAGGGTAGAACACTGATCGGTCGCAGATCGCTTTATCGTTCACAGTAGCCTTTTTGGGGATAGGCGTGAGCAGGGAAGACTTCCATGCAGACGGAAAGACTGACGTCTAAGTATATGCATTAATGATGTGTATAAGTAATGAAGTTGAAGATTATCGGTGGACACAGGCCAATCATCCTCAGGTTAACTCTATCCGACCATATAGAATCGCTTTTGACTGAACGGAAACTCCTGCACATCTCATCCTGAGTCACTTCCCCGAACGTTAATTTATATCGATACTGTGCAATGGGACAAATCCGATATCGGGGATGACGTTCTTGCTGACAGGACGGAGAATCTCGAGCTAATTGCTTCCACATGACACATATGGCATGGAGTTTTGCACCAGGGCGAGTTCCGATCGCCAGTTGGCAAAGAGTCCTCCACATAGCCTTCCTTTTGCCTCAGTAATTAACACTAATACACAAGAAAGGCTAGAACACAAGACGAGAAAAGTACCGATAAATCTGGTAATTGTCAGCTCGCAACAGAGTTATGTAAACTATCATAAAACGACGCCTAGATCAACACATCGAAAATACAAACTGACCAGGGAGTCTACTCACGTCATCTTTTTGAAGCGAATGCTAGACATCTCGAAGGTTCTTTTTTTGACAGAGTGGCGATATCGGCGGTTGACCTGTGGTGGGAACGTATGGGCGTGACGCGTGCGTTATTATTCTTACCGACAAGCAAATTTTCGGGGGAGGGGGGAGCGTTATTGTTGTTAGCGACAAGCAAATGGGCGTGGCGCGTGTGTTATTGTTCGTGGCGACAAGCAAACTTGCTCATAGATACGTGCCAGAGGGCAACCGCTGAAATCCCCGCTCCGCCTCACCTAACCTTCGAGAAGTTTCGCATTCGCTTCAAAAAGATGACGAGAGTAAACTCCCTGTACGCGTTTCAACGACAAACAGGAACAACATCTGCAGTAATTGATTTAGTGACACACGTTTGCTCAGTCCAGATGACAAGAAGGAAGGTGTAACGATCTTCATAGACATGAGAAATGCGTTGGACACCACCAATAAGAACAAAATATAGAAACAAACCTAAACTAAAACGTATATTTCGGACAGGCCACAATAAGCACAAGTCGGCAAAACAAAGAGCGACATATCACAGGCATCGCTTGGATTGCCACTAGGAAGTATCTGTCACCGATATTGTACATTCGCATAGCGTACACGAATACAAACATCCAGGACATTCAAGACGATCTGACCAAACATGAAAAAATCGGATGTGGTCAGACACATAACTTTAATGGTAAAGTATGAACTATACCACAGAGTCATACTGTCAAAGTCTGATGTTTTGACAATACTGTCAATAAAATCACAATATCTGTAAATCCTGGATAACTAGTTTTAATACTGAGCGATCTTGCAGAAATAGAATTTTCCCTTGCAGGTAAACTATTCATTAACTTTACCAAAAAATGTCATAGGTGTACGTTATTCAGAACTTTTAATTTACTACTTAACTATTTTCACGAAATTACAGAAATTGCAGCTCATTTGCAAAATCGTCAAAAAATGCTGAGTAAACATCCAGTTCATTTGGACCCTTTTAAACAAAAAGCTTTTCAACTCAAAGTTTGGTTATGAAACTTCTTAATATGAAGTTTCGTCCCGATACCTTTAGTAGTTTCTAGGGAATCGTCGCCACCAAAAACTGGCAGGCACGCACGCACGCACGCACGCACGCACGCACGCACGCACGCACGCACGGACGCACGCACGCACGCACCCACGCACGCACGCACGCACCCACGCACGTACGCACGCACGCACGCACGCACGCACGCACGTACGCACGCACGCACGCACGCACGCACGCACGCACGCACGCACGGACGCACGCACGCACGCACGCACGCACGCACCAAATTACAACCAAATTATGGGCTGAAGCTGTGAAGACTGCCGTCTATTTGCACAACAGGTCAGTTGCTACTGGTTTAGGGAAGACACCTTTGGAAATGTAGACCAATAAACGGCCAGATCTGAGCAAAATCAGAGTTTTTGGTAGCACAGCTATGACAGACATACCCAAAGAAGGAAGACCGAAATGGAGCAAAAAATCCAAGCAACTCATACTAGTAAAAGGATTTGAAAACCAAAACTATTTATCATATTCATAAACATATTCTTGTGTGGCAAATGTATTGGCAGATCCAGTATCCGTTGAACAAGCTTTGTCAAGGAGTGATAGTCAACAATAGCAAGCAGCTATGGAAGAAGAGATGGAGTCATTCAAGAAAAACGATGCGCGGGATCTAGTTGATAACCCAGGAAACGTCAAAGTTATTGATTGTAAGTGGGTGTTCAAAAGAACGGCAAATTGTGACGGAAAGGTGCAGTATCGTGCGCGGTTAGTGGCAAAGGGTTTTACCCAGCGTGCGGGAATCGATTACGATGAAACATTTTTTCCTGTTGTTAGACATTCTACATTACGATTGATAGATTGATAGATTTAACAATTGAACATTTAGGAGTCAAAACTGCTTTCTTAAATGGCAAAGTAAAAGAGATTGTTTTATCCGCCAGCCTATAGGACTTGTAGATAAAAATAATAGTAACATGATATGTAACTTAAACAAGGCAATTTATTCTTAAACAATCTTCAAGAACTTGGAGCTTAAAAGTAGATAAAGAATTAACAAATTTAGGTTACACAAGATCTCAAATGGAACGTTGTTTATATACAAAATGTAAAGATGGATTTATCACAATTGTTGTTGTGTACGTAAACGACTTCTTTATATTTAGCAAAAACACTGTTGAATGTAATTTTTCAAAGAGAGTTGGGACGTAAGTTTGAATTAAAGGACCTAGGGGAAGCAAGACATGTTTTAGGAATGAGAATAAATTGAAATTAGGATGGTAGTATTACTATTGATCAGGAACAATACATTGACGATTTGTTAAACGATTTGACATGGTAGACTGTAAAATGATTAATACACCGATCGAACCAAAATTATCATTTAAAGATGAGGAATACATTAAAGATGTGCCATATCAGCAATTAATGGGTGGTCTTATGTATCTTGCTGTTTTGACTAGACCTGACATAGCATATTCTGTTTTTTAAGTCAATATAATAATTGTCATAATGAAAGTGATTGGAAGTGCGTTAAACGTATTGTTGAGATACTTAAAAGGTATTGAGCACTTTTGTTTGAAATACAAGAAATCTGATGATGACTTAGTGGGATACTAGGAGAATCTGCAGGCCTAACAGGCCTGCTGGTCGACCTAGGTAGATCGCCGATGCATTAAGAGAGATGCGGTAACGCTCCATGCTCTTACACGCGCGTCGTGACTATGCTCTCGCGTATGCTCATGACTATGCTCATGCTCTGCGTTCGGCGCGGTAACGTGGCGCCATCTAGTGACCGCCTAGCAAAGCTTTGGCACTTAACCTCAACAGCGATATGGTGAGGTGTCGCCGCCTGGTGACCGCGTTGCGAAGCGCACGGCCGTCGCCTAGCAACGGACTGACGAGGTACAGTCCCAATCGATAATCCGTAAATTTAGCCGAATCGAGGTAAAAAATAACGAGAACCGGGCCGAAAATGGACGAAATCGAAAGCCTAAGCGCCGTAGAATAAAATTTGAGGCGGAAAATCGGCGCCTGCGGCGCCGATTTTCGCTTCTGCGAGCACTAGACTCTTCCCCCGTTTGGTCCATATTTCTAAAATTGTCGAGGGGAGTGTGAGTCGCGTTTACTATATTAGGATACTAGGAGAATGTTGCAGGCCTAATAGGACTGCTGGTCGACCTAGGTAGATCGCCGATGCATTAAGAGAGATGCGGTAACGCTCCATGCTCTTACACGCGCGTCGTGACTATGCTCCTGCGTTCGGCGCGGTAACGTGGCGCCATCTAGTGACCGCCTTGCGAAGCTTTGTCATATAACCTCAACGGCGACATGGTGAGGTGTCGCCGTCTGGTGACCGCGTTGCGAAGCGCACGGCCGTCGCCTAGCAACGGACTGACGAGGTACAGTCCCAATCGATAATCCGTAAATTTAGCCGAATCGAGGTAAAAAATAACGAGAACCGGGCCGAAAATGGACGAAATCGAAAGCCTAAGCGCCGTAGAATAAAATTTGAGGCGGAAAATCGGCGCCTGCGGCGCCGATTTTCGCTTCTGCGAGCACTAGACTCTTCCCCCGTTTGGTCCATATTTCTAAAATTGTCGAGGGGAGTGTGAGTCGCGTTTACTATATTAGGATACTAGGAGAATGTTGCAGGCCTAATAGGACTGCTGGTCGACCTAGGTAGATCGCCGATGCATTAAGAGAGATGCGGTAACGCTCCATGCTCTTACACGCGCGTCGTGACTATGCTCCTGCGTTCGGCGCGGTAACGTGGCGCCATCTAGTGACCGCCTTGCGAAGCTTTGTCATATAACCTCAACGGCGACATGGTGAGGTGTCGCCGTCTGGTGACCGCGTTGCGAAGCGCACGGCCGTCGCCTAGCAACGGACTGACGAGGTACAGTCCCAATCGATAATCCGTAAATTTAGCCGAATCGAGGTAAAAAATAACGAGAACCGGGCCGAAAATGGACGAATTCGAAAGCCTAAGCGCCGTAGAATGAAATTTGAGGCGGAAAATCGGCGCCTGCGGCGCCGATTTTCGCTTCTCCTGGGAGTAGACTCTTCCCCCGTTTGGTCCATATTTCTAAAATTGTCGAGGGGAGTGTGAGTCACGTTTAGTATATAGTAGGGATAGTAGGGATAGGGATAGATGCTGACTGGGCAAGCGAAGAGTATGATGAAAGGCTTATACCGGGTTCACGTTTATACTGTCTGAATGTGCAATTTCTTGGGAAAGCAGAAAACAAAGAACTGTGGCTCTATCTAGTACTGATGCACAGTACATGGCCTTATCTGATGCTTCAAAGGAGGCAATGTATCTTAAAAATTTGCTAAACGAAATTACTGGTAAAATGAAGACAGTACTACTGTACAATGATAATCAAAGTGCTGGAAAACTAGCTTAAAACCCAGTACATACAATAGGTCAAATCATTGATGTGCGACATCATTTTGTACGGGATGCGATTATTGATAAAGTTATTGAAATTATTTATACGCCGACCGATGAAATGATTGCAGCTGTATTAACAAAAGGTTTAACTAATAATAAACACACTATGTTAAGAAATTAGGATTAGTTTGTTTGTAATGAATATACTTGTTGTAGTGGGGATGTTAGAATAGGTACATCTCGTATTCATTTAAGCATTGTATTTTAATGGTAGTGGCGCCACCTTTGAACCATTGTTTAAACTGTTTTTGCAACCATCTTGTATCCTTACCAATAAAAGCTAGTCTATGTTCAACCGTCAACGCTGTTTCACTTATGATACCTGTGTACGCCTGACTTTCTTAGAGCTAAGCTGAAGCTATCCATTTATTCCAACAACAAACACCCCCTTTTCAGTCCCACAGAAAAATTCTACTGTAGGTACGTGGACGACATTTCGTTGTGTACGAGGGTGATGATGCCCAACTTATAGTTCTTCACAATCTGTTTGATAATATAGGAAAGGTAAAATTCACAATTGAAAAAGAAAATAATGGTCAACTTAAGTTTCTCGACCAGCACGGACATATAATACCTAAACAAAGTTATACTCCAACCATATATAAGGAGGCGTCATTCAGATTCTTATTTGACAGATTGCTGAACGTGCCCCTAAACAATCTCAACTTCAAAACGGAAATTATGACCATCTCTCAGATTGCCTTCAGTAACGGATACACCCTGTCAGAATTACATGTTAACAATAAAGTACACAATAACAGCCAGGATGATCAAGATGATATACCCTCATTGCATGGCTGAGACCACATATATATCTCTGAATTACCACGATTCCTTGTCCTTGCTCCGGAACCGAACCCTTAGTAAATATAATATCACAGCTTCCTTTTGATCCAACACCAAAATGAGCAACTACCTAATCCATAACAAAAGAAAAACCCCAAATTCCAAAAAAAGATGTGTCTATAAAACTGAATGCAAAGATTGTACGTCATACTAAATACGCCAATCAGGGAGAAACCTGATCACAAGATGCAAAGAGCATGTAAACAATCAAACGGAAGTTCTGCAATCGAGCGACACATGTCAGAGACAGGACACATAATCACGGAAGAAAATATAACGTTACGTCATCAACAACGGAAAGGTAACAAACTGGACCTTCTAGAGGAGATGGAAATACAGAAAAATATGCTTATTAACAGTGGCTCAATGGTTAACGAAATTACGGAGTGCTACGATAGAATTTATATACAAATCCTCCCACGAAAACCACTTGAGTCAACGTATGATCTTACCTCAACACTTAACCGATCTTCGAACACTTCAACATATTCCAATCATCAACACATTCAAATGACATTAGTTGGAACACCTTAATTGATATGTACTCATATTGATTGCTTTCTATTTCCATATAATTTTTATCTTATCTTATTTAGTTTAATATCTTACGCTTGACAATACAGCGCCATCTGTTGGTTAGTTTTGCCAGCTTAATTCATTGCTTTGTAGACAGTTAAAATGGCTGTGACTTCTCATGCTATCGTGATGTATTCAAGTCTTTTGAACATGTCGCAATTATTTTAATGTTTTACAAAAACCGCTCTGACCAGGATGTAACTAACTTTGCATTAACCCGAATTATTTTTTGCTAATTATTTGAATGTTTTGTCATTTTGTGTAGATGTGCTTTTTACCATGTAGTGAGCAACTGATGACGAGCTGCGCTCGAAATCTGGATATTGCCCGAAGCCAATAAACTATTTATCTTCATCAAACCAAATTTTTCCTATTGTTTTCTTTTTACTTGTTAAGCGTGGTTTACTCTTATATTTATAGTAGCAAAATTTTTAATTTTCCTTGTTATTGCAAAAATAAAAGATGTCAGCTTAAAAGATCACAAATATGCCCGAATTTAATCATTGTACGCTTCAAATATAAAATTAAAAAATGAATGGAAAAGTGTAACATTTACTTCCGAATCCACAGCTTTTTGTCATTTGGACTGCCTTTCGTGAGCCCAAAGACTTTTTATGAAAGCCCGAAGAATGATCGCGAATCCCGATGTCTCCGGGCGAGAATGACAGTGTTAGCACCCCTAGCCGTAACAAAACAACATGCCAATAATTTACTCAAAACTATTTTATTTTATTTTGTAGATTTTGAGAATGATATGAATTGCACGAAACAGATAAAAAACATGCAATTTGTACAATGTACATAATTATAGGAATTATGTTTCGACGTAGATTTTAGGCACTTGTTTATTTTATATTTATTTTAACGATTCAAGTTCAAGTTTTAACGGTAGACCAAAATCGCTACTTGCCCTGCTAAAAGTTCAAGAATAATCTTAAAAGCTAAGTTTCGTGTGACAAAATTCTGTGGATGTTAGGGTACAAACTGTTGAAAACGCTAGAATTATATCTAGTTAAACTTAAAAAAATTGATGTTATGGGGGTTATTTTCAGATTCGCAACAAAACAACATGACAATAATTTACTCAAAATTATTTATTGTTATTTTGCAGGTTTTGAGAACAGATAAAAACATGCAATATATGACATTTACTATAAATGCGATTACTTCCTGGGAACTGGTCCAGGATTACTTATCCACGTACAATGTACATTGTACATAATTACAGGAATTATGACGTAGATTTTACGTATGACGTAGATTTTAGGCACTTATTTAATGTTATAAGTTTTAACGGTAGACCAAAATCGCTACCTGCCCTGCAAAATGTTCAAGAATGAACTTAAAAGCATAAATTTCATCTGACAAAATTCTGCGGATGTTAGCGTACAAACTGTTAAAAATGCTCGATTTTTTTTAGCAATCGCTACATGTTTTGTGTCCTACTGGGCCTACTGGGTCCTACTGGACAATCAAATAAAACTCCAAAAAACTCAATTGTAGAAACTTACATTTTGTCAGGCGCGGCCCGTGGGGAACATAAAACAACATACAAAGGTCAGAAATATAGATATATGAGACTGCAGAGCAGATTTTTACTTTATCATACGCAGTATGGTAAAGTATTGTAATCATGCCGAAAAAAAAAATGAGACTTTAGCGGAAAGAGATCTTTTTGGGTCCCCTGAACATTTTTGACCAAGGTACAAAAAAATGTCTGTGTGTGTGTGTGTGTGTGTGCGTATGTGTGTACTCGATTTTTGTGGCGACGATGCCGGAGAAACTACTAAAGGTATCGGGACGAAAGTTCATATTTAGAAGTTTTATGACCAAACTTAGAGATGAAAAGCTTTTGGTTCAAAAGGGTCCAAAGGAACTGGTAGTTTATTCTAAGCCTTTTTCAAGGATTTTGCAGATGAGCCGCCATTTCTGTAATTTCGTCAAAATAGTTAAATAATAAATTAAAGCAGAGGAAATTTTGAATAATTTATGCCAATGACATTTTTGGTAAAATTAATAGTTTAGCTGCAAGAGCAAATTCTATTTCATCGAGATCGGTCTCATCTGCATTGATATGAAACTACATAGTAGCCAGGATTTGGACAAATATTTTTTTTGTGCTGTCACCACAGAAATGTCTATGGCTGTCACCACGCTGTCACACTCGGAGAACCGCTATGGAACGTCATCTACAGTGTCATGAACGAATATAAATCTGTCAGAATATGAATTAGCTTTTTAAACTTGACATTTCGTAGAAGTGGTATTAACCTAACATTTTCTATACCGAAATATAACCATGTCTGGATTTTTTTAAAAATACGTATTTCTCAAAAAGCAATACAAAAAACGTTGATGTCACTCCTGCCGAAAACTACATAGCGCGACTCGCTCACATGCGACGACGACGCTCCGCCATCGGTGACGCGCCGCATCACCGCTCGTTGTGCTATTCCGTACTTTCGGCACTTGTGAGATAAACAACTATTATTCTGATGACAGTAGGTAGTGTCAAATGCTGATGCTTTGACAATACCTTCGATTGATACTATTGACTATCAAAATATCTGTCAAATCCTGGCTAACTAGTTTAATTTTAATGCAGACACGATTTAACTCAGTCAAATAGATTCTCATGCAGCTAAACTATTAATTTTATATATTGTATGATAAAGTCATGTGCCTGGCCACATCAGATTTTTTTCGTAAAAATATCCACCATAGCCAAAACATCAGCATTTGACACTATATACCTATTACCTACTGACATTAGAATGAAACTTGGGCAGATCTTGGCTACTAAGATGCAGACACGACCGATCTCAATCAAATACAATTTGCTCATGCAGCTAAACTATTAATTTTACCAAAAAATGTCGTAGACATTACTGATTCAAAATTTCCTCTACTTAATTTATGATTTAACTTTTTTGACGATTTTATAGAAATGGCGGCTCATTTGCAAAATCCTTGAAAAAGGCTTAGAGTAAACACCTAGTTCCTTTGGACCCTTTTGAACCAAAAGCTTTTCAGCTCTAAGTTTGGTCATGAAACTTCTAAATATGAAGTTTCGGCCCGATAACTTAGTAGTTTCTCCGGAATCGTGATCACAAAAAGCGAATACACACACGCACACGCACACGCACACGCACACGCACACGCACACGCACACGCACACGCACACGCACACGCACACGCACACGCACACCCACACGCACACGCACACGCACACGCACACCCACACACACACACACACACACACACACACACACACACACACACACACACACACACACACACACACACACACACACACACACACACACACACACACACACACACACACACACACACACACACACACACACACACACACACACACACACACACACACACACACACACACACACACACACACACACACACACACACACACACACACACACACACACACACACACACACACACACACACACACACACACACACACACACACACACACACACACACACACACACACACACACACACACACACACACACACACACACACACACAGAGACACACACACACACACACACACACACCCACACGCACACGCACGTGCGTGTTACGGTCATACCACTAACAAACGACCATCTCAGCTTGAAGGATGATAAAGTTTTCATGGAAACAATAAGTATATGTATTGGAATTTTTTTAATTAATACTAAAAATAATAGTTTTTATAGTAATAGATATGGTTTAATAGGTTCTTAATTGGCACTACTATCACGTCTTAAAAGGAATGTATCGAACCTAAAATAACATGAATAGTATGTAGTCTGTACCGGTTCAATACACAATGTCGACTGGTGTAAACTTTCATTTTCTTCCTCTACCACTGGTCTTAAAAAATAATACTTTTTTTTCAGTATATTTTTCACACATGTACGACAATAACATACTTGGGGTAGCTGGTCCACTGGATGCTGTATTGGGCCACTCTGTCTGTGTTTAGAAAAGGCACCTATTACTTCAAGTGGTTGTCGCGCCTAGCCTGTCCTGTTTTTTTAGTTTTTAGGATATACGCAGTCTTATATAGTTATTCGTACGGAACATATCGTATTCTTATACCTGTTGCTGATTCGAATATCATTATACGTATCAAGTTCAACGCGTGTGTTTTATTTGTCATATAAGCTAGAGTCTTACAAATTCAGAAGTGGGATATTTTTATAAATTTTCTTTTTATAAATTCCACGTGCCGTGCCGCTTTTGTGTCTTTAGTGCCATTACTGATACAAATATTACGATGGGCCGCACAAACAAAGGAACATCGTCCAAAAGACGTCACCATGATGATAGTAGCAGTTCCTCCAGCAGCGACGACAGTACGAGCAGTGAATCTTCAACAGGAGGTCTGAAGAAAACTGTGAAAACGCTTACAAAAAAAATTAAACAAATGGCGAAAAACGAAAAACTTACGTCTACGACAGTTACGACTATGGGTAACGATGAATTCGCTATTCCTGTATTCAATCCCTCCCACGACGATGCTGTTGTCGAAGATTGGGTTAGACACGTCGATAAACTTGCCCGACGTTATAATTGGAGCGACGATACGATCATCCAATTTATTGGAAAGAACCTTAAGGGACCTGCCAGAATCTGGTACGACGACCAGCAAAGGATGGATTACAGCTGGGACCAGATGAAAGATAATCTGAACTCACAATTCCATAAATCGGTGCCATTTGGGAAGCTAATGATAGCAGCAGCCAATTACTTTGCACGTCCAGGACAAAAACTAGGCGATTATTGTTTTATAAAGCTGACCAAGTTACGTGCGCTTAAAGTCCAAATTTCCGACAAATTTCTCGTAGATGCAGTTTTGACGGGAATTAAAGACCCGAGCATAGAAAGAACGTTAAGATCTGCCCGTTACGAGAATCCAAACTCGCTATATGCGGCGATGAACGAGATGGGACACCTACCGCTAGAATCGGGATCGAAACCATCAACAAGTGGTCAGAATTTGGCAAGAAGATCCAAAGAAATACCAAGTGACCGTCACCAGTCCAGCCATGTATCTTCCCGTAAGGATTGGAGCCGCCCTCCGAGCGACAAGCACACCATGAAGTGTTATAATTGTGGTGTTAGTGGTCACCTTGCCAGGAATTGTACAAAGGCCCGGATCGAATGCTCGCGCTGCCACAAATTGGGGCATCATGAACATCAGTGCCTTTCTTCTAAAGGAGACGTCCATGTCATACAGGTTAGTGATACTATAAACATGTATTTGCTCACTGCAATGATAAATAAACATAAAGTGCAGTGCCTTGTAGACACGGGAAGCTCTAAAACACTAATTAAGAGAACTTTAGTTAACATGCTAGGTTTAGAGACGAATGATAGTGAACATTTTGAACTACGGGGTTTTACGGGAGCTATTGCCATGAGTACAAGTGTAGTTGATATTGAATTAAAAATTATGGAAGCGAGTGCGCGAGTTTTAGCTGTCGTTGTCGAACTAAAGCAAATGACTCATGAAGTGATCGTTGGGCGTGATTATTTGGACCAACAGCATATTATGTTAGTGAAAAAACGTGATCGCGTCCTAATTAAACATTTACCAGAAATTCGTGGTAGTGAAGCCCCAATTGACATAAATAGAATCGAAGCATTCGGCGTTAAAAACATTATTTTCGGAGACGTAGATGAAAATTGCAAAACAATATGCAAAAACGTTTTAATGTCGTATACCGATTGTATATCAACGTCAATGCAAACTTTAGGGAGAACGAGCACGGTATCCCTTACTATCAAGTGTACAACGGACACACCGGTCGTCCATCATCCGTATAGAATGGCTCATTCTGAACGCATTATTTTACGAGGAATTATTCAAGAATTACTCGATAACTCTATTATTCGCGATTCCCCATACTCAAGTCCCATCACACTTGTAAAGAAAACATCAGGCGATCCCAGGCTATGTGTTGATTACCGAAGATTGAATGCAATTACCATTAAGGATCGTTATCCTTTACCGCTAATCGAAGACCAAATTGATAGATTGGGTGGCAACAAATATTTCACGGGACTCGACCTTATGGCTGGCTATTATCAGGTACCAGTTAGTGCAGAATCTATCCCAAAGACGGCTTTTGTTACTCCGGACGGTCATTACGAATTCCTACGGATGCCGTTTGGCCTAACAAACGCGCCAGCAGTATTTCAGCGGCTCATAAACGTTGCGTTAGGTTCATACAAGTACACGATAGCGTTCCCGTACATAGATGATGTAATCATACCCTCACGAACGATAGAAGAAGGGGTAGAAAGACTGAAACTGGTAATGAGTAAGTTGCGAGAGCATAAACTGACATTAAACTTAAGTAAGTGCTCCTTCTTCAAAACAAAGATCGAGTACCTGGGAAGGGAGATTAGTATCGACGACGTTAAACCAGGCCAAAGAAAGGTCGAAGCGGTACTAGGGATGTCACCACCTCGTAACGTCAAACAAGTGCGACAGTTCTTAGGTCTATCAGGTTACTTCAGAAAATTTATACCTGATTATGCCTTAATAGTCGAACCACTGACTAAACTTACACGCAAGAATATTTCTTGGGAATGGGGTACGTTTCAGCAGAATTCGTTCGCTAAAGTGAAACAATTGTTAACGACAAGACCCATTTTATCAATATTTGACTCAACGCTTCGGACAGAGTTGCACACCGATGCGAGTTCTATTGGTTTAGCTGCGATTCTGATCCAATATAATGAAAAAGGACATATATTAGTAGTGGGCTATTTTAGTAAGCAAACAACTATTGACCAAAGGCAGTATCACTCATACGAACTAGAAACCATGGCGGTAGTTTTTGCCTTACGTTATTTTAGAGTATACTTGTTAGGGATGGAGTTTAAAGTGATTACTGATTGTAACACATTGCGAACAACGTTGTCAAAAAAGGATCTGATACCGCGCGTAGGGCGATGGTGGCTGGAAGTACAAGACTTCAACTTTGAGATAGTGTATCGACCAGGTACCAAAATGATGCATGTGGATGCACTTAGCCGGAGCCCTGTAGGCACTATCGAAGTATATCAAGTAGATCTAACGGAAGCAGATTGGATAATTGCCGCGCAACTACAAGATGAACAAATCAGCAGAATTAGAAGTATTTTGGCTGAAGGGGTCCGAAATTCACAAACGAAACAGTATTTGGACACCTATCAATTGAAGAACGGGAAGGTGTACAAACGGTTAAGTGACGGTCGTAACACTTGGGTAGTACCAAGGGCTGCCAGACTGCAAATATGCCGATTGTGCCACGACGATGCGGGACATTTAGGTCTCGATAAAACATTGAGACGTATTCGAGAAAATTACTGGTTTTCAGAAATGTCCAGATTTGTAAAGAAATACATTGCTGCATGTTTGAATTGTGCATATTATAAACAAACAACCGCTCGAAATCAAGGTAAATTACATCCGATAGAGAAGACCCCCATACCATTTCATACAATCCATGTGGACCATGTGGGACCATTTGTGACCAGCAAAAAGAAGAATAAATATCTGCTAGTTGTCGTGGATGGTTTCACGAAATTCACCATAATAGAAGCAGTACGAGATACGAAGACAAAATATGTGGTGAAGGTCCTGCAAGATATTCTGCATCTTTTTGGTGTCCCTTCGCGAATAATAAGTGATAGAGGTACTGCATATACGTCGAGTACTTTTAGAATATTTTGTGAAACCTACGGAATTAAACATATTCTTAACGCTGTGGCTACACCTCGGTCAAACGGTCAGTGTGAACGTTATAATAAAACAATAGTGACTGCTCTGGCAACAACGACTGCCGGAAAGGAAACGGATACGTGGGACCACTATGTGAAACAGATCCAAAGTGCTCTAAATACAACACATAATAAGGGAATCGGAGTGACTCCGACGGAGGCTCTCTTAGGATTTAATCCAAATTATTTGTCAGACGCACGAATTGTACAAGAAGTCAGAGATGAAATACATAAGATGGATCTGCTTGAATTACGAGAGAATATAAGCCGCCACATCACGGAGGATCAACGTAAGCAAAAGGAACGTTACGATAAATCGCGAAAGGACGCAAAACGTTACAAAGCGGGGGAGCTAGTAATGGTACAAATTACTAGCGAACAACCGACAGGAAATAGTCGAAAATTACTACCAAAATTTAAAGGTCCATTCAAAGTAACGCGAGTCTTCGATAACGATCGATACGAAGTAAAAGATCTACGAGAAGGATCTAGACAGTTCACAACCGTTATGGCTGCTGATCGAATAAAGCCATGGATATCTACGATATTAAGGCGAAATAACGAGCGTAAGTTAAGATGGGATCCAACGGGATCTCTGGTTCAACGGAACCTTACGATATAACGAGAGTACCTGTATTAATATTCTAGGGTTGTAAGTTAAGATCCAACGAGGTTAGTGTTTTAACGAAAACGTAATTATCACGACGGTGATTTAAGATCCGACGGGATCTCTGTTTACCGTAACCATAACTTGTTTTTATTTTTGTTCCAGTCACATGGAGATTTAAGATTTATTGTGTCACAATGATAAATTACGATCCAACGGGATCGCTGGTTCGAAGGAACCTTACGAAATCACAACGGTGATTATGATCCAACGGGATCACAGGTTCGACGGAACCTTACGAAACACAACGGTGGGTATGATCCAACGGGATCACAGGTTCGACGGAGCCTTACGAAATCACAACGGTGGTTATGATCCAACGGGGTCACAGGTTCAACGGAACCTTACGAAATCACAACGGTGGTTATGATCCAACGGGGTCACAGGTTCGACGGAACCTTACGAAATCACAACGGTGGTTATGATCCAACGGGGCACAGGTTCAACGGAACCTTACGAAATCACAACGGTGGTTATGATCCAACGGGATGTCAGGTTCGACGGAACCTCAAGAAATCGCAACGGCGATTATGATCCAACGGGATCACATGTTTTACAGAGCCTTATAAGATCACGACGGTGATTTACGACGGTTCGACGGAACCTTAATTTGGTATTTATTATTTTAGGGACGTTTGAGGGACTGAGGACAGCCCAATTGCAGGATGGCCGAATGTACGACAATAACATACTTGGGGTAGCTGGTCCACTGGATGCTGTATTGGGCCACTCTGTCTGTGTTTAGAAAAGGCACCTATTACATCAAGTGGTTGTCGCGCCTAGCCTGCCCTGTTTTTTTAGTTTTTAGGATATACGCAGTCTTATATAGTTATTCGTACGGAACATATCGTATTCTTATACCTGTTGCTGATTCGAATATCATTATACGTATCAAGTTCAACGCGTGTGTTTTATTTGTCATATAAGCTAGAGTCTTACACACAGTAATAGAAATAAAATATAAAGATAGAATTAAATGACAAAAAAATATTGATCACAAATCTTGTAGCAGTACTTAATTTACAATAGGTGTACTGCAGGGAAGAACAATTTTTAATATAGTTTGCTTTTTTCCAATTTTGAACTGTATTATTGTGTTTATTAAGTTATTAACCTTCATATACTTAGTATGAAGGTTAAAATGCTATACATAAATAAAACAACACATCTAGAGCCCTTGTAGGTGAAAACAATATTTTGGCCAGGTATTCGAGTCAAATACCACACTTTGTACCGGTTCAATTGTATTATATGAATCTAGCATTATTTTTTAATACCCGGCTAGTCCATATTTATTAAGGTAGCATATCAATTATATGAAAAATGTGTGTATATCAAACGAATACGTGACAGCAAAACTGTGACATCACGCCGCTATAAATAAAAAATGTTGATTCACACTTACTTCAAAGATGGTGGTGGCGTACCGTACTAGAGGAATGAGCACGTTTGAAACACATTTATGGCACGGCTTGGCTTTACCAGGAACGTGATGTTATTCTCAATACTTAGTTGTCTCTGTGTGTATTGGTGTTAGTTAAACAGTACTTGCGTACGATATGGTTTTCCAACTAAAGATGAGTCAAGCCGGGATTATTATTCCATAAGTAATCTATGACAACATCTTACTCAGTTAGATTGGCTTTGCATAATAAGTAATACATTTTTATAGTCTTTAGTAAAATGTATGGTTTTAATGTACACGTATAACTGTACCAAGTTTGAAACACGAATATGGTGACTACTGAAAAACATATTCATACTAAGTAGGGTAGTTGAAATTCCAACAAATTGCACGAACCGAGTACCCATAGCGCGAGAAAATTGCTATAGATTAATAAAAGCCCGGAGATTAATAATTTTCATGCAAGACTTTCAATTACACTGGTCAACATTGATTAATGTTCAATTAGGAAAGTTTTCGGTTATTATATTTTTTTGCAGATTGCGAATATGAAAATAAACGTCCATAACATCAATTTTTTTAAGTTTAATTAGCTATAATTCGAACAGTTTGTACGCTAACATCCACAGACTTTTGTCAGATGAAATTTACGCTTTTAAGTTCATTCTTGAACATTTTGCAGGGCAGGTAGCAATTTTGGTCTACCGTTAAAACTTATAACATGAACAATAAATAAGTGCCTAAAATCTACGTCATACGTAAAATCTACGTCATAATTCCTGTAATTACATCATACGCCATAATTACAGGAATTGTGACGTAGATTTTACGTATGACGTAGATTTTAGGCACTTATTTATTGTTCATGTTATAAGTTTTAACGGTAGACCAAAATCGCTACCTGCCCTTACGAAACCATAATGTCATACCCAAAATTACTAAAATTTACAGGTTGTCTGGAAACTTCGGATCAATAAGAAGCCAGTAAATGAATGCGAGAATACATCACTTTATATGCCCATTCAAATTTATATTCAAATGCATAGGTGTTAAATGGTTTGCAGCTTAAAGGGCTATATGACCCATCTCCGATAAATCATTCAGAAAACACACAACTACAATTATTATTATTTTTTATACACACACGTAAAACGTTAAACTCCCTATCAGTTAACTTCATGTGTAGTAAACAGTGACGTATGTCTATAAGTTACCAGACAGACCTGTCTATTTTTAGTAACCTTCCGTCATAGCCAAATATAAAGTACAGGGAGGTACTTTAAACTGCAACATAAAAATAGATCTATATGCTTTCAACAATTATTATCGACTGTGGCCCCTTGGTCCCTCCGGTACTCTCTTGGTTACTCTCCTCCAAAATATATTGGCTGAACCAACAGCCAATATATTTTGGATCGAGTTTTTTCGTAAATAAATTAGTGTTTGTCACTTTGTTATAGTATGGTGTCTACGCAAAGCAAGTTGGTGTTATTGGGATCGAAAGACCTGGAACCATTTCCACTACGTGTGTGCTTTTCATCAGACCACGTTACCTGCAAACATATCAAATTAACAAAAGCTACGCATTCTAAAGTTAAACTAACCTCAATGTTGCCAACAAATTGATGAATTCCATAGAATTCTTTTACTGTATTTTACGTTAGTCTGGAGAAACCATTCGAAAGAACTCTTTGCAACAAAATCTTGCTGGGGATTCCGAGCCATTGGAGGCTTCTTTCTAGCGCCTCTATCAATTCCACTCCCTATTGATCTTCCTCTTTCTTGGTCTTTGAAGCTAAATTTTTTATTGTGTCATTCAAACTTATGTATAATTATAGGTCATGTGAGGTTAAGTGATGATATTTCACGTCGGTAGGCGCGCGATTAGCAGAAATCTCTTGCGGTGCCTGTAATATAAGCGTATCCCACCACGCATGCGGGCATGGACAGTCGATAGCTAGCAGTTGTGGTGATCGCACGTATGTAACGAACCTCTCGTTTCTATTGTGAATAAACTGTTCAAACGTGTGTAGTGTTTCTTTTAAATAACATACCAAACGTTACATGGTGTCAGGTGTATTGTGCAAGAAGTATTATAGTGAACAGTTGATTTCGAAGATAAAAGAAGGGGATAAGAGCAAAGATGACTGATAGTGACATGAATAGGAATCGCGAAACAATGCTGAGCATCAGACCACCCGAGAGCTTGATCGTACGTGAAAACATGGCAGATACATGGAAATTATGGATACAAAGGTACCAGTGGTATGAAACTGCTATGCAACTTCGTTCAAGGTCGCCAGCAATACAGGCGGCATCGTTGTTGTCGGCGCTGGGACCGGACGCGGCCGTTATATTTAATACGTTTGAACTGGATGACGTAGCGAAACAAGATGTCGACACTATTATTCAGAGATTTGAAGCTAGATTCGCACCTAAACCCAGTGAACCGTATGTACGTTTAAAATTTAATGAATTAAAGCAAAAAGAGGGTGAGTCTTTTGAAGATTTTTTGACAGTAGCTCGTACAAAAATTAAAGATTGTAATTACAAAACATTACAAGACGATCTTCTCAGAGATAAAATAGTTTTTGGAGTGCGTGATGAACAATTGCAACGGAAATTGCTAGAAGACGATGACCTAACCTTAGATAAAGCAATAAGAATATGCAAAGCTTATGAGAGAGCGACACACCAAGTGAGACAAATATCAGACGATAGCGCAAAAGTTGAAATGGTGAATACAACAGTCGGGTAACATTTCTGGGACACGTGCTGACAGCAGGAGGTCTACAACCAGATCCAGAGAAATTGGAGGCGATTAGTCGTCTTCGAGTACCGACTAATACAAAGGAAGTATAGAGAATTTTGGGCATGGCAACCTACTTGTCTAAATTTATACCGAATTTTTCAGATATCACGGAGCCGTTGCGAGTACTTATGATGAAAGACACACCGTGGCATTGGCAACCGGAGCAAGAGGGAGCATTCCAGAAGCTGAAGCAGGCGATGCAGTCCCCTCCAGTGCTAGCGCACTACAACGTGGACCAGCCAGTCACCTTGTCAGTCGACGCAAGTTCCAAGGCCGTGGGAGCAGTACTACTCCAGGCAGGACAACCGGTTGCATATGCAAGCAAGGCACTCACGGAATGTCAGCAGCGGTATCCACAAATCGAAAAAGAAGCTTACGCCATACGATTTGGATGTACCAAGTTTCATGAATATGTGTATGGAAAAGATCTGACCATAGAAACGGATCATAAGCCACTGGAATCAATTGGTAAGAAAAACTTAGCAAAGCAGCCACCAAGACTACAACGTATATTTTTTGACTTACAACCGTATGCACCAAAGATAATTTATGTAAAAGGTAAAAATCTTCCGTTGGCCGATACATTAAGTCGAGACTGTGATAATGAGAAGTCTGAAGACGAGGAAGAATTGGAAGTACATTTAATTCTGCCGTTATCCTCGAGAGCTTTGGAAGAGGTCAAAGAATATACCAAGAGTGATTTGCTAATGGCTATGGTTAAATTTCAAATTATAAAAGGATGGCCAGAATCAATCCAGAATATACCAGAAATGGCACGACCGTTTTGGACGTTTAGAGACGAACTATCAGTATATGATGATGTGCTGTTTAAAAATACTAGAATAGTCATACCTGTGGATCTCCGGCCAAAATATTTACAAATAATCCATACTGGCCATCTTGGTATTCAATCATCCTTGAATAGAGCCAGAGAAGTGGTGTTTTGGCCCGGAATGACAAATGATATCACCGAATATGTGGAATCTTGTCCGATATGTCAAAAAACCCAACGATCAACTGATAAAGAACCGATCATGACCAAAGAAATACCAACGCTTCCTTGGGAAATAGTGGCGACTGATATATTTGAAATAAAAAGACAACAATATTTATTAATTACAGACAGCTATTCGGGATATTTTGATTTTGAAAGATTACCTGTAGCTAATACCGAACATGTTATCAGACACCTAAAAAGATGGTTTGCTACTCATGGTATTCCCAGAATATTGGAATCCGATAACGGACCACAATATGCCTCGAAAGAAATGCAGAAATTTTTAAAAGATTGGCATGTAGAGCAGCGAACATCTAGTCCTCATTTTCCAAGAGCAAATGGACTTGCTGAAAGAAGCGTGCAAATTGCCAAAAATTTGATAAAGAAATGCGAATGGGACCGTACAGACATATATGCAGCATTACTGAACCTGAGAAATACTCCACGATCAAAAGAACTCGGATCACCAGTACAAAGACTCTTCAGCAGAAGAACTCGAACAATTGTACCAGTGACGGAGGATCATTTAAGACCAGAAATCCAGGTAGATGTATCGGCTCATCTAAAAAACATGAGAATGAAACAAAAAACCTATGCTGATAAAGGAGCAAGATCATACATTCCTTTAGGGACACAAGTAAGAATGGAAAAAAGTCATCGTAACTGGACTCCGGCAAAGGTAGTTAAAGTCGGACCATTACCAAGATCGTATACGTTGGCCACTCCGGAAGAGACATTACTGAGATGTAATCAACATCATGTACGTCCAACGAAAGCTATGCTTCAAGAACCTGTGATAATTACTGATGTCCCAACAGAGGTCTCATCAGACATACCACCACCGGTTGAGGCACCTCCACCCAACATTCCACCCGGAAATAACCCGTCAGGTTATGTTACAAGATCAGGACGTGTAGTTAAGCAGTCAGTTAAATTAGATTTATAAGTTATAAGATCAGGATGTGTAGTTAAGCAGTCAGTTAAATTAGATTTATAAGTTTCTTTATTTTTTATTTTTTGTTATAAAAGGAAGGATGTAATATAAGCGTATCCCACCACGCATGCGGGCATGGACAGTCGATAGCTAGCAGTTGTGGTGATCGCACGTATGTAACGAACCTCTCGTTTCTATTGTGAATAAACTGTTCAAACGTGTGTAGTGTTTCTTTTAAATAACATACCAAACGTTACAGTGCCATCTGACATATAACCCCTCAGCTGTTAAGGCAAAGCAAACGGAGAATTTTAAACTAATTTTAGGTAATTTATATTAGATTTGATTTGATTATTTGACGTTTCGTTTACAACGCAAACTGCAAATAATTACGAATTAAGAATTATTACCAGCGATTAGAAATATCAAGATGGGACACTCGCGGCGGTACCTTTGATGTCGGTGTTCTAAGTTTTACAAAACTAGCAGGCGCGACAGCCGTGATTTAAAAGATTCTGCTAGATGGCGCGACTGCAGAATGGGCAAATTTATGACTTCAAACTGACACTGCCACTGTCACATTGCCAGGAAAGTGTAAAAGTCACTGTCACTCTGACAGGAAAGTGTAATAGTATATTGCCGCTGTCCGTCATTACTTCACAAACTGACAATCAAATAACGAATAAACTAGCGCCGCGCTGCAGGAAAACAGGTAAGTACGGCCAACGTTCGCGCATGCGCGCTCAAATTTTTAACGGCGGAAAAAGTCGACTGTCGTATCTTGTTATATCTCATCGCTGTTATTACTATACGAACAACACAGACTAAACAGACAACGCAGTCAATGTTAAAAAGTTGACGTCAACAACAAGTGAGATAGGTACATATGTATCTAACAATCAGTTTTGATGTTTGTTTGTATATTTAACATTATATAATTGATAATACGCTGTAAATTACATTTTACAATAAAGTGTTTCAAGCTTCAGATTTCGAATATGGCGGGAATGAGCGGGAATTGCTAGCAGTGCACCCTAGCGCCATGTTCGAAGAGGGAGAAGGCCTCTTGAAACACTTTATTGTAAAATGTAATTTACAGCGTATTATCAATTATATAATGTTAAATATACAAACAAACATCAAAACTGATTGTTATTAAGTATAATATAACAGTATATAATATTAATAATACTGTAAATCACATCATACAATATATACTTAAAATAAAAACAATAATAATGGTTCCAATACTATCAAATAAAACAATAACCCAGACAACACAAAGTAATCCCATGGATGTCCATAAAGCATCCGTCAGTGGACTACTAAACGTCCGTAGTACGTCCATTACTGTCCAGTGGACGCTCACTGGACGTCCTTTCTGCATCCGTTTGTCACAACATTGGACATCCATCAAGCGTACATCATCAACATCATTTGGACGTCCCGCCCTGTCTGCTGTGTGGACGTCCAGAAGTGGACGTTTTTTTGAAAATTGTAGTACAATAAATACCGTTAAATCTCGAATACAACGTTTTATTTCTTATATAAAATAATACAAAAGATATATTACTATAATATAATTACATTTTTTTTATTTTAGGGATTCTACCAGATGTCTCGAGGCGAAGATCGAGGGAAGAAGAATATTCGTCAATGAGCACAGCATGCAATTTATAACATTTGAACCTGGGTGTATCCTTTTTCTTGGCCCGTTCAGTACAACGCCGAAGCCATTTCGCAATGGCCACCTCTGCATCTTTCTCTGAACTATTTTCAAACACTTTAAGAGCTGCTTCTGGAAAAGATAACGTGATTAGAAATGTATACAAAATAAATGAAGTTAGATATGTACTAACTTTTTAACAGTTCGTTCAATTTAAGTGAAGAGAATTTAGATTTCTTCAGGCGTCCAAAGTAGCTGTAATTTGAAGCAAATCTATTTGTTATTAGCTTCTGAGTGGCTCTGTACACTAGTTCGTAGACATCTTTCCCCCCTGACGTGGCCACGTCTCTTACCTATAATAATACTACGATTTTAAAAGTACATAATGAATGAACGACCCAGAATGTGATCTTACCGCAGAATTTATTTGCACGTCTCCATTGAGATAAACTTCCAAGTGCTGTAAATCTGTGTCACAGTCTATTGGAAGATTTAAGATAGTGAAGATAGTGACTGTGTCATCAACAGTAGAGTGAGTCTTTTGTTCCATTTTCCTTTTTATTTCGGTTATATCCTCCCCTAGATCTGTTATAGTGCTTTGGAGGATATTTTGTTTTCGTATTATTTGCTTCAAGTATCCTATAAATAGATAGCGATCTTATATAAACCATTCAACCAATTTCAATTTCAAGCAATGGTTTAAATAGTTTATAAGACGATAGGTTTGTATAAGCTTACCAGTTATCTGCTGTAGTTCTGTCATACTATGGCCAGATGAAATATTTTCTGTATTATTATTATTATTATGTGTAGTTGCTGAAACCAGGGCTGTCCTAACATTCTTGTCTCTCTCATTTTCATTTGTGTACAGATTCATTTCTATCTTCTTTTCAATCCCTACGACAAAACAGACTAGTTAGAAGTTTATGTAAAAGTGTGGATTAGACAATTGGATTCAATTTTTATATTATATGAAAACCAAACGAATTCGCAATGGTTTGTATAAGGCCATGGTTTGTATAAGCTTACCAGTTATCTGCTGCAGCTGTGGCGTACCATGGCCAGATGAAATATTTTCTGTATTGTCAAAAAAATGTGTAGTTGCTGAAACGTTGTCTGTCCCAACACTGTTGTCTCTATCAATTTCATTTGGGTAGCGATTCCTTTGTATATTCTTTTCAATCCCTACGACAAAACAGACTTATTGGAAGTTTATGTGAAAGTGTGGATTAGACAATTGAATTCAATATTGATTCAATTGTGATATGATTATTTGTTAATTCTGATTAGATACTATAAGAGATTTATTTTTTTTATTTAGATTTGTTATACAAAATTAGGATTTATTTTTTATTTGTTATGTTTTGCCATCTGTGTTTTCTATTTTGTGAATTTCATGTCACCAGTGTAAACTGATTAATGAATTTCAATAAATGATTTTGATTTATATTATTTAAATCACAAGCGTTACTCAAAAGTTACCTCTATATTTAGGTGGGACTGGTAATGAACTGGGAGCATCAGCATCATCTGACTCACTAAGTTCAAACGATGCGAATCTTGTTAAGGTTGTTGTCAGAATCTTCCTTCTTTTACGATGCCCTGAATCCGAATGAGAAGAATCAGCTTGTGAATCTAAATCACTCATAAAAGTTGCTTTCTCTATTTTTTTCCTTGCAAAATCATAGTCATCTAAGAATTTGGAGCATAATGTAATATAGAAATGCAATTCTAATGGTAACTTACCAAACACGTTGCTTCTAAACGAGGTGAAGGGATATTTTTGCCATGACTCAACATCCGGAGGCTTGCAGTTTTTGATAGCTGTGTTGATTCTGTCTTTACTCCATGGGGGCCAAAAGCAATGGTTTCTACATAACCATGTTGTTGGCACCGCTTCAACCGCGTTTTCATCCGGAAATTTTATTACGGACCACGACTTCTCCATTTTTTTTTAATTCTTACTAACTTTAAGCCAAATATAAATCATGAAACATTGCAACCCGTCAAAACAGATCAAATATGAAAACATTAGAAATAATAATAAATTTTATGTTAGACTATATACCGGGTGGTCGTTTTAACTTGAGACTCCTAAATATCTCGTGAAATATGCATGGTACGACAAAAGTGTCTTTAATAAACTTGTAGGACCCAAAGGGAGAAATGAGATGACAGTATCAGGTTCATTGCAGATGGCGCTGCAATCGGTGAAAATGAGGCTAACTTAATTTTTTAAATGGGAATACCCATTTTTTTTTATCAAATTATGATTTTACGCTAAATAAGAACAATCTTTTGTCTAAACATTTTTTTCGTACGATGCTTCTATTAAAAGTTATTGACGGTTGAAGTTTGTGGCGGCTGCGGTAGTTACGACCGCTGCCACTGCATGGGATGCGCTCGCCGTCTGGCAGTCAAAGCGACGACTGAGTAGACACTCATGGTACAACGTAGGAAGGTATCTGCGTAACTGGGACACGTTTTGGTATCTCGCGCGTTGCGCCGTCATGCCATAGGGTTTGTTTACGCGCGAAAAAATGCATCGTACGAAAAAAAGTTTCATACAAAATATTCTTCTTATTTAGCGTAAAATCATAATTTGGTAAAAAATTTAGGTATTCCCATTTAAAAAAATTAAGTTAGCCTCATTTTC
The DNA here is from genome assembly GCA_964023965.1 of Melinopterus prodromus. Lineage (NCBI taxonomy): Eukaryota > Metazoa > Arthropoda > Insecta > Coleoptera > Scarabaeidae > Melinopterus > Melinopterus prodromus. The sequence goes on from OZ030390.1 coordinate 53,763,841, forward strand.
ACCGATTGCAGCGCCATCTGCAATGAAACTGATATCGTCATCTCATTTCCACCTTCGAGTCCTACAAGTTTATTTAAGACACTTTTGTCGTACCATGCATATTTCACGAGATATTTAGGAGTCTCAAGTTAAAACGACCACCCGGTATAATATATATGATGAACTAGTATTTCTATATTATTTCTTTAGCTTGTATGGATAAGTGGAACTACCAGAAATTTATTCTTGTATGTCATTTTTATAACCTTAACTTTTACGTCGGTTACATTCCATGCAGATAACTCTCCTTGCTCACTGACAACAAAAATATTTATTAGTGATGACCTGCATGGCTCTAAGTAGAAGTCTTCTATTTTTTGGTACTTATGACCTATTAAAAATAATGTGCCGTCTTTTCTAATAAAATTTTTTACATAAATAATACAGTTGTCATTTAAAACGCAGCAATTGTCTCCGTCTGATCGTTTCAAGGTAAATGATGCTAACTCAAGTTGTTTAAACTGTACACAACCCTGGAGATTATTCAGTACTGGACCGTTAGAATGTTCATACTTTGGTACAACTGCGTGAGACTCGTTTGTAATGATTCCTGGTTCATTCTGGCAGCTATTTTCGTCCAACTTTCGTTTTACAATCTGTTGCAACTTGCAAGGGTTTATCACCTTTTCTAACCAAACGTTTAAATGTCTGTAAATAATTTTCAAATGGAAAAGACGAAAAATTTTCTAAGGTGCCAAATGTTTTTGTATCTTCGTAAAGATGAATCAAATTATGAACATTATGGGAAGCATGCTCTTCCCCATAAAGTAGAATAAAGGTCTCAATGAAGTATTTCAGCAGAGAATGAGCATATTCGCCAAATTCTATCAAATAGTCTCGTTGCGAGAAAATTACTGTGGCTACATGGAGACAGAAAATTTGTGTACATATTGGAAGATAAAACAGATTTTAAAACCAAGGGACCTGTGTAGCATAGAAATTGTCTAAACTCAGTAGCTTTGAAATGTTTCAGTTCCGATAATGAACGCGGTTTCCTTACAAACTCGCATGGTATGATCGCTTTCTGTGCAATTAGCATTTCTGAAATTTGATTTATTTTAATGAAGGGTAGTTTTTGAGGTGGTTTCCCGTAAACCCACAAGACAAGTAATTTTCTAACAACTCCCAAATAAAGCAGGTGCATAGGGTCAAGTGGAATACTTTTAACCATATCAAAATCAGGAATGGATTCTAATAAGGAAGTGCCATTATGATGATCTTGACAATTTGTTGTCTAAAATCAACATCATTTCGAAATCGTAAATTGTTAGTTTGAGAAAAACAAATACGATTTTTAACAAAGTTTCCTTCAACATGACACTTACTACAAGAATTGTATCCTGTATGACCCTTTGTAAATGAAACAAACGATTTGGCTGGTGCATCACAAATAAGGTCGAGCAGTTTAAATGGATATACCCTCCCATTGTACAAAAAACCATCTTTCGTTAATTTCACTATTTCATCTACAAAATGAGTCAGAAAACAATTGGCATCTTTTGGTTTAGAAAAAACCATGATATATTCCAATAACTTCGACCGCTGCATAATTGCCATGTAGATTACATAAAATAGGATACAACTGACTACCATTTGACTTACTGATCGGAAGGCCATCGATATTTACGCATATATTTACGCTCTGTAAACTATTTAGTAATTTGCTTTCATTTAATAATTTTGTGACTGCTACTGTCACTCCAAAATGAAAATAGGTGCCAGGTTCGATAACCTCTATGTTTAACTTTCTGGGTGTATTAAGTAGTGTTCTTGCACAGGAAGGCATATTTGTACCAAAATATTTGTTAATAGCAGATAACAAAGGAGTTAAAGCAACATGGGGAATACAAAACTGAGTTGCCCAGTTTGCAAGGAAGTTAGCAAATATTTCCGGTGTTTCCTTTAATGTTTGTTCATTAATATCTGAAGTATCTACACCAGCTGTGCTTTTCGATTGCGAGTTTTGACCATGATACAAAACATTCACATTCTCTTCAAATACAGCGTCAAATTCATGCATAGATACTTCATGCGAATTAAAATTGTCGTCCAAATGTTCAACTCCTATGTTTTCCTCTGTTCTGTTTCGAGCCACACTGACTGTGCTTTCAGATTGTGAGTTTTGACTATGATACAAAATATTCACATTCTCTTTAAACTCAGAGTAAAATTCATTATCAGATACATCATGCGAATTAAAATTGTCATCTAAATTATCAAATACGCTATTTGATCTGTTTTGAGCTTTACGGTATGAATTACGTTTAAGTTTATATTTGTGCATTATTGAATTTGTAATGAATAAATGGTTGATTACTAACTCGACAGGGTGAACCTATAACATAAGATAAATAATTATACAGGGTTAGCCAAAATTACCGGAACACCTAAATAACTCTCCAACGAAAAGAAATTTCAAAGAAGAATTCAGACAAAAGTTTTTTGACTTTAGACAATCCATCGTTCAAATATATTTTTAATATACAGGGTGTTCATTTTATTATAGAAATTTCGTAAACTTTTTTTTTTCAAATGGAACACCCTGTATATTTTTACATTTTGTGATTTTAGGACTAATTCTAAACATCTTTTATTAAAATAATATTTTTATAAAATGCACCATTTTTGAATTTTAAGCAATTACTTAAAATTAGTCAGAATTACCAGAACACCTACATAACTCTCCAAACGCAAAAAAAATCAAAAAAACATTTAAGCAAAAGTTTTTTTACTTTAAACAAGCTATCGTTCAAATATATTTCTAATATACAGGGTGTTCATTTTATTATGGAGTTTCGTAAACACTTTTTAAAAATGGAACACCTTGTATATTTTTACATTTTGTAATTCTAAGACAAATTCAAAACATTTTTTATTGATATAATTTTCTTGTAGAATGCATTATTCTTGAGTTGTAAGAAATTAATTTAAATTAGTCATAATTATATTACCGGAACACCTACATAGTTCTCCAACCGTAAAAAAACACATTTCTAAACAAGCTCTGCTTAAATATACTTTTAATATAGGGGTGTTTATTTTATTATGGCAGTATGGAACATCCTGAACATCGCATCATCTGCATCATTTTTTAGTTATCGGCAATTAATTAAAACTCCAAAACATTTATTTTGACCGAAGGGATAAATTAATAACAAATTCAAGAAAAAGAAACAAAGTAATTAAATTAAATTTTCAAACAGCCATCCGTGAGCGGCTTGACAATGCCGCAACCTATTAACAAATTCCCGTAAACAGTTTTCTAAATGTTCGACAGTAATACTTTGAACTTCGTCCACTATCCACTGCTTCAAAGCATCAATATTTTGCGGCCTATTGATATAAACCTTGGACTTTAGGTGTCCACAAATAGAAAAATACAATATTTGCAAATCCGGCAACCTAGGTGGCCATTCAATGGATCCTCTCCTTCCAATCCACCTCTGCGGAAAAATTTAATTTAAATAATTTCGCACTTGGACACCGTACTGCGGCGGGGCACCATCTTGTTGAAATCAAATGTTATTTAGTTGTAAAACAGTTTCCAGTAGTTTCCAAAACAGTGGTATGATAAAATAAATTTATTGAAAGAGGTTTTTCGTAACTTTCAGTTTTGTCGATTGGCTATATCGCTTGCAAAATAAGTAAATGTCAAGTAAAAATACATAACCACAATGTGGCTACAGTAGACACTTGAGTAGAGACCAACTGTCGCAGGCAAACATTGTCCAATACGTGATGTAACATGTCCAAAGTTTCCAAATTTAATAAAATTAATGTACCAAACGAGAAAAAATAGTTTATCCATTTGATTAAGATAAATTAATTAATTAATTAAGGTGTGTATGTGGGAAAATATTCTTAATTTGAAGTTCAGGAGTTTTTATTAATTGCTTATAAGTAAAAAATTATGAAACTTATACAAAAATGATTCCAATAAAAATATTTAGAATTAGTCTTAGCATTATAAATGTAAAGATATAGGTACAGGGTTTTTCATTTGAAAAAGAAAAGGTTACCAAATTTTCATAATAAAATGAACATCCTGTACATTAAAAGCATATTTTAATAATAGCTTCTTTAATGTCAAAAAGCGTTTGTTTGAATGAATTTTGAAATTTTTTACGGTTGGGGAGTTATGTAGGTGTTTTGGTAATTATGACTGATTTTAATTAATTGCTTGAAACTCAAAAATGAAGCATTTTATAAAAATATTATTTTAATAAAAGATGTTTAGAATTAGTCCTAAAATCTCAAAATGTAAAAATATACAGGGTGTTCCATTTGAAAAAAAAAAGTTTACGAAATTTCTATAATAAAATGAACACCCTGTATATTAAAAATATATTTGAACGATGGATTGTTTAAAGTCAAAAACCTTTTGTTTGAATTCTTTTCTGAAATTTCTTTTCGTTGGAGAGTTATTTAGGTGTTCCGGTAATTTTGGCTAACCCTGTATGCAGCATGCATTCGCGTTGTTACCGATAATTTTAAAATGACACAAAGCATAACTTTGTCACTTGTATTGTACTATACGTTTATATTCCCTTTGTGGCACAGACACATACCAGTAATCGTGGAATTAGCGGTGCTATATGATACCACCGGCAATTCGACGACTACAAAGGCAAACGCGCCATATTTGATGCTACAAATACAAGTTGTTTAGCTTACCAGTTACTTTCACCACTTCCACAACTTCGTCACAGCATGAACAGACCAGACCTAAAGTGGAATACGCAGAAAACGCTACACGTCGTAAACTATCCGCCATTACAACACGGCATAGACAGGAACACGGGCAGACGGCCACCCAACCGGCCAACGCGCAACCGCAATGGGCTAATGGTAGGCGAGGTTGCCAGATAACTCAGCTAATCCTCCGTGCCAGATTGTTGGTTATTTTAATGCCTATTATTCTCATTTCGTCCCAATTGTTATTTATCAATATAGCTTAAAGTTGTTTATTTAAAACGTCGCAGTTCATAAAATTCGGAATAGAATTTGCATTTTCCTTTTCACCCTGTTATCAACGTACAAATACATCGTGAAATCTGACAACCACGCACTTCTTACCAAATCTGTATTATGGCGATAAACTTTAAAAACTGGGAAGGCCCTCTCCTTTTTCTGTATTTGGTACTTTTTATAATCTGGATACTTATCTATTCAGGGATATGTAGGATAATCGGCGCTAGGTAGTCGATATTTCTTAAAAATGTTGCAAACTAAACGATTGTTCAGGTAATTTTCTGCACTACTGTCTACAGAATAGTATTTTTATTGACGGATTGAAGGGGAATATAAACTATAACAAACTATAACAGGCGTCCACATGAAGTTAATTGGCTATGTAGGTCTGAAATGTCTGGACAGTTATAAATGGATGTCCATAGGACGTATTTTGTAATTGTCCATAGGACGTCCGTATGAAAACGTCCATGTATCGTCCATTTTTAGTCCGTGGACCGTCAGACGTATAATGGACCTAATAGGGACTTTTGGTGCTATCTGGGAATATGAATACAAAAATATAAGAAGCTTTATTAACTTTAATAAATTTGAAGAAGCAATAAAATCTTGATTACTGGGCAAAAACCGCATGTTACCTTTGAAATAGTCAACGTTTCGCACTTTGTTGCAAGAGGCCTTTTCAGGAGTAAGTATTAAACCAATGCCACGATATACTTTGTTCGATATTTAGTCCTGAAGATGCCTCTTGCAACACAGTGCCAATCGTCAACTATGCAAAATGTAGACTATGTTAATAATGCGGTTTTCAACCGGAATTGAAGATGTAAATGACTTAGTTATTTAGATTTTACAGATTTTTTAACATCCAGGTATAAGATTCTAACTATAAGAAACACTTATTTTAAACACGTATAACAGAACAGTTTGAAACAAACAAAAAATTAGGTCAAATGTAGTGCCAAGACGTGTTGCAACTTTTTTGTTTGCGGTCCATGTAGATTTTAGTTCTTAAGTCTCTAACTTGTCTTGTACAATACCATGGGATAGCTATCCTACCAGTACTCCGAATTATCATTGATTTTACATGATTGTGGTGAGTTTGACAAGTGAGAAATGTAAAATCAATTTCTTCATTCCAAGCAGCAGCAATTATTGTTTGTAACTTCTCATGTCTCAAAAGATCAGGTAACTTTGTCTCCAGCAATGTTACCGCACACCCAACTGCCACCACCATTTTGTCTGATGGGTAAATAAGTCTGTTTTCTTTGTCTGAAAACCCTTTTGCAGCAATAAATTGATTGCACGGAAGCAGATTATCACCACAAAGTGTTGTGTTACAATTATCACAAGATACGTGTTTCACAATGCCTTTGACGATAAATCCTGCAACATACGCCACAGATAGTGTCTCCAGTGCACCGACGCTAACGGATCCGTAAATGTCATTCACTATCCGCTCAACATCAGCTTCAGTGGACAAGCACTGCAGCCGTGAAGAAGTAGCCTGCGACGCAATGTTAGTATATTTCTCTTCATCATCAACTTGTAGAAAATTTCGCAAATTGGTGAGTACTTCAAATTCATCTTGTTCGCAATTTGACCCAGCTAATGACTGCTTTGCTAAGCCATTAATAATTTGCGTCTTAAGAGAACTTGTAAACTGTGATACTGTTGGGTTTTCATTGTTGCCACAACCTGCTCTAATGCACCCAAACAAGTTTTCTAGTGCGTCTTGGTTTAGTAACCTAGGTTTGAAAGATTCCACTCCTACGGATAGAAGTTTACGCCTTCAGTGTGGTCATCCATCCTCGTTGTGATGGAGGCTTCCATGGATAAGGATTGGAAATGTCAGATGCCTTTCGGATATATCGCCAATTGCAAACTTTTTTATCACAGTTCTCCCAGAATTTCTCATGTCCAGAAGCCTCTGTGACGACAATCGTTACAATCCTGTCAGGTACAAAAAGATTATTGTTATGTACTATAAATGCACTGTGCGGGGTATTAGCGACATCTAGTATATCTTAACGAAACATTGAAGTGGTGGGGATTGTCCACTACCAGGCGCGTGCAATATCGATCCAGTAGGACACTTGTAACCGAACCATGATGTAGTAAGCAAGAATAAAATACAGTCCACTGAACCATCGAGTTTTAATATCCAGAGTTACTACATAAAATTTGGTCCAATCGAGCCGGATTAACAAGCAATCAAGCCAGCAATCAAATCAGCAAGCAGATTCAAGAGCCAGTGCCAGTAAACACCACGATTCTAGAAGAAAATCGTCCAGCTGCACAATAGAAACCGCGCCAAACAGTCGAGGTGAGTGTGCGTCTCGCTCCATCCTTGTCTCCTTCCTAGTCCTGTATTGCCTGCTCTTTGTCACGAATAAACGTTTAGAATATTATCACAATGACCGAAGATTTAATTTTACTAACACGTCGACGCGGGTCTGTAAAGCGTAGATTAACAAATATCATTACATATATTGAAAATATCGATCTTCAACAGATAGACAGGGCCGTACTCAGTGAATTTAACTTAAGGTTATCTAATCTAGATTCTATTTGGCAAGATTACCAAACAGTTCAAGAAGCTATTGAAATAAAATGCGATGATGAAAGCCTAGAGAGTCACTATAAAAAGCGCGAAGAGTTTGAACACTCTTTCTTCAAAATTTCTGGCAAGATAAAACAAATGATAAGTGAGGCAGGTAAAGAATCAGTAAGTCACAATGTATCTGGTTCCAATAATATTTTTAATACTGTTAATAATGTTGACAACAATAACATAAAATTGCCTACAATAAACTTACCTAAATTTAACGGAAAATACACCAGTTGGCTAGAGTTCAAAGATTTATATGTTTCACTTATTCACAATAATTCAAATATAAATGCAATTCAAAAATTTCACTATTTGCGGGCATCTTTGGAGGATAGTGCTGCGCAGGTAATTAAATCAATGGAATTCTCAGCTTTTAATTATGAAATTGCATGGGATTTATTATGCAATAGATTTGACAATAACCAATTATTAATCCACAATCACATAAAATCAATTTTTGAAATTCCATCGATTGTCAAACCTTCTGCTTCGGTTTTCCGCCACCTGGTTGATGAAGTTTCCAGGCATCTCAGGTCACTGAAACTATTAAAAGAACAAACAGATGCATGGGATTCACTAATAATTTACATACTAGCAAACAAGTTAGACTTAAAGACAGCAAGAGAATGGGAAGAACAGAAGGAAAGGACTACTTTAGAGGATTTTAAGCAATTTATAAAAAACAAAGCAGATTTGCTCGAAACTTTAGAAGCTAGAACTCCGAAAAGGCCTGAAGTACAAATAAAGAAAAATGCATTGGGAACATTTACTGCAAATGTTGCATCGTGCTACAATTGTCAAGGTAACCATGTGATCTATCAATGCTCCGATTTCTTGAAATTAACTATAAAGGATAGATATGCCAGAGCAAGAAAACTTAATTTGTGTTTAAATTGCCTACGTACAGGGCACAACAAGAATGATTGTTCGCTAGGAACATGTAGAAAATGTAAAGAGATGCATAACACTCTCTTACATTTTGAAGTAAAAGACAGCAATAAAGAGAAAGGAGAACGATCGCAAGAAACATTCAGTGGAAGTTGTCAGGCAAAACAAGTACAAACGGAACAAGTACTGCTGGCAACAGTGGAAGTCGTTCTGCTAGACAAGGATAATAAAAAACATTTATGTAAGGCCATGTTAGATTGTGGGTCTCAATCCAATTTTATAACCGAGAGATTATACACAAGGCTCAAGCTCAATTCAGAGAAAAGTGATATTACCATTATAGGAATAAATCAAGTAACCTCAAGAGTAACGTCGAAGTGTCGAGTCAAGCTACAATCAAATACTAGTGCATATCAACGAGCGATCTCATGTCTAATAATAGACGTTATTAGCGAAGATATGACAACCATTGAATTGTCATCTATCAAGATACCAGCAAATTTGAAATTAGCTGATTCCAGTTTAGGACAAGGAAAACCAATAGATTTATTGATAGGATCGGAAATATTTTGGGAGATTTTACAAGACGGCAAAATATTCCTTGGAAAGAACAAACCGATACTACAGAATACAGTATTTGGTTGGACTATCGTAGGAAGTGTTGGTATAACACACACATCTCAACGTACACTATGCAATTTTGGCAAGAAAATGGATATTCAAGACCAATTGGAGCGATTCTGGGAACTCGAAGAATACAAGAACACTAACCTGACAGGCGATGACAAGAAATGTGAAGATTTCTTCCAAAGCACAACGACTAGAACTTCAAGCGGAAGATTTGTGGTTGCAATACCATTCAAGGAATCACCTACAAGATTAGGCAACTCATGGGAGCTCGCAAGAAACAGATTTCTAGCTCTCGAACATCGATTACATAAACAACCAAGCTTAAAGAAAGAATATAGTAAATTCATCAACGAGTACACAGAACTAGGACACATGAGCAAGTCGCAAGTAGATTCTATTTCCTATTTTTTGCCACACCATGGCGTTATTCGAACCGAAAGCTTAACCACAAAACTGCGAGTAGTTTTTGATGGTTCAGCACCTACTAGCAATGGCATCTCATTAAATGATATTCAGTATAAAGGAGCCAATTTTCAACAAGACCTTATATCTATTCTAATTCGTTTTCGACAGTACAATTATGTATTCACAGCAGACATTACAAAGATGTACAGGCAGATATTGGTAAGACCAGAAGATAGGAAATTTCAAAAAATTGTCTGGAGAGAGAATCCTAAGGATGAGTTAACAATATATGAACTTAACACAGTTACCTACGGTACTAAATCTGCACCCTTTCTAGCGATGAGATGTATCAAGCAACTAGGAATAGATAATATGAGAGAATATCCAGAAGCAGCGGAAGTAATACTGAGAGATTTTTACATGGATGATTTAATATCAGGCGCTAGTACAATAGAAGAAGCAACATCGCTATGCAAGAATATCACAGGCATTTTAGAGTCTGCAGGAATGGAATTAAGAAAATGGACAGCAAATGATTCAAGAATATTAGAAAAAATACGTACCGATAACTATATCACAGCAATAGAAAACTTCAGCCAAGAAAATTGTAAAACCCTAGGATTGCAATGGACATGGAGTACGGATGAACTAGGATATAAAATAAATAAGAATACTTACCTAGGCACTATTACAAAACGTTCGATTCTTTCAGACACAGCACAAATCTTTGATCCCCTAGGTCTGCTAGCACCATGTGTCATCACTGTTAAAATAATTTTACAACATCTATGGTCTTTGAAGATTGCGTGGGATGATCCAGTACCTGAAAATCTGAAAGAAAAATGGCTACAATTAAAAAATGATTTACAAGAGTTAAACAATTTGAAAATACCTAGACATATATTTACCAATAATTCTATTGAAGTAGAATTACACGGATTTTGCGATAGCTCACAACAAGCTTATGGAGCTTGCATATATGCAAAAACAATCACGTCGGACAAAGAAATCTATTCTAAATTAATATGTGCAAAGGGCAAGGTAGCACCATTGAAAGTAACCACAATACCACGGTTAGAACTGTGCGGAGCTGTTGTCCTGACAAATTTGATGGAGAAGGTTAAAACTTCAATCAACATTAGTGCTAGATGTTACTACTGGACAGATTCAGAGATAGTTCTGTCTTGGTTAAGAATGGAATCTACCATGCTACAAACATTTGTTGCCAACCGAGTGGCAGAGATACAAAGGAACACTTCTATAGACCAGTGGTATCATGTAAATTCTCAAGACAACCCAGCAGATCTCGTCTCGCGAGGAGTACGAGCATCCGCATTGCAAGACCAGATATTATGGTGGCATGGTCCCACATGGTTAAAGGGGAGTCACGACAATTGGCCGTTACAAAAATCAGACATTATACCAATAGAAGATCTACAAGAAGTTAAGAAGCAAACCAAGATTTATAAAATTCAAGAGAGACCATCATTGTTTTTATGGGATAAATATTCGTCATTTACAAGATTAATTCGAATAACTGCATTATGTCTTCGATTTGTTCACAATTGCAAAAACAAGAATTCTAAACATTGTGGAATACTATCAGTCTCAGAATTAGAAAATTCTCTTCATGTATTAATAAGGATATCGCAGCAAGAGAGTTTTGAAAGTGATATTCAATCCATTAAGCAAAGAAAAAACGTAGATCACAGCTCAAGCCTTCAGACTTTAGCACCATTTCTAGATAACGAAAGAATATTGAGAGTTGGTGGAAGAATTAGAAATTCTCCTTTAGATTACCATACAAAACATCCAATACTTTTATCCAGCAAGCACCGATTGACAATTTTGATGTTTGAATGGAAACATAAAGAACTACTTCATGCAGGACCACAGATGCTTTTATATACAATACGAGAAAAATATTGGATAATCAACGGCAGAAACCTGGCTAGAAAAACAGTTCATCAATGTTTAAAATGCATTAGAGCAAAACCAGTTACTGCTGTTCCATTGATGGGAAATTTGCCTGCAGAAAGAGTAACACCAGCTTTACCATTTTCTGTTACTGGAACCGACTATGCTGGTCCTTTTCTGTTGCGTGAAAAATCAGGTCGCGGAAAATCAAAGTTCAAATGCTATATATGTGTATTCATTTGTATGACAACAAAGGCGATTCATTTGGAACCAGTAACTGATCTGACAACTGATTCTTTCATTGCAATCATATATATTCAGATAACGGTACGACTTATTTAAAGGCCAGTAAAGAGTTAAAAGAGCTAGGTACGTTCATTGTTGATCACAACAGAAAATTATCGAATAACGTAACAGAATTAGGAATAAATTGGCATTTTATTCCCCCTTATGCTCCAAATTTCGGTGGGCCTTGGGAAGCTGCAGTTAAGTCAACTAAATTTCACATTAAACGTGTTTTAACTAATACCAGTCTTACTTTTGAATCTTTTCTTAATTTACTTGTGACAATAGAAGGTATCTTAAATTCAAGACCCCTAACCCCAACGTCCTCTGATCCACATGACCTCCAAGCTTTAACCCCAGCACACTTCCTAATTGGACGCACAATCACTGCCATACCGGAAGTTGATCTGACGAAGACCAAGCAGAACAGACTTTCCTGTCATCAGTACATTCAACAATTACGACAGCAGTTTTGGAATCGTTGGTCATTGGAATACATTGGACAACTCCAGCAACGAATGAAGTGGAATCGCCACCAGAAATCCATTAAGATTTGAACTTTAGTTCTATTAAAACAAAATAACTTACCAACTGCCACATGGTGTTTGGGAAGAATTACTGAAGTTCATCCAGGCACAGATGATGTTATTCGAGTGGTGTCAATCCAGACATCAAGTGGAATCCTGAGGAGGCCTGTTTCCAAGGTCTGTCCATTACCGATAGAAGTTGAAGAAGAAGAGAAGAAACCTGAAATAGAATAACTATTATTTTTCGTTTGTTTAATATTGCATCTTAGATATTTTACTTACCTATAGATTTTATTTAAATGTTTATACTTACTTTCCGTTAATTTTTGTATACCTCGTAGTTTTATTTCAAGTTCATTTATTCATTTACTCTTTTATTTGCTATTTTATATTTACTATTTAAGTATTTAGAAAGATTATTAATCTTCCAAGGTGGGCGGCATGTTATGTACTATAAATGCACTGTGCGGGGTATTAGCGACATCTAGTATATCTTAACGAAACATTGAAGTGGTGGGGATTGTCCACTACCAGGCGCGTGCAATATCGATCCAGTAGGACACTTGTAACCGAACCATGATGTAGTAAGCAAGAATAAAATACAGTCCACTGAACCATCGAGTTTTAATATCCAGAGTTACTACAATTATAAAAATGCATACATAATATTAGGTAACATAAAAGAATTTCAGCAATGATATTTATTTTTACAGAATAGATTGTTCAGTACTTTAATTGGCAGTGGTTTGGCATCTCTCAAAATGTACGAGTTTTAGCTAGGGTTGTTATGTTTAAACACATTCTTTTAAAACAGTGTTATAAACATATATAAACAAATATTTTGTTTTAAAAGTTAGTTTGAAACATTTTTTAAACAGTTTGTTTTAAACATCTTGTAAACTACTGATCAGTATATTTAATTATTTAATCAGAGTTGTATGGTAGTCTTTAGGATTGATATGCATAAACCAATTAAAAAAATTAAAAGTAATTAAAATGTTGTATTTATCCCACGTCTATTATACTAAAACCGTGAAAGTAATCGGAGTAAATTTTCGCCCAATATTCCGGCCGCTAAAACTATGATCTCACTTTTGCGTTATAATACCCAAGCGGCTACCGTTGAATCTTTTTCGCTCTTCTAACTATTACAGAAATGATAATGCAAAAATGTGGTTTGCGAGGTGAGAAATTTTTTCCGATTTTCGCTAAAATCGGTTGAAATTTTGGGTGTACCGCGAGATACGTCAGAAAATTTGTCAAATACGTACGTTGCTAAGCGACTGTTGTTGACACTTGACAGTACCTTGAGCGCGCTGCGAGAACCATCAGATTTCGGTCCCGTACGCGCTGAAATTACGCTAATATACACCGAAAAGATAATCAGATGGACAATAATGTCCCCGGGCTCATATAGAAATACGGTAAGAGTTAAAGTGACACCCGCCGCGATCAAAGTGTTAAACATTTTTAAGGAGAAGACTTGCGAACATATCTGTGTACGTGTGTACATACATTTGTAGCGCGTCGGGATCAGAAACACTAGCGGTAAGTGGCAACTATACAGCCACTGAGGACCAGAAAGGAAGAAAGAGCAATCGAAAAGTGAATTTTACTTATATTGAAAGTGAAAAATACGTGTAATAAATTGTTGACAGGTTTTACGGTACATCGACTGTAACGCCATCTGCCGGAGAAACGGCGTGGCTTTCGTCACATGGTGATGTAATTTGTAGCTGTCATTTGAATTTTATTTGATAATTTAAGTTCTATTTAAGGAAAGAAATGGAGCTATGACTGATCATATTGCATTTTTATCACCTTTTTAAATTATATTTCGAAATTGGCAAAATACAGCATTTGTTCGTCATTTGTTAGTCTCGCAGCTAAGTTCTCTGCAATTCTCTGTTTACAATCAATGTGACAGTACCTGTAGTGTAATTTCATGATGATAGTAAGTATATATTTTAACGTTTTGTATATTATTCTTTAGTTAATTGTTTTTTGTGTGCTTCTAGACTATAGAAATTACGAGAGAGGTTTTGCTGTTAAACTTGAAGATTTGGGTGATTTACTGTTTAAACTGGTGATCAAGGACTAACATTCGAAGCAAACACAAAACATTAATTTTTGGTACTCAACGTCCAGAATGCATTTTCTATACGGATGAGGCTTTTCTTCGAGAATGTGGCTATTAACTAACCATATTTGCTGTGTCGGGTCAGGAAGAAAGATATGATTTACTTGGGACAAAACAAAGGTAAACAAAAATGCATATAGAGATATAACCATAGTGTATTATGCTAGGAATTATGTCCTCATCATGAATACGATATATCCTTATTCCTTATGTACAAACTGTGGTAATTGTGTTGGTAATTGTACAGTACAAACAAACCCCTGGCACAAAGCAAAGTCCATTTTTTTATATTAATAAGTCATGGTTACTTTTTTAACATTGCCACAATTAATTTTTATTTTGTTTTAGTTTGAAGGTCAACCAAGAACATTTACCGATAACATAATAGAGGAAGCATAGCCGACACCGTACTGCACAAAGAACCCGAGACGAAAGAAAAACATTTAAATTGCGAAAGCAGTAGGGTATACAATGGACATGGCCAAAAGCTCTCAAAGGTACAAACTGCAAATACAAAATTTGCACGTTTGTAAGTAGTTTTTTAAATTTTATAATTTTATAGGTATTGATTGTATTTTTCTTATGTTTGGATTCTTTGTTATGTATTTTTCTCTACTTTATTGTGATTAGTTATTATTTCCAATAACTGTTCCTTTTTAAGGATTGGAAAACACAAATAGGTTTATATGAATCTTCTTATTAACTAAAACTTTTCATATGGACCTAATTGTTTATCAAATCCTTAAAAAGTTACAGCTGCTTGCAATAGCGAAAAAATATACTATAAAATACATATCAAACAATGTGAAAACGAAGAAAGAACACAATAAATACCGGTAACAACAGTGAAGGTAAATAAATTTAAGTTTAAAATTCAATATATTAAAAATCAAATAATTATACAAATGAAACAAAATACATATGAATCTTTTTAAGGAAATTATGTCTATAGGTAAATGTCATTTTGAGTAAAAAGTATCATGTCTGCTTATTGGGTAAAGTATAATATAGACTTATTGGTTTTCGTTATTCCATGTGAAATAATTAAACGGGTCTAATATAAAGAAATTAGAGCCGTTTAATTATTTCACATGGAATAACGAAAACCAATAAGTCTATATTATACTTTTTGCTTGGTGTGACATTTACTATCTGAAAGAGTTTTGCTGGGAAAAAGTGCAACACGCTGTATAATATAATATTTATTTATTATTATAACTAGATATGTAAATATCTAATATTTTTTATGTCATGCATATTTATTAGTTTTTGAGAAAGAGCTTTTGTAATGTTGTTGTGCTGAGTTACTTTTGAAGCATGTGATATTATTTATTTAATAATTTTAAAACATTTCTAATGGTGATTATTTCTACATTATAAAGTAAAACAATACGTTATAATTCGAAAGCTATTGGAATAATAATTAAGCTTTTTTTTAATTGGGGTACTAATTTAGAGTCAATAGACAAATTGTTAGTGTATTTTATCGAATAATAAAAATTAAGTAAAATATATTTGAGTTAGACATTTATATTTGTTTGCATATCTTTTTAAAACCCTTTATTATACATATGCACTCATAACCCATGGTAATGCCAAATTATCAAAATAAGTTTCCACAAAGCAAATGCGTAGAATATTCTCCTTTGGCCTACTCGAATACAACAAAAGTATTTATGAATAAAAGAACGATATGTTTTTCCTGTTGCTCCTGATTTTATTAATAGAAGCTATTATACATTCCTATAATTATTGTGGGAATATTGAACTGTTTCTTTTATATCTCGCCAGAATGAGCCAAAATCTGGTGGCCAAGAAACTGAATAATAATTAAATATGTTATGGTACTTCTGCATATAGGCATATGGTTCAACAACAATGTTTGAACTGTTTGTTGTGTAAGTGGAATTTTATCCAGACTTGCTTTTAATCGACTTTTAAATTGTCATGCAGAGAATAAAAAAGTAACAATGGGACAGCCATTGATGGTTGGTAATATTACAGGCTATTTATGCATTTTAAACCTTCCCACCCTAAGAGCCATCCTAAAAATCGGTTAGCGTTAACACGTGCCACTAAACACTTCAAATTGACGTTTAAAAATATTGAATAAAGCATCTTTGTTTCCTTTTTCTTTCGCGTTTCGGATTTAGAAGAAAAGTTGCGGGAGATTATCAGACATTCAGAATTCCCCAAAACCAAATCCACAACCAAATGTTTGTCACCATGCCCATCTTCCCTTGCAATACAATAAATATAAGGCAATATTTTCCCCAACATTTCTTTGTCAAAATAATAAAAAAAATATAAAAAACTTAAAATTAGAAATGTTTGGAAATACTTCCCTTATATTTGGGGTATCGCAAGGGAAGGTCAGGGTGGCAAAAAAAAATTGGTTGCGAAATCCGCACAAATCTTTGATATTTCATAATTTCGGTTTGCCCGCACAATCATCTTTAGTTATGAATGACGCGCGCAGCAAGGACTGTTCATATGAATCAAATGCGTCACTACGTCAAATTTAGAAATTGTGGTTAGAATATGTAGCTGTAACTATGTTTACTTACCACTTTCACTATTATAATGAAAATATTACATTTTATAATACTTTAAAATGGCGCATAAGATGTTTAGAGCACGACGAGCGTAGCGAGGAGTACCCAACTGAACAAATGCGTCCATACGCCAAATTTAGATATTAGGGGTTAGAATATATAGCCGTAACTATGGTTACCAACTGTTTACATAAGACACTGAGAACAAAATTCCAATTAGTCCATTATAAAACCAAAGTGAAAGGTTATACATCATATTTTTTATGTCTTAAATTGGCGTATAAGTAGGTTGGCACACGAAGAGTGAGAAGCGCCCACATGAACGCCATACGACAAATTTAGACATTTTTCATATGGACATTCATTATGACACTGAAAACGGTATCACAATAAGTTCATTATGGAACCAAAGAAGAAAGTACTACATTATTTTGTAAGGTTATTTTGTAAGGGTGTATTTTGTAAGGATGACACACGACGAGCCCAAATGAACAAATCCAGGACGAGCCACTTTTTCAAAACTTTCATGTGTTTACAATTCCTTTAAAGGTTTATAAGAATAATCATTCAATTAATTAAGTACATTACAAATAAATAATAACCTTTTATTTCACGATAATGGAACAGAAAATGCGCAGTTTATACAGGAGCTGCCAGGCGAGTTTAATTTATTTAAAATTTACTTCCTGCCTGTATCACCATTTTCTATGCATTTGACCTACCTTGGCTCACGACGAGCGCAGCGAGGAGTGCTCATGTGAAGCCATGCGTCTCTACGTCAAATTCAGAAATTGTGGTTAGAATATTTACGGCTTTCACTATAAAACTGAAAACATTATTATATATTTTATAATTGTTTAATTGGCGCTTAAGTTGTTTGGAGCACGACGAGCGTAGCGAGGAGTGCCCAACTAAACCAAAGCGTTCGTTCGCCAAATTTAGGCATTAGGGGTTAGAATATATACATAGTTGTAACTATGGTTACCAACGGTTTTTATTATGACACTGAAAACAGAACTACAATAAGTCCATTATGGCCAAAATAGAAAGTACTACATTGTTTTGTAAGAGTAAGTATTTGTTTTGGCAATCTTATAAATTGTGCTTGGAGCTATGTTTACCTACACTTTTCATTATGAAACTGAAAATAGATGTGCAACAGTAAGTCTATTATAAAACCAAACCATATACTAATATACAGTTATATACGTTGTATACAAATTTAATTGGCGCACGACGAGCGCAGCGAGTAGTGTCCAATTAAACGATTACGAATCATAAACGAATCTACTTGAGTATCTGCCGTCTACCAACATAGCGATCGCCGATTTTTTGCTAGCCTGCCGAGTTTGAGTGAGACCGCCGCAACTTCAGCGGTCCATCGAGCTCACTGATCTACCTATTCTTCGTACGCTTCGGAAATCTACATATTACATCATTCTACCTATTTTGGCGATCAACCTATTTCGGCTATCTAACAATTTCGGCGATCTACCAATTTCGGCTATCAACCTATTTCGGCGTTCTACACAATTCAGCGATCTACACACCCAGCAACCTACACATCTCAGCGATCTAAGGGGTCACTAGTTAGTCAAATAAAATATGCTTTATAAAATATAGTAACACAATAACAGTGATGGCAATTAAAGTAACGAATTCAGACGCCGATCAAAATGTTTACAAATAAAACAATTGCGTGATATAAAACATGTTTAAAACAAGTTTTATTCCTTGTTTAAAACATATATATGTTTTTTTAACGATGAATAAAATGCTCTTCTTTCAGTCAATGTGTGTTTTATTTTCCAATCTTATTTTAAATCATAGTTGACGTTTCGCCCACAGGTTTCGGGCATTTTCAAGGCAGATTTACAATAAGGAACAGTGTCAATGGTAAAAAAGAATGAGGCCTTATGGCCAGCCATGTGATCCCTCTTGTGTTAAATGGATAATATAAATAACAAAATAAATGCATATGAACAATTTTTACATCACAGTTTTCCAAACGACATGGACGCGGTCAGGCTGTGTCCATTTCGTTGGAAAACAAAACACACATTGACTGAAAGAAGAGCATTTTATTCATCGTTCAAAAATAAAATCCACAAGTTACCCAGAAAAAAAAACATGTTTGTTCTGTTTAAAATGAAAAAAAAAGTTTTTTATAACAAATCTGGTTTTAGCTAAGTGGTAAAGGAATGAGCAGATATCTAGCAATACATATTTGTAAATGTATGAGAATTAAACCATTTCTCACCTGTAGTGTTTGTCATTTTCTATCGATGAATAGCGTCCGAAGAAACTATCAAACAGTTGGTCAACATCATTCACGAAAGTTGCAGTAGCCAAGGCTCTGGAGGGCAATTGACCTATTAAAGAAATTAAATGAATATTATTGGAGTAATATTTAACAACATTTTAACAATCTTACCATGCATCACTAAAGTATCAATAACAATTGATGTTGATCGACTCAATGTCTTTGCTGCCGCATCCACTTTCATTGCTGATTGGCGTAAAGGTACTAAGAAATGATCTTTGATTTTGTGAAGCATTCTAAAAATCAGGCGTTTTTTTCTGTCGCTATCAACAGCAGTCACAATATCTGCCCATCTGGCCTCCATGATCTGCTCGGATTCGTCCACACTGATAGTAGGCAGCAAAATATTGTGCTTTCTAAACAGATTTCTTGTACACTTTAATAAGTGCGGTACGTCATATATAGTATAAATTTGGTGGCTATCGATGACAATGTATGGATTGGTACAGTCCGATCCCATGTTCCCCAAAGCCTTTACGTTGGCTGTTCCCATGTCACACACTGTCGCTATCACAGGAATATTATATTGATGGAGTGTTACAATAATGTCTCTTACGATTCTGCTCATTTTCTTCTGATGAAATACCATTTCGGGTGAAATAATATGCTATCGGCTGCTTCCACAGTTTTGAGATGCCTTGGATCATAAACACCAGCGCGTATCTTGCCAATAAATCCGTTCTTTCGCCATTTCCTAGATCCTCGACACCTTCAATGCAGTCCTTGCTCTTGTTATATTGCATATGTTCACGAATGGATATTTCATCAAACGTCAGCGTGCAGTATCGTTCTGTTTCTTTGTATGATCTCATACATTCTCCTAGATGCTTCAAAATATGTTGGTTGATTCCCACTTCGAATGGAATCTTTCTCAATAAACGAAGTAATGTATCTCTCGTGGGCAGAGCTGTCATTTTCTCAAGTAAGGCGTAACATTTAGGGCTTCGTTTGGAGAGGGCGAGGGCCAATATTTTTTCGTCATCTGTCCATCTACCATGAGGCAATTTTTTCCCACATCTAATTTGTCCGAGAATAAAGGTGACACTTGCTTTTAAGAGGTTCTTCATTATTGTTTGCATAACTTCTACTTCTCCGGACTTTGAAAATAATTTACTGTAAGACTTTCTTCTTAATTTGCTCTTCTTCTGTAACTTTTTGAGTTGACTGATCTTGCCTTTTAATGTTTTATGCAGGTATTGTTCCCGTGAAGTGGCAGACTGATTGCTCAATACTTGCTTTTGTTGTACTTCCGGCGTCCGTATTTCCGATTGTACTGGAACTTTACTGGAACAAGGTGTTTCTACGGGAGGTGTGTGTTCTTCACCTAGTCTCTTCAACTGAGAGGCATCCTTTTGCACACAGCTAGAGCAACTAGCAGCTTGCATACGCAACTCGCCACTTTCAGATTGCACTTCCATATCCATATCTTGTTCTTAGCCGGTTGGATTCTGTAAAACACAAATATGTATTAAAACACTGGACATTATGTAGCTATAATAAGTAACTTACATTTGCAATTGATTCGCTTATAGTTTCTTGATGAAGAACACGAATGGTCGGTGTTGCATCTTTTCTTAATGTCAGAGAAAACATTTTTGGGACCACACTATCTCCGGAAAAATGTTTGTTACAAATTCTCATCTTGGTTGTTAAGACTACCCGGGGTACCATTCCCATATTAACTTGCCATTGATTGGGTCTAAATTTTAAATAAATATTAGTAAGAATATGGGTCTAACAAATTTTTGACAACAGGTAGGGGAAAGGTAGTGGTCATGATAATGTAATTGATAACCTTTTTATTAACATCTATTAAGATGTTCTGAAAACTGAAGGAATTGAGTAAAGATTTATTTAAAATTGCTGTGAAGTTTTTGTGTGTCAACTAAACCCCAATGCAGAGGTATTGAAAATAAAATTATATTGACTTATACAGTTATTTATTAATATTAATTTTAGTTATTTATGCAAACAGGTACCTTCGGTTTCAAAATGTATTGAACATTATTGCCACGGGTCGAACTTCGAAATGTAAATCAAAATTTTAGCTCTTTAGATCTTTTAATAAGAATAATATAATAATAATGTTTATTGGATAGTCTGTTACAGTACAATATCTCATAGTACATACAGTTGAGTACAACTCAACAATTACACCACAGCACCATCCAACCTGATGGCGGAAATTCGGCCGAGGCTGTTCTTCCTTTCCCCCATCCTAAAAACTAGACAATAAACTAACCAACACAATATAATCGTGCTAAAAAAAGTGAAAAGAAAAAATTACGCAATAGAACAAAGCAATACGACTGTAGAAGACGCATTAATAAAAAACAAAATATAATACATATATGCGGACGATCGGGCACAGTTCGGCGCTCGCAAGCTCATCGCTCACCAACCACAAATATCACCACAAAATAAGGCGTTCCCACCGCTCTCCAGCTTCCCTCTCCTTCCACAAAAACAACCTCAACAGAACCGCTCAGAAGCGCAGCTGATCACGCATTCCCATCTCTCTTACCCTTAGTCTAAATTGATACTCAGACGTGCATAACCCCAATCGAGCGCAAACCGAATTGTATATTTTGGTTATTTGATAACTGAAGCTGTTTTTATAGAACTCTGTTCTATGCATCAGTGGCGTTAAAGAACCCTTAAACCTAATGTTTAGGGTATGCGCATCAGAGCGAATCAAAATTTTGTTAAACAAATAGGGCGGCTTTTCCGTCACAATAATCTTCCGGAAAAGAAGGGTGGCATGCACCAGACGCCGGGCATTTATGCTCAACTAGTCCGCCTCTGTAAGCTTAGCACTGACATAGTCCCGTCGCTTCAAGCCGAACAGATCAATCGCAGACACGAATTCTGCACCTTTTGAATTTTATTTTTAAGGACAACAGATAAAAAAGGGTAGTACAGTTGCGCGGCATAATTAAAGTGCGATAAAACCAGCGCATCACATAATAGACGTTTAGTGCTTTTATTGATAAACTTTCTATTCGCGTAAATTAGCTTTAAACTGGCGTAAGCTTTACTAGTACTTTTATTGATATGTTCTACAAACTTGAGATTTTCGTCTATTAGGACTCCTAGATTTTTAACCTTGCCGCTCAGCGCTTGTGAACTACCATTAGAAGAGAGAACCGATCCCTGTGGACAACCCATTGTGGTACCGATAGAGTCCGATTTATTGCCATCAATCATAACAACCTGCTCCCGAAGACACAAATAATCTGACAACAAACGAACCGACTCATCCCGCAAGCCAATGTAGTGTAATATGGACGACAGTAATCTATGATTTATCTTATCAAAGGCTTTTGAGTAATCCAGCACAGGATAGTTGCTCTGCCCTCATCCGTCGCTTTAACAATATCATCAACAATATGCATAAGGGCAGTAGTGCAACTAAAACCGGCCCGAAACCCCGACTGACTTGCTGGAAGCAGCCCGTTATCAACCACATGAGACATTAGTTGATTGTAAAGAACTTTCTCCATGAGCTTCGATAGCACGGGCAGAATGCTCACTGGACGCAAATCAGAACATGTCTTCGGGTGCTTCTTCTTAGGTAACGGCATTACTATTGCCTTCTTCCATGCAGAAGGAAATCTGCCACCGCGGATAACTGAATTGATGATGTCCCGAATGTAAGGAATTATGTGCGGGCAGCAGTAGTCAATCACCCGAATATTTAGTCCGTCAGATCCCGTGG
This sequence comes from Melinopterus prodromus, assembly GCA_964023965.1. NCBI lineage: Eukaryota > Metazoa > Arthropoda > Insecta > Coleoptera > Scarabaeidae > Melinopterus > Melinopterus prodromus. The sequence goes on from OZ030390.1 coordinate 53,786,850, forward strand.
CATTGCTATTTATATATTTCAACTCTTTTTCCACATCCCAGTCACCTACCTCAGAAAATCCAAAAGATACTTTGGATAGTATATTGTTCAAGAAAAATTGCAATAAATCATTGTCAGTGTTTGTATTATTAGATGATACTATAGTTGCAAAAAAATGGTTTACTACGTTGGGATCCAACAAATGAGGTGGCAACTGGTGAGTGGCACGGTTGTAGAGGCCACATTTTTTTAAAGCAACCCAAGGATTTTTTTGTTGGCGCATTTGTCTTTCTAAGAATACTTTTTTTTCTCTGTTAATAGCTGCCTTAACATAGTTCCTGAGATCCTTATAATAGCTCCAGGAGCCGTCGGTCCTAAGCATTTGAAATTTTTTATAAGCCTCATCCCGGAGACGTTGCATGATCCTAATAACGCTAGTAATCCAGGGGAAGGATGGTCTCTGCACCTTGATTGTTTTGAGTGGTGCATGACGGTCAAAAGTCGAAGTTATATTTCTTGTCAGAAAATCCACCTTGTCGTCAATATCAGCCATATCAAAAATAATATAAAACGGAATACTGTATAAATCCAGCAAAAAAGCATGCTGACTAAAGAACTTAAATGAGCGAATAACACGACCAGGCTGCTCTATAACAACCGGTATAGCGGACAAACTGCAAAAAAACCGCCTCGTGGTCAGAAATGCACCCAGACGGAAAAGTTCCAGACTCTGCGACAACCGTTTGATCCGATACAAATATAAGATCAGTCAGAGACGACGATGAGACAGTAATTCTCGTGGGAACATCTATAATCTGCGCTAAATTAAACGGTTCAATACAATTCATCAACGACTTGGCAGCACGGCCCAGAGGCTCCAGCACATTCAAATTAAAATCCCCCATAAGAATCACGTCATCACAGTAAGGGATTAAGTTAGACAATTCAGTTTCCAAATCATTAATAAACAGAGCACTGTTAGTTCCGGGGGGGTCTATACACAACGCCCATAAGCAATTTTCTCTTCCCTATCCTCAAAGTGACCCAAAGCTGTTCGATATTTTGATTACTTTTTATTCGCTCATATTTAATGCTCTGCCTAATATAGAAAGCCACGCCTCCTCCCCTGGAACCCCTATCATTCCTAATCAGAATGTAATTCTCAATTTGTATAGTGCCAGAAGAAATGTTATCCGACAGCCACGTCTCCGAAAGCGCAATTGTATCAAATCCACCACGAGATGCTAACAAGTCCCTAGAATCAGCAAAGTTCGGAAGGAGAGATCGCACATTCAAGTGGCAGAAACTAATAGAATTCGACATTATGATTGTAATAAGTTATTCAATTCATTAAACCCAAAAAACAAAGCAGCATGGAGAGCGAGCGATCTAACCGTGATTCATAAATCTAAATATGGGAAAATCTACACAATGTACACAAATTATTAATATATAACAAAGTTAAATAGCAACAGAAAAATCAAATGCAAGCACAGCGCCCCACACTCGAACCGACCGCAACAGAACGAGAAAAATAAAACTAAACAGTTTAACTGAAACTCCGCTGAGAATTCGACTTCGAAGGTAATCGCACGCACTATGTCACTAGCGCAAGCCCTTTTAAAAATACAACTAAAATGAGTATGCTTTAAGTCCAAAATACAAACAAACAAAAAATTAATAAAGAGATAATTGAATTAAAAATGCCGACTAACTTAAGCCAATAAAACGTCCGCTACATTTTGATCTGTCAATGCTGGCAAACCATCGAAATCATCAAGCGACTCGATAACACTCTTAGAGTCACCACTAATTACAAAGATACGTCCGTCATAAGACCACGCTCCTCTGTTACCAAATTTAGCTCGAGCCGCCTTCAGCAAATTGTACTTCCTTTTTGTATTTTGGTAATCTAGTAACTTTTGTTTCATGAGTTTCCCCCCCTGTCCTTCGCTGAGTATTATCTTTGTTTACAAGCGGAGTGCTTCGATGTTGTTGTTTCTAAGATCAGTTCGTACTTTGATTCGCGTTTTTTGGAGTTTCCGGTGGGGGTTCATGCTGGGAAAAGTACTTGCGTCGTTCTCTTTCGGTTTCGGTTTTGATATTCAATTGGAAAGTGCCCGTCTAGCGTTGATTCGGGAGCACCTATTGTTTGGTGGATTATCGATTATTTATCACCGTTGCTTCTGCTTGGTTAGTTGTTGATTACCGGCAGAAATTCGCTTATTGCGGAATCCGAGCTCCTTTTCCTGCACGTGTTTCGACAGCCCAGTGGATATAGAGGGTGAGTTTTGGATATACCAATTGTGTATTGAGTCTTTGGAAACCGGTGGTGATTTATACGATTATTGTAGGCTGCTTAGTACGGGTTTGAAGCCTGTATCTGGTTGAAACCAAGGACTTCAGCATTGGTTTGGTTGGATCCCATATCGTGGAGATTTCCTTCAGTTCCTCGGTGAGGCTGGAACCTTACACCTGGATCTCGAATAGACGGGATACTCCGTGGAGACGCGTCGAGGCTGCGGACAGTCGTCGTACGAAGACCTTGCACTACCTTTCAAAGGAATTGACCCGTAACCGACTCCGTCGGAGAGTTCCTGGACAGGGTTGTGTATCAGCGAGAACTGACGGGGAACATAAGGTCAGAGATTTGGTTATTTGGAGGCGAGCAGTCTTTCGTCGCGCTCAGTAAGGTTGGCACCCCGTAGAACCCTCTATTGAGGAATATGCTAGATAGTAATAATAATGGATACCTTAAGGCATTGATTAGTAAGATCATATTCAATACCCAGGACATGGCTAGCAATGAGAGAACCGAGCCTCCCTCCAACTTAAAGTTTTTTAAATTTCCTTACTTGCCGCAGATTGCCCCGAGGATATCTGGCGTTTTTGCTGACGACAGGCTCAGAATAGCTTTTTATAACTATCACCCACTGAGTAATTATTTTACTAGAACTAAGGACAAAACACAGTTAGATTACAGGTCGAATGTTGTATATTCGATTCCTTGCAGGGATTGTGATCAAGTGTATCTGGGTCAGACATCTACCTGGTTGAAACAGAGGATAACATTACACAAAAGTGATATTCGAACAAAAAAGCACAGATGCGCGTTGGCCACACACATGATCAATAATAATCATGAACCTAATTTCGACGGGGTGGATGTCAGACGAACGGTGCCTAACCGTAAGAGTAGAGAGTTTTTGGAAATGGTTGAAATCAATAACACACCTAATAACATGAATTTCAGATCAGATGTCAACAGCTTGAATGTCGGTTATTCATACATCTTGAGTTTGAATCGTGCTAATAACAGCAATGTAGTTTAGATGCCTTCAGCAGTATAATTCTCTCTAAATTGTTTATAGATTCTTTGCCCTTGTTATGTTTATGTAATCCTTTCATTTTTAAAAATTGTAATCTCTTTTTATTCGTTCACTATAGTTTTTCAAACCACTCAAATTTCCCCCTTTATGGTTGTTCGGATTACTCGTCTTATGTCGGCGTGGCTCTTCGTTTTATTGTTGATAGCTGAAGGCGGGCCTCGAAGCGCATAGGCAGTGTATCATTTGGCTGTAGAGGTTTGCTGATGTTTTATATTTAACCGTTGTCGGGCCGAAAACTCGACTTCAGCTTGTAGCCGTGATTGTTAATTTATTTTGTGAAAGTCCTGTTCAACGCTTTACCAGCCATCCACGTAACGTTCAATTGTAAGTACCTTGTTACTTTTTAAGATTGTATACTTAATTATCTTTGTCCTTCAGATGACCCTGATGAAGCATACTGTTTGATGCGAAATATTGGTGAAATAATAAAGAACGTACTAAACATATAGTCGTTTCAATTATTGTTTGCTGGATTCCCCAATTTAAAAGTCTTTCACTTTTTATCTTCAACGGCAAAGACTCGTCCTTAATTTTATATATATATATATATATATATATAGAATCAACCTAAAGAAGCGAATGATAATTAACCCAGGTGAGGATAATTTTTGGAAAAAACACCTCCGCCTGGATTTGAACCAGGAACCCTCCAATTGCCGGTTGAAAGCTCTCCCAGTTGAGCTACAGAGGCGATGGAAATTTATAGGTTTTATTTGTCACTTCAGGACCTGCAATCCGAGTTTTCGAATTAAACAAACCCGTCGTGACACCTATTGGGGCTAGATGGAAGTTTGGTAACTAGGAATCGCTAATGTTTATTGCTAAACAGCTCATATAGATGAATAAATTCAAGGGAAAATGGTTATTACGTAAACTCGTCAGTAATATAGAATCAAACTAAAGAAGCGAATGATAATTAACCCAGGTGAGGATAATTTTTGGAAAAAACACCTCCGCCTGGATTTGAACCAGGAACCCTCCAATTGCCGGTTGAAAGCTCTCCCAGTTGAGCTACAGAGGCGATGGAAATTTATAGGTTTTATTTGTCACTTCAGGACCTGCAATCCGAGTTTTCGAATTAAACAAACCCGTCGTGACACCTATTGGGGCTAGATGGAAGTTTGGTAACTAGGAATCGCTAATGTTTATTGCTAAACAGCTCATATAGATGAATAAATTCAAGGGAAAATGGTTATTACGTAAACTCGTCAGTAATATAGAATCAAACTAAAGAAGCGAATGATAATTAACCCAGGTGAGGATAATTTTTGGAAAAAACACCTCCGCCTGGATTTGAACCAGGAACCCTCCAATTGCCGGTTGAAAGCTCTCCCAGTTGAGCTACAGAGGCGATGGAAATTTATAGGTTTTATTTGTCACTTCAGGACCTGCAATCCGAGTTTTCGAATTAAACAAACCCGTCGTGACACCTATTGGGGCTAGATGGAAGTTTGGTAACTAGGAATCGCTAATGTTTATTGCTAAACAGCTCATATAGATGAATAAATTCAAGGGAAAATGGTTATTACGTAAACTCGTCAGTAATATAGAATCAAACTAAAGAAGCGAATGATAATTAACCCAGGTGAGGATAATTTTTGGAAAAAACACCTCCGCCTGGATTTGAACCAGGAACCCTCCAATTGCCGGTTGAAAGCTCTCCCAGTTGAGCTACAGAGGCGATGGATTGCAGGTCCTGAAGTGACAAATAAAACCTATAAATTTCCATCGCCTCTGTAGCTCAACTGGGAGAGCTTTCAACCGGCAATTGGAGGGTTCCTGGTTCAAATCCAGGCGGAGGTGTTTTTTTCCAAAAATTATCCTCACCTGGGTTAATTATCATTCGCTTCTTTAGTTTGATTCTATATTACTGACGAGTTTACGTAATAACCATTTTCCCTTGAATTTATTCATCTATATGAGCTGTTTAGCAATAAACATTAGCGATTCCTAGTTACCAAACTTCCATCTAGCCCCAATAGGTGTCACGACGGGTTTGTTTAATTCGAAAACTCGGATTGCAGGTCCTGAAGTGACAAATAAAACCTATAAATTTCCATCGCCTCTGTAGCTCAACTGGGAGAGCTTTCAACCGGCAATTGGAGGGTTCCTGGTTCAAATCCAGGCGGAGGTGTTTTTTCCAAAAATTATCCTCACCTGGGTTAATTATCATTCGCTTCTTTAGTTTGATTCTATATTACTGACGAGTTTACGTAATAACCATTTTCCCTTGAATTTATATATATATATATACATCCTGCTATACATGTGGCGTCCTTTCAAAAAACATGCTTATGGCGTCTACCAGAAGGAGTCGTGTATACAATATTTTCGTTCAAATATACTGTTTCCTATGACTTTCAGTGGTAGGTGACCACATTTGTTTCTTGATTTTCAATCACATACTTTCATTTTGCAATGCATGTGGCGTCCTTTCAAATCGCCGATTATCTGGACTCCGTATGTGTATAGGTTCACTTCATTGCGCCGCGTATATGGCGTCCACAGTGTATGTTACTTTCAAGCCGCAATGTATGCAACAGCCGACAGTGTTCGCAGAAATAGTATGTCTAAACGGTTTTAATGAGCCTGGTACAAGGTCAAACGATTCATGACCTGCGACGAGCTTGTCTCCCCTCGACTTCGAGTAGAAATTAGTCGTGAATTCGTTATCGTTGAAAACCAATAAGATACTTGTAACACATTGCTTTTTGGTAAAAAATATATAAACATCTTTTGTAATATGTAGATTACGAACACAGGGAGTGTTACCTAATGATCTTTTTAAACTTTATTTTGATAACTAATTATTATTGTTGAAATAAAACTCTTGTTCTTTGCACAGTTTTTAATTTTATCGAGACATGTTTCGATGCCTAGGCATTATTCTAATCCCGGGATCCCGGTATCCCGTTAAATATTGAGCTTGTTCGGGATCGCGGGATTAATCGAAATACCGGGATCACGAAAAAGTTCAATCTAAATTATTTTCTTATTTTTTTATTGGTGAAATGTGGGCACTGAATGAAACTTCAATCTATAACAGCACCCTTTCTGATTAGATTAATTATCAAGCATAAGTTGTTCATTTACACCAACATGTTGCTATGATAGGAGGAACAGATATTGCAAGAAGTAGATATACTTGAATATGGAGGCAAAAATAAACCTGTTCAGCTTGGTTAAGTCCGTTTAGTTACCTAGGCTGTATGTAAAACAGATACAAAAACATATACATAAAAAACAAATAAAATTAGTGGCTAATTACTTTCCTGTATTCAATGATGTACTACAGAATATAAAATTAGTAAATACCAAATAGGTATAAAAAACAGCGAACAAAAAATTAAAATAAGTATAAAATAAAGATACCAATGAATATATTTAACTGTAAAATGAAACCCAAATTGTACCAAAAATAATTTGCTATTAATCGTTGTTATTAATCTTTCGATGGTTCACTCCAATGGAATTTCTTGTTCCGCTTTGCAAGTTTCTTCCAGTTTAAGGATTTTACTTTAAACTAAAAAACAAAATATTTAGGTACGTTTCTCTGTCATGGTTCAAAACATCTCGAGTTTGTGATGAGCTGTCATAGTGGTAATATTGTCATTTTTAAAATTTTGTAAGGTAAAATTTGAAAACGTTGATCATGTTTCGGGGTAAAAGATATTGTCCAATCAAGTATATTTTAGGTGTAGTGTATTTACTGACTGGATTTGGTAACTTTTGGCATTCCAGGCGTTTTGATCCGGCAAGTTTTGTTTCCGTGAATCTCGGGATCCCCGGATTACAGAACCTTTAATCCCGAATTCCCGGGATCATTATATTTTTCCGGGATTGGGAGCCTTACTACTCTACGAGACATCATCTTCAGTCGGTAATCTAGAAAATTTCGTATCCTAAGATAAATATTTCATCATTTGTTACCTTATGTTATTAGCTTTCACATACATAATAGTATTTATTATTGCTGTTATTTTTTATATGTAAAACTACTGTCCTGATTATCTCACAGGTTTTTTTGAATAGGGGATTAAAGAAGAGTTTTTGCGATATTCTAAAAACCGATAGATTTCGGAAACCGTTATCATTAAAATGTAGACTGCCTAAGGTATTAAAATTACAAAAGGCATCAACATGATAGCAATACAATAAAAGCGGATCAAACATACCAAATAACAGTCGCAACTTTTACTATCGGTCGAGAAAGTATTGAACCCTGGTTTTGAAGGATCATAAGTCGTAACCCTAAAGCAACTAACAAACAAATTTGAAATAAAGTTTGTTATTCTTCCAAATAATTTCTACATAACATAACTTTCAAAATAATTTGCCTGCGGGCTACAAGAGCACGAGACAACTGAAAAAATGTACCCGATTTGATCAATTTTAAAGAACCGTTCACCATTTCGACTTTGCTCCCAGCTGGCCAAAAAGAAAATCAAACTTTGCCCCTAATGTAAGTTAACTTAACGATTTTCTGCATTAGTAAATTACTATAAAGGCAGCAAAGAATGTTATTAAAAAAACAAATATCTTAGTAACGATAAGGACGAAAAGAATCGTCTTATTTTACTTAATACGTATATTGGAATAGCATCACAATTGAGTTGTTAGTTAAGGGGACCATTAGCGAGTGAAAAACAACAGCCGATTAGCTGTTTTTGGTAATTATATTACATTAATAGTTATTGTTTTATATGAATGTACATATCTTTATGAAAACAATAATTTTTAAATGAAAAAATATTCCAAATTGCCACCCAAGGCAGCTCATAATATTATCATATGTATACAAGTAGGTATATAAATCTTCAGGTAATTTGTAACAGTCTCGATTTCGCAAACGCAACACTTCCTTATCCCACCTGAGCGCTGATGCTTAAGCGACGTCCAACGGCTTCCGGTTCTCAGCAGAGAGGGGCGTGGGAGATTTTAAATACTCGCACGAGACGTTACAAGAAGGGCGCCACACAGTCTTCGCTGGACTAGCACCTGACTGTGAAGGTGAGCTGAAATAAACTTGCAACACAGGGGAATAAAGGACCACTTGAAGACCACAATGTTTATTGGGCGAAACGCTACCTAACAGTACAGAAAAGAAAAGAAACTCATAAACGCACAGTATTACCAATGCGTAGACACCCGATGCAGCAAAGCAGACCACGGCCTGCTAGGCCAATATAAATTCAACAAGCAATAATAATAATAACCGCAAATAATAGCAATCAAAAAAAAAAATTATCAAAGTTCAACGCTTCAACAATATTTGTTGAAATTAATAAAAAAATAAACTGTACTACCCCTGCGCACCCAATGTTATCTGGCCAGACAAAATCGTCGAACTCGCTAGGTCCTCAGCACTAAGGCAAGGGCATACCATTAAACCAAAACAAAGCAATCGTTGAAAATTTGATTTACAAAAATATTGAAAATATTTGATGTAACAGCTGAAGGCTGGACGTAAGATGATTTAAAATAAATTAATTAATTAAGCTAGGGCGTCAGTCCCCCCCCCACCGGATTACTCTCTCGCTCCAAATGGTTAAGCCCAACGGAAAATTAGAAAATCGGAAAATTCCGAATTTAAAAGCACAACAAACGTTTCCGCAGCAGTCCACACGACTGTATTTAATTATACTAATTGCCCACCGCATTGACTAGGCATGGAGGAAATTAACGAGAGCATCCGCGGAGACGACGGCAACAGAGCATTCGTAAATCTCTTACGAGTACGTAACAATAACCGGAAGGGTTATTGACAGAAATTATTCACTAAATAAACAAGCAAAACAACAATCCGTGCTACCAGAAGGGTATTCACGGAAATAATCTTTCACAAAATCTTACAAATATCTAGACACGTAACGATACCTCCAATCAGAAATTATCAACTCCATGAAAGAAAATCTAACCTTTCGACGACGTTGTCAAGTTCCGCAGCTCGATGATAACTCCAGAAGGTGGTAACCAAGATCGGAAACTAAACCCTCCGATACACACACAGGGTTCGGAGCAACTTCTGTTCGGCGCTGACCTCGTAACGTCCTTGACAGACCTCCACAGCAACTCCAGATACGACGTAACTCCAGACGCAATTCTCTCCGTACAATCCACGGTAGACCAAGGGCTCAGGCAAGTCAACGCACCGCCCTTTCCCAATCAGGCGTAGTACCAAATCGTAACACCGTAACTTAATACCCTAAAATATTCCTCGAAATAAGGACCAATCCAACATAAACGAAAACCGATACATACCAAAAGGTGTTGGGTGGGTATTGAGGCAATCGAACGACATGCGAAAGGATTTCACCAATTATATCCGCCAACAGCGAGAGAAAGGCCAATCCTGCACCTTTCCGTAACACGACAGACCAGCAGACTCCGCAAAGCGATAGGAATTGTTCCACGAAGTATAAACTCCACTTCTTGGCCCAGGACACAATCCAAAAGAGCTAGCACTGTCCGTGGTAAAAAACCTTGCACGTATCTTCGACAAACGGAGGTCTATTTGCTGGCAAAAGCTACCTTGACTAAGAGAGAATGTCACTAGGATCCAGCGCCTTTTATAGCATACCAAAGCACCCACAAAAAAGAGCTTCGTTGTTACAGCACCTAAAAATGCGAGATTAACACCCAAAAATCCAGAGAACAGAAAACATACCAGCAAAACAACTCTACACCGGCAAACATGACAGTAGGCCGCGTAATTACGCCTTGAAACAAATGATGTCAAACAGGGTCGCCAACCTTCGCATCCAGCCGTCACAACGAAAAATACCCTAGACGCAATTATTTCGGATCACTAGAGGAATAAAACTACGGAATGCGCTCAAATTCGAGGAACAGAAAGCAGAGGATAAATAATCCTGATAGTAAAATAATGGTAAATTAGCGACGTCCACCAAGAGAGAAACAAACCCTTGAAATATCGGCACATGTCACTGTAACTTCAAAACAGTGAAAGTGGAACAATTAAAGGCAGAAGCGGGGAATGAATGCCTACACAAGAGTACTTATCGGCAGGGGGACAAGGCCAAAGCCACGGTGGTAATTAAAGATGCACTAGAAAGAGTTAATTGCAACCTAACCACAAATATTGTCCCTGGAGCGCTGGAAAGGAAATACAATCTAAAACTTGATATAACCAACGGGAGAAATCCTAGAAAACCTCGGACTACCTTCCAGCAGGGAAATGGGTAATTAAAACGGCTGCAATCAACAAAACTCTAATTACGCCTTACAGAAACCTGTAATCCAGTACACACCAAGAGTATTACCAGAACGACTCAACAGAGGGCGTCACCCATGCCGATTTGCAGGTGAACCGGGAACTTGCGAACCGAAATTATAGAGATAAACCAAATAAATCATCACATAGCAAAAAAAAATGTGTCACACTCCCCCCTTCCTTCCGCGGAGGAAAATTTCCTCTGAAATTTTTCGCCGAAACATCTCCTGGTAAAATCCCTCCCGAACAGTCGAACCCATCCAAACGACGCGAAACTATTAAAATCCAAACCCCCCTGAATATATCCTAAACCTAAGAGAAAAAGGAGTGAGAAGCTCACACCCCGTGCCGCAAACGAAACACGAGTCACAGCGGTGAGGTGAAGGGATGTGGGAAGGGACATCACAAAAGAGGTAAGGGACAAGAAGTTGCACTCGGACGGAGCCGCACCGAGTCTCGTTCAACTTGTCGACAGTACTGCTAGGCAGCAAAACATTAAAGGAAAAGGGAAAAGGAACTCACCGCTGAAACCCATGCCCGTCCACAACACCGGACACCAACAACTCACAGCCCCAAAAAAAGAAAAAAAAAGACGCATTGTCTTTAAACAAAAAAGGTGCCACCGCTAAACAAAAAGCACAAAGGGTTAAACAACTACTACCTGGAGAACACCTAACCAGGGTGGTGACACTAGCATCGAAAATCCAAACAAACCAAGGTGCTGGCAACAAACCAATGAAACCATCAACCGAGGCGCTAAATAAAGTTTCAATCTAATACCAAGATGAAAACACAAGGAAGGCTACCCGACGCGTTGCGGCTAGTCTTCTTTCCTAACTCCAATCCGGAAGAGATGGTGGGTGGAAACGTCCGGGTCCCTTTACCAGACTTTTACTGGAGGCAGGATCACCGTTGAAGTATTCTATGCCCCTCCAACAGGGCGCGGTGTTTTATGTCGACTCCTCAACACCATGAGCCAACTTGAGGTCCTGCACGTGCCAAACGCCCTTCGACCTTCCCTCGTCGTCCTCCAACTCATAGGTACAGTATCCCATTTTCTTCCTTACACGAAAAGGTCCAACAAACCTCGCTGCCAACTTAGCGTTTATGTAGTTTGCCGCGTCCGAGAGAACCTTGTTCTTACGCCATACATGTTGACCAACCGTATACTGTACCGGCCGTCTACGTAAGTTATAAATTCTTCGACCACGTTCCTGGGCCATTCGAAGCTGGTTTCGGACTTGCTCAAAGAGTTGCTGGAATCGTTTTACTCTCGTTGGAATGTCCAAAGGCTCATCATCGGTCAGCACTTCGTCAAAGGTTTTGCCACTGCCAACATAGTTCCTGCCGAAGTTAATGAAGAAAGGAGAAAACCCGGTGGTTTCGCTCTTCGACGCGCGGATGGCACATCCGACATGTGCGAGGTAGTCATCCCATTTCCGCTGATTGTCCTTGATGTAACAACCGAGCATGGTTTTTACAACACGATTTACTCGTTCGACAGGATCAGCCCGCGGGTAATATAAGGGGGTGTAGGATAACTTAGTGCCATACGACTCACATAACGTCTTGAAATCTCTACTCCTCATCTGAACTCCGTTATCGCAAATGATACACTGAGGCGCACCGTACACCAGGAAAACGTTCTCCTCAATGACTCGGGCCAGATTCTTAGCGGTGGCCGATCGAAGTGCAAACATAAGCACGTATTTGCTGAAATAGTCGCTGACCACAAGAATGGATGTATTTCCTTTCGAGGACCGCGGCAAAGGTCCCACGAAATCCAGGCTTATTACCTGCCAAGGCTTAGTCGGCATCGGTCGGGAACCCATCAGTCCCGCGGGGGCACGCTGCTCAGGCTTCTGTGCGGCACATACCGGGCACCGTTGAACATATCGGGCGACGTCCGCATGCATTTTCGGCCAGATGTACCTTTCGCGCAAGCGCCAATAAACCTTAAAACCACCAACATGACCGGCACGAGGGTCGTCGTGATACAGCTTCAGAAGCGAGAGACGCCTGTCTGTAGGGACAACCAACTTCCAATCTTCTCCAGCATCAGACAGATTGAAGCGCTTGGATTTCACGTACTTGTACAGCAGTCCAGACTCCACTCGCCACTGTGGGAATAGATGGAGGTTCCTCTCAACTCGGGAAATCATCCGACGATACCAACCGTCCGAGGTTGACGAAAAGTCCGGCACACCATCGGCGAGGGTCACAGCGTCAACCGCAACAGGCACCGAACGGGACAGACAGTCAGGCACAACTAGATCACGGCCTCTTCGATGAACGATTTCAAAATCAAACTGTTGTAATCTTACCGCCCACCTCGCCAAACGTCCAGTTGGGTCCTTTAGCCGATTCAGCCATACCAGCGACGCGTGGTCGGTAACCACCGTGAATCTAGTGCCCTCCAAATAGTGCCGAAGTTTTTCCACAGCCCATATTACTCCTAGGCACTCGCGTTCCGTGGTGGAGTAGTTCCGCTCCTGCTGCGTTAAGGACCGAGAGAGAAAGGCTATCACCCGTTCTTCACCATCGAAAACCTGGGAAAGCACAGCGCCAAGCCCATAACCGGAAGCATCCGTTTGCAGACAGAACGGTTTTTGAAAGTCCGGACAGGTTAAAATAGGGGCGGCTACGAGGTGCTGCTTGACGGAGTTAAAAGCCTGGTCACATTCCGGGGTCCAGAGGAATTTTACGCCCTTCTTGGTCAAACGGTTAAGAGGAGACATAATAGAGGCGAAGTCGGGGACAAAGCGACGGTACCAGCTGGCCATACCAGCAAATCGACGGATTTCCGTAACACTCTGAGGCGCCGGTATCCTCAAAATTGCATCAACCTTTTCGGGATCCACTCTAAGCCCATTCCTATCGACGATGTACCCCAGATATTTCAATTGCGGCCTGCAAAACTGGCACTTCTCCTTGCTTACCGTCAATCCTGCCCCGCGCAAACGTGTCAAAACCTTGTCGAGAACTGATAGGTGGGTGTCAAAATCAGGGGATATAATTACAATGTCATCCAAATACACCAATACGTACGGCTCCAAATCAGCGCCCAAGACTCGATCGATTAGCCGCTGCCAAGTAGCGGGAGCGTTGGTCAATCCCATTGGCATCCTCCTAAACTGGAACAGTCCTCGTCCAGGTATCGTAAAAGCCGTATACTCCCTTGAGGACTCGGCGACAGGGACCTGCCAATATGCCGACTTGATGTCCAGCGAACTCAGGTACTTCGCATTTCTCAAGCGATCCAAAATTGCTGAAATGTAGGGAAGAGGGTAGGCGTCCTTCTTCGTGACATGGTTCAGACGTCGATAGTCGACGCAAAATCGATAACTGCCGTCCTTCTTAGGCACGAGAAGTATTGGGGCAGACCATGCACTTTTCGAAGGTTCCACGACACCTTGGTCTAGCAACTTGGTGAGTTCCTCATCAATCATCCTCTGTTTGACGGGCGAAACGGGGTAGTAGCGAAGCTTAATTGGGGGTGAGTCAGTGATGATCTGATGCTCCACGGAAGTGACTGTGCCCAAAAGTCCACTTTCGGACTGAAAATGCTGACCAGTCAGGGCATCCAACCTTAATCGCTGCTGCTCCGACAACTCATCCTGAACCTGCAACTCGCAAAGGCCGGCCCCGGCATCACCAAACCTCCACACGTCGTTTCTGAGATCTGGGATAATTCCCATTATTCGCCAGAAGTCCATGCCTAAAATCAAACGATGAGGAACGTCAGGAAGCACCATCACCTTCAGCACACAAGTCCTATCCATAAGGGTGAAAGGCGTAGCGATAGTTCCGAGGGAAGCGCAAACAGTACCATTAGCCACGGAGCAACCTCCCCGAGTGGCAGGATCCAAAGCAAGGCCGAGGGACAACAAGATCCGGTAGCCGGCATCTCCAACTATAGTGTTAGTTGCTCCAGAATCAAGCAAGCCCAACAGGTTCATTCCCAATATAGACACGCTTAAGTATGGTCGCGAGTCTCCGGAAGCATGTGAGATGATATAATCCAAGAGAGCTCGACGGGCATCGTCTGTGGTCCGAGGATGGGAGGAAAACTGTCGACCATTCAGTTCCTCCAGGAGGCGTTTCCCGAACAGTCCGGGCACGTCTTAACAGTCACATCCGGTCGCCTGCAGTTATAGCAGTACAAGTCTAGCGGCTTCTGCGGGCAATTTCTAACTAGATGTCCAACCTTGTTACATCGGTAACATCGACGAGGTTCCACTCGGGGTGCCTCAGGAGTTGACGAGAGGGCGGCGGCCTCCAAATCTGAGGACACACAAGCCAATTCCGGCTCCACACAGTCCCGGTTCCTGCGAGGCGGTGCCTGATAGTGATCTGCCCGGTATTTCTTGGTTTCTAACCGCAAACATTGGGCCTCTAACTCTTCCATATCGCGGACGGGGGGTAACTGCATGGTATAGAACGGAGCCAAGTTTTTTTGAACGATATCCAATTGTACGGATTTCGTCAGCTGTCCATAACGAGTGAACAGCGCCTGCATGCAAGACAAATACTCCACGATCGGCTCGTTCAGTCCCTGGGTGCGGTTCATCATCTCCTGGAATAGGCGGCTTCGGTAGTCAGGTGGCAGGTAATGTTTTTGCAAGAGCTCGGATAGTTCTCTCCATGATCTGCACTTTGTGATAGCTGACCTATACCACAAGAGGGCCTTTCCTTGGAACAGGTCCAACGAGGATCGGAACAATTCTTCTTCGGTAAATCCCCGGGCCTTGCGAAGCTCGGACACACGCTCCAAGAAGTCCATCACAGACATCGTCCGCGGCTCCCCAGAGAAGTGTGTATTCCACTTAAAGACGGGAACAAGTCGGTCACCCGCTCTGGAACTTGAAGGCAAACTGACATTAAGCACCCCCGGCTCACATGAATCGTCCTCACTGTTCGATTCACCATCCAGGTCTCCATCGCCGTCCAATGAACCTACAACGGTGGCATTAGTATCACGAGGTTTCCGCTGCAAGCTAGCCAAGAGGGTTGATACCTTTGCCAGCCATTCACCGCGCTTCTGGGAAGTGTCAGTAGTCTGATTATCAAGTGGGATCGCATCCACTCTCCCCAATAGATGCATGATTCGGGAACAGCATCGCTTATAGGCAGTACTTGTACGGTCGGTATCGAGGCTGTTTACCAACTCCTCCAGCTCCGCATACTTCGTCTTAATCCCCTCGAAATGCGTCGTCGCGACAAAGGCATACTTGGGATATCGAACAGACCTCTGCTCCCTCTCGAGCTTAATGAGCGATCGCAAACAGTCCCGCATCTGGTGGACAGTCATAGCGGCAGGATCCACGCCTCGGTATTGGAGTTCGTATTCCAGTTCATCTTTCTTCAAATGATGCAGCACCATATTGGGAGCCGACATATTTACCACATCCAAAATATACTAACAACAATAATAACCACAACACGTACTCGGAGAATGCACCTGGAGGAAGAGATATCGCGGAAGGGAAGTGTGACTTAAAAAAAAAGAACAGAGACACCAAAAGAAAAGTGGCAAAGTCCCAATGGAGGAAGGCCAGCCCCTAATTACTTAAAACAAAGGCCCCACGTTGGGCGCCAATGTAACAGTCTCGATTTCGCAAACGCAACACTTCCTTATCCCACCTGAGCGCTGATGCTTAAGCGACGTCCAACGGCTTCCGGTTCTCAGCAGAGAGGGGCGTGGGAGATTTTAAATACTCGCACGAGACGTTACAAGAAGGGCGCCACACAGTCTTCGCTGGACTAGCACCTGACTGTGAAGGTGAGCTGAAATAAACTTGCAACACAGGGGAATAAAGGACCACTTGAAGACCACAATGTTTATTGGGCGAAACGCTACCTAACAGTACAGAAAAGAAAAGAAAATCATAAACGCACAGTATTACCAATGCGTAGACACCCGATGCAGCAAAGCAGACCACGGCCTGCTAGGCCAATATAAATTCAACAAGCAATAATAATAATAACCGCAAATAATAGCAATCAAAAAAAAAAATTATCAATGTTCAACGCTTCAACAATATTTGTTGAAATTAATAAAAAAATAAACTGTACTACCCCTGCGCACCCAATGTTATCTGGCCAGACAAAATCGTCGAACTCGCTAGGTCCTCAGCACTAAGGCAAGGGCATACCATTAAACCAAAACAAAGCAATCGTTGAAAATTTGATTTACAAAAATATTGAAAATATTTGATGTAACAGCTGAAGGCTGGACGTAAGATGATTTAAAATAAATTAATTAATTAAGCTAGGGCGTCAGTCCCCCCCCACCGGATTACTCTCTCGCTCCAAATGGTTAAGCCCAACGGAAAATTAGAAAATCGGAAAATTCCGAATTTAAAAGCACAACAAACGTTTCCGCAGCAGTCCACACGACTGTATTTAATTATACTAATTGCCCACCGCATTGACTAGGCATGGAGGAAATTAACGAGAGCATCCGCGGAGACGACGGCAACAGAGCATTCGTAAATCTCTTACGAGTACGTAACAATAACCGGAAGGGTTATTGACAGAAATTATTCACTAAATAAACAAGCAAAACAACAATCCGTGCTACCAGAAGGGTATTCACGGAAATAATCTTTCACAAAATCTTACAAATATCTAGACACGTAACGATACCTCCAATCAGAAATTATCAACTCCATGAAAGAAAATCTAACCTTTCGACGACGTTGTCAACTTCCGCAGCTCGATGATAACTCCAGAAGGTGGTAACCAAGATCGGAAACTAAACCCTCCGATACACACACAGGGTTCGGAGCAACTTCTGTTCGGCGCTGACCTCGTAACGTCCTTGACAGACCTCCACAGCAACTCCAGATACGACGTAACTCCAGACGCAATTCTCTCCGTACAATCCACGGTAGACCAAGGGCTCAGGCAAGTCAACGCACCGCCCTTTCCCAATCAGGCGTAGTACCAAATCGTAACACCGTAACTTAATACCCTAAAATATTCCTCGAAATAAGGACCAATCCAACATAAACGAAAACCGATACATACCAAAAGGTGTTGGGTGGGTATTGAGGCAATCGAACGACATGCGAAAGGATTTCACCAATTATATCCGCCAACAGCGAGAGAAAGGCCAATCCTGCACCTTTCCGTAACACGACAGACCAGCAGACTCCGCAAAGCGATAGGAATTGTTCCACGAAGTATAAACTCCACTTCTTGGCCCAGGACACAATCCAAAAGAGCTAGCACTGTCCGTGGTAAAAAACCTTGCACGTATCTTCGACAAACGGAGGTCTATTTGCTGGCAAAAGCTACCTTGACTAAGAGAGAATGTCACTAGGATCCAGCGCCTTTTATAGCATACCAAAGCACCCACAAAAAAGAGCTTCGGTACCGAGCTTCGTTGTTACAGCACCTAAAAATGCGAGATTAACACCCAAAAATCCAGAGAACAGAAAACATACCAGCAAAACAACTCTACACCGGCAAACATGACAGTAGGCCGCGTAATTACGCCTTGAAACAAATGATGTCAAACAGGGTCGCCAACCTTCGCATCCAGCCGTCACAACGAAAAATACCCTAGACGCAATTATTTCGGATCACTAGAGGAATAAAACTACGGAATGCGCTCAAATTCGAGGAACAGAAAGCAGAGGATAAATAATCCTGATAGTAAAATAATGGTAAATTAGCGACGTCCACCAAGAGAGAAACAAACCCTTGAAATATCGGCACATGTCACTGTAACTTCAAAACAGTGAAAGTGGAACAATTAAAGGCAGAAGCGGGGAATGAATGCCTACACAAGAGTACTTATCGGCAGGGGGACAAGGCCAAAGCCACGGTGGTAATTAAAGATGCACTAGAAAGAGTTAATTGCAACCTAACCACAAATATTGTCCCTGGAGCGCTGGAAAGGAAATACAATCTAAAACTTGATATAACCAACGGGAGAAATCCTAGAAAACCTCGGACTACCTTCCAGCAGGGAAATGGGTAATTAAAACGGCTGCAATCAACAAAACTCTAATTACGCCTTACAGAAACCTGTAATCCAGTACACACCAAGAGTATTACCAGAACGACTCAACAGAGGGCGTCACCCATGCCGATTTGCAGGTGAACCGGGAACTTGCGAACCGAAATTATAGAGATAAACCAAATAAATCATCACATAGCAAAAAAAAATGTGTCACAAATTATTTATATACGTACGTAACTACACGTCAATTGGTGTCCTAACAGTTGAAGTAGTCAAGATTGGACATCATTTCTTTACTATTTCAGACAAAAGCTTTAACTGCACAATAGACAAGTAGAAAGATGTGTAATAAATTGCGATTTGTCAAAATACACATCAGCATCATAAGTCGTAAAAAAACTTTAAAATGGAGGGTTTCTATGAAACGTGCTTTCGATTGTTTAATATCCATCAATAAGAAATAAAAGTTCATTTCATGACACGAAACCTGCTACGAAATACGTGCAGATTTTTTATTTATCGCAACGGACAAATTTGTACTATTTAATTGTAGAAAATACAATAATTAAAGTATTTTTACTATTGCTATAAAATTTAAACTGCACGGTTTTGAAATATGGTCAAACTTATTAATTTGTGTTGTGATCCTTACCGGTTTTATATAGGTACTGATTAACACTTTCTTATTTAAAATTTAATTAGGAAATACAGTTAAAATATTTTTTACGTTGGTACGTCATCGAGCAAACTGATAAAAAGTTGTTTACATAGAAAAAAAACATCTATGAACATTATCGTGATCAACCAATTTTCATAAGAAATAATATAAAAACAATTAAAATAATACATTTTCCCAAAAATTAATAACAATACGTCTGCTATTTTAAAAATACCAAAATTTTAAAAGACCGACATTAGAACAAAAATAACATAGATTAAACTCCGGCTATTCAGTGGATAACCGGTTCTTAATAGCCGCAAACGGCGATCGATTTAAAAATCGCAATAAAACGCATATAAAATACTGTGCGAACGGCTTAAAATGGTCTTCATGATATATAGAAATAAAAGGGGGGTTAAACGCATGTTTTTTGTTTAGTCATTGCTGAGTTATAAGCATTCAAACACAGGGCGCAATGCTTTTGCAACCGGTAGTAGTCATAAATTGCCAATATTTACAACAATTTAACAAAATTAAAACGGGTAAACAAGTTAACAAACTACCAAACAATTAACATTATACCAAAATGATACAAAATATGAGTGTAACATGAAATACGCAATACATGAAAGCGACAATTAAAGAAAAATAACTCGCTGATATCAGTTGCACCTATGGTAGTATTACTTAATTCGGTTGAGTTATTACAACCTACATTTAATAAAAAGCTGAAGATATTAACTCAAACTTTCAGTATCCGATCGCAAGCTCATGGCAGCGGAAATATTTTTTTCAATAATGCGGTTTTTGCTTCGCAATAATGGTGCTGTGTACAAAACTAATTTAACATTTAAATAAAATCGAACACTTTAATCTACCACCTAAATATACCACCTAACCGGCAACCGCACAAACTTGATACATTGCATTAAACGAACGCTGAGGTCAGTCGAAAACACCGTGTACGGCCGACACTATTCTATCTCAACACCGTACAAATGAGGGTGAAACAAACAAAACCGGTTTAGACACCAGTTACCGATGATGCCAAATCAACTGGGGGTCGTATCATCGATGGCTTGGTATGAAGGTATACGCCGTCAGTATACACGTTGCAGCGCCACCCGCGGCGACGGTCATTCACGGAACTAAAGTATACGAATTTGCTCCACATATTCATATTTATGGCGTCCTCCAAAAATTTGCCTATGGTTCATGTTCACGCTTACGATCACATTTACAACAGTTGGCCGATATGGCGCCCGTATACGGGCGCCATATCGAAACCGGGCGCCACATGAAATGGAATCGGTCAATTGAAGGACGCCGTATGTATAGCAGGATGTATATATATATATACATATATATAACTAAACCTAGCTTTCTTAAACTAACTTTTGTCCCCGGAATTGGTAGTCAACTTAAACAAATATTCAACAGTGCTTTGCCTGACAATAAAAGAATTGTTTTCCATTACCCTCACAAGATTAATAGTATTTTCAGTAAGATTAAAGATCACGATCCTTTAATGTATCAGTCCAACGTTGTTTACTACATGAATTGCAATCAGTGTGGCGTTGGATATGTCGGCACTACCTCACAGTGGTTAAAAAATCGCATTTCACTACACAAAAGCGATTGCAATACGGGCAAGTCTAGATGTGCGTTGTCGCACCATTCACTGGGTCTTTCTCATACTTTTAATTTTGATGACGTTAAGATTTTGGACAGGGAAGCTGGCTACTACAATCGCATGTTTCTGGAAATGTACTATATAAGAACCACGGAAAATACAATTAATTTTAAAACTGATTTAGACAATTTAAGCAACATTTATTCTTTCATCATTAATTTAGACGTTGCAAAGTCAAAAAGGCTAATCAACGACAATTCTACTATATGTTTCTAACACTTTTATTTAATCAAACTTTTGGCATCAGCGCCCCTTTGAACAAATTGTTTTTATTGTATTGTTTTCGCTATGTGGTTTCACCCGCTACC
This sequence comes from Melinopterus prodromus, assembly GCA_964023965.1. Classification (NCBI taxonomy): domain Eukaryota; kingdom Metazoa; phylum Arthropoda; class Insecta; order Coleoptera; family Scarabaeidae; genus Melinopterus; species Melinopterus prodromus. Next base: position 53,808,086 of record OZ030390.1, read on the forward strand.
ACCTTATGGCATGTCAGTCACAATGTAATCGTCCGTATGTGCACACGTGTTTACCGTTTTCCTGTTATATTTTTGTATGTAACCGTCAGTGGCATGGTCGCTTGTTCTGTAGATTATTTGCAGTTTATATGACTCAATTGTGAGTATGTTCTTGTAGTCTCATTGTTTTATTTATTATGTCTGGTCTGCTTTTAGTGTAATGCCTGTAGAAGAAACGAATTGTGTTTCGAAATATAGCAACTTATAAAAAAAGAGTGTTTTCTTACCTTGCTGAGGATCGTCATACCCGATTAATTTATTTTATTCTATATATATATATATATATATATATATATATATATATATATATATATATATATATATATATATATATATATATATATATACATATGGTTGCTACGGTGTGGGCTCCAACGCGTATGACAGAGTGTACGTTGTCACCTCATATATAACGTTGATGGCTCCAAAATCGGAGGTGACAACGTATCGCCTTGTTTTCAACGGAAATGTGGTCTAGGTGGGCCAGGGAGCTCAAATCCAAAAAATGCGTCGGAGCCGATAACGTCCATTATATATGTACGGACAAGTCATGTTAGTTCAAGCGTAGATCACGAGCGCTAGTGTCGCCCATACTAGATACGGCCGCTACGAAGTCACCTCCGCATATATGACCCCGTGTTTGGTATCGTACAACGTACGCTGTGACATCCGAAAAACGCTGGCAACGTTGTGGAGGTGATAGCGCAAGAAACATATATTATATGAGTATTTTCATATTTATTTCTGCTCTCGGACGCAGTTGGGTTGTGCATGGTATGCGAGATACAAAGGTTTTTGGTTCAAATCCCGGCCATGGCTGAATTTTTTTATTTCATAATTACATCCCGCTTGTTTTTATCGTTTGTTATTTATTTTGAATGGCATAGGCTGCTTTATGTCAACTATTCTAGTGTACGGACATTGCAAATATTATTTGAAATAAAACTAAATAAATTATTTGCGGTGCTATTACATCAGTAAATTCCACATACCTTTTCTTGTGTTCACCACAACTCTTATTGAATCAAGTACTCAAGTAGACATATTAAAAAGATGATGCGGGAATTTTTAGTTAATACGACTAAATATTACATACAGTTTTTTTTTAAATTTGAGACATGAAAAGACATCGACATGAAAATGTTTACTGTTCGCAGTTATGTATCATACAAAAATGTGTAACAGTAGCCAAAGTTTCCCCGGGTACCTGGGTTTTTAGCTTATTTATTGTTTTTTATAATCTCCAATAAATACCCTATTGTCACAGTAAACTGTAGTGGTAGGCCTGAATAGTACATCACCTAGTTTAGTTTATTGATCATCATTGTAGATATTAATTGAGGTAACAAGCTACAGTCGCGGAAAGATGTATGTTCGACTCCCATTTTTCTTAGGGCGAAATACTTCAAAACCTACACAACAAATTCTGAATATATACAGGGTGTCTCAACAGTGCCATTTTGGAAGATTCTGCCTCAGTTAATGAAGATATTTTAAAACTGATTTCACTCATATATACACAAAGCCGAGGAGCACATTGTAAAACTATTAGCGTGTATACAGGCTGTTCCATAACGTGGTACCAACGTAAACTTATGTTTTGTTAAATGGAACAACCTATATTTCGGCACAATTTTTAATTCCTTGCAAAATTTTACGACAATAAAAAATAACATAACATACCTAACATAACATACATAACATACTGTAAACTTTACACTTTTTGATTTATTTCTAAGAAAGATTGTATATATCAATACCGGTTCTTAATTTTATTGCTCTGCCATATCCAAATTGTGTACCGGTTGGTCATAATCTGCAACAAAATATCGCAAACAGGTTTTCCTAAGAAAGATATTTTTTTTTAATGGGTGACCCTGTATTGAATGAATTTTTTGAATTCTATGCATCGTTCTGCACAAAAAGTACTAGCACACACCAGTGCTAAAATAAACAATTGTATTGTTGTCGTACACACAGACCGATCGATAATTTTGCGTCAAATTCAGAGTTGGGCATCACTCAACTAACCCGAGATGAGTAACACTCATGATTAATGAAATCACTCGTCACTTATTACTCGTCAATCATAAATCTAAGAATCACTAATTTATCGTAGAAACAAGTGTTTCTATTTTGACTGCCGGTAGCGACTGCACGATATTGTTTTAAAAATATGAAAAAGAAAATACAATGTATTAGCAAAGTAAACCCACATTACGGTAAATGTAATGTGTGTATACTTGGTTTTAATTTATCCAGCTTTATCTTATGATAAATATGCATTTTTAAAGACAATAAATATTTACCTTAATAAACGATTTATATTTTTGCTTTAACTAAAGTGAATTGAACTCATGTCCTAAATGAATCTAAATGCATTAATAATAATTGTTTTGAATTCTATCCGATTCTATGGTGATCCACTTATTAAGGGTACATTCTGGTGATCCATTTTCAAAAATGACTTATTATTTTATTGCTTATTTTGATTGTAGAACATTTAAAGCATACATTGACGGTAATACTGTCACAAAATAATTCGAAAAATTAACGATTCCACAGCCAAAAGTCGAGCGGCTCGTCGGAGCCGATTATATCACGATTATCGGAAACTTTTTTAACCATCTCCGATACGTACATCTTTCAATATTAGTCACAAATTATTTTCTATAGTGTACCCACATTTCACCTCTTTAAAATGACGTACCATTGGTTAATAGTTAATTTTTCGAATTTCTTTGTGACGTTATTTAACATGTGTATTCTTTAAATGTTGTGCAATCTAAATACGCGATGAGAAATCATTAATATTTGAAAATGTTACACCAATGTACCATTAAATGTGATTTGGGATATACGTTGAATGTGTACGAATCTAACGTGTCATAAAATTTTTGATATAATTAAAAACGAAACTGAAGAAAGCATTCTATACGGTAATTAGGGAGATTATTCAACTGCGAAATCAGTTATGCCTGTCTTTCTTTACACTTCAAAATCAATTTATTCCATGGTTTTAGCGTCAATGCACTATTTAAACAAAGCACAACAACGGACTTTGTACCATTTTAAAAGGCAATAGAGAGCTTGTAAAGAATAGGTTAACAATAAAGCGCTGACCACGCATGAAGGTTGACGGCGCGGCGGTGGCAGTTCCTTTTCTATTTTTTGTCAAAAATCCCTAAATGGGGTAACAAATAAGTATAAAATTATAAGTTTAGTATCGATATAACTCAAAAACTACTTAATAAATTTAAATTGGACTTGTACACATAAATTCATTGTATTTGTAGTCTGACCTCAGCGTTGTACATTGACCTACGTTGCGAAGGCCGACGTAAAATATATAAATAAAAAAAAATCATCAAAAAATAAAATAATAATTAGTTGGGTATTTTGACTTACATCGCGACAAAACATATAAATAGGGTAAGTAGTTGTTGCACGATAACCATATTACACTTAGAACTTAGTTAACCGAGTTAAAAACATTTTAATACCCTTAGAAAAGTTCTCATAAAACCAATTATGTTTTGTTAGAAACTATAACCAAGTCCCATGAATATTGCCGTGTAATGCTTAATCATCGGCTGTGATATATATTATTCATATTAGTGCTAAATATTTAATAAATAAGTTTTAATACTATTACTAAAAGGGAGTGTTTATTTTGTGAGAAGCGAGTTTACGGCCTATCATATACATGCTATATAATAATAGCCTGTTGTGACCTCCGTAGGTTTGGCAACACCGCTGGAGTTATCAGCGACACATCAGTTTCCGTTCATATATAAATTGCGGAGGTCACTTCGTACCGTTTGTATACCTTATATATGACCTACTAGAAAATCAAAAATCGTTTCCCCTCTTTTGATGCTCGCGTAGCGAAAGTTCCCCTCATTAAAAATATGCAATCAGATCAATAATATATTATCTGGAACACCCGGAGCCAAGGTGGCCTGCTCTATATCCCGGAGGTGACAACTTAACACGTATACATATATATATATATATATATATATATATATATATATATATATATATATATAAGGATATTTAAGGGGAATTCGGAATTGAAGAAGAGGAATCGGAATTGAAGAAGAGTTTTAATTTGAGTGGTACGGTCGAATTCCCCTTAAATATCCTTATATATATATCAATACGTTACGACAGTTACTCTACATTATATATATATATATATATATATATATATATATATATATATATATATATATATATATATATATATATATATATATATATACATATGGTTGCTACGGTGTGGGCTCCAACGCGTATGACAGAGTGCACGTTGTCACCTCATATATAACGTTGATGGCTCCAAAATCGGAGGTGACAACGTATCGCCTTGTTTTCAACGGAAATGTGGTCTAGGTGGCTCAGGGAGCTCAAATCCAAAAATTGCGTCGGAGCCGATAACGTCCATTATTTATGTACTGACAAGTCATGTTAGTTCAAACGTAGATCACGAGCGCTAGTGTCGCCCATACTAGATACGGCCGCTACGAAGTCACCTCCGCATATATGACTGCGTGTTTTGTATCGTACAACGTACGCTGTGACATCCGAAAAACGCTGGCAACGTTGCGGAGGTGATAGCGCAAGAAACATATATTATATGAGTATTTTCGTATTTATTTCTGCTCTCGGACGCAGTTGGGTTGTGCATGGTACGCGAGATACAAAGGTTTTTGGTTCAAATCCAGGCCGTGGCAGATTTTTGTTATTCAAAATTACGTCCCGCATGTTTTATCGTTTGTTATTTATTTTGAATGCTTTATGTCAACTATTCTAGTGTATGCACATTGCCAATATTATTTGAAATAAAACTAAATAAATTATTTGCGGTGCTATTACATCAATAAATTCAATAAATTCCACATACCTTTTCTTGTGTTCACCACAAATCCTATTGAATCAAGTATTCAAGTAGACATATTAAAATATGTTGGGGGAATTTTTAGGTAATACGACTAAATATTACATACATTATTTTGAAAATTTGAGACATGAAAAGACCGACATAGACATGAAAATGATTACTCTTCGCAGTTATGTATTATACAAAAATGATTTTTAGCTTATTTATTGTTTTTTATAATCTCCAATAAATACCCTATTGTCACAGTAAACTGTAGTGGTAGGCATGAATAGTACAGCACCTGGTTTAGTTTATAGATCATCATTGTAGATATCAATTAAGGTAACGAGCTACAGTCGCGGAAAGATGTATGTTCGACGCCCATTTTTCTTGGGCAAAATACTTGAAAACCTACACAACGAATTGTGAATATATACATTGTGTCTCAACAGTACGATCTCGGAAGAGTATGCCTCTGTTAATGAAGATATTTTAAAACTGATTTCACTCATATATACACAAAGCCGAGGCGCACATTGTAAAACGATTAGCGTGTGTGCAGGCTGTTCCATAAGATAGTACCAACCTAAACTTACAGTAGCGGCCAATAAAATCGGAACAAACTTATTTTGGCGCTTCCACCTTCAATAAATCAGAAATATTGAAGGTTCACGAACTGATGTTTACGATGCTGTTTCCCCTATTTGAGATGAACATTTTCCATTTTTTATATTTACGCTACAATCATTCTTTGATTTTTTTATATATTTTGTATTCAATTTACTCGCTTTTGGAGGGGACAAAAAAACCGGAACAATGTATTTCTTTACTCCTATTGATAAATGCATCCAGTATTTTGGCAATTTATGATAAGTTATAATCGTTATAATACTAATCATTCCCCACACACATGACTGGCTACTCACAGAACCAATAACAGCTCTGGATTTGCATTTCAATCATGTTTTCAGATACTGCTAGCGACGCTGTCAAGGCATTGACAACGTCGCTAAGTGACCAGCGCTACGAACAATTGTAATCTGTCAAAATCTTGTGAACCGTCATAGGGATGTACTGCGGTCGCTATATTATGTAATAAATTAATTTATAAAATTTCATTCCATGGTCGTAGAAAAAATATAGTATTCAATTCGCAAGTAATGGCAATTACTCACTCGAACGTTTTGTAGCACTTGCTTACGGCTCGTGCTGCAAACTTCGTTCTCGTGAGTAATTGCTTACATTAATTAGCTCATAGGATTTTCAGGTAGTCGTATTTTACATAAAAAAAATGAAGCACAAAAGTGACGAATAGAAGGAAGCAATAGTTAGAGCTGTTCAATCGGGCCAGACGTACCGACAAGTGGCTGAAACGTTTCAAATCAGGGTTGGAAGCATTTCGCGGTTGATGAGCAAGTTTCAAGCTTCTGGTTCGGTGCAGAGGAATGTCGGAAGTGGTAGGCCAAAAAAATCAACCGAACGCGAGGATCGATTGATGGTCAGAGTCGTGAAAGAGGACTCCAGAAAGACGGCCGTGGATGTGATGAAGCATGCTAATGAACATCTCGGTCTTGAAATCAGCGTTCGTACCGCGCGCCGTCGCCTCAAGGCGGTTAAATTGTTCGCTAGGCGTCCAGCCAATAAACCACTGATATCGAAGAAAAATCGAGTGGCCCGGTTGGCGTTTGTTCGAAAGTACGGACGTTTATGGCACGTTAACCTAACTTTGTAATGTTAAGGTTAGTACTGTTATTTTACGGACCATACATGGTCAAGTATTAATTGTTCTACGGACCATAAATGGTCAAGTATTAACTGTTCAAGGACCATACATGGTCAAGGACCATACATGGTCCAGGACCATGCATGGTCAAGGACCATAAATGGTCAGTGTTATTGTTTTATGGACCATAAATGGTCAAGGACCATAAATGGTCAAGGACCATACATGGTCAAGGACCATACATGGTCAAGGACCATACATGGTCAAGGACCATACATGGTCAAGGACCATAAATGGTCAGTGTTATTGTTTTATGGACCATAAATGGTCAAGGACCATAAATGGTCAAGGACCATAAATGGTCAAGGACCATAAATGGTCAAGGACCATACATGGTCAAGGACCATACATGGTCAAGGACCATACATGGTCCATGGTCAAGGACCATACATGGTCAAGGACCATTCATGGTCAAGGACTATAAATGGTCAGTTATTGTTTTATGGACCATAAATGGTCAAGGACCATACATGGTCAAGGACCATTCATGGTCAAGGACCATTCATGGTCAAGGACCATTCATGGTGAAGGACCATAAATGGTCAATGTTATTGTTTTATGGATTGTTTTATTGATATAGGAGTAGAGAAATACAATGTTCCGTTTTTTTTTTGTCCCCTCCAAAAGCGAATAAATTGAATAAAAAATATATAAAAAATCAAAGAATGATTGTAGCGTAAATATAAAAAATGGAAAATGTTCATCTCAAATAAGGGAAACAACATCGTAAACATCAGTTCGTGAACCTTCAATATTTCTGATTTATTGAAGGTGAAAGCGCCAAAATAAGTTTGTTCCGATTTTATTGGCCGCTACTGTAAGTTTTATTAAACAGAACAACCTATATTTCGGCACAATTTTTATTTCCTCGCAAAATTTTACGACAATGAAAAATAACATAACATACTGTAAACTTTATACGTTTTGATTTATTGGCATTTTTAAAGAAAAACAGCAGTCTAAGAAAGATTGTATATATCAATATCAATACCGGTTTTTAGTTTTATTGCTCTGGCTTTGATTATGAATACGTAAGAAGCGTTCAATAACCGTGATTACCTGCCATATCCAAATTGTGCACCGGTTGGTCATAATCTGCAACAAAATATTGCAAACTGGTTGTCCTAAGAAAGATATTTTTTTAAATGGAACACCCTGTATTGAATTAATTTTTTGAATTCTATGCATCGTTCTGCAGAAAAAGTAGTAGCACACACCAGTGCTAAAATAAACAATTGTATTGTTATCGTATACACAGACAGACGGACAGACCGATCGATAATTTTTCGTCAAACTCAAAGTTGGGTATCACTCACCTAACCCGAGATGAGTAACACTCATGATTAATGAAATCACTCGTCACTCATTACTCGTCAATCATAAATCTATGAATCACTTATCTCTCATTAGTCGTAGAAACAAGTGTTTCTATTTTGACTGCCGGTAGCGACTGCATGATATTGTTTTAAAAATATGAAAAAGAAAATACAATTTAATAGATTTTATTTGTAAAGTAAACCCACATTACTGTAAATATAATGTGTGTTTTCTTTGTTTTAATTTATCCAACTTTATCTTATAATAAATATGCATTTTTATAGAGAATAAATACTTACCTTAATAAGCGATTTATATTTTTATTTTGACTAAAGTGAATTGAACTCATGTCCTAAATGAATCTAAATGCATTAATAATAACTGCTTTGAATTATATCCGATTTGTTGGTGATCCACTTATTAGGGGTACATTCTGGTGTACCATTTTCAAAAATGACTTATTATTTTATTGCTTATTTTGATTCCACAACATTTCAAAAATACATTGACTGTAAAACTGAAAGGAAATAATTCGAAAAATTAACGATTCCACAGCCAAGTGTCGAGCGGCTCATCGAAGCCGATTATATCACGATTATCGGAAACTTTCTTTAACCATCTCCGATTCGTACAACTTTCAATATTATTCACAAATTATTTTCCGTAGTGTACCCACATTTCTCCTCTTTAAAATGACGTACCATTGGTTGACAGTTAGTTTTTCGAATTTCTTTGTGACGTTATTTTACAGTGTATACTTTAACGTTGTGCAATCTAAATACGCTATAAGAAATCATTAATGTTTGAAAATGTTATACCAATGTACCACTAAATGTGATTTGGAATGTACATTGAACGTGAACGTATCTAACGTGTCATAAAATTTTTGATATAATTAAAAAGAAAGCTGAAGAAAGCATTCTATACTGTAATTAGGGGGAATATTCAACTGCGACATCAGTTATGCCCGTCTTCCTTTACACTTCAAAATTTGGAAATCAAAGGAGTGATTTGTCTATATTTATATAATTGTCTTTTTTTCTCTTTCACGGTATTATGTCTGGGGAAAACAACAGTGCAATTATCTCTAATTAACTTGAAAAAATAGATGCGGCTGTAATTGTTCTTAGTAATTTTCATTCAGAACAAATCAAGCCAGATCTAAAAATCAAATAACATAAATGACAGATTTTTATAACACATATCTATAAAAAGGGGTAAGTTTTGATTGAAAGATTTATATGTTGTGGGGGTTGTATAAAATATTGTACCCGCGCCTCTATTTTACTTTCATCAGCGTGAAAGTATATCGAGTTTCTATTATGTTTTAAAACAGTGGAATTTCTATAGAACAGTCATCACTCATTGCGCGTTAATCGCGCAGTGATGAATATTCAATCGTGTACGGTAGTTATGAGTGCTGAGTAAAGAAATCATCACTCAATTTCTGATGAGTGACCAATCGTAACTCATCACAACGTGTGATGATTAATTTAACTAATTAAACTATTTTTATCATCACTTGTTACTCAATCACACGGTTACCAAATGGCCAACTCTGGTCAAACTCAATAGACCATACCACAGTAAATAGGGGGGGGGGGGGGGCGATTAAAAATGTGTACGTATTTGGTAAATAAAACTTGGCGTGCCCGAGAATTTTTTCAGCAACAGTTTCTATTTATTCCAATCAATTTATACCATGGTTTTAGCGACAGTGCACGTATTTAGACAAAGCACAACAACGGACTGTACAATTTTAAACGGCAATAGAGTGCTTGTAAAGAATAAGTTAACTATAAAGCGCTGACCACGCATGAAGGTTGACAGCGCGGCGGTGACAGCTCTTTTTCTATTTTTTGTCAAATAGCCCTAACTGGGAAAAGAAATAAGTATAAAATTATAAGTTTAGTGTCGATATAACTCAAAAAGTACTCAATAAATTTAAATTTGACTTGCAGACATCAATTCATTGTATTTGTTGTCTGTCCTCAGCGTTGTACATTGACCTACGTTGCGAACCGACGTAATATAAATAAATAAAAAATCATCAAAAAATAAAATAATATCTACTTGGGTAGTTTGACTTACATCGCGACAAAACATACTGTAGCCGAGTGGTAACGCGCTTGGCTATCAGTCTGGAGGTCGTGGGTTCGAACCCCACGCCCTGCTTTCAGAGTAAAGGTTTTTCTGTGGTTTTCCTTTACTCCACGGCGAATGCTGAAAGCCAAACAACTTAAGACGTGCCACAGACGCGGGCCATAATAATGATAATTCGGGCCTGCCGATGCCCCCGTAGTGGCGAAAGCTGTTGGGGGATGTTAAGGCGTGGATTATTATTATTATTATTAAATAGGGTAATTAGTTGTTGCGCGGTAACCATATTACACTGAGGACTTAGTTATCCGAGTTAGAAACATTTTAGTACCCTTAGAAAAGCTCTCATAAAACCAATTATGTTTTGTTAGAAACTATAACCAAGTCCCCTATTATTCATATATTAGTGCTAAATACTTAATAAATGATTTTTAATACTATTACTAAAAGGGAGTGTTTATTTTGTCAGAAGCGAGTTTACGGCCTATCATATACATGCTATATAATAATAGCCTATTGTGACCTCCGTAGGTTTGGCAACACCGCTGGAGTTATCAGCGATACATCAGTTTCCGTTCATATATAAATTGGGGAGGTCACTTCGTACCCTTTGTGTACCTTATATATGACCTACTAAAAAATCAAAAATCGTTTCCCCTCGTTTGATGCTCGCGTAGCGAAAGTTCCCCTCATTAAAAATATGCAATCAGATCAATAATATATTATCTGGAACACCCGGAGCCTAGGTGGCCTGCTCTATATCCCGGAGGTGACAACTTAACACGTATACATATATATATATATATATATATATATATATATATATATATATAGATTTGATTTCTAACTGTCGTAGTTAATTTAGAAAAGTTAGGTTAATGTTATATATATATATACATATATATAATTTGTCGGGCAATTCCGTCATACGAAGAAGCAACCGTAGACACGTGTTTCGGACTATTAGTCCTCATCAGTACGGTATAGCCAAGGAGTAAGATGGACACTGAATGGAAAAACACTCAAATGGAGACCATAAGGGGGGTGCCCAATGTCGCCAATTTGGCGACATTAATAGAAATCGTGCATTTATAGAGCTGTTTAATAAACGATTTTCTATTCACTAAACATACTCTTAGCCTACATTTAGGTCAACGGAAACCGCGCGGACGTCCGCGCGGTTCCTTTGTCGCCAAGAATCAGCGCTCGATGTCAACAAATGAGATCCGCGCGGTTTCCGCTGACCTAAACGTAGCCGTAATAAACGATCGACGAAAAAAGTTATTTACACCACATGGAGTAATAACTCCACTGCACTTGTACGGACCAATCACTCCATGTCATTGTAATATATGGTAATATTAGGTTGCCTAAGCTTAGGAGATGACTAGGTATACATTATTTGTAGTATATAATAATAATAATAATAATTTTATTTGTCATAGATCTCGGTATAGACATTGACAATTGTCATGATAGATACATACAGTTGATACATGCAGACAGATAACAATCAATATGCAACAAATGAAAATACAAGCAACATCACAATGAAACGAAACTCATAGCTATTAATTGAAACTGGCGATGCATTCGTCTATGTTATAAAACTCACCGTCTATCAGGTAATCGCGTAGCACTGTCTTAAATCGTATTTGACTATTTATACTGAGCAGATCAAGAGGCATCGCGTTGTAGATCCTAGTCATCATATATACGGGTCCAGTCTCAAACGTAGATGTTTTGTGTCGAGGAACAGCTAGACGTGAGGAGTTACGAGTATGGACCGAATTCGATAACTCGCCGTTTGTTACGAATCTATTAATGTTACCCTTACAAAATACCAACAGGTTAAAAATATAAAGGCAAGGCAGTGTCATTAACCTTAACCCCTTAAAATGCCCTCTGCAGGAATCCCTGCGGTTCAGTCTTTTTATGCATCTTATGTAACGCTTCTGCATCTTAAAAAGTCTCAGTGATGCAGCAGAAGACCCCCAGATAATAATCCCATATCTCAAAACAGATTCAATACTGGCTACGTAATATTGTCTTAGCGTGCTCACGTTTACATTGTCACGCAATTTGTACATGGAGTAATAGAGTTTATTTATTTTACTGTAAATATGGTCAATGTGCGCTTCCCATTTTAGAGACCTTTGAATATGCACCCCAAGAAACTTTACATTCTCACTTCCAGGAATCGATCCCTCGTCCGATCTAATCAACAGTGATAAGCCCGGAGAACCCAGAGAGAAATGCACTGCCGTTTTTTGTGTGTTCAGGATCAGATTGTTCTCTCTGCACCACTCTCCCATACGCCTCACCGCATGATTCACCGCAGCAGACAAATCTGATACATTTCTGGCGTTAATGACCATTGTCGTGTCATCGGCATACTGATACAAATCGCCCATCTGAAGATACGAGGATAAGTCATTTGCATACACAAGAAACATCAAGGGGCCCAGAACCGATCCCTGGGGAACTCCCACATTCAGCAATGCCGAACGACTACAGAATGCTCCGGGCACACGAATCCGCTGTGATCTACCTCCCAGATATGACCTGATCAGTTCGTATGGAATACCTCTCAGTCCGTGCGAGGACAGTTTATTCAGTAGGATATGGTGGTCCACAGTATCGAAGGCCCTCGACAAGTCGAAGAAAATGGCTGCCACATGCCGCCTGTCATCGACATGGGTGAGAACCTCATTCACTGCTCCAAAAAGCGCGACTTCACAGGAGGAATCAGGCAGGAATCCATATTGAGTTGGCGAGATAAGGTTATGTTCATGGAAGAACGAATACAAACGCTTATATATGATCTTCTCGAATAATTTGGATAATGCCGGTAACAGTGATATAGTCTGTATACCTAGAATAAGCGAGTCACGTGATATATAACCGATCGATACTGGTGCATATGCAATGTACGATTTCATGTAGTGTTGTGTTGGTTAATAAAAGTATACAATAAGGACGTATTCTTATTCAAGATAAAACATGGTGTCAGGTTGATAAGCAGTAGTACAGAAAGCTAGTTGAGGAAGAAAAGCTGTTCGCACAGTAGAAGTTCAAATAAGAAGAAAAGAAAAGTGAGGTTAGAAACCATGGACTGGATGTTTAAGCCCCCAGAGCCGTTAGGACTGGACGGTAACGAATCAGCGACCTGGAAACGCTTTAAACAACGTGTTGATTTGTTTATGGAAGCCACAGACTTAATGAACAGAACTGCAGCAAAGAAAAAAGCTGTATTCCTGAGTCTAATAGGAGACGAAGGCCTTGAATTGTACAATACATTTAAATGAGGAGAAAATGAAGAACAGAAAGATGAAAATATTAAAGGAAAATTTGAGACATATTGTTCCCCAAAGAAAAATGCCATATTTGAGAGATTTAAGTTTAACTCGATAACTCAGAAAGAAGGGCAAACGTTTGATATGTTTGTTACCGAGCTAAGAAAAGCTATACAGACAACTGGCTATACAGACCCAGATGACATGATCAGAGACCGGATAGTGATGGGTATTCTGGATAAAGCCACACAAGAGCGATTGCTTCGTGAGTCTGACCTTACTTTGGAAAAAGCTGTGCACACTTGTAGAGCATCGGAAGCAAGTCGGACACAATCGAGGGCATTACAACAGGAAGTAGCCGTAGAAGCCATAAGGAAGCCAAAGAAAAATATGCCAACAACAGCTGATTGTGGTTTTTGCGGATACCAGCACGAACGTCGTAAGTGTCCAGCATATGGGAAAACGTGTGCGAAGTGTCAGGGACGAAAACATTTTGCCAAAGTATGCAAAAAATCCGGAGAATCCAAGAAAAACCCAAAAAAGAAGGCAGTCCATGAAGTAGCGAAAGAAGAAGAGCAAGATAGTGACGAAACAAGTGACGTTTATGTGGACGCAGTAGAAAAATTCATCGGATCAGTGTGCGGAAGTGACAATATTTGGACAGAAAATATAGAAATTAATGACAAAAAGGTAAAATGTAAGCTAGATACAGGAGCAGAAGTAAGTGTATTGCCATTAAATATTTTAAAGAAACTTAACCTCGTAGGTAAAAGATCCAATGTAACATTAGTTTCATACGGTAGCAATAGTTTTACGATCAAACCAGTAGGTGAAGTAGAGCTGTCGTGTAGTGTCAAAAATAGTAGCGCTAGGATCTTGTTTATTGTTATTGAAGGTTATGATATAATGCCGTTGCTAGGATTAAAAGGTTGTTTAGATTTAAGATTAATTAAAAGAGTCCATAAACTGACTGAGAGATTTGAAAATGTTGATTCAGTGCTAGAAAAATATGCTAATGTTTTCAGTGGTCTAGGGCGATTTCCAGGCAAATACCACATTCATGTGAAGGATGATGCAATGACACATATTGCACCAATCAGACGTGTACCTCAAACGTTGCATAAAAAATTTAAAGAAAAACTTGATGACCTCGAAAAGTCAGGAGTGCTGGAAAAAGTAGATGGACCGTCTGAATGGGTTCACCCTTTGGTCATAGTCGAAAAACCCAATAAAGATCTTCGATTATGTCTTGACCTAAAATACTTAAATGCAGCCATAAAAACGGAACATTTTCTAATTCCCTCAGCCGAAGAAATTACAGCTAAGTACAGTGGGGCAGATACCTAAAATGCTGGTCAAAATACCAAAGCGTTTTGGAATTTAGCTGAAACTCACAAAGCGAAAAGTTTTGGAGTTTGCTGATTACTATGCCAAACCAAAGGTGCAAAAAAACAAAATCGCGGATCCATAATGGCGGAACATTTTTCGATAAATACTTCCACTTTAGCTGAAACTCACTATTCGACAGTTTTTGAGGTCGCCGATTACGAATCCGAAGTCAAAAGTGCAAAAAACAAAATGACGGATCCAATATGGCGGAAATTTTATCTATAAATACTTTCGTTTTAGCTGAACTCACTACTCGGGAGTTTTGGAGGTCGGTGATTACGAATTCGAAGTTAAAATGAAAATAAACAAAATGGCAGATCCAATATGGATGGCGGAACATTTTTCCATAAATACGTCCATTTTAGATGAAACTCACTGTTCGGGAGTTTTTGAGGTCGCTAATTACGAATCCGAAGTCAAAATTGCAAAAAAGAACAAAATAACGGATCCAATATGGCGGAACATTTTTCTATAAATGCTTCCATTTGAGTTTAAACTCAGTACTCGGGGGTTTTTGAGGTCGCTGATTACGAATTCGAAGAGAAAATTACAAAATGTAAACTGGCAGTTGCAATGTGGCAGAATATTTTTCGTGGAGTGCAACCAATAAAATGCGTTACATTAGTGGTATTGCGGAGATAATCAGGTCAAGATTAATAAAGGCATAAGTTACAAATATGATTTTATTGGCACTTTAGTAACAAAAATCTTGCTCATCATCTGGCATTAATAATGACGTGATAATCATCTTTCATGTTTCCTTTAATCATGAAGAAAATATCCTTTCTCGCAAAAGCCAATTGTGTATTGGAAGACCCTGTAAAAATATAATTCAAATGTATTTGGTATCATGGTCACACGAACAATAGTACTACCAATCAGTGATGGACATTTTTCGTCGAATAACTGACCGAAGTCTAATGACTAATCTTGCGCATACGTTTGTAATGACAAATGTGTACTTAATTAGTCATTAATCTTGCATTTCCCGATTGATGATTCATTAGTCATAATGTAGACTAAAAATTGATTTATTCTTTAGTCACAAGCCATATCGAAACCCGAAACCCCTATACCGTATGACTGCCCATCATCTGCAAAGTGATACTCCCTTAATGCCCTCTCTCTTCTTTACAACACCTCTATCGCATACCCTCTCCCTCGACCCCTTACCCCCCACCATCACCCCCTCTCCCTCGACCCCTTACCTTCCCCTCGACCACTCACCCCCTCCCCTAACCCCCTCCCCTAACCCCTCCCCCCTCCCCTCAACCGGTAACCCCCTCACCTCCACCTTCCCCTCGACCCGTACTTCTTTCCCTTCTCCCACGACTCCAAACCCCTCCCCTGCTGCTCCTCCTGGATCCCTCACCCATCCCCGTCTATTCGACTCCACACCCCTCCAACACATCCCCTACTCTCCCTCCCTCCATACAACAGAATACAATCAATCCCAACTCTGACACACCGCGTTGCCGTATTTCTTAAGAGAGACTATTAATTGATGTAAAATGTATTCGACTAATTTGTCAACACTGACTACTGTTTCAGGCACCTTGAGGCAGCTACATTTAAGATATGTCATAAATAATAGTATAAAGTACGTATCCCAGGGTGAATGAAAGCAGAATGTTGCAGAAGTTTTTTTAACAGCAGTTCTAAAAATAGGTTTTACGTGAAACAAGTTTTATTTTTATAGGTTCGAATTCACCGTTGTCTAATCATATAAACGTATATAAATGATTATTTCGTATTGCCCCCCCCCCACGTTTTATTACTATTTTTTATTTATGTATTTTTTAAAAGATACAAAAAGTGTTTGGTATATCATTACACTTAAAATAAAGTAATAGAAATAGATATACCAAACACATGATACCAAACCATTTCGGCTAGTATATGGAAGAGAACCTGTGCTGCCAGGTGATGCACAGTTAATGGTCAACTTATCCTCAGAGTACGGGATACAGAACCAAGATGCCATCTTAGAAGTCAGAGAGCAAGCCAGAAATAATATTAAGAAACACCAAGACAAAGACAAAGAACGGTACGACAACCGACACCGGGACGTAACGTTTAATGTGGGAGACAAAGTAAGGCTTAGAACACCCTTAAGGCAGGTGGGAAAGAGTGATAAGCTGCAGCCAAAATACTTCGGTCCGTACAAAATAATTGAAAAAAGAAACAATTTAAATTATGTAGTGGAGTCGGGGTCGGGAAGTAGATGTAAACGGGATGTAGTTCATGTATCACGCCTCGCTCCTTATCACGATCCGTGGAAACCTTAGATTGTTATAAATTTTAAAAATTATCTATAAACTTGTTATACTCGACAAGATGTAATAGGGCTAACTTTGAGAAGAGGAGTATATGATGTTTTTGAGTTGTCCAACTTGACGTAGTTCTTGAAAAATTAGTAATAAGATGTAGTACTTCTGGGCACCGTACATTTAAATTCCTTATAATCCTGTATGATTTTGTGATAAATAAGTTGCTTTAAGTTGCTTTATGTATACTGCCCTTATGTTTTTTGTTTGTTTTCATGTTCAATGATTGCGGGGGGTCTCGATGGATCAGCGTGGAAGTTATAGTAAGGTTTCAAGATCACTGGCGCAGACAACGCTTCGTTCCAAAGCAGGGAGTCTGAACTAAGTAGGGCTCGTAAACTGTCGGACCTGAAGCTGCAAGATGGACATTGCGAAGTAGGCACAATATGGACTACCTATGGTATCCGTACAGCGATGTTTGTCAAGGAGGAGACATGGAGTACAATAGCCTGGACTGAGTAGGGCTGAAAGAATGACCCAAATCCTCCAACACCAGTACTTGCAGTTACCGCTGAACTACTACGTCCTGAAAACCTTAAAAGACAACCCCAGCAGTCACCACTATTGTTTGTTTTGTTTTGTTTTTAAGTTTTGTTATTTCTTGTTACTATGTAACCCGGAAGTACTAAAATAAAGATAGCGTAGTTAGGTAGGATAGGACAATAACGAGAACTTTGGTGGCGGAGCCGGATTTTAGTATTAATTATACTAATTGTTGGAATAATAATGATAACATGATGATAATATGCCGGAGCATATTTTTTCCAGGGGGAGGGTAATGCCACGAAAAGTTCTCGTTGGCGATATTTGCTGTGTCGTTCGCTGGCCGATTCAGATATTTTGCTGATAGGTCACTATACATCCGGTGAACATTGAATAAATGAAATAGGAGGATGTCGCCGGATGGGGGGATCGGGCGGTGAACGACGAACAGCACAAATATAGTTTTAATCGAATATAGGTAGCGTAAGAGTTAAGTGTAAATATAGGAAGAATAAAGGGATTTGTGAAAGGGACTCGAAGCATATATATTATCCCCCGACTACCAAGTGATTGAAAGGTGTTAGAGAAGTTAATATAAGGTAAATGACGTTAATTATTATTATAGAAAATATCAGTTGGTACCTCAGCCCCAGATTAGTAACCAAGCGAGTAGCCCCTAAAGTAGGAAATCACGAGGTTAACGTGACAATACTATAACATTTTGATAAAAAACTTCTATTATAAGTACTAATAAAATAAGTCACAATCATCTTGTAGAATCAGTTTTTTGAAATACTTACGTATCTTGAAAAAATATCTACTGATGAAATAAAATTAATAAATTATGTCGCACAATGGTTGACTGAAATCAACAGTAACTGTTGATTCTACGATGACTACGTTTCTTTGATGGTGCATGTTTTATATTCATTGGTAAATTCCAGTGCAGGAAGACGATGTTGGCCAAGCATTCTTGCTGCATTCCAGTATGAGCAGCTGATACTTGGGTTGGAGAATGGTGACTGTAAATAAGACAGAAGTTGTTATTTTTGTTTTATTAAATAGTTATAAGAGATTCTTACCTATCAAATTAACTCGGTGCAGGTACATCAAATAATAATATTTTCCTCACGTTAATTCCACCATTGTCAGGTGTCGTGCCGGAGAATGTTGGCTGTAAAATAAGATAGAAAATGTTTTTTTTTGTTTTATTAAATAGTTGATGAGAGATTCTTACCTATCAAATTAACTCAGTGCAGGTAATGTTGTGAAGAAGTTGTGTCGGAGAATTATGCCTGAAAAATATATTAGGTATTTCATTTACTGAATAAATATGAAAAATATAGAAATAAATTACCTTTCGTGTCTTTGAATGGGTTTCTGAATACTGTAAAATATGCTGTTGAAAATGGTCAGGGTTTCGTAGTTGGGTGTTTTTTCTGTATAGGATGTCGGTTAAGGTGCAGGTACATCAAATAATAATGTGTTCCTCACGTTAATTCCATCATTGTCAGGTGTCGTGCTGGAGAATGTTGGCTCTAAAATAAGATAGAAGTTGTTATTTTTGTTTTAAATAGTTGATGAGATTCTTACCTATCAAATTAACTCAGTGCAGGTAATTCAAATAATAATTCTTTCTTCACCTAAATTCCAGCGGTGTTGTGAAGAAGTTGTGTCGGAGAGTTATGCCTGAAAAATATATTAGGTATTTCATTTACTGAATAAATATCAAAAATATAGAAATAAATTATCGTGTCTTTGAATGGGTTTCTGAATACTGTAAAATATGCTGTTGAAAATGGTCAGGGCTTCGTAGTTGGGTTTCGTAGTTTTTTCTATATAGGATGTCGGTTAAGGTTTTGGAATAATGAAGTAATAAAAATATTGTAAAAAAATGGAGTAGTTTCTGTTTTAGAGTTTCAGTATGGGAACAAATTTCAAAAGAAAAGGTGCACTTTGATGATATGAAGGATTCTATTTTATGGATTATGTTGGACGAATGAATGAGGTGAGGAAATAATGAAAAAACTGTATGATAGATGTTGATGAGGTAGCGGATAAAGGATGGGTTACAATAGGTTAGATGGTTTTCGGATGGGTCATATTCTCTGAATGTAATGTATTGGTGTATGTCCAATGGTTCAAGTCTATCATGCAGGATATTCCTCCGACACACTTCACAGTCACTGAATTCTGGTATGATCTGTTTGGCCACAAACCCTCCCACATATGCCGCAGCATACACCTCCAATCGTTGAAACCCTTCATTCGTCGCCCCAACATTTTCCAAACATGCCTTTGGAAGTGGGTCTCTTGATTATGGTCGGATGATATCCTGAGATATAAATATCTTCACTTAGTTCATGAGATCTCCACAATCATCCACTTGGCAGTTTGCACCTCGAGAGTGACTGAAATTATTTCTCATAAAATTATTCACAATCAGCGACTTAAAATTACAAGATCAAACGAACTTACCTAAGTGAAGTTCGATCTTGATTATATGAAGCCTCGTCGAAATAAATAATACATTGTAGTACCTTCTATTCTTGTACTGAATCACACGTTTAGAGTAAAAAACTGAAAAACTACCTGCTGCGCCGGCTGCGCGCATATGCCTGATTCACTATTTCATTTCTTCAGAGTCTGGAAAAAAATGTTTGCTGTTACTTAAGGGGCTATTAGGCAGTGGTGGGTGTATATTTATTTCGACGAGGCTTCATATAATCAAGATCGAACTTCACTTAGGTAAGTTCGTTTGATCTTGTAATTATATTACAGCCTCGTCTCATAAATAATACATTGGAGATGTTTAGAGATATAAACAGCAAAATTTTATTTCTCCCACATAAGAAGGTTTGTTTCAACAAACGATAATCCAAATTATTAACTCCAAATTAGCTTCCTATGATCCTAATATAGCTAATATTAAACTATCTTCTACGTATGTTAACATTATTAACTAATTTATTTTTAATTGTTTCGGAAAAAAAGACAAAAAACTGCCGACTATAACTTTTGGTGAGTTATCTAAAATTTACAAAAATATTAGAGTTATCATCCGTCTCCTTGTTAATCTTACTGTAATTAAGCAGTAAGTTCAGCAGCGGGTAATGTGGAGGCGCCTGGTTTGTAATGTGAGACGGAAATGTTTACATCTCAATCCATTTTTATTATTATCATCTAGGAATTTTTGTAACACTTAGTTTTATTACAGTACTGCACATATATTGCGGTTTTGATGGAAATATGGCAGTTTCAGAGTAGGCCGTCTGATTGGCCTGGATGTTATTATCGACTTGCCATTTTCTAAGACAATTCAAACAGTTCATTGCTTTTATTATGCAAATAATTACGTCATGTAGTAGCTAGTGCCATCAACACTGCAAGTTTGGTGGACAACAGCTCCAATATGTCATGTACATTGTACATACCCTGGGACTATCTCCGATTCCCAGGTAACGTTATATTTTGACAAACTCGGTCGTAACCCAAACGCGCCTTTAATAAAGCTCTAAAACCTTCTGCTAATCACCAAAACTACACTGCTAACATTGAAACATCGATATTTAAAACGCTCCAGGTGTCCAGCTTTCCAAAATGACTTGTACGACAGCTGTGAGGGCCAAAGAAGGACCACTATTCCAATTGACAAGAGCATCAAACCAACAAAACTTGCCGGATATTTCAAGCACAAAATAAAATTCTACAATTTGTGTTCGTCCGAAATGCCAAATATCAATTTTTGGCTTTTCAAACTTAACTAACATATCCCAAAAGAAGCAGCTTAACTCCCCTTTTGTACAGTTATATCCCATTCTCGACTGAAGTCTGTCTCATGTTTGTCTAAAGATGCCTGTAGTACTGATGCCTGTAAGTAAATATTTTTGCTTTGCACCATATCCAAGTCTCCCTGGCCAACCTAACTAGATGGTAAAATTACTATCCCTACAGATGATATAAGATAAGGGTGTCGTATTATCAACACTACATATAATGTTGTGTTGGTTTAATGGCGTTGGGAGCATTCGAATCAATAAAAACTAATTCACATCATCATTCTGTAATGTCTGTCGACCTAAACAAATGCGCATTGTGGTTAGTTTTAATTTAAGTTTTAATACCTTCCATCTGAGCTATGAATATGATTTTAAATAAATCGAAACGTCAGCAAAGGTGAATTAGTTTTTATTGATTCGAATGCTCCCAACGCCATTAAACCAACACAACATTTCATCTTTGGAGCGGGAAAAAAACGAAACTACATATAATATTACAGTTTGATGTGTTTTTGGAAAACCTACTTAAAAATCTCTACTTAAAAATAGAGCCAGTAATTCTAAATAAATTTATAGAAAACTCTGTTCTAATTTTTCTCAGTCTCCCAATACCCCATCCGATTTTATAACGCATCTGAATAATATAAAGTTTTGTGGATTTTCTCGAATTGTTTTGGGGATATTCTGTACCCACTAATGACGCCTTTCGAAAGATTATCAGAGATGTTGATTACAGCAATTTAACAAAATTCAATCGAAAGGTTTCATAAAGAGTCATCATAGCGTCCAGCGGCACCGGCTGAAGCCTTTACACCTAAGAATCTTGTAAATTCACGTATTTTAGCATATTTATTTCTTGAGTGTGTTACGGTAAGACAAAATTCCCCCATATTTTTTTTATTTGGCAACGAAATTGCTGTTGTAACGGAATTACGAATGCAACCTAAAAGTATTTCTTCCTTAGTGCATAATATACACTATGTAGTTTACGTTTATGATAGTTAATTCCATATCTCAAATATTCTAGCAGTTTAATTGTATCGTTAACCTTTTCTGACAATTCTTTGCTGTTTTATTTTATAGCAGAAAATCATTCAGATAACTAACCGGCAAAAAAAAATTTCTAATCTTTCACCACCGTTTCATTATTTTGATAAAATAATAGGTAAGCAGAGGATAATATAAACGGCATACAATGCCATTGATAAGGTACATTGTTAAATTTAAATCTAGATATTTTTTATCCGATTCTCTTACAGCGACTGGTAAATAGGTGTCTAAAGTTGCCATTTAGTAATTTTTACCAATTTAATAAAAACTGAGAATGACAGCTCAGTTTGTTAGAGCATTGCGCTAGCTACGCAATAGTCCCTGAGTAATTTCCAGGTTATCGCTGTAATTTATTTAAAATCTTCATCCCTCCGGAATATCACCATCTTTTATACATTTGAGAATAGTTAATATTAACCAATTCTACCCTTGTAGGCATAATATTTTGGACGGGACATGTTACAAAACCAAATTTACCCAACATCCGAGCTAATTTTCCATCTTAATTTTAGTAACGTTACATCAACTACTGTAAGAAAGGCTCAAAGTCTAGCAGTTTTTCAAACCTGTACATTTACTTAATGTTCTTCGCCCCTATCCGTTCATTGCGTTGGGTGCGACTTGTACCCTGCGTAGGTACTGGTTCTTGTGTAGAGAGTCTTTCATTGTTCACGCTGTTCGCTCTGATCTGGGCGTTTAGACTTTGTTTGAGACGGACCCTTGATATTTGACTTCTTTGACCATTCCTTTCATACTAATTTTTGGTATTCTTAGGTAAAAAAGTCACGTCAAATTACCATTAATTTGTGGGGGCTTTCATTATGGCCACATTAAAACCCTTGCTTAAATTGTAAGCCGCAAGCTCCCGTCTGATTTTGTTTTTGAATCGCTCAAATCCGTTATAAACCGTTGAGTGGATTCTACACCCTCTCCTTTTGCAACCTTGCTGTTAACACCCTACATATAGCTGAACAGAGCTGTCTCCACTTTGAGTCAAATTAGCTTGTCATCTATTGTCTCATTTGATATGAACTCGCGAGATTCCAGCAGTAGCTACTGGATTTAGCTTTGAGCCCGCGGTAACTAACACCTACTAGTAGGCGCCATTAGTACCTGCGACAATATTTCTTCTTTCATATATACCTCCTCTTTTGTTTGGAAAAACAATTATAATAGCGGATTGTATTATTCATGCAAACAAATGCGTTTTAAAAAAACGTGAGTATTTTTGTTATATGTAAATAATATCATAACATATACTCGTATAATATGAGCAAACAAGCTAATTCCCAAGTATGCTGTCACAAGTAAGTTTCTATTATAATGATAACGTTATAATTATATTTTATTCTTAACTTTACATCAAAGATATGTTATATATTCTTGTCCCTTTTTCTATTCGGTTATATATTGTACATAAATATATGATGAGCATTACTATCACAAGCAAGCTATTTGCAAACTATGCTGTCATAAGCATATTACGGCTACTTTATTGGAGGGCTGTGTTCACAAACACAGCCCTATATTATGATATATACAAAAACAGTAATTGCCAACTATGCTGTCACAAGCAAGTTCTTCTTATCTAAGGATAAGATATTGTATTATATACCTATAATACGGGCATTGCTAACATAAGCAAGCTAATTGTAAACTATTGCAAATACTGCTGTCACAAGCAAGTTTTTCTTATCTAATGATAAGATATTGTATTATATACCTATAATACGAGCATTGCTAACATAAGCAAGCTAATTGCAAACTATTGCAAATACTGCTGTCACAAGCAAATTTTTCTTATCTAATGATAAGATATTGTATTATATACCTATAATACGAGCATTGCTAACATAAGCAAGCTAATTGCAAACTATTGCAAATACTGCTGTCACAAGCAAGTTGTTCTTATCTAATGATAAGATATTGTATTATATACCAATAATACGAGCATTGCTAACATAAGCAAGCTAATTGCAAACTATTGCAAATACTGCTGTCACAAGCGGGTTTTAAAATTATCTACTGATAATTTGTATTCTATTGACGGTCTTGTGTTCACAACCAAGTCCATTCTTGCTCTGACCTCTTCGCTCTCTGAGTTGGAAAATGCCGTTTCCTTTTTCTTTCCATTTAATTTTGTCAGCTTCTTCTTTAACTTTATAATTTTCGGTCCATCGAACAGTCACTGTCACTATCGTTCCTATGCCGTTTTTGAGATTATTTAGGCATTTTTAAATACACTAGATTGTATTAAATTATATTAAATATAATTATATTAAATACGCACTGTGCGAAACGATACGTACGATTCAGCACACGAACGAAGAAATGAAATAGTGAATCAGGCATATGCGCGCAGCCGGCGCAGCAGGTAGTTTTTCAGTTTTTTACTCTAAACGTGTGATTCAGTACAAGAATAGAAGGTACTACAATGTATTATTTATGAGACGAGGCTGTAATATAATGAGGTACAAACTGCTGGCACGTTGGATTGGTATTTCTTATGCCCTGTTGCCTGATCTGGCAAAAGAAATTTTCCAATGGGTCCTGGTTGAATGACCTTGTCGGGAACGATTCACATCCCAAACGATGGAGGTGTTCTGCTAATTTCTGAAAACCTTTTATTGTAAATATAAAGTTTTTCAAGACTGGTGGAGGAGATACAGCGGTCAGATACTTCATAGTCTAAAGAGTTTGTATACCATCCCGCCATACTCGTGCATGCCCAGATCCTGAATAAGTTGGGCCCTTCAACAAGTGTTTTTTCTTCGTATTCTTATTCTTGTCATTTTCCTCCTTATCTGTCTTGGAATATGATCCATTCATTGAGTCAAATAAGTTATTGAAGAAAAATAATAAATCTGCAGTATCTTGTGCACCCTCTCCCAACGTTATCTTGCCGTCTCTACTACGGCTTGTACCAGAGCTCCAGGAACCCAGCACAGCCGCAAACTGCCTACTAAAAACCTGTGTGCAAAACGAAACCTTCATCTTTCTAATCTTTCCTCGAATGCAATGGAAATCTGTAAGCTTCGTAAGCACACGCAGCTTTAAGCTTCGGTCAATACGGTAAGCGTCTTCTATGTGTGACCACCGAGCTACCTTCTCCCTGCCTTCCTGGCAGAACAATAAATTCTTAGTTAGGAGATTATTGCGAATACACATGGACAAATACACAGACAAAAGATTGTTCTTATTTAGCGTAAAATCATAATTTGATAAAAAAATTGGGTATTCACGTTTAAAAAAATGAAGTTAACCTCATTTTCACCGATTGCAGCGCCATCTGCAATGCAAATGATATCGTCATCTCATTTCCCCCTTTGAGTCCTACAAGTTTATTAAAGACACTTTTGTCGTATCATGCATATTTAACGAGATATTTAGGAGTCTCAAGTTAAAACGACCACCCGGTATTATGCAGCGAGTTTCATAAGAGGAGTTAGCACATGACTTGTTTAGAGCCACAATTGAGCAAGTGCACCAATCATCTTATGCAATGAGTGCAATTGCTAGTTTTTCTATTTTGGGGCATTAATTTTATAGAAATGTGTAGAAATTATGATACAAATATGCACTGTAACTATGGTTACAAGTGATTATTATTCGAACAGCTATAGCGGCTTAATAATGAGTTTAATGCGAAAACAGGAGAAAAAGAAACGGCAAAAAAACTAAAATAAACCACATCCACTGTCACATACTGTCCTTCGATTAAATAGAAAAATATTAAGTCTGTACCTTGAACAGTTACTATAAGAACTGGCAGCAACTCTTCTTCCATCCGAGAAGCTTCCAAGCCTATATGCATACATCAACATACGATTAATTAATTAATTATAACTTATAGTGTAAATTACCAGGACTTTGAAGTTGTTCCTCATTTCGCACACTCTCTGGTTCCGCCTCTACTTCGGACAATATGAAAATGTTGGTCTATAACACAGTAATGTAAATATTGTAAAGAATACTTACCCGGAAGAAGTAATGTGGGTATTGCATCAGCCGAGAGATTTTTAGGGAACAGGTATTGTGGATCAAAGTGCGCTCTGCATACAAACCTGCGTTTTGCAACAAATTCAGGATCCAATCCTAAAATTTCCTCATTTCTCACGGCTGATACCCATGCATTAAATAATGTCTCATTCTTCCTCGGATTAGGAAAACTATGCAATGTAGAATGCGGCGTCTTGCACGTGGGCACTGAACACTTTCTCGACATTCTCGACAAAACTCCAATAAAACAATATTAATCAAAATACGCTATTCCGCAGTAGAACAATTTTATTGTCACTGAAATGAACTTGTGAAGCCCCTGCTTTGTATTTCGTTACCATGCCATCTATTGGCCATCGATCGGTAACTTTACCGATCTACTTAGAAATCGCTAAAATATGTCTAGTGGCGCCACATCGTGTGCATGAATTGAACTATATACACTGACGAATCATATGCCGCAAAAGAAACATCTCCATGGCCTAACCTTAGGAGATAACTATACATTATTTGTAGTATATAGTCTATATACCTAGAATAAGCGAGTCACGTGATATAACCGATCGATACTGTGTTGTGTTGGTTAATAAAAGTATACAATAAGAACGTATTCTTATTCAAGTTAAAACAGTCCTTGCTACTTGCAAGAGCCGACCGCTCCCGATCCGACCGACACCCGCTTTTGCAACTACTACCATCAAAAAATGTCTGTGTGTGTGTGTGTGTGTGTGTGTGTGTGTGTGTGTGTGTGTGTGTGTGTGTGTGTGTGTGTGTGTGTGTGTGTGTGTGTCTGTGTCTGTGTCTGTGTCTGTGTCTGTGTCTGTGTCTGTGTCTGTGTCTGTGTCTGTGTCTGTGTCTGTGTCTGTGTCTGTGTCTGTGTCTGTGTCTGTGTCTGTGTCTGTGTCTGTGTCTGTGTCTGTGTCTGTGTCTGTGTCTGTGTCTGTGTCTGTGTCTGTGTCTGTGTCTGTGTCTGTGTCTGTGTCTGTGTCTGTGTCTGTGTCTGTGTCTGTGTCTGTGTCTGTGTCTGTGTCTGTGTCTGTGTCTGTGTCTGTGTCTGTGTCTGTGTCTGTGTCTGTGTCTGTGTCTGTGTCTGTGTCTGTGTCTGTGTCTGTGTCTGTGTCTGTGTCTGTGTCTGTGTCTGTGTCTGTGTCTGTGTCTGTGTCTGTGTCTGTGTCTGTGTCTGTGTCTGTGTCTGTGTCTGTGTCTGTGTCTGTGTCTGTGTCTGTGTCTGTGTCTGTGTCTGTGTCTGTGTCTGTGTCTGTGTCTGTGTCTGTGTCTGTGTCTGTGTCTGTGTCTGTGTCTGTGTGTGTGTGTGTGTGTGTGTGTGTGTCTGTGTGTCTGTGTCTGTGTCTGTGTCTGTGTCTGTGTCTGTGTGTCTGTGTCTGTGTCTGTGTCTGTGTCTGTGTCTGTGTCTGTGTCTGTGTCTGTGTCTGTGTCTGTGTCTGTGTGTGTGTGTGTGTGTGTGTGTGTCTGTGTGTCTGTGTGTCTGTGTCTGTGTCTGTGTCTGTGTCTGTGTGTGTGTGTGTGTGTGTCTGTGTCTGTGTCTGTGTCTGTGGTCTGTGTCTGTGTCTGTGTGTGTGTGTGTGTGTGTGTGTGTGTGTGTGTGTGTGTGTGTGTGTGTGTGTGTGTGTGTGTGTGTGTGTGTGTGTGTGTGTGTGTGTGTGTGTGTGTGTGTGTGGTGTGTGTGTGTGTGTGTGTGTGTGTGGTGTGTGTGTGTGTGTGTGTGTGTGTGTGTGTGTGTGTGTGTGTGTGTGTGTGTGTGTGTGTGTGTGTGTGTGTGTGTGTGTGTGTGTGTGTGTGTGTGTGTGTGTGTGTGTGTGTGTGTGTTGTGTGTGTGTGTGTGTGTGTGTGTGTGTGTGTGTGTGTGTGTGTGTGTGTGTGTGTGTGTGTGTGTGTGTGTGTGTGTGTGTGTGTGTGTGTGTGTGTGTGTGTGTGTGGTGTGTGTGTGTGTGTGTGTGTGTGTTGTGTGTGTGTGTGTGTGTGTGTGTGTGTGTGTGTGTGTGTGTGTGTGTGTGTGTGTGTGTGTGTGTGTGTGTGTGTGTGTGTGTGTGTGTGTGTGTGTGTGTGTGTGTGTGTGTGTGTGTGTGTGTGTGTGTGTGTGTGTGTGTGTGTGTGTGTGTGTGTGTGTGTGTGTGTGTGTGTGTGTGTGTGTGTGTGTGTGTGTGTGTGTGTGTGTGTGTGTGTGTGTGTGTGTGTGTGTGTGTGTGTGTGTGTGTGTGTGTGTGTGTGTGTGTGTGTGTGTGTGTGTGTGTGTGTGTGTGTGTGTGTGTGTGTGTGTGTGTGTGTGTGTGTGTGTGTGTGTGTGTGTGTGTGTGTGTGTGTGTGTGTGTGTGTGTGTGTGTGTGTGTGGTGTGTGTGTGTGTGTGTGTGTGTGTGTGTGTGTGTGTGTGTGTGTGTGTGTGTGTGTGTGTGTGTGTGTGTGTGTGTGTGTGTGTGTGTGTGTGTGTGTGTGTGTGTGTGGTGTGTGTGTGTGTGTGTGTGTGTGTGTGTGTGTGTGTGTGTGTGTGTGTGTGTGTGTGTGTGTGTGTGTGTGTGTGTGTGTGGTGTGTGTGTGTGTGTGTGTGTGTGTGTGTTGTGTGTGTGTGTGTGTGTGTGTGTGTGTGTGTGTGTGTGTGTGTGTGTGTGTGTGTGTGTGTGTGTGTGTGTGTGTGTGTGTGTGTGTGTGTGTGTGTGTGTGTGTGTGTGTGTGTGTGTGTGTGTGTGTGTGTGTGTGTGTGTGTGTGTGTGTGTGTGTGTGTGTGTGTGTGTGTGTGTGTGTTGTGTGTGTGTGTGTGTGTGTGTGTGTGTGTGTGTGTGTGTGTGTGTGTGTGTGTGTGTGTGTGTGTGTGTGTGTGTGTGTGTGTGTGTGTGTGTGTGTGTGTGTGTGTGTGTGTGTGTGTGTGTGTGTGTGTGTGTGTGTGTGTGTGTGTGTGTGTGTGTGTGTGTGTGTGTGTGTGTGTGTGTGTGTGTGTGTGTGTGTGTGTGTGTGTGTGTGTGTGTGTGTGTGTGTGTGTGTGGTGTGTGTGTGTGTGTGTGTGTGTGTGTGTGTGTGTGTGTGTGTGTGTGTGTGTGTGTGTGTGTGTGTGTGTGTGTGTGTGTGTGTGTGTGTGTGTGTGTGTGTGTGTGTGTGTGTGTGTGTGTGTGTGTGTGTGTGTGTGTGTGTGTGTGTGTGTGTGTGTGGTGTGTGTGTGTGTGTGTGTGTGTGTGTGTGTGTGTGTGTGTGTGTGTGTGTGGTGTGGTGTGTGTGTGTGTGTGTGTGTGTGTGTGTGTGTGTGTGTGTGTGTGTGTGTGTGTGTGTGTGTGTGTGTGTGTGTGTGTGTGTGTGTGTGTGGTGTGTGTGTGTGTGTGTGTGTGTGTGTGTGTGTGTGTGTGTGTGTGTGTGTGTGTGTGTGTGTGTGTGTGTGTGTGTGTGTGTGTGTGTGTGTGTGTGTGTGTGTGTGTGTGTGTGTGTGTGTGTGTGTGTGTGTGGTGTGTGTGTGTGTGTGTGTGTGTGTGTGTGTGTGTGTGTGTGTGTGTGTGTGTGTGTGTGTGTGTGTGTGTGTGTGTGTGTGTGTGTGTGTGTGTGTGTGTGTGTGTGTGTGTGTGTGTGTGTGTGTGTGTGTGTGTGTGTGTGGGTGTGTGTGTGTGTGTGTGTGTGTGTGTGTGTGTGTGTGTGTGTGTGTGGTGTGTGTGTGTGTGGTGTGTGTGTGTGTGTGTGTGTGTGTGTGTGTGTGTGTGTGGTGTGTGTGTGTGTGTGTGTGTGTGTGTGTGTGTGTGTGTGTGTGTGTGTGTGTGTGTGTGTGTGTGTGTGTGTTGTGTGTGTGTGTGTGTGTGTGTGTGTGTGTGTGTGTGTGTGTGTGTGTGTGTGTTGTGTGTGTGTGTGTGTGTGTGTGTGTGTGTGTGGGTGTGTGTGTGTGTGTGTGTGTGTGTGTGTGTCGTGTGTGTGTGTGTGTGTGTGTGTGTGTGTGTGTGTGTGTGTGTGTGTGTGTGTGTGTGTGTGTGTGTGTGTGTGTGTGTGTGTGTGTGTGTGTGTGTGTGTGTGTGTGTGTGTGTGTGTGTGTGTGTGTGTGTGTGTGTGTGTGTAGGTAAACGATTTTTGTGGCGACGATTCCGGAGAAACTACTGAAGGTATCAGGACGAAAGTTCATATTTAGAAGTTTCATGACCTAACTTAGAGCTGAAAAGCTTTTGGTTCACAAGGGTCCAAAGGAACTGGCAGTTTATTCTAAGCCTTTTTCAAGGCTTTTGCAAATGAACCGCCATTTCTGTAATTTCGTCAAAATAGCTAAATAATAAATTAAAGTGGAGAAATTTTGAATAATTTATGCTTATGACATTTTTGGTAAAATTCAAAGTTTAGCTGCAAGAGCAAATTCCATTTGATCGAGATCGGTCGCATCAGCATTGATATGAAACTGCATAGTAGCCAGGATTTTGACAAATATTTTTTTGTGCTGTCACACTCGAAAACAGCTGATTTCATCAGAGGTTGGAGAACCGCTATGGAACGTTGCCGCTCTAGTGCGGCAAATTACAAATACAAATTTCAATAAAATAAGATCACCAATTTTCATTGTTTGTTGATAAGAAATATCAACCTGTCTTTATATCTAATTCTAAAAAAGATAAATTGAGAAAATTGTAAATAAAGTATAGCGATGAAGTATAGCGATAAATCTGTTAGAATTTGAATTAGCTTTTTAAGGTGCGTTTTCATTAGTGCCAATGGCAGTGGTAGCAGAGGCCATTATAGTATTTCTAATAGAACATTGCTAGTGACTCCTGTTTATGTACAATGCAAACTAATATGTGTCACTATCACGAATGTAAGAAATGCTATAATTTCGTATTCTACCACCGCTATTACCTACCATGACGACCAATCAGAACGTACCTTTAAACTTGACGTTTCGTCAAAGTGGTACCAACCTAACATTTCCTATACAGAAATATAACTTTTTTTATTTATTTTTTAAATACTTATTTCTCAAAAAGCAACACAATAAACGTTGATGTCACTTCTGCCAAAAACTAGATAGCGCGACTCGCTCAATGCGACGGCGACACTCCGCCTTCGGTGACGCGCCGCATCACCGCTCGTCGCGCTATTCCGTACTTTCGGCACTTGTGACATAAATAACTATTATTGTAATGACGTAGTGTTGGTAGTGTCAAATGCTGATGCTTTGACAATACCTACGATTTATCTCAATAAAATAGATTCTCATGCAGCTAAACTATTAATTTTATATATTGTATGATAAAGTCATGTGCCTGGCCACATCAGATTTTTTTACTATACCTACTGTTCATTGTAGTGTATTAGTTCCAATATTTGAATGTAGCAGGGTAATTAAAACTCTTGTGGTAGAAACTTCAATACGTCTATTGCAAAGTAAACATCAAATACAACTGGGGTTAAACGCAGTACTATAGAGCGCATTTGATAGATGCGCACCAAACAACTCAAAATACAATTCTTATAAACATTCAATAACCGTTCTACTTTGTTACAATACATTACAATTACTTCCCTCTTAACATTAAATCATTCTATTTCCAACCAATTAACACTTATTAAACAAATAACTAATATTTCAGCCTGTCGATAGGCTGAACGTTTCGCCTCGGTCTTTTATTTAAATGTTCGTCTTGCTCAGCAAGCAACGGTGGACATTCAACTGTACAATCTTCACTATCACTTAATAAATCATTATTACACTGGCCATTTTCAATATCTTGAGAAATGTCGGAAGAATTAGAAGAAATGTCAGGTGAGCAGACAGGTATGTGAGACTGAAAAGGGACCTTTTTAATTTGGTTATAATGCCTGTTCCATTTCCTCTGCAACTCCGGCACTTCAACCAAAAACGTTCGACGACCTATCATCTTTACAATTTTACCTTGTATAAAAGTTGGCTTATTTACAATTTTGAAATTCTTAACGAGTACGGTTTCACCTATATTAAAATCAACGCTCTTTCTACCCTTACTAGCTAATTTTTGATTTTCTTTAACTTTGTCCACCCTTTTTTCAACAGTTTCCAAACTTAATTTTGACTGATTAGAATTATCAACATCTGTTGGCAAAAGAGAAGAAAATCTAGTTCGCAACGAACGGCCAAACATAAGCATTGCTGGACTAACACCTGTTGAACAGTGTTGCGTGTTCCTATGATCGAATAAAAACCTACAAAGTGCTAAATTTGAATTTTGTACATCGTTGTTTAGTAGAGACTTTTTAGTGCATTCTTTACAGTTTTTACTACATTTTCAGCTGCACCGTTAGAAGAAGGATGATAAGGAGGGCTAGTTAAATGTTTTATATTATTTTTAGATAAAAATGTTTCAAATTGTTCAGATACAAAAGTACGTCCACTGTCTGATACAAGAACTAAAGGCAAACCGAATCGAGAAAACAAAGATATTAAAACTGTAATCGTTAAAGTTAAACTTATATTAGACATTTCAAATGCTTCCAACCATTTAGTGTTGCGATATAAAATCTCTTTTTAAACTCTAAGAAATCAATATGTAGTCGTTGCCAAGGCCCCTTTGGTGAAGGCCACGGTGAAATTTCAACTTTTGGTGGATTATTCCCAAATGAATTACAAGTTTCAACAATTACAGTTTCGACTCGTTTCTTCAATTTGTTTATCAATGTTTGGGAACCAAAAATAACCACGAGCCAAACTCTTCATTTTTGTAGCTCCCAAATGTGTCGAATGTAATTGCATTAAAATCTCTTTTTGCAAGCTTGTCGGGATTACAATTCTATGATTCCATATAATGCAAGCATCTTTAACAAAAAAATCATTTCTTTTTGGATAAAATAATTTTAGTTCTAAATCGTTATTCTTTTCTGGCCACCCGTCATCTATATAATGTTTTACCTTAATTAAAATTTTGTCTTTCAAGGTTTCCTGTCTTAGCACATTATAGTCAATCCTTAAGTGTTCTGAATTATCAAAAAAAAAAACAATAGTCAACATCTATATCGTCCTTTGCATTTTGACAGTCTTCAATCGGTAACATTGAGAGCGCTATTTTCGCTCGATATAACAAATTCAATTTGATAATTATAACCTGACAGGATAACAGCCCAGCGTCTTAATCTATTTACTGAAAACTGCGGAATAGATTTATTTTCGCCAAAAATAGTCAACAAAGCTTTGTGGTCAGTAATTAGTTTGAAAGTATTTCCATATAGATATTGATTAAATCTACCTAATCCGAATATAATGGCTAACCCTTCTCTCTCAATTTGTGAGTAATTTCTTTCGGCAATTGACAATGTACGGCTTGCAAAAGCTATCGGTTTTTCCACACCTGATGGAAATTTATGGCTTAACATAGCTCCTACACCTACAGATGACGCATCCACAGTTAACCTGAGTTCCAAATCTGGATTATAGTGAACCAAAACATCCGCAGATTGCAAAATTTGTTTTATTTCATTAAAAGCTTTACCACAATTTTCCCACCACTCCCACTTAACTCCTAATTTTAATAAATCATATAAAGGGCTCAAAATTGTTGACATATTTTTGACAAATCTACACTTATAATTGATTCCTCCCACAAAAGATTTTAACTCTGTAAAATTTTTAGGCTCTGGTATTTTGTTTATTGAATCGACTTTTACTTTTGACGGGCGTAAACCATCTTTATCTATTATAAATCCTAAATACTCAACTTTCTGTTTAAAAAAATCGCACTTGTCAGAATTAACTTTTAGACCCGCATCTTGCAAAATATCCAGTACTGTATTTAAATTATTTAAATGTTCAATATTATTTTTACCAGTAATCATCAAAATGTCATCCTGAAAAACTGCCACACCTGGCACCTTCATAAATAAAGAATCCATAATTTTCTGAAATTTTGGAGGGGCACAAGAAATACCAAAAGTTAAACGCTTGTATGTAAATAAACCTTTATGTGTTGATATAGTAAGGATTTCTTGACTTTTTTTTATCTACGGCTACTTGTTGGTACGCTTGCGAAAGGTCTAATTTAGTGAATTCCGTACCACCTTGAAGATTATTAAACAATTCTTCTATCCTTGGCAAAGGGTGTTTGTCTATTTCAATTTCAGGATTAGCAGTAATTTTAAAGTCCCCACAAATTCTGACATCACCATTCTTCTTAACAACAGGTACTATAGGGGTTGCCCAATTACTATAGTCAACAGGCTCAATAACGCCTAATTTTAATAAACGGTTTAACTCGTCCTCAACTTTATCTTTCAATGCAAAGGGAATATTCCTGGCCTTTATAAACTTTGGCGTTGTATTTGGGTTTTTGAGCTTAATTGTTGCAAATCCCCTTTTAAAAAAGCCTAAACCTGGTGAAAAAACTTCACTATATTTTCTAATTAATTCATTTAAAGTTGACTCTTGTTTTAAGTAATTCATATTTTCAAAGACTATTTCATATTTTGCCAAAAAATCTCTGTTAGGGATAAATAGGACAGGCCTATTATGGATACGCACTGTATGCATGTCTGTAATGACTCACGTTGTCCCAGGTACCGCCGTACCGGTTATACCCGGTCGGACATCAGTGGTTAATCATGAGCCTTGCTGAACGCAGTGTTTATTGCTTTATAGTTATAAGTTATAGTTAATACTTATAACTAATTGTGTACATCTAACATGTGCCTCTAATATCAGAAGTGGAATTCGCCCATGCGATTTTTTTTCTTGATTTACGAATTTCAGCGACATTTCAAGAACAAAGAAAACCAGACCGTATGCGTCATACTTGGTACATTGGAAAATTTACTCGAGCACGCAGGTTGTTGATTATATATAACTATGTGCCGGCTGGAAATCCTGACAAATTGCGATAATTTGTGCCAAGTTGAACCATAGCAATAGGCGGACTAAATTTCGGAGATGACTGTTTTGTGGGATGGAATTACGTAACTATTTGGTATTGTATCAGCTGTTTTTGATGTTTTAGTACTGGTGAGTTTGTTTTTAATTATTGGAGTATCGTAGACGTACGTTGTTGGTTAATTTGGAAGCAGATTTATGTGAAAAAGGTGCGTGTTTTGATTATTTGACTCACGATGCTATGACGGATAGGTTAGATGTCATATGAATGTCCGTTATATTTGTTTTTCGGTAATATAATGTGACAAACGCTAAATTCAATGTGCTTTTCTTTCTTACATGAACAGTATTGAGTTTATTCTGTTTTTGGGTTAAAGAACCAAGATTGCAAATTCAATTGACCTCTGTTGGACATTGAACTATTGGTTTTGTGGCAGCTAAGTTCGCGTATGCGACGGTTGAAGTGTTTTTAAATAAACTGAAACGTATGTGAATGAAACGGTATGTGGACCATATCGGTGATAGCCGATGTTGATATTCACAAGTGTTAGTATTTGACCATAATGACTTTGGTCTTTTTGCTGACATGTATTGTGGAGTATTTGTCGTGGCATTTAAGTGAATGTTGGCCGATGTCATTCTGAAGTGTAACTTTATGCCGTTTTTCGGCGTACTTTTATTTTTGTCTCTGTAGACACGCTATGTGGAAAGAGAGCGTTTGTCGGTGATGGGTTCGAGCAAATGGACTGAGCCTTTATAAGTGGCCTCAAACATTGTAGATACTTTATTGTTTTCAACGTTACTACTGTAAGACGTTTTAAAAGCCGTTAAATAGAAGTGCAATTTTGTTTATCGTGTGACCCAAGATTTTGATTAGGCAATCGAACATAGGTACAACTGGAAAATAAAGAGTCGCTTTATAATTTACATGTCTTTTCAATTTCTAGGGGTAAAAATAAAAACGATTGTATTACTTCTATACAAAGTATCATATCTAAATCGTCATCGCTGACTAACTCTAACAGCTAGCTGGTTTTGGGTGTTTCAATTATTTTAGTTGTATAAATAACACCAACTTCAAAGCCAATAATTATAATTGTACGACTGGCTGTAGCTGAGTTTGAGATTTTAGCGTTTGCAGTTTGTGTATTATGGTTTGAACATTGAAAATTAATGTTCATCGTGAATCATAATTAGAGAATTGAAGTTTATAGTTTTGTGTACCTGAATCTGAGAATTTGGAGTTTATGTGTTTTGGTGTATAATAATCAGACACTTATAAGATACTGTTCTTCGTGTGTTATAAATTGAGAATGGAAAGTCTTGTCTATCAAGTAATTGAGTATTGGTACTTATCAATGTTTTGTGATTCATAATTCATGAATCGTAAGCTTATGTTCTTTAGGTATTATAATTAGAGAACGGAAAACCCTTATGTTTTGTGTAACATATGTTGTGAAATGAATTGGCCTTTGCACATTGGGCAGATGAATAAGGTATGTGTGGTAATAGTTTAATTTTTTTTTAGTTTTTTTTAGTTTTGAGAGAAATATAACATCATTTTGTGCCAAATTACGGTTCCTGAGTTTGAGATGTAAAGTAAACCACATGTAGTTCCTGAGCTAGGAGCCGAAAACAGAAGATATAGAAATGAATAGTAAAGTCACCAGCATTGTTGTGAATATGTGAATGTTGATACGGCTCTAAACCTTGTTAAAGCAGTTATTGTGATAACTCTAAACTTGGTTAAAGCAGTCGGGGTTTGTTGTTGCCTTCTGGCGGATATCACACTGGGCTGGCGTACTGCGGTGTTGATGCTTGGGCCTTTGTTGCCTTCTGGCGGAGATCACACTGGGCTGGCGTACTGCGGTGTTGATGCTTGGGCGTTTGTTGTTGCCTTCTGGCGGATATCACACTGGGCTGGCGTACTGCGGTGTTGATGCTTGGGCCTTTGTTGCCTTCTGGCGGAGATCACACTGGGCTGGCGTACTGCGGTGTTGATGCTTGGGCGTTTGTTGTTGCCTTCTGGCGGATATCACACTGGGCTGGCGTACTGCGGTGTTGATGCTTGGGCCTTTGTTGCCTTCTGGCGGAGATCACACTGGGCTGGCGTACTGCGGTGTTGATGCTTGGGCGTTTGTTGTTGTCTTCTGGCGGATATCACACTGGGCTGGCGTACTGCGGTGTTGATGCTTGGGCCTTTGTTGCCTTCTGGCGGAGATCACACTGGGCTGGCGTACTGCGGTGTTGATGCTTGGGCGTTTGTTGTTGCCTTCTGGCGGATATCACACTGGGCTGGCGTACTGCGGTGTTGATGCTTGGGCGTTTGTCTGGTTTAAGTTATTGTTTGTTTTGATTCTAGTTGTTTCAGTGACTTTGAGAGTCAGGAAAGAGCCGAGAGGATTGGGCCGAGAACGTCCCAACGTCAGGCTGGCCGTGTTAGGGATAAATAGGACAGGCCTATTATGGATACGCACTGTATGCATGTCTGTAATGACTCACGTTGTCCCAGGTACCGCCGTACCGGTTATACCCGGTCGGACATCAGTGGTTAATCATGAGCCTTG
Source organism: Melinopterus prodromus (assembly GCA_964023965.1). Taxonomy (NCBI): domain Eukaryota; kingdom Metazoa; phylum Arthropoda; class Insecta; order Coleoptera; family Scarabaeidae; genus Melinopterus; species Melinopterus prodromus. The sequence goes on from OZ030390.1 coordinate 53,845,898, forward strand.
CTGAACGCAGTGTTTATTGCTTTATAGTTATAAGTTATAGTTAATACTTATAACTAATTGTGTACATCTAACATGTGCCTCTAATAATCTCTACCAACCAACGGTGGCCCCCCATTCTTCATTACAAAAATATCTATTTGCTTAACTTTTTGTTTATATTCCACATTAACTGATATAACTCCTAACGGTTTTATGTCAATGCCATTATAAAAGTAAAAACTCCTGTTTGAATTCCTAAGAGCAACATTTGGTAACAACTGATTATACAATTTTTCAGATATACATGTTATGCTGCTGCCAGAATCAATATGAAATTCTACTATGATGTTGTTTACTTTAATTTTAATATTAAAAGGTGGATTACCTAATTTAGTTTTCAAGTTAAATACACAAACATCATCGTCAAAAGAATCATTTTCAATAAAATATTGCCTTCTTTTAAGTGAATCTGTATTTGAATCTCTAAATTCACTATCCTTGCACATTACAGCCAAATGACCTTTCGACATAAAAAACAATTTGCATTCTTAAAATAACACCTATCTCTAAAATGATTAGTTTTACCGCATATGCTGCATTTTCCATATTGTGGCCGCTGAAACTGATCGCCTTGACTGGGAACCGGTCTACTATAACCAGTACCCCTTCTCTCGAACTGGGGTCTCCCTTCACTCTTCGGCCTAAGTTGATGGATGCCTTCCGGTTCCATTTTCACCAGTTTTTCATGAACCTCAGTTGCCGCCATCTTAGACATCGCTAGAGAAACCATTGCTTGAAATTCCTTATCGATCTTTTCTTCCAACAACCGCTCGAGGACGGGCCGTTTCACAAAACCAAATACAAATTTATCTCTTAGACATACCATTAGCTCGTTACCAAACTCGCAACCAACCGCCAGACCGCGTACTCTAACCGCCCATTGCTTCACCGTTTCTTCACATTCTTTCTTCGCAGTGTAAAATTTTAGTCGAGCCGCAAACGCATTTTTCTGGGGTTGAAAATGTTCGTCCAATACTTTAGTCAGCTCCGCATATGTCTTTTCCTCGGGCTTTGTGGGACTAACCAGGTCGAAAACCAGTTGATACGCCTCTTCGTCCAAAATGTTTAGGAGTATTGCACGCCTCTTGTGAGTTTTCTCGGCTCCGATGTCATTAGCAACAAAATAGCTCTCTAACCTGGGTTTGAAGATCGATCAGTCGGTGTTTTTTAACGCAAATTCTCGTAGGTGACCCAAAACTCCATTCTCTGCCATTATCTTCGTCGCCAATTGTAGTGTATTTACTTCCAATATTTGAATGTAGCAGGGTACCTAATTAAAACTCTTGTGGTAGAAACTTCAATACGTCTATTGCAAAGTAAATATCAAATACAACTGGGGTTAAACGCAGTACTATAGAGCGCATTTGATAGATGCGCACCAAACAACTCAAAATACAATTCTTATAAACATTCAATAACCGTTCTACTTTGTTACAATACATGTTAATACATGTTAATATAATAATTATTATAATAATTAATTATTATTAATATCTGTCAAATCCTGGCTAATTCGTTTCATTTTAATGCAAACACGATCGATCTCGATCATATAGAATCTCATGCAGTTAAACTATTAATTTTATCATATTTTATATATTGTATGATAAAGTCATGTGCCTGGCCACATCAGATTTTTTTAGTGACTACCGTTGTTTTTTTGCCCAATCTCCAGTAGTTCAAAAGTTGGTGCGATTTTTGATGACCTAAAATTAGAAAAACAACACGTAATTAAAATTTCTAATGCGCAATAAACAATTTTTGATTGTATCATTGTCTATCGGTAATTTTTTAGTAGCATATTATTCTATTAAACTAACATCTGTGACATCCAGTGCTTATCACGATACAACATCCCCCTGTAAATTATATTTCCTGGAGATTGGCCAAAAAATATATAGTATGTTTATATGTGCTTTGGCCTAAGCGTTTCTTCCCCTTGTGAGAAATGAACACAAATAGTGGATAAAATTAAGTCCGGTATATAGGGCTAATGAAATAACACGGTCAATACAGTCTTTATCCAATTATACACAATTGATACACAATATCACACTAGAGATCTCTTTCATTTGTCAACCTTTGCCCTCAGTAAATTCAATTAACTCTTGAAAGCATTTTTTTTTATTTTCTAAATTGGTAAATTTGTTAACTATGTTGGGCTTTCAGTATGTAATCGTATTTCTTACTCGCTCTGAGAAATAATCATTAATTAAACGTGTGTACAGTCGTTTAAGAGAATGAAGAATGAACGCCCCCTCGATTTCCATTACTTTTATGAACGTCTCATTCGCATCTGACCTGGCCTGGCGAGTGAACATCGTGGATAGTTGTATAGTAGATTACGTGCAAAATGCATTTACAAAGTGCCGTGTTATCTTTTCTAATATTGTATAGTGCTCCTTGTAAATGCGATACACCTGAATTCAATAGTGTCCCAACGACAGTAAAAACCCATGAGAATTCTACAGTTCTACTGCCATGCTATTTGGACATCGCTAAAAAAGGTAATTGGTATACAGATTACAGGGTGGGAAAAATTTTAACTAAGGAGGCCGTATCTGCAAAATTGTTCAGTTTTTAATTTTTCCGATAAAATCATATGAAAGAATGATTTATTCTGGACCTTTAAATGCCAGAAGTCATAAGAATGTGCGAAATAATTGAATTAGAGCACTTACATCTGCGAATTAGAAGCACAACACGTTGTTAAACTAGTAGTAAGCAGTAGTTAAGCATATTGTGGTTTTAACAAAAAAAATTAAGCACGGCAGTATAGGAGATCTTAGTACATATAAGATATATCCAACATGGGTCAGAGTGTCACGTCAGTTTCTTTACTTTTTGAGAAACTCAATCGTTAAAACTAAAATTAAAAATTGCCTTTTCGATACCTACTTGATATTTGAATATTTTGATCCTTTAATAACATTTGCAGATTCTTCTCATGAAAAAGATATTCTTTATAAATAGTTTTGGGTGTTCAAAAAACGCCACACCCATAGTGACAATATTGATTTAACATGCAAGGAGTTTGGAAATGAAGACTTTATCATTGTTTTACAATTGTCACAGAGACAAATTGCTTTAAATTTATTTGAATGCTCAGGCATCAAATTTGCATGACATGTAGGACATGTAGGCTTGCGATTAAAAATTTCTTAAAATTATGTGCTCGTCAACATGGTGTTAATTTTCCCATTGATCGCAAAAGTAAACGTAATGGTATTTTATGACCTGAACAGTGAAAGTAGAGTCCCCCAACATACATTTTGTCAACTCTTGTTGTTCAATTGGGACGTGATGTTTTTATCTCCAAACAAAGTACATTGAGTTTTTTTTTATTTTTCACAATTTAGAATGTTTTTATTGTCTGGCATTACATAAAAAAATTTTCTAGAGAAGGGCAATTAAAAATTGTTTCGTGAATTTGGAACGTGCATAAAAGTTTTTGAAAGATTGCGCTGAACATGAAGCTGGACTCAAAAGTTTCCTATGATAAGATTTTCGAAGAAGTTGAGTTAAAAATTTTAAAAACTGTGTTTTTAGCACATGAATTTATTGCGGTTGAATACAATGTATTAAAAAAACTTCAGAATATCAGGCCAGCTACAAGTATAAAACCAAGTATAAACCCTTTTGAAGTAACTAGGGCATTGAGAAGTTTATGAAATTTTATCTTCAGCAGTTTCGAAAACCTTACGTGATAGTAAACGGAATCCGAATTCGTGTTTAATACAAAGAAATCTGTAGAAAATGCTTATGCACTTTCTATTCAGAACATTCACGTTTCCCAATTTTCAGGAATTTACATTTGCCTTTACTTCGCGCAAATTATCTTATCTAAAGCCTATTAAAATACATTCGCTATTAAATTTGGAGAACAAATATAATTTAAAATTAATAGTTATTATTAGCCTGTAAAAATATGGTAGCAATCTAGTAGTTTATACTATAAAATTAGCTAATACGTAATATTTTAATACTTTTCTGATCATATCAATCTGATGATTGACAACGACAAAAAGCATTTTCCACTTTTCTACATCCAACTTGAGATTGACGAACGGAAATTAAAAAACCCGTAGGTCTATATACTAGTATATACCCGTAGGTCAGATCCAATCTCAGAATTGTTATTACATTATTATTACTATGTATAAGCTATTCCATTGCATAATATTTAGGATAGCATTCATTCGCCAGTTTGCCGTTTTCAGACAAAATTCAAGATTGACACTCTCTACCTATATGACATTAGCCAACGGGACCAAACTGGATAAAATAAAAATCTATCTGGTATTTAGGTATGATAAGTTCATGATAAAAACATATTTTGGCAAATGTTGGACCCACATGGTCTACAGTGTGTATCACTGTTCCATTAGAAGTATTTGATGTTCCACTATATCTATATATTTGAAAGTTTGGAATCTGGATCTACTCGATCCTAACTTGTAAATGAAAATACTCTTAAGATGACTGCCACTTCCAGTCTACAGGAAGCTGCTATCAACAATGTTATTTTAAATAAAAGTATATAATTTTTATTTTCTCGTTTTAAAATACATCGACATTTATCAAGTGTTCCTATACCTTAATGCCGCAAGATTTTTGTTTATTTGATTTCCTAATTTTATGTTGAAGAAAATTACAAGATCAAACGAACTTACCTAAGTGAAGTTCGATCTTGATTATATGAAGCCTCGTCGAAATAAAAAATACATTGTAGTACCTTCTATTCTTGTACTGAATCACACGTTTAGAGTAAAAAACTGAAAAAACTACCTGCTGCGCCGGCTGCGGGCATATCCCTGATTCACTATTTCATTTCTTCAGAGTCTGGGAAAAAATGGTTGCTGTTACTTAAGGGGCTATTAGGGAGTGGTGGGTGATTATTTACTTCGACGAGGCTTCATATAATCAAGATCGAACTTCACTTAGGTAAGTTCGTTTGATCTTGTAATTATATTACAGCCTCGTCTCATAAATAATACATTGGAGATGTTTAGAGATATAAACAGCAAAATTTTATTTCTCCCACATAAGAAGGTTTGTTTCAACAAACGATAATCCAAATTATTAACTCCAAATTAGCTTCCTATGATCCTAATATAGCTAATATTAAACTATCTTCTACGTATGTTAACATTATTAACTAATTTATTTTTAATTGTTTCGGAAAAAAAGACAAAAAACTGCCGACTATAACTTTTGGTGAGTTATCTAAAATTTACAAAAATATTAGAGTTATCATCCGTCTCCCTGTTAATCTTACTGTAATTAAGCAGTAAGTTCAGCAGCGGGTAATGTGGAGGCGCCTGGTTTGTAATGTGAGACGGAAATGTTTACATCTCAATTCACTTTTATTATTATCATCTAGGAATTTTTGTAATATTTAGTTTTATTACAGTACTGTACACCAGCAGTTACTGCACATATATTGCGATTTTGATGGAAATATGGCAGTTTCAGAGTAGGCCGTCTGATTGGCCCGGATGTTATTATCCGCTTGCCATTTTCTAAGACAATTCCAACAGTTCATTGCTTTTATTATGCAAATAATTACGTCATGTAGTAGCTAGTGCCATCAACACTACAAGTTTGGTGCACAACAGCTCCAATATGTCATGTACATTGTACATACCCTGGGACTATCTCCGATTCCCAGGTAACGTTATATTTTGACAAACTCGGTCGTAACCCAAACGCGCCTTTAATAAAGTTTTGTTAAACCTTCTGCTAATCACCAAGATTTGCAATATGGCTGCTAGTCAAACATTAATTATTCAAAATTCCAAAACAAATACCGTTGGATTCTAACATTGAAACATCGATATCTAAGACGCTCCAGTTGTCCAGCTTTCTACAATGACTTGTACGACAGCTGTGAGGGCCAAAGAAGGACCACTATTCCAATTGACAAGAGCATCAAACCAACAAAACTTTCCGGATATTTCAAGCACAAAATAAAATTCTACAATTTGTGCTCGTCCGAAATACCAAATATGAATTTTTGGCTTTTCAAACTTAACTAACATATCCCCAAAGTAGCAGCTTAACTCCCCTTTTGTACCGTTATATCCCATTCTCGACTGAACTGTGTCTCATGTTTGTCTAAAGATGCCTGTAGTACTAATGCCTGTAAGTAAATATTTTTGCTTTGCACCATATCCAACCTGGCCCCCCTAACTAGATGGTAAAATTACTGTCCCTACAGATGATATAAGATAAGGGTGTTGTATTATCAACACTACATATAATATTACAGTTTGATGTGTTTTTGGAAAACCTACTTAAAAAATAGAGCCAGTAATTCTAAATAAATTTATAGAAAAACTCTGTTCTAATTTTTCTCAGTCTTCCAATACCCCATCCGATTTTATAACGCATCTGAATAATATGAAGTTTTATGGATTTTTTCGAATTGTTTTGGGGATATTCTGTACCCACTAATGACGCCTTTCGAAAGATTATCAGAGATGTTTATTACAGCATTATAAATCATTATAAAGCCTCAATTTAACAAAATTCAATCGAAAGGTTTCATAAAGAGTCATCATAGCGTCCAGCGGCACCGGCTGAAGTCTTTACACCTAAGAATCTTGTAAATTCACTTATTTTGCACATATTTATTTCTTGAGTGTGTTACGGTAAGACAAAATTCCCCCATATATTTTTTTTTGTGGGAATGAAATTGCTATTGTAACGGAATTACAAATGCAACCTAAAAATATTTCTTCCTTAGTGCATAATATACACTGTGTAGTTTACGTTTATGATAGTTAATTCCATATCTCAAATATTCTAGCAGTTTAATTGTATCGTTAACCTTTTCTGACAATTCTTTGCTGTTTTATTTTATAGCTGAAAATCATTCAGGTAACTAACAGGCACAAAAAAAAATTCTAATCTTTCGGCACCGTTTCACTATTTTGATAAAATAATAGGTAAGCAGAGGCTAATATAAGCGGCATACAATGACATTGATAAGGTACATTGTTAAATTTAAATCTACATATTTTTTATCCGATTCTCCTACAGCGACTGGTAAATAGGTGTCTAAAGTTGCCATTTAGTAATTTTTACCAATTCAATAAAAACTGAGAATGACAGCTCAGTTTGTTAGAGCATTGCGCTAGCTACGCAATAGTCCCCGAGTAATTTCCAGGTTATCGCTGTAATCTATTTAAAATCTTCATCCCTCCGGAATATCACCATCTTTTATATACTTGAGAATAGTTAATATTAACCAATTCTACCCTTGTAGGCACAATATTTTGGACGGGACATGTTACAAAACCAAATTTACCCAACATCCGAGCTAATTTTCGATCTTAATTTTAGTAACGGTACATCAACTACTGTAAGAAAAGCTCAAAGTCTAGCAGTTTTTCAAACCTGTACATTTACTTAATGTTCTTCGCCCCTATCCGTTCATTGCGTTGGGTGCGACCTGTAGCCTGCGTAGGTACTGGTTCTTGTGTAGAGAGTCTGATTGTTCACGCTGTTCGCTCTGATCTGGTCCTTTAGACTTTGTCTGAGACCCTGAGACCCTTGATATTTAACTTCTTTTACCATTCCTTTCATACTAATTTTTGGTATTCTTAGGTGAAAAAGTCACGTCAAATTACCATTAATTTGTGGGGGCTTTCATTATGGCCACATTAAAACCCTTGCTTAAATTGTAAGCCGCAAGCTCCCGTCTGATTTAGTTTTTGAATCGCTCAAACCCTTTATAAATCGTTGAGTGGATTCAACACCCTCTCCTTTTGCAACCTTGCTGTTAACACCCTACATATAGCTGAACAGAGTTGTCTCCACTTTGAGTCAAATTAGATTGTCATCTATTGTCTCATTTGATATGAACTCGCGAGATTCCAGCAGTAGCTACTGGATTTAGCTTTGAGCCCGCGGTAACTGACACCTACTAGTAGGCGCCATTAGTACCTGCGACAATATTTCTTCTTCCATATATACCTCCTCTTTTGTTTGGAAAAACAATTATAATAGCGGATTGTATTATTCATGCAAACAAATGCGTTTTAAAAAAACGTGAGTATTTTTAATAATAATAATAAACTTTATTTAAATAGGAGAGACTAATAAAAATAAAACTCAGAAATACAAACAATACAATAACAATTGCACAGAAAGCATTTAACACAGATACATCATCACATATACAATAAGTTAAGATAACCTACAACAGCTCTACAATAGACATTTTTTGAGTTCTTTTTTAAACAAACCTAAGCTATTTAATTCTTTGATAGCAGATGGCAAATGATTATATTTGACAATTCCTCTATGAACCAACGTATTCATTCCTCTCCGGGTTCTGCTTGGTAACACGTGTATATCATTTCGGCACCTAGTCATATACGAATGAATTTCACTGTTATAACTTATCAAACTTGTAAGATAATTTGGTGCTAGGCCCTTAACAATTTTAAAAACAAAAACCAACGTCAGGTACTCTAACCGATTTGCGACTGACTGCCAATTGAGTGTTATATGTGTATTTGTTATATGTAATTATATATATAGTTATATGTATTTGTTATATGTAAATAATATCATAACATATACTCGTATAATATGAGCAAATAAGCTAATTCCCAACTATGCTGTCACAAGCAAGCTTCTATTATAATCATAACGTATTATATTTTATTCTTAACTTTACATCAAAGATATGTTATATATTCTTGTCCCTTTTTCTATTCGGTTATATATTGTACATAAATATATGATGAGCATTACTATCACAAGCAAGCTATTTGGAAACTATGCTGTCATAAGCATATTACGGCTACTTTATTGGACGTCTGTGTTCACAAACACAGCCCTATATTATGATATATACAAAAACAGTCCATGCTGTCACAAGCAGGTTTATAATATCTAATGATAATCTATTATTCAATATATATATATATATATATATATATGAATATTAATTATGAGCATTGATATCACAAGTAAGCTATTTGTCAACTATGCTGTCACAAGCAGGTTTATATTGCGGCAAGTATATTGCCGGACTTTGTTCACACACAAGGCAATATATTATGAGCATTGCTATCACAACCAAACTAATTGCACACTATGCTGTCACAAGCAGGTTTATACTATTGTCTACGATAATATGTTATACAATATATATGTAAATACCTATATATTATCAGCATTGCTATCACATGCAAGCTAAGTGCACACCATGCTGTCACAAGCAGGTTTATATTATCTACGATAATATATTATATTATACACATATATAATATTGCTCTCCCAAGCAAGCTAATTACCAACCATGCTGTCACCAGCAAATTTTTATTATCTAATGATAATTTATTATATTATATACATACCTTATAATATTGCTATCACAAGCAAGGTAATTGCCAACTATACTGTCACAAGCACGTTCTTCTTATCTAAGGATAAGATATTGTATTATATACCTATAATACGGGCATTGCTAACATAAGCAAGCTAATTGCAAACTATTGCAAATACTGCTGTCACAAGCAAGTTTTTCTTATCTAAAGATAAGATATTGTATTATATACCTATAATACGAGCATTGCTAACATAAGCAAGCTAATTGCAAACTATTGCAAATACTGCTGTCACAAGCAAGTTTTTCTTATCTAATGATAAGATATTGTATTATATACCTATAATACGAGCATTGCTAACATAAGCAAGCTAATTGCAAACTATTGCAAATACTGCTGTCACAAGCGGGTTTTAAAATTATCTACTGATAATTTGTATTCTATTGACGGTCTTGTGTTCACAACCAAGTCCATTCTTGCTCTGACCTCTTCGCCCTCTGAGTTGGAAAATGCCGTTTCCTTTTTCTTTCCATTGAATTTTGGCAGCTTCTTCTTTAACTTTAAAAATTTTCGGTCCATCGAACAGTCACTGTCACTATCGTTCCTATGCCGTTTTTGAGATTATTTAGGCATTTTAAATACAGTAGATTGTATTAAATTATATTAAATATAATTATATTAAATACGCACTGTGCGAAACGATACGTACGATTCAGCACACGAACGAAGAAATGAAATAGTGAATCAGGCATATGCGCGCAGCCAGCGCAGCAGGTAGTTTTTTTAGTTTTTTACTCTAAACGTGTGATTCAGTACAAGAATAGAATATATATATATATATATATATATATATATATATATATATATATATATATATATATATATATATATATATATATATATATATATATATATATATATAATGTATTATTTATGAGACGAGGCTGTAATATAATGAGGTACAAACTGCTGGCACGTTGGATTGGTATTTCTTATGCCCTGTTGCCTGATCTGGCAAAAGAAATTTTCCAATGGGTCCTGGTTGAATGACCTTGTCGGGAACGATTCACAAACGATGGAGGCGTTCTGCTAATTTCTGAAAACCTTTTATTGTAAATATAAAGTTTTTCAAGTGGAGGAGATACAGCGGTCAGATACTTCATAGTCTGAAGAGTTTGTAATATAATAATATTTAACGTCAGTATATCTTATACAGGATGCAGTGTTTGGTTTTTAAACTTCAAATAATCATGAAATTCCACACCAGGAGAAGAACAACTTTTGAAAATAAAAAAATTTGTTGTTTACCTGAATTAAATCAAATAAAACTTAATTTCAATTCAAAACAACAAACACATACTGTGCAAATAAGACTGATAACACTGATTTTATCACCGGAGATTTTTGTTGTTAATGATGTCACGAAATTTGGATGTGTTTTAAAACTTTACAATTGTCCATACTTCAAACAGGGTTGCTATTTATTTATATATTGCATTTCTTTTATAGGACCCTCCACTTTGTGGTCTTGTGGTCTTGTGGAGGCTCATATTGTTATTTGGGACCTTTTCATTAGCGATTAGCAGTTATGAGCTAAAGTACCACAATTTGGTATATGACAGAAAAATGCCAACCAATTTGTGTAAAAGTTTTTTGTAGTAAAGATATGTAATTGTTACCGCAATACAATTTTTCTAATATAACTTTTACAAATAATTTTTCCGTAGGTTTTCCTAGAAATGTACCTCATTTGTATCGATTATTATCTACATAGACAGATAACACAAATATTGTGATGTAGAGCTTTTTTTTACGGAACATGAAAAGGGATTATTTTGTATTATTTACTGTAAAAAATATGGTAGCAATCCAGTAGTTTATACTATAAAATTAGCTAATACGTAATATTTCAATACTTTTCTGATCATATCAATCTGATGATTGACAACGACAAAAAACATTTTCCACTTTTCTACATCCAACTTGAGATTGACGAACGGAAATTAAAAAAAACCCGTAGGTCTATATACTAGTATATACCCGTAGGTCAGATACAATCTCAGAATTGTTATTACATTATTATTACTATGTATAAGCTATTCCATTGCTTAACATTTATGATAGCATTCATTCGCCAGTTTGGCGTTTTCAGACAAAATTCAAGATTTAAGAGTGAATATGTGATGTTCGTCTTGACACTCTCTACCTATATGACATTTGCCAACGGGACCAAACTGGATAAAATAAAAATCTGTCTGGTATTTAGGTATGATAATTTCATGATAAAAACATATTTTGGCAAATGTTGGACCCACATGGTATACAGTGTGTATCACTGTTCCATTAGAAGTATTTGATGTTCCACTATATCTATATATTTGAAAGTTTGGAATCTGGATCTACTCGATCCTAACTTGTAAATGAAAATACTCTTAAGATGACTGCCAGTTCCAGTCTACAGGAAGCTGCTATCAACAATGTTATTTTAAATGAAAGTATATAATTTTTATTTTCTCGTTTTAAAATACATCGACATTTATCAAGTGTTCCTATACCTTAATGTCGCAAGATTTGAGTTTATTTGATTTTCCTAATTTTATGTTGAAGAAAATAGTACTTAACGTCAGTATATCTTATACAGGATGTAGTGTTTGGTTTTTAAACTTCAAATAATCATGAAATTCCACACCGGGAGAAGAACAACTTTTGAAAATAAAAAAATGTGTTGTTTACCTGAATTAAATCAAATAAAACTTAATTTCAATTCAAAACAACAAACACATACTGTGCAAATAAGACGCGAGAACACTGATTTTATCACCAGAGATTTTTGTTTTTAATGTTGTCACGAAATTTGGATGTGTTTTAAAACTTTACAATTGTCCATACTTCAAACAGGGTTGCTATTTATTTATATATTGCATTTCTTTTATAGGAGCCTCCACGTTGTGGTCTTGTGGTCTTGTGGAGGCTCATATTGTTATTTGGGACCTTTTCATTAGCGATTGGCAGTTATGAGCTAAAGTACCACAATTTGGTATGACAGAAAAATGCCAACCAATTTGTGTAAAAGTTTTTTGTAGTAAAGATATGTAATTGTTACCGCAATACAATTTTTCTAATATAACTTTTACAAATAATTTTTCCCTAGCTTTTCCTAGAAATGTACCTCATCTACATAGACACAAATATTGTGATTTAGAGGTTTTTTTTACGGAACATGAAAAGGGATTATTTTGTATTATTTACCTACTTTTTGATGTATCGAATAAAGTTATACAACAGTTTTTTAAAAAGTTATGAACATATCTCGTTAGCAACAATCTTTGGCGGTCGACACACAATATTGTTACAATATAATTATCCGTTAGTAACCATTTAACACCAATTTAGGGGTTGTACAACCCCTAAATTATAAATTCCCCTAAAATTATATTATACAAATTATTATTATTCAGGGGTTGCTAACAACTCTAAAATAGTAATAATTTGTATGTCTCACAATTTGCTATTGTAGATGAATAAAAAAGATTTACTATTTCTTGGTAAGTCTGTATTTTACCTATCACCAAAATAAGGTAAGCGTTCAGCGAAGGCAACCGTTGTTCAACATATGCACAACCATCTCGGCGGAAAATTAATGTATTGAGTTGTCAGCAACCTATTCTAACCCCAAAACGAGAACATATGTGTGACATTTGCACACTTTGCTTATGGCAGCAAACACATTTGGCATTCGTGTCAAATAGTTCATTGAGTATTCACTCAACTATTTGACACAAACCTAAACGCGTTTGCGCCGACTCAACGGTTGTGTTCGCTGAACGCTCCCAATGCCTGTAATATTCACTGACACATGTGTATCTCATGTGCTTTCTACAAGTTTGACAATAATAATTGTTCCTAGATGGCGACAGGTCCCGGTCGATCTGTTGATCTGCGTGATTTGTTACCTACTCTTGTTCATCATCTTGTTCAAAACCAGCATTTAATTATTTAATAAAAAGTTAAGGAACCCTAGTATGAAACGATAGAGAGCAAGTTTTGTTTCGTATGGTGTATCAAAATGTACAGGCTCTAAATAGTTTGAAGTTTTAAAATGTGCCATTGAAGTTCCAAATTTGGCACATTCTGTATATATCAAATGATGTATAAAAAGTATCTGATTCTGTTTAAAAGAACCAAGTTCATATCATGGCCTCGCTTGCAGATGTACCAACTACAATTATTCTTTTTTATCATCAACCTGATAGGTACTAGTAGTGTTCCTACAGGTCTACATTTGTAAAGGTATCACATAATACATATAGGCAACCAAATACACATTCATACGACACCTCCCCCGTGTTATAAAAATTAAAACTATACAATCATGTTTAACTTATCATTAATAAGTAATTACATAACGTAATAATTCTTATAATACACGACAAAGTAACTGAAATTATATTGACCATACACATACATATACATTATACATATAAGAATACACACAAGAATATGCACATATCTTAGTTTATTATAACATTAGAAATTCCTAATTAGTTTTATGAAACTTGAAACACTAATAACATTTAATAATTTACTAATATTACTAATATTAATTATACTAATTTATAAAATATTAAATTTTTATACGGAAATTATATTGACCATATACATATACAGGTAAGAACACAAAAAACATATTCACTTTCAAATTAAAAAATATTTCCTACTAAATACTAATAATTAACAAAATATTATATTATAACATTATTGTTATATATTTTTAATTTCCAAGCATATATCTTTCCTGAGGTCGAACGGTATGACCTGATCTGGTTACATATTCGGTATTATTTTGTCTGTAGGCGGAGTTTCAGGATTATTAATAGTTGAGACTTCTGGTGTAGTATTGTCTGAACCCACTAAATATGAAATATTGCGACTCATCTCTGTAATATTGTAAGAAAGTAACTTGTATAAATGTATTTGTCATGTTATTACCATGTTTTATTCCCAATATAATATTTCATTGACAACATCTTAGCAATATAAATGCAACAAATTTCTACAATCTCGAAACAACAGTTGTTTGGCGACATTTTATGTACAGAAATGCAACATGTTTCTACAACCTCGAGGAAACGTTTTATTGACGTTTTATGTTTTCAATCTCGAGACAAGGTTTCACTGCAACATTTTCTCTACATAAATGCATAAAATCGTATGTTTACAATATGGATATAATATAACATTAAAACGTTTTATTTACATAAATGCAATATACCGGGTGATTCAATTTCGAGCATCACCAAGGGGATCTTATTAGTGGATATAGAGCCTATGTTTAAATTTGGCAAAGTTTCGAATTTTTGTGCTAATCAATTATCTGAAAAGAAATTTAAGCTATCATTTTTCATATTGAATATATCCACAAAAACCGAAATGTTAAGATATCGTTTTTTTTTTTATTCAAAACCAAATGTAGCTAGACATTTGAAACAAAAACATTCTACAGGTACATTTTAACAAGGAATGTAGTGTCATTTTTTAATTTGAAATAACATAAAAGGTGGCGGCGTAACCGTGGAAAACTTTTGCTTTTCTTATGGGGACCATGTTGAATTTTGGCATTTTCCGATAGTCGTGTTTTTTCTCATTTTCGCAATGTATAACGTGTCTTTTTTTAAATAAGGGTGTTATAATCAAAAAATCTGATGTGGCCAGGCACATGACTTTATCATACAATATATAAAATTAATAGCTTAGCTGCATGAGAATCTATTTTATTGAGATAAATCGTAGGTATTGTCAAAGCATCAGCACTTGACACTACCTACACTACGTCATTAGAATAATTGTTATTTATGTCACAAGTGCCGAAAGTACGGAATAGCGCGGCGACCGGTGATGCGGGGCGTCACCGAAGGCGAAGCGTCGCCGTCGCATGTGAGCGAGTCGCGCTATGTAGTTTTCGGCAGGAGTGACATCAACGTTTTTTGTGTTGCTTTTTGAGAAATACGTACTTACAAAAAATTAAAGATGGTTATATTTCTGGATAGGAAATGTTAGGTTGATACCACAGCATACTGCGTATGATAAAGTAAAAAATCTGATGTGGCCAGGCACATAACTTTATCATACAATATATAAAATTAATAGTTTACCTGCATGAGAATCTATGTTATTGAGATAAATCGTAGGTATTGTCAAATCATCAGCATTTTTTTATATTTCTGTATAGGAAATGTTAATTTGGTACCACTTTGACGAAACGTCAAGTTTAAAAAGCTAATTCAAATTCTGACAACATACTAAAATAAAACTACGCTCATCGCTATACTTTATTTATAATTTTCTCAATTGATCGTTTTTAGAATTAGATATAAAGACGGGTTGATATTTCTTATCAACAAATAATCAAATTGGTGACCTCATTTTATTTGAAATTTGTATTTGTACTTTGACGCACTAGAGCGGCAACGTTCCACAGCGGTACTCCAACCTCTGATGAAATCAGCTGTTTTCGAGTGACAGCACAAAAAAATATTTGTCAAAATTCTGGCTACTATGTACTTAGTTTCATATCAATGCAGATGCGACCGATATCGATCAAACAGAATTTGCTCTTGCAGCTAAACTATTAATTTTACCAAAAAATGTCATAGGCATAAATTATTCAAAATTTCCTCTACTTTAATTTATTATTTAACTATTTTGACGAAATTACAGAAATGGCGGCTCATTTGCAAAATCCTTGAAAAAGGCTTAGAATAAACTACCAGTTCTTTTGGACCCTTTTGAACCAAAAGCTTTTCGGCTCTAAGTTAGGTCATGAAACTTCTAAATATGAACTTTCGTCCCGATACCTTTAGTAGTTTCTCCGGAATCGTCGCCACAAAAATCATTTACACACACACACGCACACACACAAACACAGACATTTTTTTGTACCTTGGTAAAAAATGTTCAGGGGACCCGAAAAGACCTATTTCCGCTAAAATCTGAAATTTTTTTTTCGGCATGATTACAATACTTTAGCATACTGCGTATGATAAAGTAAAAATTGAGATTTTAGCGGAAATAGGTCTTTTTGGGTTCCCTGAACATTTTTGACCAAGGTACAAAAAAATGTCTGTGTGTGTGTGTGTGTGTGTGTGTGTGTGTGTGTGTGTGTGTGTGTGTGTGTGTGTGTATGTATGTCTGTGTGTAAACGATTTTTGTGGCGACGATTCCGGAGAAACTACTAAAGGTATCGGAACGAAAGTTCATATTTAGAAGTTTTGTTACCAAACTTAGAGCTGAAAAGCTTTTGGTTGAAAGGGGTCCAAAGAAACTGGTACTTTATTCTAAGCCTTTTTGAAGGATTTTGCAAATGAGCCGCCATTTCTGTAATTTCGACAAAATAGTTAATTAATAAATTAAAGTAGAGGAAATTTTGAATAATTTATGCCTATGACATTTTTTGGTAAAATTAATAGTTTAGCTTCAAGAGCAAATTCTATTTGATCGAGATCGGTCGCACCTGCATTGATATGAAATTACATAGTAGCCAGGATTTTGACAAATATTTTTTTGTGTTGTCACATTCGAAAACAGCTGATCTCATCAGAGGTTGGAGAACCACTATGGAACGTTGCCGCTGTAGTGCGGCAAATTATAAAATACAAATTTCAAATAAAATAAGATCACCAATTTGATTGTTTGTTGATAGGAAATATCAACCCGTCTTTATATATAATTCTAAAAACGATAAATTGCGAAAATTATAAATAAAGTATAGCGATGAGTGTAGTTTTATTTTAGTATGTTGGTAGGGATGTGTCATGAACAAATATAAATCTGTCAGAATTTGAATTACCTTTTTAAGGTGCGTTTTCATTAGTGATAATGGCAGTGGTAGCAGACGCCGTTATAGTATTTCCAATAGAACATTGCTAGTGACTCATGTTTATGTACATGCAAACTAATATGAGTCATTATCACGATATGTAAGAAATACTATAATTTCGTATTCTACCACCGCCATTAGCTACCATTACCTACCAATCGGAACGCACCTTTAAACTTGACGTTTCGTCAAAGTGGTACCAAACTAGCATTTACTATACAGAAATCATTTATTTATTTTTTTAAATACGTATTTCTTAAAAAGCAACACAATAAACGTTGATGTCGCTCCTGCCAAAAACTAGATAGCGCGACTCGCTCACATGCTACGGCGACACTCCGCCTTCGGTGACGCGCCGCATCACCGCTCGTCGCGCTATTTCGTACTTTCGGCATTTGTGACATAAATAACTTTATTCTAATGACGTAGTGTAGGTAGTGTCAAATGCTGATGCTTTGACAATACCTACGATTTATCTCAATAGAATAGATTTTCATGTAGCTAAACTATTAATTTTATATATTGTATGATAAAGTCATGTGCCTGGCCACATCAGATTTTTTTTGTTGCCGTGAGCGTTGGCTGAGGGTTGGGGTGCCCTAGCACTGCAGCCATGTGGCTTGTTGTACTGCCGCCGCCCAGGTAGTTAATCGAAGATCTTCGTCCAGTTAATAAGGCTGAGGAGTCTTCCGATTAAATTTTCTTTTGGGAAGTTGGTTGAGGGGTTTCCTCTTCCAAGGTTTGCTTCCCTCCAGGAGGTCAATGCTAAGCATTCGAATAGAACATGAGAGGCGTCTTCCTCCTCTTCGTTGCAGAGTCTGCACACAGGTTCTTCTTTCAGAATTTGTAGGGTGTGCAGGTGCTTCCTGAGGCTCCAGTCACCATCCTTAGGTTATTCCTACTGAGTTTGATCACTTCAGCGGCTATATGTCTTGAGGGTTTTTTCAACAGTATCTTACTATGTCTGTGCCCTGTCAAGTTTTCCCAGCGTTCGATGTGTTTCCTGATAGCCCACTCTCGCACGTCTGATTTGATCACACACTTTGATATGCCTATCATTGGTTCCGGTCCAATGCATGGTCTACTTGATCCCTTTTTAGCCAGTTTGTCGGCTTTTTCATTGCCTCTCTCCCCTTTATGTCCTGGCATCCACTGTAGGGTTACAGTGTTTGCTTCTGCCAGTCTTGTTAGGTTTTGGAGGCATTCCCAGGTGATTCTGGATTGGATTTTGTAGCTGTTCAGCGCCGTAAGGGCTGTTTGGCTGTCGGAGTATATTAGGATGTTTTGCCTTTTGTACCTCCTTTGTAAGTTTTCCAATGCGCATTGGTTTATCGCAAAGATCTCGGTCTGGTATGCTGTTGCCAGCGCCCCCAAGGAGAGACTTATCTCACATCTGGGGGATAGACTGTATATCCCTGCGCCCGATCCATCTACCCTTTTGGACCCGTCTGTGTACCAGGTCAGGGTTCCTGTTTTTTTGTGTTTTCTCCTTGTTCCCTTCCAATTTTTATTTGGAAGGTCTTATCCAGGGAGTATTGTGGTGTCATGCAATCGCTTCCCATATTTAA
This sequence comes from Melinopterus prodromus, assembly GCA_964023965.1. Lineage (NCBI taxonomy): Eukaryota > Metazoa > Arthropoda > Insecta > Coleoptera > Scarabaeidae > Melinopterus > Melinopterus prodromus. The sequence goes on from OZ030390.1 coordinate 53,864,725, forward strand.
TGTTGGTTTTGCGATTGTTTGAACAATTCTGGAGTGTTTCCCATTTGGGTGCCAATTACCGTTCAGTTGTAGCCTATATAAGCCCCTAGCCTCGCTTCCACCTTAATGATGATGTCCAGTGGTTGGAGGTTTAGCAGGGTTTTCATAGAGGCCGTCGGTGTACTGCCCATGGCGCCAGTTATGCATAGGCATGCTAGCCGCTGTACTCTCGAGAGAGCTGTCTGGGCAGTATTCTGTTCTACTTTTGGCCACCAGACGGTGCATCCGTAGGTGATCATGGGTTTTACTACCGCGTTATAAAGCCATAGCATCATTTCCGGTTTGAGTCCCCATGTCTTTCCGAGTGCCTGTTTGGTTGTCATTAAGATCCTTTTGGCTCTGTCGGTTATGTGTTTGAGTTGTCGGTTCCAAGTGAGTTTTGAGTCCAGGTATATCCCTAGGAATTTAACCTCATTGGTAAGTTGGAGTGACTGGTTAAAGAAGGAAGGAGGTTTCAGCCCTTCCGTTTTCCTTCTCTTCGTAAAAGCAATCAGTGCGGTTTTGGCTGGGTTTACGTTCAATCCCACTTTCCCGCACCAGGTTTCTACCTTTTTTAGGGCGCTGGTCATGAGCCCTGATATCGTAGATGGATGCTTTCCCTTGATGAGAATAACGATGTCATCCGCATACCCTTGGGCGTAGTATCCATTATCGTTTAGTAGCCTTAGAAGCTCATCCACGACCATATCCCAGAGTAAGGGAGATAGAACTCCTCCTTGTGGGCATCCCCCCTTGGCCATTATGGTCAGGGTTTCATTGTATTGTTTTGTCGTGACTTTTCTGTCAGTTAGCATGGATTCTAGCCACTGACTTATCGTGGGTTCTACTCCATGGTCATTGACAGCTCGGACAATGGTACTGATTGAGGTATTGTCAAAAGCCCCCTCGATGTCCAGGAAGATAGCCAGTGCCACTTCTTGGTTGTTCAGCGAATGCTCTATCCTTGTCACCAGCTGGTGTAGGGCGGAGTCGCATGATTTTCCTGCTTGAAAGGCGTGTTGATAGGGGTGCAGTGGCCTAGCGGTGAGCGAGGTTTCCCTGATGTGCCTTTCAATTAACTTCTCCATCCTCTTTAGTAAGAACGACGTGAGACAGATTGGTCTGTAGCCCTTGGGCTGAGCGAGGTCCTTTCCCGGTTTTGGTATAAAGACCACTTTTACCTTTTTCCAGGGTTCTGGGACGTATTTCAATGCCAGGCTTCCCCTGAAGAGTCGGCATGGGACTGGTGGTAGGTGGTAGAGCCCGTGCTGGAGTAGCGCCGGATATATCCCATCTTGTCTAGGTGATTTGAACCCATTAAATGTTCCAATGGCCCATTTGATACGTTCAGGAGTTATGCACTTTTTTGAGAGTTCCCAGTCTCCTTGTACCTTCCCTTGATCAGGGTTTGTGTGGTCAGGGATTGTGTTTGACTCTTCTGTTGATATTATTACAGATTTTGGGAAATGGGTTTGCATGAGTAGCTCTGCTGTTTCCCTTTCTGTTTCAGTGAATTTACCATCAGGCTTCCTGATGGTACCTCCAGGGTTAGAAGGGGTTTTCGCCAAGATTCTATTGAGTTTTGCTCCATCGGATATCTGGTTGATCTCCGAGCAGAACGCCCTCCATGATTCCCGGCGTGCCCTTCTTATCTCCTTGCTATATTCCAGTGTTTTGGAGTATTCCTCCCACTTACCGGTCTTCTTCGCTCTGTTATACAGCTTGCGTGTTTTACTTCTCAGTTGCTCGAGGGTTTCGGTCCACCAGTTTTGTATTTTTCCGGTGGGTTTCCTCGTTACCGGACAGTTGTTATGGTAAGAGGTTATAATGGCCTCTTGTATTTGTTCAGCAGCAAGCTCCACGTCTAGACGTGTTTTAATGTTATCTTTAACGCTCAGTAGCTGTGTTTTAAGGTTTTCCTTATATTTTTCCCAGCAAGTTTTCCGTGGGTTCCGGTACGTTACTGCCACTGCTCGGGGTTTGCCGAGTTCTATGACAATGTACCGGTGGTCGGAGAGAGATGGCTCGTCCGACACATACCACTTCACAACTTTGGAGGTTACACTTCGCGACGCGATTGTTATGTCAAGCACTTCGGAGCGCATTGGGGTTACAAAAGTGGGTTCCCGCCCTCAATTTAGAATTTCAAGGTCTGACGACATAAAATAGTCTAAAAGGGACTCACCTCTTTTGTTGGTGTTGGTACTACCCCAGAGTTCATGGTGAGCATTGGCGTCCGCACCGATGAGGATCTGCAGTCTCTTGGTCCTGCCGAAGGTTACCAGTTCCTCCAGTTCTTTCGAGGGAGGCGGCTGGATTGAGTCATAGGGTAGGTAAGCTGAGGTTATGTCTACCTCGAGACTTGTACCGTCCCCTATGTATTTTACTTTGGCTGCAGCTAGGTCTGCATTTTAAAAGTGGGTAAATCATTCTTTGCATAAGTGCATGTCCTGATTTTTCAGAGTTTGAACTGTATATTAGCTTACCTCTGGTGTTACCCAGTCCTTTAACAACTCCCTTGTGTTGCCAGGGTTCTTGTATACAGGCCAGGTCAAAGTTCCCTGTGTCCAAGAGTCTGCACAGGGATGCGGTAGCTGCTTTGGAGTGATGAAGGTTAATCTGTAGTACCTTCACCATGCTCCTGAGACTGCGGCTTCTTTCCGAGGATCTTGAAGGTTAGCTGGTGGAAGCCAAGGTAGGCTTTAAATCCTACCTTCTCCAGTGCCTTCGTTGACGCCTCGTCAATGTAGAGGAGTTTGTCCTTTCTCCTCTTCGTGTCGACTGACGACTCTCCACTGTGCTGTGTCCAGCCCCATGTTCTGGGTTTTCAGCAGGTCGATTAAGTCCTCCGTCTTTTTTGCCTCAATCAGGTCTGTTTTAGGAATCCAGACCGTGACCTTGGTGGTTTTTACAACCTCTCTGGCAGTTCCGGTGCGCAGAGCGGCACCCTCCCAGGGTTTTGTGGTGGCAATTCTTTCCTCCAGCCACTTCCTTGAAATTTCGTTGGCACATGTTATGTACACAACCCCTTTCTCGGAGTAGCTGTTGGTAAATTGAGGTCCTTTGGAAGGTTCGCACTTCCACACCTCGTTTAGAATGCTCCTCTGGACGTCTTTGCATTGCTGCTCGGTCAGGAGTTCTTCTGGGAAGCGTTCAGCAACCACGGCCATCTTAAGGCCTAACACCGCCTGACTAAAGGTCTCCCCAGCAGAAGTGCTGGGTCTCACCTCCGTCGGACTGGCGTTTCTGCGAAGCTTTTTGCTCGGGGTTTCTTGGACCCTCCTGTCGATGGCGTGCTCACTGCTGATCTGTGCCTTTTTCCAGGGGTTGCCAGCTGGGTTGATGGTCCGGCTTGGACTTTCTGTCCTTCCTTATGACCCCCGCCAGTTTTCTCCTGTTGTTTCTCCGGTCTCGGTCTAGGCTTTCTGGGTCTTATTACTTCCCCACGAGCCTTGGCCGCCTAAATGGCTACCTTCCTGCGTTGAGCGCCGGAAAGGTTCGAACCGGGAGGCTTTGGTTCTAGCCGGAGTTCGCGTACTCCAGTTGTCGCCTCTTTTACCGCCGTTCCAGGGCTTGTGGTTTTGGCACTTCCTTGGGGGCTTTGGTCGCTGGATTGGGGTGACGCAGTTTGGATTAGATCCACCTCCATCTTCCCCGCCTCAGCGTTGGTGTTTTTCGGGGTTTCTTCTTGGTGAAGTTCCCCGGTTTGGTTTTTTGTGTTTGTTTGGTCCATAATTGTTCCCACGAGTACCGGGTGTTTGAAGACCGACACCGTCAGTGACCCGAATAACGGTGCGGGGCTAGGTACTCCAAGGGGGCGCCTGGTTCCTTGGAGGCTCCGTATGAGACACCCTTATACCGCGGGTGCCATTAGCTCATCAACACGGGTCGCATAACATCTTAAGCTGGGGTTGAGGGGGGATAGTGGGGAGGGTAGAGAGATGAGCACGGATTGTGGAGAGTGCCCATCCCAGCTTGGGAAACCTATGCACGCCACGCACAACTCACTAGAAGTGAGATCCCTGGGTCGAGATCGTTAGCTTCAGGCGCCAACTCAGCCCCGCCACCGGGGGAGGCCCCGTTGACTTGGCCGGGCAGACATCTATACTAGAGCCCCTCCACCACATCAAGGTGATCTCTGCTTTTTATTGCTGTTTATCGTGTTTATCAAGTAACCAACTGCAGCTTGGTTACAGACCGCCAGCGCCGGACGACCAAGAGTGCTTTCGATTAGAAACGATCAGATTGTAAAAGAAGCAAGTTTATACAACATAAAGATTATTTTTTAAGTAAATGTTCAAATTGGCCGCTATTTTCTTGAAGGCATAAAAGCGTGCCCGCCTTTCTACATGTTGTTGTGCATTTGTTATTCGATCCCGCAGATCGTCGATATTTCTGCGAGTATCGTGATAAATTTCGTTGTTCACAGTTCCCCAAAGAAAATAGTCCAGAGGACTTAAATCAGGGGATCGACCACTCTCCACTACTACCAATCCGGCGATTTGGAAATTGTTGATTTAAATAATTTCGTACAATTGCAAAGTTTGACTTGTGTGGGGTTTTTACGGTTTCAATTTCATTGTTCGTAATGGTCTGCAAACACGTGTTTGCGGCAAATTCCAAATTAAGGGCTCTTTCCTGCTTAGAAATCCGAGGATCGTCATCTATCTAAAAACCAGTAGTTGAAGCATTACAAATTATGGCAATTTAACGTTTACCATTTCTAAAATACCTCTTTGATCAGTTTCAACATTTCCATGAGGCATTGCAGGGTTTACTAAACGACCCATGGTCCGCTAAATTTCCGTCCAATGTTAAGAATATTGTACGATGCGACAATTCTAAGAGAACAATAACAATGGCTTATTATATCACGCTTTTCGTTATTGGTAAACGGCATTTTACATCCACAATCAACCACAATTAAGGTTTATTTGGTTTAATGGCAAACCTAACGCTGAGGGCGCCGCTTGATCCAAGTGCATTTTGTTGGCGTTGCTTGGCTACGAATCCGGCGGTCTGTAACCAAGGTCCAGTTTACCTGAAGGTTTTTTGATTATTACACCCTTATTTAAAAAAATAATGGTAACATGTTATACATTGCGGCAATGAGAAAAAACACGACTATCGGAAAATGCCAAAATACAACATGGCGCCAATAAGAAAAACAAAAGTTGGCCATGGTTACTCCGTATCTTCAAAATGAAAAATGATAGCTTAAATTTCTTTTCAGATAATTGATGAGCACAAAAATACGAAACTTTGCCAAATTTAAACATAGGCTCTATCTCCACTAATAAGCGAGATCCCCATGGTGAGCCTCGAAATTGAATCACCCGGTATAGTGTGTCTCACGGGACGTTGGATTGTATGGGTACTTTTGCTATTATTAGAGATAGAAAGTTGGTTAAATGGACAACCTAGCGCGTATTTATGTGCTCTTTCATAGTCTGTTCAGAAAACATTTGAATTCCGAATGGTTTCCACGCTATTTTGAAAAACCCAAAAATTTATTTTTTTAATTATGGTCTTAACTTCTTTATTTGTGATACCATCGAAAAGGCGTTTTAACAATATTAAGGCACTTTTTTATCTACAATTTTATTTAATTTAATCAGTTTAAATTTTTTTCGCCTATGAATTCGTCAGAAACAACCGAAACTTTTGTTTTTCCAATGTGGCATACATTGGTTTAATACATGTTTGGATTCAGGATTTTTTTCTGAGTAATTTGGTATGCCACATGCCATATTTTTAACACAATAAGATAATAGAATTGACTAAAAATTGTACATTTCGAGAATTGTGCTATGGAAGACATTTTGTGAAACAATGTGATATCTACCCATCTGTCAAGTAAAAATAAATTTTGGTAGGAGGACTAGCAGGTACGCGGTTCATTTTATTGTTAATTGACACAGAATGGCCACCGAATTTACAAATCAGGAAAAGTATGACATCTTCGTCAGTTACATCACCTGCAACAAACATGTTAGACGGACACAAGACCATTACTTTGCTAATTTTCCAGAACGGCGGCTACCGTGCTTTCTCGAAGAAAACCATTAGAAGAAATCGTAATTGGATTAATCAGCAAGGAAACCAACAACAGGAGATAGGAGAACGGGTTATCGCGTGCATTCAGAGGAATGGAAATTTTTCAGCAAGAGAAGTAGAAAATGATATAGGAGTTTCGAGGTCCGCACGTTAAAAAACAATATATATCCCCTTACAAATATGCCGTTCACCAAACCTTATTCCCCGGAGACTTGATTAGGCGAAGAACAATTGGTGAAAACCCAGGATTTTATACAAAAATATTATGGTCCGATGAAACATATTTTTCCAGCTGCGGTATGTTTAACCAAAAGAACACGCACTACTGGTCCCGCGAAAATCAGCACTTTTTTGGACCGCTCCATAATCAGGTGCGGTTTGGTTTTAATGTATGGTGCGGTATACTGGCCAACCGATTAATCGAACCAATTGTTTATAATGAAAATTTAACTTCGGGGAGGTATCTTCAATTGCTCTCTGAAGACGTGGAAGAAATAATGGATGATATACCGTTGGCGTTACGACAAGGTATGTGGTTCCAACAAGACGGAGCACCTGCACATAATGCCCGAATTGTGAGGAACTATTTAGATACAAGACATGAACGGAGGATAATTGCTACCCATTCAGAAGTATCATGCCCACCAAGATTACCGGATCTTACCCCTTGTGATTTTTATCTATGCGGTGATTCAATAAATAAGGTTTATGGTGTTAATAATCATGAAAACGTTGGGGAGTTACGTGCCAGTGTCATCGCCGCTTTCAATTCGATCGACAGAAGAACCCTCGGTAAAGTCACAAGAAGTTTTACGGAACGTTGTGAAAAATGACTTCATGAAAATGCCGAGATTTTTTAAAACATTATTTAGTTATTCGCTACTTATTAAAACGTTGTTACTTTTTTCTGTTGTGTATTTATGACAAATAAAAACATTCCAACATTTTAGTGTCACTTGACTATGAGCACATAAATTCTGTATCACTTAAATGAGTTTTTCAAGGCACCATGTGGTTGCCAGTTATTAAAAAAATATCACTTTTGTCGGCTTATTGTGTTCTACATATGTATGTAGCATATCAAATTACTCAGAAAAAATCCTAAATCTAAACATGTATAAAACCAATATGGCGTCCACAAGAAAAACAAAAGTTTCGCCTGTTTTTTGACGAATTCATAGGCGAAGAAACATTTAAACTGACATAATCAAATTGTAGATAGAAAAGTGGCTTTATATTGTTAAAACGCGCTTTTTCGATAGGATCACAAATAAAGAAGTTCTAGCCATAACTAAAAATTATTTTTTTGTTTTTTTTTTTTCAAAATAGCTCTGAAACCATTCGGAATTCAAATGTTAATGCTCATCTTAATTCATCTATCTGATCTTTCGGTATAAATATTCGAGATGAATTCAGTGCTCTCATACGGGAGGGAAAAACCCTCCGTCTATAAGAGGAGGGCATTTACGTATTGCATACGATTTGGCGGTTGGCTTGACGTCATAAATCGGCCACCCAGTGGCATGAGGTGCATTTGTTCACCGGGTGTGCAGTGGAGACTAAATATGTGTAAATGTTTAGTAAAGGATAGGAGTTAAATAAAAACTTTTAATTTTGCAAGGATATTTTCTTACTTTTGTACTAGTTTTGATCTACAAATCATCATTAGCCAAACGCCAGAAAAACACTAAACAATCAGAAAAAATAACGTAAAATTGTAACATAAAATAAGTATCACTTAAATATGCATTAAAATGGTAATCTTACAGTCAAAATTAAGTGCAAGAGGCGCAAGGCATCACAGATCAGGCAACAGAATGATGCGTTAGTGATGTTTTATGTTACAATTTTGCGTTGTTTCTTATGATTGATTTGTGTTTTTCTAGCTTTTGGCTATTGATCATCTGTTGATCGAAATTAGTACCACAGTAAAAGCTAGTAAAGGGACCTCATGCCAAGACAAGTCATACCCGGACAACTCACACCAGGACACTCATACCAAGGGAGAACTTATACCACGACAATTCATACCGGGACACCGCATACCATTACAGCTCATATCAGGACAACTCATACCATTACAACTCATGCCAGGACAACTCAAACCAGGACAACTTATACCAGGACAACTCATACAAGGACAACTCATACCAGAACAACTCATACCACGACAACTCATACCTCGACAATTCATACCAAAACACCCATAGCAAGCCGACAAATGATTATTGTCCTGGTGTCATCCGTGCGGTGTCATCTAGTGTGATTAGGAAACTATCTTTAATGCCTTTATATTAAGTATTTGAGTTTAATTTTCTACACAACGCGGAAGGCTACTGCCATCTAGTGACTAATGTAACCAAATAAATAATGCATGACAAGATATACAGGGTCTCTCCCGGAACATGATGTAACATAGGGATCTTGGAAATAGTAAGACTACTATGTCGGTTAAACGGGACAAAAGTTGCATAAATGTGATAACGACGTCTACAGCTGACGTCGTGGTGGGATCGTGCACGGGGTTTTTGGTTGATTATTGTATTTTTTTGTGGTTTTATAAATTCTGGGATAGTGCGAGCGGGTCGCCTGAGTTTTGAGGCATTATATAGGTGGTGTTTTGTGGTAGATATGACATGTGTTGCCAAAGGTCAAAGCAAAGGTCAGCATGACATCAACGTGTGGAGGTGCAGACCGGTTGTCGGCAGGACCACGGCCAGCTTGTAATGTAGTTCTTGTCGCTTCTGGTTCCACGCCAAATGTATGGACCTCGGCAAGCTAGGCTAAGACATCAAGGCTCTGTTGCGCGCTGGCAGCTCCTGGAGGTGCCCGGGGATTTGATAATGTAGATGATGGTCAGCTGCCTTCCAGGCTGAGCAGCGTTGGTATTGCTGGGATTTGCTAAGATGGGTTAAATCATATATAACTAAGAAATCACAGCAGGTTTATGTTGCTGCTTTTATTTCAGACCTAATTCCTGGGTTAAATCATATATAACTAAGAGATCACAGCGGGTTTATGGTGCTGCTTTTATTTCAGACCTAATTCCTATCACCTCAGGTGTGCCCCAGGGAAGTCATCTTGGCCCGCTGTAGTTTTTGTTATATTTTAATGATATACGAAAACCAGGAGACTTTTTGCTCGTTGAACAAACAAATATATGTGTAGGTTGGATTTCTTTGGGTAATTAGCAGTGAAACGCATTGTCGAATTGACCTTATTTATTGTTCCAATATTTCGTCAATAATTGTCGGCTTTACCAAGGATCTACAAAAAATTATTTGAGGTTATTTGCTTAAAGTTACTTACAATAATAGTCTTAGGCGGTGATGACATGTTGATTATGCATTATCAATGAACTTTTATTACTAGATGATTTTCGCTGACAGAAATAAATTTGGATGCATGTATGTCATCTGATTTTGACATACGAATGATTTTGACAGTAGTTATTTTACTTTTGATGGTGTTTTACAAGCAGCTCTTTGGCACCCCCATGGGCTCTCCCCTAAGTCCGATTTTAGCGAACATGGTATTGGATCATGTGCTGGCTGGAACCTTCCCCACCCTTCCGACATAGCCAAGTCCCTTTAAAAAGTACAATGATATCATCTTAGCTCTTCCCCCGGACAGAATTGACGCCACCTTTAACATTTTTTACAGTTTTAACGAACACATTCAGTTTACTATAGAAAAGAAGACAATAATAGGACACCCTTTCTTGACACCCTCGTGATAAGAGGCGAGGACGGCATGTAATCCACAGACTGGTATGAGAAAAACAAACAGCAGATATTTAAACTTTTACTCTAATCACCGTATAAACAAAAACATAAACATGGTTATTAAATATATTATTACAAATGTTAATAATATTAATATTATTAATATTATTAATATTATTAATATTATTAATATTATTAATATTATTAATATTATTAATATTATTAATATTATTAATATTATTAATATTATTATTATTAATATTATTAAAATTTGTAATTATATTAATATTAAGGCTTTATGCAGTACCTAAACGGTGTCAGGTGTGTGGACATGAGTTCGACATCAAAAGTTCCGTATAGTTCATCTATATTTTACACTTATTTTTAACACCCATTATATTTGACATAAACAGCTGAGCAGCGCAAAAAGGTTCGAAGTATTCATTTCCGATTATCAAATTGGTCGGATTATCAAATATTGCAATTAAATAGTAGAAAATAAGATTGGATAGAAGCCCAACCTTAATAAAACCAACACCATTCGTTTCCGCTCTTCATAAACTATAAGAATGTCAAAAAGTCAAAATCGAAGGGATAACGAAGGGAAATCGAAGGGGTTTATTAATTATGATTTATGATTTATTTATGATTTATTTATGATTTAATTATGATTTATTTATGATTTATTTATTATTTATTTATTACAGTAGATCGGCGATAATCTGAACTACTTGGAACTGAAAGTGATTGGGATTATTAAATATTGCAGCTAAATAATGGAAAATACGAGTATTGAATAGAAGTTATAAAACAAAAGCAAAGTTTCTCTGTAAATAGGAACCGATAAAAATGGCTTTTCCGTAGGTTACTCAGTGATTTATTTCTGTTTGGGTGTTCGGATTAGCGACTGTTCGGATTACCGAGGTTCGGATTATCGACGTTCTACTGTAATTAAACCTAATAAGTATGATCAAGTATGATCATAAGTATGATAATAAGTAAGCTCATACATGGGCGTTTCGGACTATAGCGCAAGTTAACTTGCGCCGCGCAAAACACTAATTTCGGGGCCTCAAAATGTGCCCAGCCTCGACAATATACTATAGTATGTAAAATGTCGGTAGGATTTTTATTAATTCAGAACGGGGTGCAAGCGCCGAAACATCACCGAATAGTTTGGGTATAGTTGGGTTCAAAATCCAGGGGGACGCAAGCGCCCCTACCCCTGCCAATATGTAGCGGCGCCCCTGAAATGCCGTTCATTCACCCAATCAGGAGTTCAAAGTAGTACGTTGTGAAATACGTTATAGAATTTAGTCAATCCTGACTGACTGAAATTTCTATACACCAGTTCTGTTCTCTTACAGAATAAACAGTCGATTCCCTAAACACAAGGTGAATCCGTCCCCATAAATTCTACTCACAAACACGTGAAAGTTCTGAGGGGTTTTCTTCGCTATTAGTTCACAGAATCATAAAAGCTATACACCAAATTAAAGATAAAATGTCTACAATTTTCCGTCTAGTGATAGATTTTTGATATTTTTCATCGTTTTTGACAAAAAGTTACTAAATATGACATACAATTTCCTGATTTTGCGATTTTTTTACGGAGATAACAAGTTAAAATTGAAAAAAGTGTCGCATACTACATCGAAGTTACTCCACCTGTATAAGTGTACAAAATTTCGCGTAGAAATATCAATATCACATATATCAAAATTTCAATTCTTTGAGTACATGAGTCCAACATATTTTAGCACATGGCATGAATACAACAATAATAATTAATACATTAATACATATGATAATTAATGCAACAAGTAATCCACCTTTATCTATAATTTGAGGTATTACATAAGATCATTGATACAAAACTAAGCTCACTATGGGTGCTTGTTCTGTAAGATGTACTAGCTCTAATAATTCCTGTTAACTAAATGCGCTAATGTTTTCATAATTGGATATAAAGTATTTCAATTACCTACATTTCTTTTAGATACGGCTGGGTCATTTTGTTGAGAAAAGTATGGTACACTTGCTAACAAAATCATTAGTTAGATGGCAGGCGCCTGGGAAATTCTGCACATTAGAATATCATTTTCAAAAATCGGAACAAAATTCGGGACGCTTCATCATGCGGGACAAGTGCTCAGAATTCGGGACTGTCCCGCTCAAATCGTGACGGTTGGTGCGATTCACTCTACTGTAGAGTATCACAGTTCAAGGGCGCTAGTTTTTATTTAGCCCCATAGCAAAAAAAGAACACGGGGACTAAGTCGGACGATCTAGCGGGCCACCTAATGGGAGCTTCATGAATTTTGCGATAATTTCATACAAGTCTTATACATTGTTGTAAAGCTCTTTCAATATCCATAAATCTGCAAAAAATCAATATGGCAGCCATAAGAAATAAACAAGTTGAATATCGCCTAGCTAAAGTTGTTGGATAAAAACATTTTTTGACAACGATGATGGCTTCAGAGTGGGTTCTTATGTAAGAAGACAATATTTCGACTTCCTATTTACCGTAATAGCAAAGTTATTAAGACGAAAATAATTGACAGTTTTTACTCTTTCCGTGTTGTCTAGTGATCAATGCAAAATTTTTGAAAAGTAAAAACTATTCTAAGAAGGGTCCACATTTACGCAACTTTTGTCCTATAGCCGACATCGTAGCTCTAACAGTTTCCGAGATACCCATATACATCACCTTCCATTAGACACCCTATATAGAAAAGATCCTCACCATACACATTGACCAAAGTTTGCTAATCACACTAGATGGCACCGTAATGTGACAACAATCATGTTCGCCTTGTTATGGGGGGCTTGGTGTGGGTTGTGGTATGAGTTGTCCTGGTATGAGTTGTACTGGTATGAGTTGTCGTGGTATGAGTTGTTGTGATATGAGTTGTCGTGGTACGAACGCCAAATAAGTTAACCACGATATTTTTAACTCATGGCGTATTCGAGTCAGAAAACATGCCATTTCGTACAACGAATTTGTACATTTTCCCAATAAATACAATTTTATGATAATTAACTCCAGTCCGAAGTACCCTCGCAGTAATGGTTTAGCCGACAAAGGTATGTACATTGCGAAAGAAATCATGAGGAAAAGTTATTAAGTGGAATGGAGTGGCGTACCATGCTGTCAGAATACAGATGGAGTCCAAGTTCTTACCTAAAAGTATCACCAGCAAAAAAGCTAATGAATCGAAAATGACACCAATCGAAACTGGTAGATAATCTACGAACAGATAAAAAAAATTAAGACCACTTCCTTGTGGCTGCGGATATCTGTGTGCAGCATGATCGGGCAGCTGCTGAGACAATAGTTTACCGTGATTATACAACATTTGATTGCGCTGCCTTCCAGCTAGACCTGGAAGCTATGCGGTGGCAGGATATAATATACCTCGATGCAATCGATGACAAGGTAGAATACTTTAATAATTTATTGCTGTCTTTATTTAATTTTCATGCCCCTTTGATCACTAAAGCTGTTGGTAGGCGGAGAAATCTGCCTTGTATTACCTATGCTATTAAAAAAATGATTAAAACACGGGATTCATTGTTTAAAAAATATAAGGCTACTGGCATGGGTGCTCACTGAGACGAATATAAGCAAATGCGTAACTTTACAGCTTCAGCTATCCAGAGAGAGAAAAAGTCTTACTTGGCCTATAAGTGTAGTAATATGCAGAGTAAAAAAGCGTGGAAAGAACTTAGAGGGCAGAATATAATTAACACAAAGTCATCTAACATTCCTGCAGCTTTGGTCAATCCCGAGCAGATAAATCACTTTTTTATTGATTCTGTCGCCCATATTAGTAGTAAGTGTAGCGTTGATGTAAATGTTTCAAACTTTTATGAGAACGGTAACCTACAGGAGACACCTCCTAATATGACATTTTCTATGGCTACAGAAGATGAGGTGTTGAGTGTGATTGCTGGTATTACTTCTGAGTCTTCCGGTTGTGATGGTTTCAGTATCAGACAATTAAATTGTGTTGTCCTTTTCTGGTCCCATACATTACACACATAATAAATTTCTGTATTGAGCATTCGATATTTCCCAGCGTCTGGAAGTCGAGTTTAGTGATACCTATTCCAAAGTCTGGAGTGTGTCGTGAGTACGCGGATCTCCGTCCAATTTCAATTCTGCCGGCTTTGTCAAAAGTCTTGGAGAAGATAATAGCTGGACAGATGCGAAAATACCTTAAAGCGTTTGACATCCTTCCCGTCAAGCAATCGGGATTCAGATCTAATCATAGTTGTGCAACTGCAGTTTCCGATATAACTGATGATATTTTTGGGGCACTGGATAAGGGGGAGTCGGCTGTTTTGGTCACTCTTGACTTCTCCAAGGCATTTGATGTTTTGAATCACTCATTGTTGCTTAGTATTTTGCGGTATGTTGGCTTTGGTGCGGACGGAGTGAAGTTTTTCAAAAGTTATCTGGGACATAGAGTGCAGGCCGTACGTATCGAGGACAAATTACCACCTTTTCTACCAGTTCCACATGGTGTCCCTCAGGGATCTATTTTGGGGCCGATCCTCTACACGATATACACCAGTCAACTATACGATTGTGTCAAGTACTGTAATTACCACCTGTATGCCGACGATAGCCAATTATATTTAAATTTCCCGGAGAACGACACAGATTCTGCCGCTGCAAGGATTAATTCAGATTTGGTGGCACTGAGGTCACACATCAGTCAACATGGCCTATGTTTGAACGCGAAAAAGTCACAGGCGATTTTGTTTACAAAACAGGGAAGATTCAGACTTAATCGGAATGATCTGGATCTGCGCGTGTCGGGTGTGCCATTAAGGCTTGAACCGTGTTTAAAAAGTCTTGGTATGTGGATCGACAGTGAGTTGGATTTCGACAAGCATGTTTCAGCTGTAACGAGCAGAGCAATGGCTAATTTGCGATTGCTGTACTCAAATAAAAACGTTCTTACTAAGAAACTAAAGATTATGCTTTGTGATGCTTTGGTGTTATCTCATTTTAATTTTTGTGATGTTGTATATGCACCTTGTTTAAAGTCCAGAACTGCGCGTCGTATTCAGCTGGTTCAAAATTCATGTCTGAGATTCATTCACGGCATCAGGAGGGGAGAACATATATCGCATACTTTGCCTATGACAGGCTGGATAAGTATGCTGCACAGGCGACAGCTACATATGCTATGTTTCTACCACAAGATTATACACACAATGACACCACCATATTTGTATAATAAAATATCATTTCCATCTGACGTACATAATCTTAATTTACGTCATAAATTTGTCACCACCACTTCATCGCAGTAGTAAATTTGAGAGCTCCTTTCTATACAACCTCGCGCGGACCTGGAATCGTCTGCCTTTTAAAGCGAAGTCGTTGGTATCTTTTGCCGCATATAAGCGATATGTCACAAGCAGTAAACTGTACGAATGGTGAAGTACCGTGCCATCCTGCTGTCTGTTTTTGTTGGTTTATTTAGTAGCACCAACAATATATCCACGCTCATATGTAGTACAAACTGACAATGGGAATGTAATAAGGCGCAATACTTATCATTTTAAGGATATCATTAAATAACAATACAGAGGCAAAGTTGACTACACCAGAATTAACAATTACCCGCTAAACAAAAAATATTGCCGCAACATTTATACAATTTTTTGCTTGTGATTTTGTAATATTGTTCTTTTTTATAAAGAGAGTTGCTAACTTGTAAAATACAACTTAGCAACATTATTTATAAAAACATTAATTTTACAAGTTAGTTGCTTTATTTTAACATCACAGTGACTAGTCAGTAATTTTTACTTTATCATACGCAGAATGGTAAAGTATTGTAATCGTGCCGAAAAAAAAAATTGGGATTTTAGCGGAAATAGGTCTTTTTGGGTCCCCTGAACATTTTTTACCAAGGTACAAAAAAATGTCTGTGTGTGTGTGTGTGTGTGTGTGTGTGTGTGTGTGTGTGTGTGTGTGTGCGTGTGTAAACGATTTTTGTGACGACGGTTCCGGAGAAACTACTAAAGGTATCGGGACGAAAGTTTATATTTAGAAGTTTTATGACCAAACTTAGAGCTGAAAAGCTTTTGGTTCAAAATGGTCGAAAGGAACTGGTAGTTTATTCTAAGCCTTTTTCAATGATTTTGCAAATGAGCCGCCATTTCTGTAATTTCGACAAAGTAGTTGAATAATAAATTAAAGTAGAGGAAATTTTGACTAATTTATGCCTATGACTTTTTTTGGTAAAATTAATAGTTTAGCTTCAAGAGCAAATTCTATTTGATCGAGATCGATCGCATCTGCATTGATATGAAATTACATTCCGGAGAAACTACTAAATGTATCGGGCCGAAAGTTCATATTTAGAAGTTTCATGACTGAACTTAGAGCTGAAAAGCTTTTGGTTCAAAAGGGTCCAAAGGAAGTGGGTATTTACTCTTTACATTTTGCAACGATTTTGCAAATTAGTTGCCATTTCTATAATTTCGTCAAAATAGTTAAATAATAAATTAAAGTCGAGGAAATTTTGAATAATTTATGCCTATGATATTTTTGGGTAAAATTAATAGTTTAGCTTCAAGAACAAATTCTATTTGATCGAGATCGGTCGCATCTGCATTGATATGAAAGTACATAGTAGCCTGGATTTGACAAATATTTTTTTGTGCTGTCATCACAGAAATGTCTATGGCTGTCACACTCGAAAACAGCTGATTTCATCATAGGTTGGTGAACCGCTATAGAACGTTGCCGCTCTAGTGCGGCAAAGTACAAAATACAAAATTCAAATAAAATAAGATCACCAATTTGATTGTTTGTTGATAAGAAATATCAACCCGTTGTTATATCTAATTGTAAAAACGATAAATAGAGAAAATTGTAAATAAAGTATAACGATGAGTGTAGTTATGTATTTTAGTATGGTGGTACAGTAGTATGTGACATCTACAGTGTCATGAACGAATATGAATCTGTCAGAATTTGAATTAGCTTTTCAAACTTGACGTTTCGTAGAAGTGGTAGGTATCAACCCATTATCAACCTAACATTTCCTATACAGAAATATAACCATTTTTGAATTTTTGTAAATACTTATTTCTCAAAACGCAACACAAAAAGCGTTGATGTCACTCCTGCCGAAAACTACATAGCGCGACATCGGTGATGCGCCGCATCAGCGCTCGTCGCGCTATTCCGTACTTTCGGCACTTGTGAGATAATTAACTATTATTCTGATGACAGTAGGTAGTGTCAAATGCTGATGCTTTGACAATACCTACTATTGATACTATGGACTATCAAAATATCTGTCAAATCCTGGCTAACTAGTTTAATTTTAATGCAGACACGATTTATCTCAATCAAATAGATTCTCATGCAGCTAAACTATTTTATATTTTGTATGATAAAGTCATGTGCCTGGCCACATCAGATTTTTTTTTGTAACATTTAGGCCTCATTATATTTAAAAAGTAGGTACATTTTTGTAATATTTGAATGATTTTATATTAATATTTATAGATTTATATTAAATATTTATAATATTTTACTATACTCCCACATTACGCAAGGCGTATGACGTATCAGTTATTAAGTTCTCCGGTGAATGTGAAACAATATACCTACGTCGATCTTCACAACGCCGATAAATGAAGGTCGGGCAAGTCAGCGGCGCAACTTTGGCAAAATGAAAATCATTATAACTATATTTTTTTATCAAAATACCGATTTTTTGCGCTGCTGACGTGCCGGCAACTTAGCGGCGCACTATGTCGAAACAAATGAATTTCAAAAATATAAGTAGCCTATCTTTGTTTGCTAATTATTTACTACAAAAGTTTTTTTTGCTTTGTTAGTATCCGAGCTATAGGGGTGCGCTGCTGACGTGCCGGCAACTCAGCGGCGCCCTATGTCGAAACAAATCAATTTAAAACATGTGAGTATCCTATATTTTTTTGCTAATTATTTACCACAAAAGACTTTTTTTGCTTTGTTACTATCCGAGATATAGGGGTGCACCGCTGACGTGCCAGCAACTGAGCGGCGCACTATGTCAAAACAAAAGAATATGAAAAATGTGAGTAGTCTATATTCTTTTGCTATTTTTTTGGTAATTATTTACCAAAAGGTGTTTTTTGCTTTGTTATGTGCTTTGCCATGTGCCGGCAACTTAGCGGTGCACAATGTCAAAACAAATCAATTTGAAAATGAGCAGCCTATATTTGTTTGATCATTTTTTGCTAATTGTATACCAAAAAAAACAGATCTGTTTTTGATTTGTTTGTATCCGAGATATAGGGGTGCACCGCAGTAAACAACCTTTTTTGCCCTATTAGTTTTCGAGATATACAATGCTAGATACAATGTATATTAATAATCATAAGAAATACAAGTTTCTTCGATATAGAAAAGTTGTGGAATCATTCAATGATTGAATGAACAGAAAGAAAATATTTTCACATATAGGTACAAGTTCCACAACAACGTACCAACACAAACTTATGTTCCGTGGTTTTAATGGAACATTAGCTATATTATTTGTATCCTAAGCGTTTTGCCAACAACTTTTTCTTTATTTTATAAAAAAAAATATTTTTAGTTTTCTAGATATACAGGCTGTCCCACGCTAGATGAAAATTACACCAATGACGCTAATAAATCGAAATACACGATTCTTCTATATGGAAAAGTTGTAGATAATAATTCACTCTACAGACAGGAAATATTTTCTCAACGACGCGACGTACGAACACAAACTTATGATTTTTCAATGGAACAGAAGATTCCATATATCCTAATCGTTTTGAGTTTTATCAACTGTTTCTGAGATATTGAAATTAATGTAAAAAACGTGCATTTTCTAAAAATAATACAAGGAATTCTGAATATTTCTGTAAAACTAATAAGGATAAATAAACAGAGAACTTATTTTGGATAGTAAAAATACCGCCCTTTTCGACAGTTACTATTGATTTGCGATTACAATATGACTCATCCCGAATAACTTAAGGTCATATAACTTAAAAATTCAGATGAACTAAAGATCAATAAACCAGCTTTCGAAAAGTGCCTAACTCAACAGCTACAAAGTTACTAAGCATCTAGTTTCATTCAGGGCCTATTCTTCCCGAGGCCCCGCGCTTAAAGGGGCCCCGCGCTTTCATATTTCTAACAACTGAGGGGCCTAGAAGTAAAACGGTTTAAGTGTACTAATAGTGGTTCTGAGAGAATAAACTTTACATTAAAATTGTATTTCAAAATTTCAGAAATAAGTTTTCAAAATTGTATTATTTTTTGAACTATATTCATAGTCATAAAAAGATTATAACGAATCAAGGAATCTCTAAATTTTATTATTTAACATATTTTTTGCACAAATGTACTTGAAACATTGGAACATCAACTACTGCATTTTCGTATTTTTATTGAAACATTGGGTTTCAAAAATGTTGGTGCTAAAATGGTTCAAGTGCATTTACTTTACTTAAAAAGAAACACAAATGACAAGTTACCTAAAGTAAAGTTTAATGCAATTTTTGTATTCGTTATCGAAATATAATATAACGGCGTCATCTTTAAAAAAAGTATTCCAATAAATAATATTTTTCTTGTGTTCGTTTCTTCAGGCTGTTGTTACACCATATTTCATATCTATATTTGTATAAAAGGCGTGATGGAGTGGTGGAATATATTCCAACAATGTGATTAGGTTTCTGTATTGTTTCTGCTATTATGATTGACGTTTCTGAGATTTAGTATTAGGTACTTTTTAATTTATTATTTATTCTTTTTTAATATTACTGTTTAGACTATTCTGATATCCAAACACGCCTCTCGAAATGGCAAATTGCTCTCCACCTTATGTGTCATCGGTATTATTTTTATGGTCCATTATTATTTCATATAATGGTAAAAAAGAGTAAACATCGTCTTTGGTCATATTATACACAGAAAATGTACCTTATTACGTTCTCCCAATCAGCACATTTTTTTTTTATTTTGTTCAAACACAGAGTGTTTGTGGCATAACACATAGTCAGTGACTAACAAGTTATTTTCACTTAACCTAGACTGATAATATAATGAGTATTTATACAATTTTGCCCATTGGCCCAAGTTGTTTTAGTCTGACAGTTTTTACCACTCAAGTAGACGGCGGTTGTTTTCCCTTACACTTGTTTTCACTTTTCACTTACTGTGAATACACTACGGGTGCTCTGCTTTTAATCACTCCCGCACTAGTTCGAATGGTTTAGTTCTTTTCAGCCGACGCACTAGCGCACTGTTGTCTAGCAGCTGGATGGCTTCAACGTTGTCGTGGTGGAGTAGACGATCCTCGTGCTTCTTAGCAAATTTTGATATTTCGCTAGTTACCATCTCCATGTGGAGGTCCCGATGAAGATTGATGTTTTTGATGTACCATGGTGCACCAACAATGGACCTTAGTACTTTATTTTGGAACCTCTGAATGAGGTTGATATTGGACTGCTTAGTGCACCCCCATAACTGTATTCCATACACCCATACTGGCTTTAATAATTGCTTGTATAGTAGGAGCTTATTTTGCACTGACAGGAATGACCTCCGTCCCATTAGCCAATACATTTTGCGGAATTTTAGGTCGAGTTCGTTCCGCGTTTTCTTGACATGTACTTTCCATCTAAGCTTGGCATCCAGTGTCATGCCAAGGTATTTCGCTGTATCCGCGTATGGAATATCGTTCCCATTAATGGTTACTGGAATATAGTTAACTCTCTTATTGGTGTAGTTTACATGCGTGGATTTTCCTTCATTTAGTTTGATGCGCCATTTCTTTGTCCAAAGGTTGATTTTGTTTGCAGCTATCTGTAATTTTTCAGTTGCTTCTTCGACACTGTCACTAATCGCCAAAATAGCCGTGTCGTCTGCAAATGTTGCCACTGTGGTTTCTCCCGGAACAGGAATATCATAAGTATACAGTAGGTACAAAAGAGGTCCCAATACACTTCCTTGTGGTACTCCGGCATTGATACTGCGTAGCGAGGAGTATTCGTCATCCTGTTTCACCCTGAAGTGGCGATCTGTCAGATATGATTTTAACAGTTCTGTATATTCACTAGGAAGCTGCTGTTCCAGTTTCACGAAGAGTCCATCAGCACAATTTGACACAAAACTGAGGAATTTGCCTTTTCTTTCTCAAATAAACCAAAACTACGCTCACACTACAAGTTCAAGGAACTTAACCGATATAACTTAATCTCTGTTATATTGGTGACTTGAGTACTTAAACTGACTAATCTGCAAAAGTTTTTATTTTTATTTTTACGACTGCAGGAATAGCTGTATGCAACAATCTTTAGTAAAATATACTTTAGAAGTAGTTAATAAGGGGGACGGCAGTGCCTATTGCAAATCAAACCAAGTAACAATATTTTTAGAATAATAATTAATCAATGTATAAAGGTGATATACAGGCTGGATGTAAATTTTAAATAAAAACTACAGCAACAACCTGGATTTGAACCAGGGACCTATGTGTATATTGATTATGTTCATCATTACAGTAAGTCCGTATGATACGGTATGTCCGTATATTCATTTCTAGTTTTTGTTTTTAGTAATATCAGAACTCATGTTACGTTGTGAGACTATTTAACCACTACTAAACATGCTAGGAAGCAGCAACATGATTAACGCTTTATGACACTAGCGCGGACGCTATCGTGTGACTTAAATCTCGCATACTGTAGGAAGTAATAAGGTTTAAGTACACTTGAATCCTTTTATCTCAAACACTATTAGCAAATATTTGAATAGAATTTTTAAGACCACATAAAAATGGTACTAAGGGAGGTGAAATTTACAAGAAATATTTTCCCCCAAAAATAGGGTATTTTTTATGTGTAGTATACTGTACTAAACTAATTTAAAAAAAGTGCACTTAAACCCTTTTACTTCCAAGCCGCTCAATTATATTAGTAGGGCAAGTTTTTGACACCACATGCAACGTTCTTTACAAATCGGATTTTAACGTAGATCCTTCCCTGCATTAACATCTCGCTAGTTATGGTTGTTCCTTTAATAAAGATTTAGTTAAATTAATAAAATTATGTTCATGTATCATTTCTTCCTTTTTGGGAAGGGGCCCAGCATATAATATTTTCCCGAGGCCACGCAAAATCCTCAGCCGGCCCTGGTTACATTTAACGTATGCATAATAAATCATTAATATTAAATATATAGTTGCCATGACGAATTCCAACAATCGCACAAATATAATGACCGGAAATGAAATAATTGCAAACTTCAATTATAAAATACACAAACAAATACCATCATCAAAAAACTTGTTCGCTTAGGTTTACAATCGAAAATCGTTTAAAATTTGTGTTAAATATCTGTGGTTCTAGTTATTTAAAGAATATTAATAAGTTCTTGGTTCTTGGGTATTTTCGTACACTTAACACAGTAATAAAGTTACAATAATACTGTCATAACATGCAAGAACTAAATAAAATGGTTACGCAAATAATTGTTATTTATTCAGTTTACAATTCTCAATAAAAGGTCATATTTGCCATTCAGGTTAATGTGTTTAATTAAGTCTTCGGATTCTTGGTGGACATATGATATTTTCCATCATTTCTACAGAAATTACTTGATAGCGCTCCCTTATTTTCATATTTACCGTAGTTCTGATTCCCCCATAAATTTCTCCTCATGTCTCCACTAGTAAGAAATCAAACAGGGTCAAATCATGCAATCTAGTTTGCCAGAGCGTTTGACTACATAAACAATTTAATGTCTTTTATAAATATTGATTTAACAATTTTGGAGGGGAACAATTTGCAACATGCTGCTAGATATTTACCAACTAGATATTTATTATTAATTTATGAATTGTTGTGTTATATGTCAATGTCGAATTAGATGCTTAATAACTTTTCACTAATTTATCGATAATTTGAATTATGGTAAGACGTACAGGGAGTTCCATTTCCAATTTTTAAGTTTTGTGATATTTAACATACCTTGAGTTATACGGGATAAGTCATATAAGAATCGCAAATCAATAATAACTGTCAAAAAGTGCGCTATTTTTACTATCCAAAATGAGTTTTTGTATCCTTATTCCTTGTAAGTTACCACAGAATATTTTTTGAAAAATACAGGCATTCTTCACATTCTTTTCAGAATAACTCGGAAACAGTTAATAACAGCCTAATACATGTTGTTGCCAAAACGATTAGGATACAAACGTTAATCAAAAGCTGCATTAATGTACACAGTGTTCCATTAAAGCCACGGAACCTGGGTTTCTATTGGTACGTCGTTGTAGAACAACCTTTATATGAATGTGAAAATATTTTGTTTCTGTGGAGCGAATGATCCACAACTGTTCTACATGAAAGAATCGTGTATTTCTTAAGACCATTAAAGCGGCGCCCGCCTATATCTCGGATACTAACAAAGCAAAAAATAATCTTTTTCTGTAAAATATTAGCAAACAAATATATCATATTTTTCAAATTCATTTGTTTTTACGTAGTGCACCGCTGAGTTGCCAGCACGTAAGCGGCGCCTCGGTATTTCGAAAACTAACAAAGGAAAAAAAAATATATTTTGGTAAAAAATAGCGAAAAATTATGGGCCGCTCACATTTTTTAAATTCATTTGTTTTGACATGGTGCGTCGCTGAGTTGCCGGCACGTCAGCGGCGCACCCCTATATCTCGAATACTAACAAAGCTAAAAAAATCTTTTTTTTTTAAACTTAGCAAAAAAATATAGGCTGCTCACATTTTTCAAATTCATTTGTTTTGATATAGTGCGCCGCTGTGTTGCCGGCACGTCAGCGGCGCACCCCTACATCTCGGATACTAACAAAGTAAAAAAATCTGATGTGGCCAGGCACATGACTTTATCATACAATATATAAAATTAATAGTTTAGCTGCATGAGAATCTATTTGACTGAGATAAATCGTGTCTGCATTAAAATTAGACTAGTTAGCCAGGATTTTACAGATATTTTGATAGTCAATAGTATCAATCGAAGGTATTGTCAAAGCATCAGCATTTGACACTACCTACTGTCATCAGAATAATAGTTGTTTATCTCACAAGTGCCGAAAGTACGGAATAGCACAACGAGCGGTGATGCGGCGCGTCACCGATGGCGGAGCGTCGTCCTCGCATGTGAGCGACTCGCGCTATGTAGTTTTCGGCACGAGTGACATTAACGTTTTTTGTATTGCTTTTTGAGAAATACGTATTTTAAAAAAGAATTCAAAAATGGTTATATTTCGGTATAGAAAATGTTAGGTTGATACCGCTTCTACGAAATGTCAAGTTTAAAAAGCTATAAAATATATTCGTTCATGACTCTGTAGATGACGTTCCATAGCGGTTCTCCGAGTGTGACAGCGTGGTGACAGCCATAGACATTTCTGTGGTGACAGCACAAAAAAATATTTGTCAAAATCCTGGCTACTATGTAGTTTCATATCAATGCAGATGCGACCGATCTCGATCAAATAGAATTTGCTCTTGCAGCTAAACTATTAATTTTACCAAAAAATGTCATAGGCATAAATTATTCAAAATTTCCTCTGCTTTAATTTATTATTTAACTATTTTGACGAAAGTACAAAAATGGCGGCTCATCTGCAAAATCCTTGAAAAAGGCTTAGAATAAACTACCAGTTCCTTTGGACCCTTTTGAACCAAAAGCTTTTCAGCTCTAAGTTTGGTCATAAAACTTCTAAATATGAACTTTCGTTTCGATACCTTTAGTAGTTTCTCCGAAATCGTCGCCACAAAAATCGAGTACACACATACGCGCACACACACACACACACACACACATACACACACACAGACATTTTTTTGTACCTTGTTCAAAAATGTTCAGGGGACCCAAAAAGACCTATTTCCGCTAAAATCTCAATTTTTTTTTCGGCATGATTACAATACTTTACCATACTGCGTATGATAAAGTAAAAATCTATTTTAGTAAAAAATTAGAAAAAAAATAGCAAATAAATAAAGGCTGCTCGAATTTTTCTAATTCATTTGTTTTGACATAGTGCGCCGCTGAATTGCCGGCACGTCAGCGGCGCCCAACTAACAAAGTAAATCGATATTTTGTTAAAAAAATTGCTAAAAATATGGATATAATGATTTTCATTTTGTAAAAGTTGCGCCGCTGACTTGCCCGACCTGATAAATGATACCAGTAGACTATTTCAGCCAGTGGTGTCAGATTTATGACGTCAGGCCAACCGCCGGATTGTATGCAATACGTAAATGCCCTCTTCGTATAGGCGGAGGCATTTTTCACTCTCCTATGACTACACTGAGTTCATCACCAATATTTATACAGAAATACCAGATGAATTGAGATGAGCATTTACCAGGGCCATCTACTGACGCTAGCTAAAATGTTGTCTATAAAATCTTGTCTCGAGATTGTAGAAGTATGTATACATTAGTATGTATACACAATGTTTCCAATGAAATGTATTCTCTAAATTGTACAAATATGATGCGTTTATGTAGATATAATGTTGTCAATGAAATCTTGTCTCGAGATTGTAAACATTTGATGCACTTACGTAGATGAAATGTTGTCAATAATAATAATAATAATCTTTATTTGCCATGGGATCCAAGTTGGACATTGACAATGGTCACATTACATTAATACATAAACTGGCTACTTAAGGCCAATAATAAACAATTTAAAATGCAGAAATGAGCAAATTAATAACATACTTACAAAAAAAAATTCAACTACAAAATCAATTCTAAGCAACGGCTTTCGCGCCTAAATATTCCCCAACCGAATAAAACGAATGGGCAAGCAAATATTTCCTGACCTCTCTCTTAAAATAAGCTTAAGCTTGATGCAGCCCCCACCACAGATGGGAGAGCATTAAACGTTTTTACTATCATGTACATCGGACCGCTTTCAAAAGCCGAAGACGCGTGCTGAGGCACCGCAAGCTGTAAAGCACCCCTCGTTCTTACTGACGTTGATACGTCCCCGTTACGTCTAAAGGCATTCATGTTCTTTTTATAAAAACATAAGAGCCTGTAAATGTACAAACAAGGAAGTGTTAGCATGCTTTGTTGTCTGAAGTAATCTCTACAAGACTCCCTATAGTTAAGTCGTAGCATGCATCTCAAAAATCGCTTTTGATTGCGAAATAGCGCAATAGCATGAGGTGATGAGCCCCAAAGTATAATGCCATACGACATGATGGATTCAACGTTTGTACAGTAGTAGTTTTTTAAAGCTTCTATTGACACAACGTCCCTTAATCTCAATGAAATGTCCTCGAGGTAAAAATTGTATGCATTTATGTAGATAAAATGTTTCAATGTAATATTACCTTAATATTGGAAATATATGATGTATTTATGTAGATAGAATGTTGTCTACGAAATGTGTTTTCTTCAAATTGTAAACATATGATGCAGTTGTGAAGATAAAATATTGTCAATAAATAATAAACAAATAAGCAATGTTGTCTCGAGGTTGTAAAAACATGTTGCATTTCTGTACATAAATGGTTGTCAAACAAATGTTGTTTCGAGGTTGTAGAAATATGTTGCATTTATATAGCTAAAACGTTGTTATTGAAATATTGTAGTAGAAATAAAACATGGTAATAACATGACATAACTACATTTACACAAGTCACTTTCTTACAATATTTGATAAAGTTGTCGCTATATTTCATGTTTAGTGGGTACAGACAATACTACATCGGAAGTCGGACTATTAATAATCCTGAAACTCCTCTTACCGACAAAATTAATACCGAATATATAACCAAAAATATACTTGTTGGGTAGGACGATCACAGGAAAATTAATTGATTAACTCTTTGTTAACTGCAATATTTCGACGCTTTATTGAGTCTTCATCAGGCAAAACTAAAAACAATATGAGCACATATTGATTAATACGAAAAGTACACTTAACACATCAAACATTTCACTTACAACTAAGTTAATAAAGATGGCAAGTTGAAGTTTCAGCAAAACCATTTCCGGGTGCGGCATATAAACATTTTAAAACTTAAAACTATTATAAAAATTGTCAACCATCACAGTAGGTACTACATTCACACTGATCGAAAGAAACCGACTGTATCGAAGCCGGATATCTGTTATTTTTTTTCTCCTCCCCCCAACATACTGAAAGGCGTTAACTTAAAAATCAGATTATCCAAATTATTATCTGAGTGATCTATGTTTATCAATATCTATTATGAAGGAATATATATATATATTACTGAGGCCCTCCAAGTCGCTTCTAAAATTTACCGTGTTTTCCGTTAAGATGATACATTTCTAAGAAAAATCTGTTGTAATTTGTTGTAATTTTTTTCTACAACTAAAACCTCTATATCTGTGAAGTCAAAGCTATGTTCATTATCTATACAATGTATTGACAAGGCACATCTAGTTTTATTCGTGCTACAATCACTCTTATGTAAAGAAACGCGATTCTTCAGCCACTGAGAGGTCACACCCACGTATTTTGCCTGACAATTAGAACACCCCACACAGTAAACAAGGTTAGCCTTGTAACAGTCCGGATCTTGATCTTTTAATCTACTAAATAGGAAATTAACCTTGTTCGGATAATGAAGTACTAATTTAGTGTGTTCTGGGAGAAGGGGTTGAAATATTTTCTTCATATAAGTCGGAGTTAAACACGTTATCATTGCTAAACATTTATATCTATTATTAACTTCAGGCCGCGGGATAGCATCGTTGCCAAGTGGATTTCTATAAGCATTGGTAGAAAATAATATTTTATTCAGCAATTTATTCGGGAACCCATTATTAAGAAACATTGTTTTCAATTTACTGAGTGCTGAAGGCTGAAAAGGTGGATTACAAATTTTTAAGATTCTATTCCTCATATTTAAAACAGTATTAATTTTGTGACTGAAACTGTGGTTAGAAAAGAGTTTATGTATCTACCTGAGTACGTTGGCTTAGTGTACCAATCAGTGGCCAATTCCCCGCTCACAGTACGTATTATTTTTCAATCTAAAAAGAGCAAGCAACTATCATCGTCAGTAAACTGAATGTGGGTATTGAAATCATTAAATGCGTCCAAAATGTGCCCCACTCCATCCTGCAGAACACACGTGATGTAGTCATCGACAAATTTGTAAATAAAAGGCAACCTAAAGCCCAGTAAGGGAATTACATTATCCAAGATGAAATCCATGACAATGACTGCGAGAATGCGGTCAGTCCCACTTTGCGGTCACAATAACGACAACAAGTTCCACGAGAATATTGGTAAATAAGCTAATAACATCTAGTGATATTAATTCATAATTATTTGGGACTTTAATATTTCTAATATTGCTGACAAAATCGAAGGTATCCCTCACATTATACTCAGTTCTTTCACTTAAAGAGATCGTTAATATATTAGACATATATTTCGACATTTCATACGTTGCTGAGTTAATTGCTGAAATTATCGGCCTTAAAGGTATATTTTCTTTATGAACTTTTGGTAAGAAATAGGCTTTGCTTAAAACCGAATTATGTATGTTCAAACGTTTGAAGTGTTCCGTTGTTATATGTTTGCTCTCTTTAAGTGTAGATAGAATGTTGTTAGTTCTTGTTTGAAGCAGTTGTAAAGGATTTTTTCTAATGAATTCAAAAGTACTAGTATCATTTAGCATTTCAAGAGCTTTGTTAAAATAAGATTCTTCATCCATTACTACTGTAACTGAATCTTTATCAGCTTTCAACAACGTCAGGATTTCTCTTTAAAAAGGACTAGTATTTCCACACATATCAAGTAAAATGGTACCAATTGGTGTGTCACTAATTATTTCTGCTATTTTTTACCAACTAATCAAGAACAACACACGTTACATCAGACAGCTATAACATTGTACGGTTAGCGTCAGTTCAACAAACGTACCGAGGATATTTCCAGAAAATCTTCGTGTTTTATATTATTTTATGTTATATTTCACACCATGGATGTAATTCCTCCAAATAAGATAAGAGCGTATAGGTCTCTTGGCTGTAAACTCACACTGCTAAAGTTTTTGAATGTACGCTTAGCAAGACTCTTGGCCGTATGTTCATCAAATAATCAAATAAACAATTTTTTCAAATATGAAACGTATTGCACCTTATTTATAAGATCTCAAGACATCATTCAAGCAAAAAAAAATCGATTTTTCAAAAAGCCTTGGTTGGTTACTTACGCATATACAGAACTTAAGCGTAAGTCTAGTCACGTTCTTAAATATGTGTTAAGTACTCACGACGGGATTTAAAAGTACAATGACCATTATTATTGTCTTCAAC
Source organism: Melinopterus prodromus (assembly GCA_964023965.1). Classification (NCBI taxonomy): domain Eukaryota; kingdom Metazoa; phylum Arthropoda; class Insecta; order Coleoptera; family Scarabaeidae; genus Melinopterus; species Melinopterus prodromus. Next base: position 53,893,892 of record OZ030390.1, read on the forward strand.
TTCAATGAAAAGATAAACACATTTTAAATTAATGCGTAGGTGCACACACGGCGTCATTTGGCTTATATAATCAGTGTCAAAAATAACACAATGAGGTAACCGCAATTGAAATAAATTGACTAACTACCAGTTTGTTGCCAGTTGATGTAAAGTGCTAACCACCCTGATAATACGTATTGCTATTGTAACAACCCTGACTGGGGTGATCAGGGGTTATAACTTATTCGGTAGTCGTGACCCTAACTTTAACCCCATGGAGGCAATTATAAATAAAAGCCATGATATTGTACTAATACGTCTATTGAATAAAAACAACTATACATATAAAACTTCTTAACTCAAATTATGGAATGCACGTAACCCACAGCAAACACCAGAGCGTACTCATAGCGAGCAGAAATGGCACTTACCCCGTACAAATATTTAAGGAACGACGACGCAGGGTTGATCAGCTACCATATCAGCTCTGGTACAAGCATTGGCGAGGGGTTGGATGCAGCTTCCCGAACACGCGAACCGAACACACGATTATATCCCGTACGACTGATGTCGATCTTTTTTAGACGATCCCATGAAGCCTATTCTAGCTTTTGCTGAGTTTGTCTTTTTATGGAAACTTCCATAAAAACTTTAACGAAGCAAAAGACAACTCATCATTTTTACCTACATTCAACAAAATGTGAATCCACGGCGAAGCTACGAATCGCGGGTGTAACACGACTCCGCACATCCGCCGTCTCGCCAAAGCGACCAACCTTGCTGTCTACGTTTGCTATGGTTTACGTACATTGTTACTTACAATATGGAAAAAAAATATAATTAAAGCTAGTTATAAAATATTGAATATCGGCGATCGTTACAACACCCCCCTTTGGAAAAGAATGGTTACTTTTACAAGTAGCTATTCCTTTTTACGCACTCGTCCGATCGCGAAGACAGTCATTCTAAATCTAAAGTAACAAATTAAAATAACCAAAAACTAGACAATAAAGTTACAACAATCAATGGTGCGATAATACGAACTGACCGCACTGTCACTACACTACACAACTAGCGTTGTCTCTGCGTCGGATGATGGTGATTTGGGTGTTGATGATGCTGGAAGAAGTCTATGGTAGTATCCGCCTTTGTAAGGGGCTGTTTGAGAATTCCAGGAAATTTAGAAAGGAGAAATAGTGGAGGAAAGGTTTTTGCAAGCGCGGCCTTTCGCTGCAGGATCTTACTGGATAGACCACGGATCAATTGGGTTTTGATATTGTTTTTCCTTTTCTAGTAATTATGGCGCCTTTGTCCAGTGCTGGGTAGGGCCTTGACTCTGGGACTGAGGATTTGTTGGTGGAGCGTCTTCCAAGCGTCCGGCCTCCACATCTTCATCCCTGGTAGATTGGTAAGCCGGTGTGGAATGCCTATGCAAGATTAGCATGGCCAATGTATTCCAGAGACTGGCGATGATTGAAATTCCGCAACCTGCTGCCTTATAAATAGCCAACCCATTCAGGACTACTCCTAACGCATATTTTACTAAACGTAAAATAACGTAGAATCCAATCAACCCACTCATAAACATCCCGATCTCCGAAAACCAACCCCATAGGTGCTGAATGGTGGAGTGGGCGAGTTTTCTTATTTCTCCTGCGTTGAAGATATTGACCGTAGAGTAACCTTGATTGTCTGTATCAAGGCCAGACATTTTTCTAACAATGAGGTTACTGACAGCCGCTCTTTCCATCCCAAAAGTTAACGTCTTCTGGATTCTTCCTATTTCTTCTTGAGTGTATAAACCAGTCGATCCAATTGGTTGAATCGGTTTGAATACTAACTTGGGCTCTTCCTCAACTTCAAGGGACTGTGGGGCATCTTTAACAATTACGGGGTATGGGGATAATCCTACCCATTTGTTATCGATGTAATACAGCGCCGGGGTGAGGGCGTTTCAATCAATCTCCTCCGCGAATGGTTGAATGATGTGTGTAATAGGCGTCATGAAATATGATGAGTTTTCCACAGAAATTGGTAGCTCATGATAGCACTTTTCCGATCTCCGGATGTGTACTATTTTTGGTAGACACTGCATGATGTAGAGTACTTCACCCAACGCTCGACCTATAAACCCTAATCTATTCTTGATGAGGGAGCTTATTGCGTTCGGTGTAATTGGTGCTACCAGTAGCCTATTTTTAATAACTTCTCGTTGAGCCAGACATCTGCGGTGGACCGTATCCGTATATAATTTGCCAATTGCTCTCTTGTAGGCTTGTTCGATATACAGAAGTTTGCTGTTTATATATGCGGATAGATCTAGGTTTTCCGTTGTTAATACCATTTTGGGATTAATATGACGCTCCTGGGGATTTAATATGACCAAAATCTTTGGGTGTTCGCTTTGCCAGACTTCGGTTGAACAAACAGTTGTTCACTGTACCACGGACAGAGCAAAAATATTGTTGGATTGTTCCACAACAACAATGTCATCCTTATGCGGATACGAAATTAGTTCCGCAGTTCCTTGGTACAATAAGCTAAGTTGGTTGTTGCAATTATTTTCCGGCATGTATTGCCACACGGATTCACCATAAGTTGAATCAATGCAGTAGCCCGACAAGTATTGGCAGGTCACGCCTCCAAATAAACTTATTTCATTGTCTTCTAATTTTACCCTTGCAATATACGACCGAAGCTCTATTTTTATTGTGGCGTATACAACAACGCCTTCCCACGTCTGTCCTTCTTCTATGAACGTGACGCCCTTACAGCTTCCGTCGTCTGATAACTGGCCTTCCAAGGTAATTGAAATGCTGGTTGTTGAATTAATGGCCAGCTTATCGATGGTTTTACGATGAATCTTGATAAGCTGATATCGGTGAGCGTCTCGACATTCCTCGCTACCAAGTGGATGGACATAGCTGGATAATCCACCAGCCACGGCCGAACTATGACTATACATTCCGCAATATGAAATTATTCTAGTAATTTCAACCAAACACGTTTTAACTTCCTGAAGTCGAATGTCGTTCCGCTGCACAATCGTTACTCAGAGGGTTTTTGATCTATAGTCTTCATCTTGCGACGCACACGGGGCAATATCGCGCATAGAAATCACGGAAATTGTATTTAAACCAAATGTCGCGACGCACATACTGAGCACCACACTAAGCACAATGATTTTATTCATTGTCAAAAATCGAAGTTATTGCACTGATTTATGAGTATCACTAATGTTACAAATAACTAAGTTTTGGGATAGTTTTTTTTTTCCTTATTTAACCTAGGACAATAAAATAACAATATTAAGAACACTATTAAAATAAAACGATATAATGAAATCAATTTAAAGTCTAATCCATCGTGTTAAAAACCTTTATCGGGGGGCCGACGAGTGCGTGTCGATTTTCTAACTCCATCAATAATTACTGTACCAAAATTATCGCTTTGTGTAGACATAGTAGTATCTGTTCTTACCGAACTATCAGTCCTTACCTGAGTAGCTTCTGAACTGGTTTGTTGAGTTTGATCACCAGGGTTGCTTAGCCCTTGTAACACTGTCATAGTGACATCTTGTATATTAATACCATCATTGCCATCAAACTCAACTTCCTTGTTTTCATTAGATACTACCTGTTCTGCGTGCTCACTCTCAGGTGTCATATTACAAATTTTCAAACGATTGACGTGTACTATTAATTTCTTTCTACTATTTATTTCACGAATTTTATAGTTCACTTCCCCCTTTATTTCGACCACCCTATAAGGACCAACCCACGGCTTGGTCAATTTTTTCGAAATACCAATTTGGCTACTAGGGTCGTGTAAGTAAAGTAAATCCCCTAAGTTAAACTGTTTTAGTTGCGTGTTCTTATTATATTGTATTGCCCTTAATTGAGCCGAACTTTCTAAATTTTCTTTAACCTTAACAAAAGTATCGTTTAGTCGGAGCATTAATTCACTCACATAGTTATGATCAGAGTCGTATTTAACCCTTTTTGGTTTTAAAATTTCGTCTATCGGTAAAACTGGATCTCTTCCATGTAGTAAAAAGAATGGACTGTAACCTGTAGAATTATGTACGTTCATACGGTAAGCCATTAAAACAAACGGGATCCATTCACACCAGTCCTGTTGGCTTTTTGAAATATAATGTGAAAGAATGTCCTTAAATACTCGATGGCTACGTTCTATCATACCATTCGATTGAGGGTGATATGGGGTTGTATGAATTTTATATATACAGAGATATTTACAGGTTTCCTTAAAAATGCGTGACATAAAATTACTACCCTGATCAGTAATGAGCTGTTTAGGTGCACCATGCCTTGCAATAATTTGTGTTACAAACGCTTTAGCAACTGTGTCAGCTTTTTGATCCGGCAACGGTACAGGTTCTACATATTTGGTAAAATAATCTTGAAATGTAAGGAGATATTTATTGCCTGCATAAGACGTGACAAAAGGTCCTACAATATCTATTCCTACTCTCTCAAATGGTTCGAGTACTTCTGGAAAATTTTGCAAAGGTGCTCTTCTAAGATGCGGCGAAGTCTTACGTTGATTACATGAAGGGCATTCTGTACAAAACTTTATGACATCATTTCGCATATTAGGCCAAAAGAAACGTGTTTTTATCAAAGCAATGGTTCCTGTCCGGGGTGTCCGGCAAAAGGCAAAGTATGAAAATCATTAATAGCTTTCTTTACAAATGTTTTAGGTATTACTAAATTATCCCGTGAATCATTGATTTTATACAGCAAACCTTCGTTATCTAAGTAATAGCTATCGTTTTCATTCGTACCCTCGGTTACTATTTGGTCCTTAATAGACTGACAAAAGGGGTCTTTATCTTGTTCACATTTTATTACCTCACGGTCCCAAATTGGTAAAAATTCGGGTGTGACCGATATCATATTTATGCTTGAATGACCACCGCCTGGCAAATAGTAGACTAAAATTTGCATTGGTGTATCCTTGAAAACATAGGTAAGCAGACACTTTACACTGTCCCATTTTAATTCATCCAAACCGCACCCTATCCTAGGTAAGGCTAGAGGTACTTTTTCATTCAAGCTACACAGATTTTTTAGTTGTATTAAGGTTTCCAAGAGGGTATCGTATGAAGGTTTATCGAAACATCGACCTTTAGTTATTAGGTAATAAATATTACGTTCTGGCAGCGTTAAAGTTGCCACTTCACCTACATTCTTTTCTAAACTTAGTAAAAATCTACACAACCAAACTGACTTCTAAATGTTCTTGCAATGCCTTTATTCATAGCAAAATCCTTCGAAACACAATGAGCTAAAGAAATGTGTTCGGGTACTGTAAATAAATCACCTTCAATCTCAAGTAAACTATCATTTTTAATATGGTTATTCTTGACATAGTTGATAATTTCTTCTGCATTTTTAGGTGAATCATCACCAAAAGATCTACTGAGTGCATCTACATTTCCATGTGCTTTACCTGGTCGGTGTTCTACATCAAAATTATACTCTGAAAGGAGTAATGACCAACGAGCAAGCCTCGAAGTTGGGTCTTTTAAACTTAACAACCACTTTAAGGGGCGATGATCGCTAATGAGGGTGAAATGCACCCCATATAAATAGCACCGGTATCTCTTAATTCCAAAAACCAAAGCAAGACACTCAAGCTGCGTTACAGAATAATTTTTCTCTGCTTTTTCTAATTTCCTACTTGCAAATGCGATAGGTCTCTCAAAACCATTTCTAATTTGACTCAAAATTGCAAATATTCCTGTGCCACTTGCATCGGTTGATAATATAAACGGTTGTTGGAAATCTGGATAAATTAAAACCGCATCCGATGTAATAACATTTTTCAGGGTGTCTATTGCATGCAATACCTTTACTGATAAAGTAAATGGTGTGTTCTTTTTGGTTAAGGCGGTGAGTGGTTCCGCGATTTGAGAAAAATGAGATATGAAACGTCTATACCATCCGACCAATCCTAGAAAAGCTCTCACGTCCTTAACAGTTTTCGGTAAGGGATATTCCTTAACCGCACGAACTTTATCTGGGTCCGGTTTTATACCCTCTGAACTAATAATGTGACCAAGATATTTGACTTCCGGCATCAAAAACTTACACTTACTAGGCTTAAGTTTAATATTGGAATCGCGCAATCTATCAAATACCAAACTAATTTTACGGATATGATCCTCAATATCACAAGAATTAAATACCATAATGTCATCTAAATATACCAGACAAATATCTCCCGTTAGACCTGAAAGTGTCATATTCATGAATCTTTGAAATGTCATTGGAGCATTACAAAGCCCGAACGGCATTTTATTATACTCCCAATGGCCGTCTGGTGTTGAAAATGCTGTTTTCTCTTTATCACCCTGTTCCATATCGATTTGGTGATATGCAGCAGTTACATCAAAAACGCTAAATAAAGTCGCTTTGCCAAACATATCCAAGGACTCCTGTAAATTTGGTAAAGGATAATAATCCTTTTTCGTCACAGCATTTAAGCCACGATAATCAATGCACATTCGCACTTTCTTTTCACCGTTTGGTAAATATTTTGTGACTAATACGACTGGAGCCGACCATGGAGAGTGTGATGGTTTTATGACATTAGCAGTCAATAATTTGTCTATTTCATTTTGCAAAATTTCTCTTTGAGCGAAAGGAACACGATAAGGTCGTTTTGTTATAGGGGTCGTGTTTTCGGTAACTATTCTATGTTTTACTTTAGTAGTACTAGAAGATGGGGTGTCACTGTTACAAAAAATATCGCTATATCTACTTACTAATTCATATAATAAGTTAGCCGTGTGACTATCTAAATGTTTAAAATCAAAGTTGTCGATAGGTACATTTTCTCTTATTTGTATATTATTAATAGAAGGACAATTTATACTTTTATTTGCTATATCTATCTGTGAACTTGCATCACCTAAAACAGTATTTTTCTTGAAAGTTACCGGGTAACTATTTAAATTCATAATTCTAAGAGGAACTTCATTCGCATTTCTAACTAGCGTGCTGGCAACCATTACGCCATTCAGAATCTTATCAGCAGATTCTATCATTATATGTCCACCCTCTAAATTTACTTGCCACTTGCAAAAATAATTAATTTCACACCTAGGAGGTATTACAAAATCCTCATTAACTTTTATCTTAGTCGCCCATTCTGACGATTTGATCAATTCATTATTTTTAAACTTACTATAACCTTCTGTACGATCAATATTATCTGTAACGCTATTATTATTAATAATGGTTTCCTTAATCTTCCCAGCATGAGGAATCCCATTTTTATTTTCACTATATAACCTATTATTTGTTGCCCTAAAATTTTCATTGTCCCGGTAACCAAAATCTGTACTAGCCATAATACCATTCCCTAAATTGCTAGCCTTCACAGCACTAGTATACAATTCAGGATTAGTATTTAACTCATTTCCTCGCCCACAACCAGCCTGAATCTCTACTTCACCATTAGCCTTCACAGCACTAATAACTGGAGCGGAAAATTCAACAAGCTTTGGGGAGGGAATACCTATACTATATTGTGACCTATCACTATTTTCCGAGTTACTATTAAGCTTTGTAGTTAAATTTACTCGAGTTACCAAACAGTCATTGTTAACATCATTTGTAAAAATTCTAAGAGAATGATGTCCTATCGTTAAAACATCCGAACCAAAGTAAATGTTCACATCAAACGGTTTCAAAAAGTCCCTACCTATAATTCCTTCTGTGTGGACAAATAAATCTTCTTTACAAACTATAAATTCAAAACTACCAATATTATCATTTAATGATACACCTACTTTTAATCCTACTGTACCTACAGATTTAACCTCATGTCCTGTAATACCACTTAAAATAATTTCATTACTTGTGTTAACTAAGTGCCTATCAACCGCGTATTGCTTAACCACTGAAACAGCTGATCCGGAATCTAATAGTAATTTTCTTCTATGTCCATTCAGAAACAAATAAATTACGCACGGAGTCTCGTTAAAATAGCCAAAACTACCGTGCGAAATTTCTTGGACATTATTAATAAAAATCTTAATCTTATTATCGCTAGTATTATTTGAATAAACTCCTAACGAGTGTTGCCCCATTTTAAAACTATCTGGTGCAGAATTCACATCGTTATTTATTGGACATTGCCCCCGTTTCGGGGAGTAAACGGTGGGCAATTCTGGTTTAAAGAACTTCCCTGATTATAATCTAAAGAATATGAATTTTGCACATTTTGGTATCCATTACGCGGGTTACCCTTATTGGCTTCCATATTTCTGTCCTGACTAAAACTTTGATTTTGTTGACTAAAATTTCGATAAGCCCGATTAAAATTTTGGTTTTGCTGATTAGGGTACTGATAACCCTGATTCAAATGCTGGTTCACCTGAGAATTTTGAAAACCTTGATTAAAATTTCCATGTTGACGACTAAAATTTTGGGATTTTGTATTGTGACCATAATTCTGGCGATTTTGTTGATATTGTTCACTATAATTTTCAGGTCCTGCAAACCCTGAATTTGATTTATAATTATTAGGCCTATAATTAGATTGATTATTTGCATAAAAATTATTTCTACCACCATAATTATTTTGTGGTTGCCTGTTATTGGAACCACTTGGCCTTGGAGCTCTGCAATCTTTAAACATATGGCCAATTTGACCGCAATTATAGCACTCAAGTTTCGGTTTAATTACATTCACATCCGATTGAATGCGACTTCGAAGCATTAACTCATTTAATTCTTCTTGTTTCGCTAGTTCTTCGGCCTTATCTATTGTTAAATCTTCTGTTCTCATCAGAACAGGACCTACATTTCTCATAAACTCCTTTTTTAAACCAATGCGAAATCGATTAAGAATTAATTCATTACCTTTTCGAATAATTCCCTGTTTTTCGCCGTTTGTGCAACTCTTTAAATCCTCACAGAAAATATCGTTACCTAAAACTTTCAACCTAGTGACAAATTGAGAAATAGATTCGTCATGTCTTTGAAAGGTTTTGCTAAGTTTAATTAGACCTTCTCCCGGAATAACTGTAGGGGAAAATTTTTGAATAAATTTACTTTTAAAATCTTCAAAAGTAATATCAGCCGCATCTAATTCATTCTTCTCACATTTATAAAATTTATACGCTTCACCAGTGAGTCTATACTTAATAATTTTAATTGTGGTTTTCTCGTCCCAGTTATCTAATTCTGATCTCTGTTCAATTTTTTTTCAAAATACTCCTCCACTTTTTCCTTACCGGAAAATGATTGCACAGTGTTTGCTATCATTCCTAACGTAACATAACTCTGTAAGTTACCCAATTTTTCCTCTTTTGTGTCCTCCTTAGTGTCCGGCATTTTAATTATAAGTTAGGCAAATTTTACACTGAGAGAGAGAAAAAATTGCGAAACTGTTCAGAGTAGCGACTCAAACATTCAAAATAACTTTAAGAGAGAAAATGCACATACGATATAAGTATATAATAACAAAACCAATCAACAATAATTGATTCTTCATTATACGGTAAATCGAAAATATAACCAACAATATTAAAAGCAGAAGCTATTTACAAGAGTACGGACAGAATTCGCTGCATTGTATAACGTACATTCAACAGAATTTTTTAACTACACCAAATTTAAAAAATATGTATAAAATATAAAAAGATTAAATTAAATTAACAAATAAGTTTTCCGCTGCCACCATTGTAACAACCCTGACTGGGGTGATCAGGGTGTTATAACTTATTCGGTAGTCGTGACCCTAACTTTAACCCCATGGAGGCAATTATAAATAAAAGCCATGATATTGTACTAATACGTCTATTGAATAAAAACAACTATACATATAAAACTTCTTAACTCAAATTATGGAATGCACGTAACCCACAGTAAACACCAGCGCGTACTCATAGCGAGCAGAAATGGCACTTACCCCGTACAATTATTTAAGGAACGACGACGCAGGGTTGATCAGCTACCATATCAGCTCTGGTACAAGCATTGGCGAGGGGTTGGATGCAGCTTCCCGAACACGCGAACCGAACACACGATTATATCCCGTACGACTGATGTCGATCTTTTTTAGACGATCCCATAAAGCCTATTCTAGCTTTAGCTGAGTTTGTCTTTTTATGGAAACTTCCATAAAAACTTTAACGAAGCAAAAGACAACTCATCATTTTTACCTACATTCAACAAAATGTGAATCCACGGCGAAGCTACGAATCGCGGGTGTAACGCGACTCCGCACATCCGCCGTCTCGCCAAAGCGACCAACCTTGCTGTCTACGTTTGCTATGGTTTACGTACATTGTTACTTACAATATGGAAAAAAAATATAATTAAAGCTAGTTATAAAATATTGAATATCGGCGATCGTTACACTATTTGCGAACCAGTTTAGCAACTTTATTAACTTACTGTTTCACTGATCAATATTGTGAAATCAAACAAACAGTATAAAAAACGGGGATTCTAGAAACTCCGAAAATTAAAAAAAAAACATGTTTTTACATATTTTGAAACAAAATTAAATGCTAAACAATCTTTGTTAATGAATTATGAGCTTAAACGTAAATCTAACCAACTGCAGTTTCTGAAAATTTGGCGGTACCTTTTAACAAATATGATAAAGATCATTATAAGTGATTGTAGTCGAAGTAGGCCATGCGTATGTTATTACATTTCTGACGCTTTACACAAATAATAATCAAACTTACATTATGTTATGCAGCCAATTTAACAGTTGCGTATAGAACAGTAGTACAGTACAGTATTATAGAACAGTAGAATTCAGTTCAAGCGAAGCGGCAAGCATAAATTTTTACATTGGAACTGAGGGTCTACTTCGACTATAATCATTTATAATAACCCTGTAGAAGCTGCATTGGTGAGTACAATAAAATTGTTTTGACGTGTAACGTCTTTCCCTAACTTAGGATGGGTAACTTAGGGATTTGTACGGAAAAAAGCATAAAAAATGTTGTAGACCCATGTTTTCACCAATATCTCCAAAATTATCAAGTTTAACAAAACAAATTAAGGATCTAATTAAACATGAAGAATATAGGTACATTATATACGATTAACTTTTGGGTTTAAATAAGAAAAAAATTATTTTCAATCTTTAAAATAAATCTAAATGAAAAGTTACAGATGAATAAAACCAGTGATACTCTATACTATCTATTTCACTGTCAGCGTATTCTTCTGTAGTTATGGCCGGTCTTGGCAAATAACTTACATAACTTGAAAATATTGAAACATGTAGGTTCGGAAAAGATTCAAAATAGGGGTAACAAAAGATTCAAAATAGGGTTATTATGTCAATTATGAATAATATATATTTTCTATCACCTGTCATCAACTATCATCAACATGGCATTTTTTTATTCACTTCAAACTCCACCGACGTTACACGTAACCTAACAAAATTTCGGCCCGGTGCAGTGCATCGAACCCCGTCGTTTTTTAAAAGAACCGCTATCATACAAATTCCCCAAAAAATGTCATTAGTGTCTTTTCGTGAAAAGTATCTACTGTTTATTATACTAGTCCAGTGAAATCGTTTCCGAGGGTGCCTGTGCCAGGAAAAAATATAGTAGTATTTTTTCTTTCATTTTATGTTTTTTGGGGTGCTGAATCCGAATTTCAACTTTGCTACTTCCTATGGATATGGCTTTACAACGAAAATCGCTTAAAACCTCCAAATTTTTGATTTTTGGTTGAATGGTTTGGCCGCTAGAGCGCACAAAAGAAGGGCAAATTTTCCTAGTTTATGTAATGTTCGGTAATTTAAAAAAAAACTTAGATTCTGATAAAACTACATATTTTATATTCAATCTACTATATTTAATTTAATTCTATAATTAAATCTGTTGTAAATGTGGATCTACTCAAGGATAAAGTATGGTGTACGGTTTTGGGTGTTACAATTAGCAAATAGTAACACTGTTTTAGTAACATTTAGCTTTGTAGAATTGGTGGCATTGATATCAAAGGTCAAATGATAAAGCGCGTATATAACAAAATTTTTTTGTTTAGTTTAGAAGGAGGCAGTCCTGCGGACTTTGAACATGATCTTCGTCTTAGTTGTTAAGCATACAGCCACAATTTATTTCTTTGTATTCTGCGTTGTTTGATCTTGTCGGACTAAAACAATAGCCACTTGATACAGACGATGAACAACTGGTAAGTTATCGCGCATTATTCTCGTCAACTAAACAACAAATCCCCTTTTCAGATATAATACAGGACCACATTTACCTGAATAAGAAGTTATGCGAAAATCAAACCTATATCATGGCTACTACGATTAAAATTACTGTCGCGGTATTGTATATGCGCGATAAGTTGTTTACTGAATTTAAATATACGTACACGTAGCAAGCTATAGTATGTACATTGTACTTACAATGTATGTACATCTGTAATGTTGATTTTTTAGTTTATATAACATATGGTATATAACATATGGTGGCACAGTTTTTCGCAAAAGTTATACCGTGACATAGACAACTTTCTGGTGAAGACATCTGTACATTCTGAGCTGTGGTTAAAGCTCTGATTAGCTTACAAAACGCGGTTTTTGACCCGTGTGGTTAAGGTGCCATGCCGTCTAACGTGTGTGCTTTTTGTTCGTCGCCGGCCAGTCGACAGAGACCTGGCGACACCCATTCGCGGGTGTCGGTATAGTGCCGGGTTTCTCATGGAGATGCTCATCTTGTGTTGGGGTGGCTTCTGTTGGAGGGCGAGACTCGGCGGCTGTAATGAGTGCTGATCTTGATGACATGAGAAAGGAGATGCAGTCTTTTCGACAGTCGTTGGAATTCTTCAGCGGCAAGTTCGACGAGTTTAATAATGAACTGAAGAATATGAGAGCAGTATCTAAAGCCGTTGAAGAACTGAAAGTAGAGAATGCATTGTTGAGGAGCGATTGCAACAGCTTGAGACGAGACGTCGAGGATATGCAGCAATACTCGCGAATAAATAACATGGAGATAAATGGCGTACCGGAGCATCCCAATGAGAATGTTCGTGAAGTCGTACAGAAGCTGGGCGAACACGCGGGATGCCCTATTCCAAGTGAACTCATCGACGCTTGTCACCGTGTTCAGAAGATGGATTGAACAACGGTCGCTCCGCGCAGCATCATTTTCAAGTTTGTTTTGAGTCAATCTAAGATCGCTGCGATTACTGCTATTCGCAAGAAGAACGGTGTGACGTCGCTTGACATTGGTACTGAGGGCCCAAGAAACTCAATCTATGTTTCCGAGCATCTAACACCGAAGAATAAATCATTACACAAAAACCCCAGAGATTTTTGCCCGCAGAATGATTACGATTACTGCTGGACTAGGGACTGTAAAATACTTATTAGGAAGAAGAATGAAACTAGGGTTGTGCATGTCCTCAATGAGGATTGCCTTACTCGCCTTGGTTAAGTCTTCGGGTCAAATTGTATTCTCATTGCCACACCCAACGTATGGATCTACACGTTTACTATCAAAATACTAGAGGTCTTCGAACGGAAACAGACGAGCTTCACTTATCATGTCTTGCATCCTCAGCTGATATTATATGTATCACGGAATCATGGCTGAATGATTCAGTTGGATCTGCGGAATTGGTTAAAGATGGATACCTAACATATATTTCCTATTTCCTATTTCCTATTCCTATTTCCTAATCGGGATCCGATTAGGAGTGGAAAATCTGACGGTGGTGGTGTTTTTGTGTCTGTGTCGTCAGGCTTAGTGTCGGAGTGTAAGGATAGTTGGTCTAGTGGGGGCCTTGTTGAAGACATCTGGGTCTCAGTGCAGTTAAAAGGCAATAAATCGTTGCATGTGTGCTGCGTGTACGTCCCGCCGGGGGCCTCCGTTGCCGATCTTGAATGCCATCTTGGTAAAGTGTCAGAGGTTGTTGCAGGTAACCCTAATGACTATTTTTTAATTGTCGGTGACTATAATCAGTGGTTGCTTAGGTGGCTACCCGATCGCGCCTCTGGACACCTCGTCGCGGGTAATGTTGTTTTGATCGTGCTGAGCGAATGATCGACGCATTTTCGTTTCTCAATTTTAATCAATTCAGTAATGGTATTAACGTCAACGATACAGTATTAGACCTTGTGTTTTCCAATATTGCGTCGGTGTCTGTTGGTGCCTGTAGCTCACCTTTTGTCCCGGAGGACGGACATCATACGTCTCTCGAGATCTACTTTGTGCTCGACTACGATCGATGTTTGACGCGGAATTCATATGCGAGATATATGTTTGAGCGCGGTGATTATGTGGCGATAAATAATGCAATTTCTGGCAATATTAAGCGAGGAATTCTTCTTTCTTGTAAAGAATTGTGTCACTTTTGCTCAGCACGGTTTTGTTCACTAGCGTCTGGGATGTCTGTCACTACATAATCCCGAACGTTCACGACCGCCGGTGAACAAAATTTAAATGTGGCCATGGCTGTTATGTGCGAGTGAGTACCGGTGGTCCGGTAAGCAAGTTTGTGTCTACAGTGCTTGACAGTTCCATGTCTTGTTGACATCTTTAGAAAAACACATGTAATTTAATAATTTGTATAGCAATTAATTAATTGATAGAACACAAAATCATTTCAATTTATTCAGTAAAAATACTTGTAATTTGTTGGAAACTCCGAATAACGTTCTGTTTTCGTATATTAGTGAATACAATTATGCAAGGTATCCTGCAACTTGTGGACATAAAACTCAGATAAATAAAGAGACACGGATGGGCGGCGTGAGAAGTAATGTGGAGGTAAGCGACTGTAAACAAAACAGTTCTTACCTTCATCGGCGGCGAGCGTGTTTGAGCCAAGGGGTTTAGAATAAAATAATAATAATTTTGTAAATACTAAATACTATTTAGCTATTATAATTTCTATATTTTTGTTTCAAACTAAATATTGGTTAATATTGGTAAATATTGGAACCTAATATAGATATAGGAAATGTTGTGCTCATATTTATACTTGCATTATTTTGCTATACATAATGGCATGGGCGTATCCAGGGTGGGGCAAGAAGGGGCAGCATTTCGTATTTTGGTATAATGTTTATTACTCTTTCCCTTATGGACACTATAGGCTGGTTATTTTTATTTAGAAAGCAACGATCACCTCCAAATCGTTTCCAAATCCAAAAATAGTGGACACTTATTTTTCGAATTTTAATGGTTCCTTGCGAGGCCTCAAATTTACATAGGAAAAAGAATTTTTGTTGTTGTTTTCGAATAATTGTTCGGAGTTTGCGAAAACTTATGTTAAAGTTCTAGGACTTGTAGAGGACTTTCTAAGGAAGAATTTGACCTATTATACATATGGATTTGACGCCCCCATCTACCTCACAGTGCCCTGAAAACGACTGAAATGAAAATATGTACATTTTTCAGAAAATTTACTGTACTACTCATTTCATTATCTTTTTTCTCATAGAAATCATTACTATAAGTCTTGTGGAATGTTTATAAACATTTGTCAGCTAATTTATGTTTTCAGGGGACTGTCGGGTGGATTGGGGGTGTCAAATCCATATGTATAATAAGTCAAATTCTTCCTTGAAAAATCCTGTACAAGTCCTTAAGTAATCTTACGTTTTCCCAAATGCCAAACAATAATTTTTTTTACCAAAAAAGGCTTCTTCCCATGCATTTTCCCATGTGAATTTAAGGCCTCGACAAGCACAGTTAAATCAAAGTTTCAAAAAAAAAATAGGTGTCCACCTTTTTTGGATTTGGAAACGATATGAGGGGATCGTAGCTTTCTATCATCACAAAAATTTTTGCACCACCCTAGTGGGCACCCTTCTCCCATACAGCAAGCTAAATTTAGACAACTGCCCCCCTTTCGATTTGAGCTGGATACGCCCATGCATAATGGTCCTAATAGTACACTAGGTATATAATTGCAGAGCTTGATAATCTGTCTCCGAATGTTTCAACTGACTGTCCAGACATCGAGTCTGCTACAATTATAGCACAACTATCAACAACACCAATGCTATCAGCAGATTTAGAAGCCGAAAAAAACAAGCTTTAAAGCAGTTTTTTGAGGCTTCTAGAAAATAGTACGTCACCTGTAAGTTCATATTAAAAAAAGCGTGTGATGCGCTTTCGCATACTTTGGCAGCAGTTCACCACGTGAAATACAATTTTTCCACCACAGATACCTAGACAAGGACACTTGTGAATCAAAACATTACCGCACAGCGAAAGCTTTGGACAACAAAAAAAATAATCAGCAAAAAGAGGGATAGACTATAGAAGCATTAAATATCTGTATTTATTTAAAAATCATTGCCTTTTATAAGAATTAGTGAATGTTTTAATTGAAGAAGCGAGCAACATGGTTCGCGAAGCGTCAGCATTAACAAATCTTGGCACACGGCATAACCCGGAAGCAGTTTATTTTCTTTAGAATCGTAGTTATGAAACACGAAAAAAGGAGTACGTAATAACTATAAATTTAATATTTTCACACCGTGTGTACTTCATAGTAAATGATACTTAATTTAATAAAATACTAAATAACTTATTTAAATATTTGAATTATTTCGTGCGCGAAATATAATTGTTTAACACTTGTTAATTAAAAAAATCTGATGTGGCCAGGCACATGACTTTATCATACAATATATAAAATTAATAGTTTAGCTGCATGAGAATCTATTCTATAGAGATAAATCGTAGGTATTGTCAAAGCATCAGCAGTTGACACTACCTACACTACGTCATTAGAATAATAGTTATTTATGTCACAAATGCCGAAAGTACGGAATAGCGCGACGAGCGGTGATACGGCGCGTCACCGAAGGCGGAGTGTAGCCGTCGCATATGAGCGAGTCGCGCTATCTAGTTTTTGGCAGGAGCGACATCAATGTTTATTGTGTTGCTTTTTAAGAAATACGTATTTAAAAAAAATAAATGATTTCTGTATAGTAAATGCTAGGTTGGTACCACTTTGACGAAAGGTGCGTTCCGGTTGGTAGGTAATGGTAGCTAAGAACATAAGATACTATTCCATTTGGAAAAAGTAACCTCTAGTTTGTTAATCATCAACCCCGAATTTTGTAGTAAATAATTTTCATGTAAAACTACAATTAAAAAATTATTCCTTTTTAAATTTAAACACATGTATGTATTATATACATTTATTATTGTATTATTAATAATATCATTAAAGAGCGAATAATTATTAGAGACATAAGATGAGAAACATACCATATATGACATTTTTAAAAAGATTATTTGTTTTTATATATAATTTTTACTTTATCATACGCAGTATGTAAAGTATTGTAATCGTGCCGAAAAAAATTTTTGAGATTTTAGCGGAAATAGGTCTTTATGGGTCCCCTGAACATTTTTGACCAAGGTACAAAAAAATGTCTGTGTGTGTGTGTGTGTGTATGTGTGTGTGTGTGTGTGTGTGTGTGTGTGTGTGTGTGTGTGTGTGTGTGTGTGTGTGTGTGTGTGTGTGTGTGTGTGTGTGTGTGTGTGTACCCAATTTTTGTTAATTCATTTCCGGAGAAACTACTAAAGGTATCGGCACGGAACTGCATATTTAGAAGTTTCATGACCAAACTTAGAGTTGAAAAGCTTTTGGTTCAAAAGGGTCCAAAGGAACTGGGTGTTTACTCTAAGCCTTTTTCAAGGATTTTAGAAATAAGCCGCCATTTCTGTAATTTCGTTGAAATACTTAAATAATAAATTAAAGCAGAGGAAATTTGGAATAATTTATGCCTATGACATTTATTGGTAAAATTAATAGTTTAGCTGCAAGAGCAAATTCTATTTGATCGAGATCGGTCGCATCTGCATTCTGCATTGATTTAATACTATATAGTGACCCAGGATTTGAAAATTTTTCTGTCTAATGACAGTACCGGTAGTGTCAAATGCTGACAGTACCGGTAGTGTCAAATGCTGATGTTTTGACATTATCTCACAATTAATATTGAGTTAATAGTAATAGTATCAACGGATCTCATATTGTGATACCGTGTACAGTCCTTGCCTGATGGCGTCGGATAGGCAGCGTGTTGAGCGTGTCCAAAATGCATGTATTCTGTTTGTTTTTGGTTTGACGAAGTATGATCATGCATCGAATGGGCTGGGCGACTTGGGGTGGTTGAACATGGATAACACTAGGGTGTTGCAAGCAGCAATATTGAATCATAAGTTGCTATCCACTAGGATCCCACAATACCTCATGCGGAAGATATGCTCTAGAACGTATGTCCATAACCTTAATTTAAGATTCGGGGCTTTGTTTGCTCCACCTGCCCATCGAACTGAGCTGTATAAACGGTCGAAGATATGAAAAATTTATAGTGAAACAGTTTTGGGGGAAAGGTGAAGCGTTGGCTGTTTGCTCAACAGGGGGGACTTTAGGCATCGAGCGCACATTGGAGGCTTTTTAATTTTTATTTTTTATGGGCAGGTGCGATGTTTTGTTGAGTTGGATTTGCTGCAATTATATTGTAATTAGACTCTAGAGTACTTTTGTTGTTTGTTTTTGTTTTGATAAGTTCTCGGAATTATTTTTATATTATTGCTACAATTATGGCTTAGTTCTAGTTTGCGTAAGGGGTTGAGTGGAAGAGTAAGGCAATTTGGAAACAAGTGTGCTGAACTGCGCCCTAAATATAAATAATATTTTGTTGCAATTAATATTGTCTTATTTTAATAAAGGAATTATTTATTTATTTAATTGCTTATTTATCTGTTAAATCCTGGCTAACTAGTTTTATTTTAATGCAGACACGACTGATCTCAATCAAATAGATTCTCATGCAGCTAAACAATTAATTTTATATATGGTATGATAAAGTCATGTGCCTGGCCACATCAGATTTTTAATATACTATAAATAATATTCATTATTAAATGATTAACAAACACAGTATTTGCATTGTGAAAAATATCTCCAAATGACACGGTAATATTAACTATATTGTTCAATCACTAATTATTCTAAAAATGTTGATAACATCAAATGACATTTATCAAATAATGTTCTTGCCAGTATACCAATTTTGTAATGTAAATTACAACAAAAAAAAAAACATGTACCAAACTTGTGTGACACCAGTCATAATTTAAATTATTGTTGACAACTTAATTTTATTTAAATAGGCGTTGGCTAGATGTGATTTATACAACAATAGAAATTAATACGTTTTTTGGATTGTTAATGTACGTTCTTATATTTATTTATTTACTAATTATTAATTTAATACAGTATTATTTAATTATTAATGTAAAAATTACATTATACTTGTGGCTTATAATGTAAAGTAAAGGAAGTATTGGCGGAATTACTAATAAGAATCTTGCGAGCGCCAGTGATCATTGCATCGACTGGGGTGCCCCTGTCGTTGCTTTGAACGAAAAATACCCGCGCGGTGACCGATACGAGCTATTCACCAGTTTGAAGATACTGCATCACCAGCGGATCCCCACTACAATCTTAGTCGCCGCGAAATTTGCGACGTTGTCGGTTGCTTACTAGCACCGTGATTGGAGCGGTAGACGGAATAGCGTTGCCGAATTTACCAATTTGCTGCGCTCTCGATAGCTCATCGTCGGAGCCTCGATAGTTCGCACGAGCGTGCACGCTTACGGTCCTACCTTTGAAAATCGACCCCCTGGACTGGGTCCGACACGATCTCCCGCGTGACGTGTACTCCTACTCCGCTTCTATACTCGTCCAGTACCCACTAAATGGCGCGACCTGCTCTAACCGCAACATTTTCCTTCTTCGCCACATTCGGCCATCCTGCAACAGCTAATGTCCTCATTAATTACATATACAACAATAATATTTTTTGATTCGCCATGACCAACCAATTACGCCAATATCGCCACGATAGTTCGCCTAATGATCACAGTAGTCACTGCTCTCATCAGTACAGAATCAGTGGTACTGCTACTATCGTTCGCCGGTGTAGTACTACAATATCGCCTCAACGAATCGCCAGACACGGTAGCATCAAATCTTTTATAGCCACGCATGCCTTTTACAGAAGTGATTAAGTATCGCTGGTTACCCAACACCGTGGTAACCCTGTAGGGGCCATTGTACTTATTTGTTAACTTCCGATTTACACCTTTCTCATTCACCGTTGTGCTAGCACTTCGCCATAAAACCAAGTCGCCAACTTGAAATTCGGTTGCAACCTTACGCCGTTTATTATACCATATCGCCATGGCTTTACCCGCCTTGGTCAGGGCTTGTGTCGCCTTACGTCGCCTATTTTCTAAGACACGCTGACTGCGCCGCGGTGCTGCAGCGTCGCCACCGCCACTCGCCGGTATTGGTTGGTTCGTTTCATCGCCTTGGTCCCTACCATGGAGGAAGGAGGAGTCGGCATAAGCGCTCGAATATGGGACCACTTTCCCCACTCCGGAGCTACTTTAATGTCAAAGTGACATTCGCAACGTTGACGTGTTATTATTTTATCGATTTTGCTTATTTCACTTTGCTTAAGGATAGTATGGTGAATTTGTATGAAGATATACATCAAAAACTAACGTCTAATTACGCTGTTCGCAGCTGCAACAGCAGAAAATCAGCTATAAACCCGATTTCGACCGAGGTAACATTTCATCGGTAAGTGACTGTATATGTCAACAATGTACAGGTTTGTACTGGCCGCACGCACCAAAATTTTTTGGGATATGTTTATTACATATTTTTTATAAAAATTAGATTAAACAAATTATTAAAAGTGTTCATATAGCGTTTTTATATAATGTACCCACTCGGCACATTACAATATATAACAAGAAAAATTTCTTGAAATTTATGACCAATTTCAGAGTTAGTCCGGACCTGGCAGGCGGCCAACTGTTAGGCTACTTTAGTGTCATGTTAGCCCCGCCCCCCGGGGTCATTTTCTCGGTGCTAAAAGTATAGCGTAAAGCGACTCCATCTTCCTCCATGGTCCCTACAAACAGCACCTTCATCATTTGCCCTATCTACGCCACTGGACAAGTCAGCCATAACGCCTCCGCCATGCCAAAATAGCAATCGTGCGGGTGCCTCACCAGTATGCTCATTCTCCGTCTGGTTAATTCCCCAGATAATCTCTGGCATGTGAGCGTCCCAGTGCACTTCATCAGTAATTGATGTCGCCAAGGCATCGACTATTGTTCTATTTACTCTTTCTACCTGACCATTCGCCCTAGGTGTAGCTATTGCATTCTTAATGTGCCTAACACCTTTTCCCGCCAGATACTCAGCGAACAACTTGCTGGTAAACGCTAGGCCTCTATCTGAAATTATACGCCGTGGATATCCATATTCGCCAAACACCTCTCGCAACTTCGCCACTGTTTCAACAGCACTGACCGTTGGACTCGGTTATGCTATCGTGAATTTAGTAAACCCATCTACTATCACTAATAGATATGAGTTACCACGTCTACTCCTTGTAACAGGTCCCAGATGATCGACATGAACAGTGTGAAAAGGAAGACCTACTGTCTCAATAGGATGTAACTCGTCTTCGCCACGCCCATAATTACCTTCTCAATACGCACAATGCATACACGCCCTAACATATTTATGAACAAAACGCCACATCTTTGGGAACCAATACTCACGTGCAATCAATTTAAAACACCTATCAATACCAACGTGACCAATATCATCATGAGACCGCCTCAATAATCTGAACTTCGCCATACGGGGTACATATAATCTATCGCCCAGTTTAGTTCGTCTATACAACCGCCCTTCAAACAATCGGAATTGTTTTCTTATCGCCTCATCCGCCACGCCTGTCTCTAATGACGTCACTATTGCTTGCACCTTAGGGTCTTGCAATTGTACTGCTAAAAACCAATCACTGTCGCCCACCTGTACCGCCTGTACTTCAATAGGATTTCGACTTAGAGCATCAACGTGCCTCATCTTAGCACCTGGTCTATATTGCACATCCATAGAGTATTCCTGTAAAACAAGCCACCATCTCGCCACTCTAGGGATTAAATCCCTTTTGACTAATGTCGCCCTAATCGCCACACAATCCGTTACCACCGTGAATTGTATACCAATCAGATAAACCCTAAAACGTTTTACAGCCTCCACTACCGCCAGTGTCTCCAATTCATAAGTATGATACATCTGCTCGTGAATTGTTGTCGCCCTACTAAAATAGAATACAGGCTGCCATTCACCATCGCCCTGTTGTTGCATGAAAATACCACCTAAACCCCATTTACATGCATCAGTATGCAACTCAGTAGAAGCAGTGTTCGAATATAACATCAACACCGGTCGCCTTACCAAACATTCTTTTAGACAATCAAACGCTGCCTGTGTCTCCTCGTCCCATCGCCATGGTACTTCTTTCTTTGTTAAATTATGTAGTGGGTTAGCTCTTTTAGCAAACGCCTCGACATACCGCCTAAAATAACTCGCCAAACCTAAAAATTGTCGTACGCCGTGAATATCTTTTGGCGTTGGAAAATCAACAACCGCCTTAATCTTTTTCGCTCCTGGTCTCACACCACCAGCACAAATCTCATGCCCTAAATACTGTAACGAAGTCTGGACAAAAGAACATTTGCCAAGATTTAACTTAAGTCCCGCCTGCTCGACTCTATCTTATACACGCCTTAATTTATTTACACCTTCTTCGACTGTTACTGATGGTATAAGAAGATCATCCATATACGCCAAAACATCATCATTTTTTAAATCACCCACCATTTTATTAATCACCCTCTGAAATACCGCCGCTGCATTCGCCAAACCAAATGGAACACGTAAATACTCAAATTGACCATCAGGGGTTATAAATGCCGTCTTACCAATCGAATCAGGATGCATAGGTACCTGATGATAGCCCTGCGCCATCACCTCACCAATCAACAAAGGAATATTATGGTTATGCAAGAACGCCTCTGGAGAACGAATATTAACACCATACAATAGAGATTCTGGACCAGAAACATTATTAATATTTTTGTCGCTTACCTCAGTACTCCGATCCAACACCTCTTCAGCCATATTTCGCCTTTCGCCTTTCGCCTCTGGCTATTATACGCCCCTTCTTTAATACGAAGCGAGTAGCTGTTTGACTCAACGCCATGATGTCTACTGTGTCGATCTCGCCCCATAAATAACCACTGTGCACTTGAACTCGAACGCCATTCTCTTCGAAGCTTCGCCCTTCCATGTATACTGCGCCATTTGGGATTCCGCCTACATCAACTGGTATACGGTGTATGCTCCCCCAGGTACGTAACTCCTCGTCCTGTTGCAACGCCACCGCAAATCGTCCCGGCTCCTCCGCCAGAGTTAAGTTCTTGAAGACGTCTGTAAACATCATCTTTTAATTTACTATCTAAGATATGCGCCTTACCGTCATGCACCACTAGGGTCAGTCCCGTAGATTCCGCCCAAATAGGCTGTCCTAGAAATATATCGCCACCTGACAATTCAAAATCTACAACCATCGATAATAACGTCAAATGTTACCTCGCCGGTAGCATTCGACTTAAATCCGCCAATTCCTTTTAACGTCATATTGTTAGGTTACTTCGCCAATCCCAACCTTGTCACACAACCCTGTGAGATTAGGTTCGCCTCTGCGCCAGTGTCTAAGTACACCCTAACAGGTACACCAAGTAATGTGGTCGCCTGCCGTTTATACCTAGAATCTAGTTTAGTCGCCATTAAACTTACCTTTTTGAATTGTCCGCCTTTTTGAGTGCTCTCGGGACAGTCATGCGCCTTATGACCGGCCTTTTTGCAATACCAACACCGATCGACTTTCGGTTTCGGGCAATCCTTGGAGAGACGACTCGTAAATTGTTGGCAATTGTAACATTTTCGCTTTTGGGTTCGTACGGATGACGATCCTGACGTCATAGGACTCGCCCTCCTCACCGTATCGCTACCTCTGTGCCGTATAGCCCCGCCTTCGGCTCGACGATTGTCGTCAGTACGCCTGGTATCCGCCACTTCTGCCGTTTGGGTTGCCACCTCGTCACCTTCTAGGCTGCTGATATAATTGACGTACAATTCTTCAGGCGTCCTTAACGCCAAAGGGAACCGCTTTACTATGCAGGAGACCGCCTTTTCGCCTCCGATGTCACACCTGCCCAACAAAGACAGCTTCGCGTGATAGTAATGTATAAACGTCTCACCTGTCCGTTTAGTTCGTCTCAACATTTCAATTAGCGTAGTGGCATAATCCATTCGCCGCGTAAATGCCTGTCGTAAGAGAACCCGCCATTCTTCCCACGACTTCTGATAATCTTCGACGTGATTATACCAACGCCTCGAAGTCGAGCCGCCATAAAATACGACTTCTCGGTTTCAGTCCAGCGATGGATAGTGCCCAGCTGATCGATCTTGTGGATCCACCGTTCGACGTTGGCATCATCGTCATCGGGATCGAACGGCTCGATGATTTTATATCCCGCTCGGGTCGGCTCAGTATTTCCCGACATGGGAGTCGCATCTAACGAACTAGGGGCCGATGACGCCGGAGCACTCGCGAGGGTAACTGGTTCTGCTTGCGTACCGTCTAGTTTTGCTGTAATATGCGCCATAAACGCCTCCATTCAAGCCATCATTGTAGTAAAATCCTCCTGCGCCTGTTGAAGATTAATTACTGGTGAGATTGGCCTCACCAGGCTCGTGGGGTTGGTCTCATGTTCGCTGTCCTCGTAATTTAACAACATCGCCGACGAGGGACGCGTGCCCGCCATCTTCTTTTTCTACTTTCGCCGTTTATCGCCTTTTTTAACGCCTCGAACACTAACAACCAACAACTATCGCACTTCTGATCTGTAGTAACTTTAGTACACTCGAGTAAAACGCAGCACTTTACTAATAATACGCCTACTTATTCAATCTACGCCAGAAATAACCGCTACACCTCGACTGAACTGGACTGGGTCCGACACGATCTCCCGCGTGACGTGTACTGTACTCCTACTCCGCTTCTATACTCGTCCAGTACCCACTAGATGGCGCGACCTGCTCTTACCGCAACATTTCCCTTCTTCGCCACAATGTGGTCTCCAGGTAAGTTGTTGGTCCAAATGAATGCCAATGAATACAGTAGCGCTAAGCGATTTAAGTTTAAAGTTACTGTAGTCTACCAGCAATTCAAGTTCCTTTCTGAAGTGAAATTTTACAGTGTAGGCTGGTTAACGTTAAGAGAACGGCTATTGTTTTGAAATTAGACGTTCAACATTTCCAAGCTGTTTACAATTCCCAGGGAAAGTTGATCTTCACTTCTAGTCGCAATTATCACCGACGTATGATTGGCATACATCAGAGTGGCGTGTTGTAAAATCGGTGGTAAATTATTGGTGTACAAGATGTACAAGACTGGCCCATGAATGGACCCCTGCGGTACTTCTTCCCTCAGCATATTACACTCCGATACAACGTTCCTCTAGTGTCCTGGTTTATGGTGATCATCCGTTGTCGTCTATAGCTCACGTGTCATTTAATACTCGATATTTGTTTATGCGTTCATTTAAATTCGCTTTTGAGTAAACGTATTTCCAGCGTGCAGCGTCTCCGATGCATAGTTGATATTCAGCGCTTGTTTTAAACTTATGTAGGAAGTTTTTGTTGATTTTTAAGTATGAATGGTTTGTGTACATGTTTTTATGATTTTTATTTTATAATAATTTTGATAACATGATTCATGTCGTGCCTATGTATATGAAAGTTTATTCGTATCAAATTAAATTTATTTCGGACTTACTTACACTACAATCAGTTTTATTTCTGGTTTAAGTCAAAGTTACTAATAATCTAAGCCGGATATTTATGAAATTATCATAAATGTTTTTAAAATGACGAAAGGAGCATTGAATTAACATATAAGTAAATATCTTTAAAAAAATCTGAGTTAAATAAGAGCCTCTTAATTCTGCAAGAATGTTTACTTAGGTACAAGTTTCGATCAACAAATCATCATTAGCCAAAAGCAAGAAAACCACAAATTAAACATAAAACATAACGCGAAGTTGTAACAAAAAATCACTGATGCACCATTCTGTTGCCTGAGCATCAATACACTGAAAGAAAACACCAACATTATCTTCTTTATGCAAAATATCATACAATCAGATTTCACACTAAGTTCATTAACATTCTTGATTTCCATTACAAACATTCAACAAATACTTTTTTTTTTTTTTTTAGCAGACGTCAGTCCAATAAGAATTAAATGGTACAAAGATAGTAAGCTGTGGGCAGATGGTGGTCCACCAGGATTTTTACCACCAGAGAGATTTACATTGTGGGGTAACGGTTCGTTAGAAGTTGTGGGTGTTCGCCCCGATGATACTGGAGAGTACGTATGTGAAATTATCAGAGACGAACCGTGGTCCCCTATTAGACAAGTTCATGCAATAGAAGTACTTGGTAAGTTCGCATTTCAATGATGACTTATTAAAAACAAAACATTTGCAGACCCGCCATCCATTAAAACAGACCCACGAACAGCATTCTTACAAGTTAAATTAGACGAAGAAGTGCAAATGGAGTGTTTAGCTGATGGTGTACCAAAACCAATTATCACCTGGAAACATAATGTAACATAATACATTGAAGCATTAACATTATATCGCATAATTTCCATTCTAATTCATAGGGAGAACAATTACAATTGATCAAAAATCGAAATGTATTACATTTTAATGCTTCTAGTAGACATTTGGCTGGTACCTATGAATGTATAGCCACAAATGGAGTGGGTGAACCAGCGCAAAAACAAATTCAATTGCGAATTTTATGTAGGTCGCTTTGTATATTCCTATCATAACTAGATGTCATCTAAAGCTTTCTTCCCAGATCCACCAGAGATTTCCTCAATTAAGTCTTGGTTCCACACAGCACCAGGCCTTCGAATACAATTAGAGTGTAAAATGTCTGCTGACCCACATGCCTATGTTACTTGGTATAAGGGTGAGAAACCAATAAAGACGGACGGGCGAGTTTTGTCTTTGCATGAAGCTGATAAACATTTGTTGCTGATCAAGAAGGTATATAGAAGTGATTTTGGACTATATACGTGTAAGGCGGCCAATGATGTCGGTACCTCAACGCTTGAATTTCAAGTATCAGGTAATTATCCCAATAAAAGTAAATGCTGGAAATAACTAAATATCTAAATCGTAGGTATTCCAAATCCAGGCGTTTTCAAAATAACAGATGATAAAAATGATAGTGGTGACGATTCATATACCTTTATTTGGGAGGTGGATAGCTACTCGCCAATTATAGAATACAATTTACTATTCAGGCCATACAAATCTACTAATACTATAAATAAACCACAGTGGACGATTTTAACTATACCCTCTGATAAATCAAATACAGGCCCAGTATATTCGAAGAAGTACACAATTCGCGGATTGAAAGAACAAACAGCTTATGAAGTACAAATAAAGTCAAGAAATCTATTCGGTTGGTCTAAACCTAGTTCAATCCTAAGGTTTGCAACGCCAGGTGGAGGTAAATATTAAGCAATTATTTTTAAGGGTATGCGATTCCTGTTTGTTGAGAAATGTTGTAATTTATTATTATGATATGTGATTTTAAGTAGAAAATATAACCTCTTTTCCTTTGTGTGTATAATTTTAATGGGTACTAGTTTCGTCCTTTAGACATCTTCAGCCCAAATCTTCAAAAGGAATAAATCGCATCTCACGAAGTTAAAAATTTTCGTGGTATCTTACGTCCAAGTTGTAAAAATCACAGGTAAAACAAACAGACATGAGTTCAATGCAAACAAACAGAGACGAATGAGATGGGACGCGCCTATTGAAGTTAGCATTGCGATAGCGGACACTAGGGTTAGTAAATTCTTTATGTCGGTGAAACCAGAAGGAAAATTAATCCACAAATATGTATAAACAAATATTAAAAATAAACCTTTTAGAACAACTAGAGAGGAAAGAAATACATAATAGAAATAGAATTGTCACTTTACTAAACGATCAATTAATTTACAATAACAGACCCTCATTTATGTATACTTTATTTCCCTAAATTTGCTAATCCTGGTGTCCGGTATCGTGCTGCTAACTTCAATACCCGTGTGCCATGTCATTCGTCTTTGGTTGGTTGCATTGAACGCATGTTTGTTTTACCTGTGATTTTTATAACCTGACCGTAAGATACCGTGTAAATATGTAACCACGTGTAATCTTATTAATTCCATTTGTAGATTTGGGCTGAGTGACTAGTACCCATTAAAATCATACACAACCAAGGAAAAGAGTTTCACACCTTTGTACCTACATGGACAGCATCAAACCATAATTATGAACCATATTGGGTATCGGTAATAGAGTCCTAGTGAAACTAAATAATTTTGAAAATAAACTGGCTATTCTACAGAACAAGAAGAAACTAAATAACACAACCATATTTATTGATAGTATACAAGCCCAAATCAAAACAAAGAGCGAAAGCGGAAAAGGAGAATGGGCACCACATTAAGGTAGGATTCCAAAAGCTATATGTGGATGAACTATGTTACATATGGGATCACGAGGATAACTTGGTTCTAAAAAACTAGAATGTGCTCCTCCCGACAGATTCACGATAAGCGATCAATGCGCCGCAACAGTTCTTGATGGGGAAAAATGAATTAATTGGAGAAATAAGTGAAGCTGAGCCAACCATAAGATTGACATCGATTAAAACAACTATATCCTTGAAGATTTACACAAATCAAATTATTTTTGAAAAAATATTATATGGATCACTAGGCTGATTATTTCTAAAATGCTGCTTTAATGCATGTTGAAATTATTATACAAATCGGTGCCGTCGATGTCTGCAGCCTGGTTTCTGGAATCATCTGGTAGTTTGAGCTGCAAATCTTAACAGAATAAAAAATCTGATGTGGCCAGGCACATGACTTTATCATACAATATATGCAATTAATTGTTTAGCTGCATGAGAATCTATTTGATTGAGAACTAGTTAGCCAGGATTTAACAGATAAATAAATAATTAAATAAATAAATAATTCCTTTATTAAAATAAGACAATATTAATTGCAACAAAATATTATTTATATTTAGGGCGCAGTTCAGCACACTTGTTTCCAAATTGTCTTACTCTTCCACTCAACCCCTTACGCAAACTAGAACTAAGACATAATTGTAGCAATAATATAAAAATAATTCCGAGAACTTATCAAAACAAACAACAAAATTACTCTAGAGTCTAATTACACGTAATTGCAGCAAATCCAACTCAACAAAACATCGCACCTGCCCATAAAAAATAAAAATTAAAAAGCCTCCAATGTGCGCTCGAAGCCTAAAGTGCCCCCTGTTGAGCAAACAGCCAACGCTTCACCTTTCCCCCAAAACTGTTTCACGATAAATTTTTCATATCTTCCGTGAGACCATTGTATATGTGACTGACCTGGTAAGAGAATGACCGTTTATACAGCTCAGTGCGATGGGCAGGTGGAGCAAACAAACCCCCGAATCTTAAATTAAAGTTATGGACATACATTCTACAGCAAATCTTCCGCATGAGGTATTGTGGGATCCTAGTGGATAGCAACTTATGATACAATATTGCTGCATGCAACACCCTAGTGTTATCCATGTTCAACCACCCCAAGTCGCCCAGCCCATTCGATGCATGATCATACTTCGTCAAATCAAAAACAAACAGAACACATGCATTTTGGACACGCTCAACACGCTGCCTATCCGACGCCATCAGGCAAGGACTGTACACGGTGTTATGATAGTTGTAATAGTAGGTGGTGAATATGAATAGACATATGTCAACATATAAATGTACACACACGTAACTCAACGTATTAAAAGCGTTCTCAAGAAGTAAATTGTTTTATTGGGTCATCGTGACAAGTTCATAACAACTTCAGAAGTGGGATAAATCCGAAGATAGTACGTGGAAAGTATCCGACAGTGTGTACGTGGAGTTGCGGCACGTGTATTGACAGTTTGGAAAACGTGAGTGACGCGTGGTCAACGGGAATTTTGGAAGAGTTGTTGCTGCTGGTTGCGTGGGAAGCGAATATTATTGGAGTGGAGTTCAAGAGATTTGAGCTTTTGATTCATAATAATACATCTACAATGACAGAGCAAAATTCGGAAACTACCGTTATACCAAGGTATTTTCAAAATGTACACGTAGTACTCCCAGAATTTGATCCTGTCAGGAATAATATTTCGATTTTGGAGTGGATCAACAAAATTGAAGCGTTTGGTGAACTTTATGATTGGGATGAAGTCGCCATAAAGCATTATGCCCTTTCCAAGTTGGAATGAGTGGAAGACACTACTCACCGAGACATTTCAAGCCGAGACCAATGCAATCGACTTAAGGTTGGAAGCTCAAAATTATAAATAGAAGCCAAATCAAGATATTGTTGAGTATTACTTTGAAAAGTTGGCGAGATGTAACCGCTGCAGGATGACTGTCCAAGAGAGCATAGAATGGATAGTACATGGACTGAATGACAACCGGTTTAGAGATTTCTTAGGACCGTTAAGCAGATATAAGAAATTAAACGAACTTTTGCCAGATTTAAAGTCAGGTGCTGCTTATATTCGTCGTTATGTAACGAAATATAAAGAACATAACGGCGTTAAAAACAATGAGTCTAGTAACGTTGATAGCACACGGAAAACCAAAACAATTACGTGTTTCAAGTGTTCGAATGTAGGACACTACGCGCGCGAATGCCCATTAAAACGTGGATTCGGTAATGCAAAAGAAGCTCAAGCAAATAACGAAAGAAACAACGTCAGTAGCACAACGAACACAGTATTGAAGATCGGTAAAGACAACAAATCTTATTCTAAATATTTCGGTAAAGACAGTAATTCTCATTCAAAATACTTTAAAGATGCTTATGTGAATAATAAGAAAGTACGATGTTACGTAGACTTAGGTAGCAGCTGCATAACTATTCGCGATGATGTTGTAGCAGAGATGGGATTTACATTTTTCGAGACTGAAACAGTACCATTAGTTGGATATGGTAATGGCATGGTGAAGCCATTGGGACTATTCACTGGAAATGTGACAATTGATGGTGTCTCTGCCAAAGTCAAACTACATGTAGTCGACAAGGATCATTAAAATGTTCCTATGATTGTAGGACATCCATTCACAGAACAGCCTAATATACAGATAACGAGTAAGAACAATGAATTAAGGATCGAGTACACCGATAATGACCTACCGATCAATGAGGTATGTGAAGATACAAAAACCATGCTTCGAATTGAAGATGACGTTGTAATTCCAGATAATTACTTAGGACACATATCAGTTGTTGGTGATTTGACCAACCGTGAATTGTGTATAGAGGGTGGAATTCGAGAAGAAGGACACGCAATTCCAAGGTGTCTAATACAGGCCAACCACGAAGGAAAGTCTGTTTTACCCATAATGAACATCTCCGGACATGATTTAAAGATCAAAAAGGGGTCAAAGATTACCAGAGGTGAAGCATGCATCGAGGCACCGCAAGTAGAAGAAGTGAGAGACAGTGGACAAATCAAAGTAGATGAAATCAACACCGAAATTGAGGGAAAAGATTTAGACAATCTACAAATGTTGCTGAATGAATACAGCGACTTAGTTTCAAGGAATATTTATCAAGTGGGTTGTACAAATAGAGCCGAAATGGATATAAAGTTGAATTCAGATGTTCCGGTCTATTACAGACCTTATAGGCTTTCATACTCAGAGCGACAGCAAGTAAAGGGAATCGTTGAAGAGTTGAAGAATGCCGATATTGTTGAAGATGCCAAATCGCCGTTTGCAAGTCCGATACTTTTGGTGAAAAAAAAAGACGGGAGACGTGCGATTGTGCGCTGATTACAGAGCGTTAAATAAAATAACCGTAAAGGATCATTATCCTCTACCACTGATAGATGACCAGTTGGATCTTTTGAAGGGAAAAACCTATTTTTGTACATTAGATATGATAAGTGGGTATTACCAGGTACCGTTGGCAAAGTCTGCAAAGGAAAAGACTGCGCTTGTAACACCGGATGGACACGCACACGCACACGCCCACGCCCACGCCCACGCCCACGCCCACGCCCACGCCCACGCCCACGCCCACGCCCACGCCCACGCCCACGCCCACGCCCACGCCCACGCCCACGCCCACGCCCACGCACACGCCCACGCCCACGCCCACGCACACGCACACGCACACGCACACACACACAGACACAGACACAGACACAGACACAGACACAGACACAGACACAGACACAGACACAGACACAGACACAGACACACACACACACACACACACACACACACACACACACACACACACACACATACACACACACACACACACACACACACACACACACACACACACACACACACACACACACACACACACACACTCACTCACTCACTCACTCACTCACTCACTCACTCACTCACTCACTCACTCACTCACTCACACACACACACACACACACACACACACACACACACACACACACACACACACACACACACACACACACACACACAGACATTTTTTGTACCTTGGTCAAATATGTTCAGGGGACCCAAAAAGACATATTTCCGCTAAAACTCACACTCACACTCACACTCACACTCACACTCACACTCACACTCACACACTCACACACTCACTCACTCACTCACTCACTCACTCACTCACTCACTCACTCACTCACTCACTCACTCACTCACTCACTCACTCACTCACTCACTCATTCACTCACTCACTCACTCACTCACTCACTCACTCACTCACTCACTCACTCACACT
This sequence comes from Melinopterus prodromus, assembly GCA_964023965.1. Classification (NCBI taxonomy): domain Eukaryota; kingdom Metazoa; phylum Arthropoda; class Insecta; order Coleoptera; family Scarabaeidae; genus Melinopterus; species Melinopterus prodromus. The sequence continues at coordinate 53,926,721 of OZ030390.1, forward strand.
CACTCACTCACTCACTCACTCACTCACTCACTCACTCACTCACTCACTCACACACACACACACACACACACATTTTTTGTACCTTGGTCAAATATGTTCAGGGGACCCAAAAAGACATATTTCCGCTAAAATCTCAAAAAAAATTTTCGGCACGATTACAATACTTTACATACTGCGTATGATAAAGTAAAAGTACAATTTGTCAAACACATCGTATTCTACTTCTCAATTAAGAATCTAGTTTTAATTCATAACACTAAATGTAAAACACTAAGGGCCGATATATTCACCTATCGTCAAAGTTGTCGTTAGCCAACGAACAGATTACGCTAACGTTCGCGTTAAAAATGATTCTGTCTTTTCACCGATCTGTAACTTGTCGTCAGGTAACGAGGACGTAAACATCGCTAACGAATGTTTTTTGGCAGTATAGTATCAAAAGTCGGTAAAAAAGGTGTACTAAATCAATACTTGAACCATAACTTGGACTAATTGCCGCTAGATGCAGCGCCGTAAATGACAATGACAAAACGTAACCCAAATTCATTCGAACACGTTTTCTAACCGCATCAATTAAAAAGACCCAAACCAAAAATAAAAAAGAAATAGTATTGAAGGAAAAAATCTGATGTGGCCAGGCACATGACTTTATCATACAATATATAAAATTAATAGTTTAGCTGCATCAGAATCTATTCTATTGAGATAAATCGTAGGTATTGTCAATGCATCAGCATTTGACACTACCTACACTACGTCATTAGAATAATAGTTATTTATGTCACAAATGCCGAAAGTACGGAATAGCGCGACGAGCGGTGATGCGGCGCGTCACCGAAGGCGGAGTGTCGCCGTCGCATGTGAGCGAGTCGCGCTATCTAGTTTTTGGCAGGAGCGACATCAACGTTTATTATGTTGCTTTTTAAGAAATCGTATTTAAAAAAAATTAATAAATGGTTTCTGTATAGTAAATGCTAGGTTGGTACCACTTTGACGAAACGTCAAGTTTAAAGGTGCGTTCCGATCGGTAGGTAATGGTAGCTAATGCCGGTGGTAGAATACGAAATTATAGTATTTCTTACATATCGTGATAATGACACATATTATTTTGCGTGTACATAAACATGAGTCACTAGCAATTTTCTATTGGAAATACTATATCGGCGTCTGCTACCACTGCCATTATCACTAATGAAAACGCACCTTAAAAAGGTAATTCAAATTCTGACAGATTTATATTTGTTCATGACACATCCTACCAACATACTAAAATAAAACTACACTCATCGCTATACTTTATTTATAATTTTGTCAATTTATCGTTTGTACAATTAGATATACTGGTTAATATTTCTTATCAACGAACAATCAAATTGGTGATCCTATTTTATTTGAAATTTGTATTTTATAATTTGCCGCACTACAGCGGCAACGTTCCATAGTGGTTCTCCAACCTCTGATCAGATCAGCTGTTTTCGAATGTGACAATACAAAAAAATATTTGTCAAAATCCTGGCTACTATGTAATTTCATATCAATGCAGATGCGACTGATCTCGATCAAATAGAATTTGCTCTTGAAGCTAAACTATTAATTTTACCAAAAAATGTCATAGGCATAAATTATACAAAATTTGCTCTACTTTAATTTATTAATTAACTATTTTGTCGAAATTACAGAAATGGCGGCTAATTTGCAAAATCCTTCAAAAAGGCTTAGAATAAACTACCAGTTCCTTTGGACCCCTTTCAACCAAAAGGTTTTCAGCTCTAAGTTTGGTAACAAAACTTCTAAATATGAACTTTCGTTCCGATACCTTTAGTAGTTTCTCCGGAATCGTCGCCACAAAAATCGTTTACACACAGACATACATACACACACACACACACACACACACACACACACACACACACACACACAGAGACATTTTTCTGTACCTTGGTCAAAAATGTTCAGGGGACCCAAAAAGACCTATTTCCGCTAAAATCTCAATTTTTTTTCGGCATGATTACAATACTTTATCTTACTGCGTATGATAAAGTAAAAAGAAAGGACCGCCAGTTTTGCAGTATCGGAGGTAAACCTCCTCGTAGACCCATTTATTCAATATGGTCAATATGGTCATGCCGATTATCACTGGTATATTAGCTGCGTGTGGATATTCTACACCGGTGACACCGGCATGACACCGGGTACAATGGGGTACACCGAGCAAATCAAGAATAGTAGAATAATCTACTATTCTTGCGAGCAAATGACACGTGAATGAGTAAAAGTATAAACGGCGTACAATATCGGAACGCAGCCATAGAAGTCGAATTCCGTCAGCCATAACCGCTTCTTCAAAAATAATGAGGTCTTCAACTTCCTCAAAGTCGAATTCCGCAAATTCGGCCATATTAACTAAACAATAATCAATAATGACTTCAATTAATACAGTACCACGTATGTATGTAAATATTTGTCAGTTTGTCTTTTTGTTTGACATTCAGTACATGCTCTGTGATTGGTTCAAAGTGTTCGTTATCAGTTTACCGGCAGGTTCATTCGATCGCTAAATAAATTCGTTCGTTAAGCGTATTTATCCGGTCGGTAACGTTAACGACAGGTGAATAGACACATATGTTTTTGTACATTTAACATTTAACCTGTCGTTTAGATGACGAACAGTTTCACGATAGGTGAATATATCGGCCCTAAATGTATTCAACAGCAACCAATACTATATTTGTAATACTTTGTTATCAATTTGATTGCATTGGCTTGTATTCAAAATGTTCATTGACTGCTCGCCCTGTAGCCACTGATCGTCTTAAGACTGGTTGCCTTGATAGCCGTAGCCACCAGTCATGTTGCCTGTCACCTTGTTCTAGTTGACTTGATAACCGACTTGTCCCACGTCTATTATTACCAAAAGCGTGAATGTAATCGGAGACAATTTTCGCCGAATATTGCGGCCGCTAAAAATATGATCCGCCTTTTCGTTTATAATACCCAAGCGGCTACCGTCAAATCGTTTTCGCTCTTTTAACTGTTAAAGAAATGATAATGCAAAAATGTGGTTTGAGAGGCGAGAATTTTTTTCCGATTTTCGCTAAAATCGGTTGAAATTTTGGGTGTACCTCGAGATACGTCAGAAAATTTGTCAAACCGGTCGGTTGCTAATCGACTGTTGTTGACAGTGGCGACATGACAGAGCCAGTAACGGCAGCCAGATATAGGTCCGGTGTGAACCGAAAAGACTTTCAAACGGATAATAATGTATAAAAATACGGTGAGTTTATTAGAAGCTACACGCGACATGGTCTATTTGTCTACCAAATGACTATTTTCCAGAAGAAAGGAACCTACACACATATGTATGTGAATGTACAACCCGTTCATTTGACGCGCATTGGAGTAATAAATATACCTAAGGGAAGAGATATTTATTGACTGGAAGGACTGGAAACGCAGATGAACATACAGCGAGCCCGAAAAGTCTTTTGCTTAATGATCGAACGCCCGATGAACCGTAAATTTGACAAGGCGAAGTTGGGTTAGGATTAGTTCCCTTTCTTGCGGCTTTGTTTTTCAATTCCATGCTCAAGATGGTACGATATTGGTTTTTACGGCAATGTAAACGACGACTCTACAAATAGAAGGTTAGTTTGTCGCAATTATCATCGGAAAATTAGCGCAAAAGTAACTTTGTCTATTTACGTAGGTTTTAGACCATTTTTGATACAAATTGAACATTAGGCTGAGTGGCTTAGTGAATAAACTTCATATATAGATAGATACGTGTGTCCGCGGCGTCGACGGTTCAATCCCGGGCTGGGGAAATAAGCTTTTTTTTGTTATTATTATTGAAAGCAAATTTTATAAAAGGTATTTTTAATTGTGTTGACAATTTTGTCACAATATACTGGGCGTTTTTATACCGCAAAGACGAGTTAGCATGTTGATCCTATGTATGTTATCTTATTGTTGATCAGCACATTATATTCTTATGAGCTGATTTATTATTTTTCATTTTTAGTTACATAACATACATGGTGTTGCAAAAAATGTAAATGTGCGGTAACTTAGACGTACCTACTTATTTCCGATATTTTATTGCGAGTCTTATGCTAGATACAAAATTGAATAGGTGCGTAATTATTCCAGCTTCTCTTTTTCGATAATTTTGCGCAATATACAGGGTATTGCAAATTGTAACTTTTCATTAGCAACTATCGTTTCTTTACGGGCTATCTAAAGATGATGATTACAAGACGATAATAATATACTGAATACAATTGTTAAAATAGAAACAAAAACATTTATTTGATAACAGCGTTTATTTAACTATAAAATAACATTTGTTTATAAAGCTGGGTTTAAATTTTTCCATTTTCCGGCTTCTTGTAACGGACGCTTTGGCTGACAGGACGACCTACTTTTTAAAAATTTTAAATGGCGGACGACTCACTTTTTTCTGTAGTTTACTCCTTTAAAAAATTATAAAAGTAGTAATTCAATTAAATAAGAAAATTATTAATAATAACCTTTTCACGATAATAATAATAATATTTTTTATTCCCCAACAGCGCACCAAAAGCGCACCAAAAATTAAGGACAACAATATAAGCAGTTATGGCAGTGAGTCATATCGATGATGTCAGTTAAAATTGTATTCATTAATTTACGTGCATGACCGGACCAGTGTAGACCAATTAATGTGTTTAATTAAAATCATCATTTATATTTGGCTGATTTTTTCAAAAATTAAAACTACTAAAACTGATAAAAATTGCTCCTATATATATACCACAAAGAAATTGTTCAATTGAAGATGAATTCTCTCGCAAAAGGTATAAATTTTATCATTGATCATATAAAAGATGACAAGGACCTTTGCGTCGCTAGCACAATGCTTTAATCAACTCTAACCAACGAACCAACGGAGCTGATTCAAAATTAGATTGTTGCTGTAATTCTTAATTTATTTAAAATTTACATCCCGCCTGAGTGCACATATGAACCAATATGCGTCCGTACGCCAAATTTAGGCATTTAGGTTAAAATATAGCCGTAACTATGGCTACCAACAGTTTTCATTATGACACTGGAGAGAATTACAATAAGTCCATTATGGAACCAAAGTAAAAACTGATACATCATACAAATACGTTTTTTAAAACGTAAATTTGGGCATGAGTAGCTTTAGGCACGACGAGCGCAGTGAGAAGTGCCCATATCAACCAATCCGTACGACAAATTTAGACATTTTTGATATGATTATTCATTAAGTATATAAGTATAATAATCATGGAACCAAAGTGGAAACTACTACATTATTATATAAATTTTGTAAGGATTTAATTGACGCACGACGAGCGTAGCGAGTAGTGCCCAAACGCAAATCCGTCGCTAGGGCAAATTTATAAATTGTGTTTGGAACATGTAGCCGCAACTATGTTTACCTACAATTTTCATTATGAAACTGAAAAAAGAATTGTCACTGTAAGTCTATTATGAAACCAAATTAGATAGTAATACATTATTATATGCGTTGTATAAAAGTTCAATTAGTTCAATCAGCGCACGACGACGCCGACGGTAGCGAGAAGTGGTCACATGAACGCCTATTATAGCATTCTACCTACTTTGGCGATCAACCTAATTATTTCGGCGGTCTACACATCCCAGCGATCTACACGTCCCAGCGATCTACACGTCCCAGCGATCTATGTGGTCACTAGTGTCACAAGGACTATAAGATTTAATGAAAAAGCTATTTAAGTTGTCTATGCGGTATTTAAAAAAATAATCGTAATTGTAAACGATTACGTTTCTACGGTTGCAGGTTTTCTAAAAACTATATCTGTTATTTTGTTCTAGATTTAACAGAAGAGATTATCACTCCAGCGATTACCGAACCAGATAACAGTATTAGCCAGGTAACATCAATGGAAATTACAGCTTCTACAGGGTCGTATACTATTCGTCCTTTCTCTATTAAACTGGGTTTAGCATTGAGTTTGTATTATTTAGCTTATTCATAAATAAAAAACCAAACCCTTTGGTTGTAGTTTTATCTTGCTTTATGTATGTATTGTTATGAGTGTTATTGTGTGTAGGTACTGTTTTTGTGCTAATTGTTTTGTGACTCCTCTGATTTACAGGCCCCGCCCAAAACTTGGTTTCTAGGTCGCCTAGATCAAAGGGTTCCAACCCTGTGCCCGCGGGAGTCAAAACGTCCACCGACCGGCATGGCATGTGTACTTGCCACTGTCTGACCACCATGGCCTTTTTTTTAATTTAATTAGATTCAGAACCGTTTAAAGTATTTAGACAGGGGGTTTCAGGGAAAAGCTAACTGGTTTGCATATTCAAAATTTGAAGAATCAACCGAGCTACAAATGCTTTAAGAACAATCTGAGAAGAGATTTTAGCAATTTGCCAAAATTGAGCCAATAGTTTTACGCCAAAAATATAAAATTAAGGCCATATCCTGCCGCATGTTTGGGACCTAAGCTTTTTAATGCGTTACCAAAGGGGTTGCAGGAAAAGTGTCAAATTTGTGTGTGATCATATTTATAGAACTATGAGAAAATTTTTGAAACGGGTGTTTTTTCACGAACGGTGATTTTCTAATTACAAAAAAAACACATTATGTGTAAAATTCAATTCTTAACTTTCAATTGTCACTTCATATGTCAACAGCATTGTTTAAACCATACTTTTCTTACTGATCTGAAAAGATTTTTCTAAAGTTTTAAATAACAGTGAAATTTTTAATGGCCTCTTCACAAAAAGTTTTGAGAATAGGATTAAATATTGCAAGTATTTATAAAGGAATGGAATAATCTGAATGGAATATGAAAATGCGATTTGGATTTAATTATATGCCCTGAATCCAAATCTTAAAAAAATGTTTTCGCAAAAGGTGAGGTAAAAATGCCAAAGCGTGATTTTGGCAATTTTTTAAATATTTATGCCAGCGCTGAACCCAATATCCTAGAAACTTTAAAATGATGTCACATACGTTGTACTTTCACTTGAAGTTCTGAAAGTATGTTAACCAATATTTTGGATAACTTTTAATTCTTAAAAAGAGCACCTTTACAAGATTGTAAAGAAAGAAATGCTTTGGCGTTTCAACATACTTGTACAGCCGTGGAAAATTCAATGGTAACAGGCTTGCCGCTGGTGTACACCAAACGTAGGTCGGAGAATGTCGGTCGTTGTATACCTACCCTGGTAGTCATAAAACCGAAGAGTCACTTCCGTTTCATTTCATTTTAAGTTTTCTGTATATAGATGGTATGAATATGAGTTTCGTATTTATATAATATATTTTCGATATTCGGAGCGAAACTGCCGCTCGTAGCTAAAGATTGTTATTCGTTAATATATTTGTTTCGATATGCAATTGCAGTATTATTTCATTTATACTAAAATACATAGTAACGTTAGTTATAATTGTAAAAATTTTAATTAGGCACATATTCAAATACTTCATCATCATGGCTACGTCGGTGTATGCATCAAGGCAAACTGATTGCTACATCCGATATCCGCTGTCAATAATTTTTAAAGGAGGTAATTCCAGATAGGAAGTTCCTGTAAGTGAAAAAACTCATTTTTCTCGGTTTCTACTTAGTCCTAGACCGAAATAATATACTTTTATCTCAAAATGTTTTATATTTATTTAATTTACGTTATGGTAAGTAATGAAAATTGCATATAATTATGTATTCAACAAAAATAATATAAATATAACATGAGTATAGTATAGAAAAAAATAATAGATAGATGTATAACAGTAAAAAATGATATTTGTAATAACATAACATAAATATATGTAATAACATAAAAACAAACATTTAATAATATAGGAATAACATAAGCATGTATTAAATAAGAAAAGTGTTCTGTTAGGTTGGACGTTGATATAAATTTGCAGGAGTGCTTTTATTTCATATGTTGTTGAGGTTGGTATGACCTGATGCTTTAGGAAATGATACATTTATGACAATCTAAACAGAACATATGTATCGTCAATTTGTTGCATTAAGAAAACAAGCAAAATCCTTTGTTGTTGTATCAGCCAAAATCGATTTAATTGTGGTTGTCTAACAAATTTACGATTTTTAATCAATAGCTAGATAGGTGATAGGGCATTGTAACTCTTCGAAATTGAGTGTCGATGGCACGAAGTCACAACGTTATGTGATACATATTTTCAATATTTGCATAATTTGCGGAAAGGTCAGCAAAAAAGTAAATTAAGGAACAAAACGCGACCCATAGTGTAATAAAAATACCTACCTTTGTGCTTGATCGTCCGGTAGTTCGGCCGCAAAACAAAATATTATACAAGGAACTAGTGGACTTGAAACTTTTGCAATACGGCGAAAACGATTGAGTAACATAAATATAGATTGAAATTTCAATGATTTTATTATAAATTTTTTCAAAGTTATTTGCATATCGTTCTGATGTGGTATCATTCATATTGGATTGTAAATCCTGCCCTTACATGTCACACATAAAAGAAAATTGTGTGTGGATGTTATTATAGAACGTAAATATATAATTTTAATAAACATAAAAATAACAACATTTTTATAATTAAGCTCAAATGCTGAACAACACTGTAGTATCAGTTCTAAAGGGCATATCTGCAGCAAAGAAGAAACCGGGGCAAATACGATTTACAACTACATGCAAAAAATACATTAAATATTACTGTGCACTTTTGTCAGTTTCGGATATCGGAAACATATAAATAGACGAAATTCGATTTCATTCCATAGATACAGAAAAATAAAACGAAAGGAAACAAAAGTAACCCTTTGGTTTTATGTCTTTAGCAGGTAGGTATCCGACGACCGACAATCTCCGAGCTACGTTTGGTGTACACTAGCGGCAAGCCTGTTACCATTGAATTTTCCACAGCTGTACGTATTATTGTTTTCAACCATGAATATCATAAAATTGAAGTACAGATCACGACGATGATTAAACAATCATCGTCGAAATCTGTGCTTCGATTTTATGGTATTCATGGTGGAAAACAAACCAACATGAATGGCCAACGATGCCTAATGCAGTTCCGAAAATCACATTGTCTTAAACTTTGTATACAGGGTGTCTCACGGAACTGGTACATTAGAAGTTTCTCATGTTCTACTATTTCTGGAAACATGAAATTTTGGAATTGGAATTTACTCGATCTGAATTCTTCTGCTAAAGTATTCTCGACTTAACTGTCACGTCCGGTCTCCGGAAGTCGGTATCAACTTTGTTATTTTAAATGGATTGTTATAATTTTTATTTTATTTTTGGGTTCTACGTATCAAAATGCCACATTTTGCACATTTTGTTTCCCTATGCCTAAATTTCACCAACTTTTAGATTTTTGATTTTACTATTTTTTTGTGATTTTCGCGGTTACGTTTAAAATCGAATATCTCGGTTATTATTGAATCTTGTAGTTTCATGATTGGTGGTCCAAAACTAGAAACATAACCAAATAATTCATTTAATAAAACATCATCATGCTATTTGAAAAGGACGTCGTGTTAATTACATATATTAAAAACATATACGCCAGGTACTCACTTGTCAAAGGAATTTCAAAAACAATAAACAACGAGCACAACATAACGCCAACGAGTCACAAGGCCTAGTGAGGCATACAACGTATGCAAGATATGCATGCTTAAGCATTGTCGCATGATGTCAAATAAATTTGTCGAATAAATAAGCGTCGTCAAATTCGGTAATTTCGTTTATTATATTGGCTCCCTGATTAATATGTCTTTTTATTTCAAATATTTCATATAAGTTTAATTTTGTAGACTTTTTCACATTATGTAAAAGCTGCATATTACTTACATCAGACTTATGATTGTATTCAATGAGGTGCTTATTAAATGTAGATGTTTTCTACTTGCTGTGTTCTCTATATCTGATTTTTAAATTTCGTCCCGTCTGTCCGATGTACAGTCCGAACATGTCTGTCAAAGTGGCATGCCACTTTCCTCAATTGCATGGGTTTTGTCCGCGCGACCAACAGCGTCAACAGCTGCTATGCATGAGTTTCAAAGTTAAAGTTTGCTCATGCAGCTAAACTGTTAATTTTACCAACAAATGTCATAGACATAAGTTATAGAGAATTTCCTCTACTTTAATTTATTATTTAACTATTTTGACAAAATTACAGAAATAGCGGCTTATTTGCAAAATCATTGAAAAATGCTAAGAAAACCTCCAGTTCCTTTGGGCCCTTTTGAACAAAACTTCCTTCAGCTCTAAGTATAGTAATGAAACTTCTAATATGAAGTTTTTTTCTCGATACCTTCAGTAGTTCTCCGGAATCGTCGGCAGAAAAATGGGCACACTACACACGCACACACATACACAAACACTCATTTTTGTGCCTTGGTCAAAAATGTTCAGGGGACCCAAAAGGATATATTTCCACTAAAAATCTCAAGTTTTATTTTCGACGCGATTTCAATATTACATTAGCATACGTATGATAATTTTGTAATTTGAACTCATGCAACCGAAATATTCGCAGTTATTCGAATTTCATACTCAGCGGCAGATCGGCGCTGAACATAACCTATATGATTTGAAGAGATCCATTGACAAAGGTGAAGAATATAATATGAAAAACGGAGAAAATAATAAAAAATAATAAATCGATATCCTTTGTAGTTCAAATATTTTAATGGGGACCGGTTTCGGCAGTAATTAACATGCCATCATCAGCCCAAATCTACAAAAAAAAACACAAAACATCAAGCACTTACAAATTGAAAATAGGGGGGAAAAATACACTTACGGTCAATAAGTCAAATCGTACAAACTAAACAAAACACAGCACACTCACAATACTTTATAATTATAATTTCTGTCGACATCTCCAAACAAATGTCACATGTGCAAGCTATGAAAGGCAACTGAGCGGGCGAGTACAAGGATGGACGAACAAAAACATGCAAGGTCAAAAACCGAGCATAAACTATCTTTAAAAATGTATAGGTACAGGTCGGTCAGAAAGTTAAATACGAGAAGAGTGGTCTGAAGGGAAAACTAGTCTGATCATTCATCAGCGTAATGTTGGATGTTTTTTTATGTTTTTCTATTTCGTATTGTTGCAACAGGCTATATTAAAGCCTTTTTGCATCTATGAATCAATTTGGTGTCATCATAATTAATTTTATGTCCAGTCTCTATCTTGTGTAGATATACATTGGAAGAGGAACGGTTTTTATGTTCTGAAATTCCTTTTGCAAGCTTTCTTCCCGTTTGACCTATGTAGGTATATTGCATTACAATTGGCGCAGTCAATTGAATAGACACCACACTCATCCATATGCGACTTGGGTTGATTGAAATTGGACAACAATTTGTACAGTTAATTGTTTGTATTAAAAGCTGCGACGATGTTAAATTTAGCCAAAGCTTTGCTGACTCTGAGATTCGTACCGTTATACTGAAAGGGTCTATATATTTTGTTTTCTGAATTCAGAGGTGTATAAAGTGGATCAGTCCTTTCAATAGTTAGTTTCAATAACTGGTGAATATGTTTAAGAGGAAACAAAATATCTTTCGCAAGATTAAAGATGCAATTCAGTTCATTAATTTTTGCGTCGTATGCAAGCGGGGATCTGATACATCTATTAGATGTATCAGTGAGGACTGTCTTCTCCAGTTACCACCGTTACTGAGGAAGCTGCAGGTTTTCCGGATTTACCGAGCAGGGTGATATACACTTCTGTGCATTTTCGCCGAACTTGGCATGGTACCCACATTTTCTGCGAGGTGTTTGAGATCTTGATCGTATTCTTGTGTTTCGAGATTGAGATCGACATCTGCACTGACACTTGTTTTTCGATCTTGTTAAATCAGAGACCATTTTTGTTAGATTATACAGTTGTTGTTGAATCTTACTTAACTCGCTGTCATTAGTTGTTGATGTTTGCTGTTCAGACTGGATTGCATGAATTGGATAGCTGGTAGTTAATTCTGTTATTTTATCCGCAAGCACCGCTAGATCTACCAACCTGTCATTACTAGCAGACAAAACCATCTGCACACTTGTTGGAAGCCTTTGCAAAAATAATGCCTTAACAGCAGACTCTGTCAACGAGTTGTTTGCAACTAGATTTTGCATTTTTCTTAATAGCTTGGACGGTTTGTGACTGTCCAGATGTAAATCAGTGAGAAGTCTTCGCAAATTTGTTTCATTACTCTCAGAGAAACGTTCGATTAAAGCTGTTTTGATTGTCTCATATTTTTTTTTCAGTTTGAGGTTTTGTTAGTATCAGATATTTGGTCTAAGGCAGTTAAATCAAAGCTGGATACTACGTAATTGAATTTGGTGTTATCACATTTTATACCAGCTAGATCATTGCTCTCGACCTGAATAAACCAAAGGCCGATTTTGTCCTTCCAGAATGGAGGCATTTTGACGGTGACTTTCGTGACGTTTGTTGAAACTTGACCTTGGTTATTATCTTCAGCCATTTTAAGTGTAGAACGTTGATCTTGTAAGAATCTTTCTTCAGATGTCGGGGGTCACCAGTTGTAGAGATGTTTGAGGGAAATATCTTCTACTAAATTATATTAATTAGAGTTGACACTTGATGGTGTGAAGTATTTATTTTTACTTTATCATACGCAGTATGTAAAGTATTGTAATCGTGCCGAAAAAAAAATTGGGATTTTAGCGGAAATAGGTCTTTTTGGGTCCCCTGAACATTTTTGACCAAGGTACAAAAAATGTCTGTGTGTGTGTATGTGTGTGTGTGTGTGTGTACTCAATTTTTGTGAATCCGATTCCGGAGAAACTACTACAGGTATCGGCACGGAACTTCATATTTAGAAGTTTCATGACCAAACTTAGTTGAAAAGCTTTTGCTTCAAAAGGGTCCAAAGGAACTAGGTGTTTACTCCAAGCCTTTTTCAAGGATTTTAGAAATCAGCCGCCATTTCTGTAATTTCGTCAAAGTAGTTAAATAATAAATTAAAGCAGAGGAAATTTTGAATAATTTATGCCTATGAAATTTTTTGGTAAAATTAATAGTTTAGCTTTTCAGTTTATTTTAAGCCTTTTTCAAGGATTTTGGAAATGAGCCGCCATTTCTGTAATTTCGACAAAATAGTTAATTAATAAATTAAAGTAGAGGAAATTTTGAATAATTTATGCCTATAACATTTTTTGGTAAAATTAATAGTTTACCTTCAAGATCAAATTCTATTTGATCGAGATCGGTCGTATCTGCATTGATATGAAATTACATAGTAGCCAGGATTTTGACAAATATTTTTTTGTGTTGTCACATTCGAACACAGCTGATCTCATCAGAGGTTGGAGAACCACTATGGAACGTGCCGCTGTAGTGCGCAAAATTATAAAATACAAATTTCAAATAAAATAAGATCACCAATTTCATTGTTTGTTGATAAGAAATATCAACCCGTTTTTATATCTAATTCTAAAAATGATACATTGAGAAAATTATAAATAAAGTATAGCGATGAGTGTAGTTTTATTTTAGTATGTTGGTAGGGATGTGTCATGAACAAATATAAATCTGTCAGAATTTGAATTACCTTTTTAAGGTGCGTTTTCATTAGTGATAATGGCAGTGATAGCAGACGCCGTTATAGTATTTCCAATAGAAAATTGCTAGTGACTCATATTTATGTACATGCAAACTAATATGTGTCATTATCACGATATGTAAGAAATAGTATAATTTCGTATTCTACCACCGCCATTAGCTACCATTACCTACCACCTTTCGTCAAAGTGGTACCAACCTAGCATTTACTATACAGAAATCATTTATTTTTTTTAAATACGTATTTCTTAAAAAGCAACACAATAAACGTTGATGTCGCTCCTGCCAAAAACTAGATAGCGCGACTCGCTCATATGCGACGGCGACACTCCGCCTTCGGTGACGCGCCGTATCACCGCTCGTCGCGCTATTCCGTACTTTCGACATTTGTGACATAAATAACTATTATTCTAATGACGTAGTGTAGGTAGTGTCAAATGCTGATGCTTTGACAATACCTACGATTTATCTCTATAGAATAGATTCTCATGCAGGTAAACTATTAATTTTATATATTGTATGATAAAGTCATGTGCCTGGCCACATCAGATTTTTATCTCTATATCTATATCTTAACAACCGTTTCCAAGCCTACATAAAATAATGTTGCTGGAGGTAGACGCAACAACAACTAAAGAACCAACTGATAGGTTAGAGTTGGTCTTGGTTTTCCATTTTCCTCTCTCCTGGAGAGTATTTAGATAGCTTTTAGACCAGCGAGTCCAAAAATGCTGGATTATCTGAGTAGAATACTAAGGGCACTTCTAGACCTACCGCCACACCGCCCGACTAAAACCGAGCGTGCCCGAACCGGGGAACGTAAGTGTAGTGACTCACACGTCGATGTTAGAGAGAGAACGCACTGGTCCACGCGCTAACGGCCCATCTTTAAAATGCAAACCATTTAAATATTCGCGCCATAAATTTTAAAGTTCTAAAGTACCGCCACGCACCATTTAAATATTCGCGTCATAAATTTTTAAGTTTTAAAATGTCAAATAAATTTTTTTGTATTTTCGCGCTGTAAGGTGCGGTCGGACAATTCAAATTTTGAGTTGACACATGCGTGAACCGAGAATTTGGCGTCAAATCTTGTACACCATCTTCTTATTTTAAATGACCATCTTCGTACACCATCTTCTTATTTTAAACAACAACTCATATGACCTCATGTCGACCAATTTCTCCCCTTCCGGTGTTCACTTCCGGTCTCAAATTTTCATTTCCGGTCACCACTTCCGGTGACCATTTTTCATTTCCGGTCCAGATTTCCGGTCGACACTTCCGGTCCCCAAATTTCATTTCCGGTCCAGATTTCCGGTCGGCACTTCCGGTCACCATTTTTCGTTTCAACGAATCACAACAGAACCTGTATACAGACCCTGTATAAATTATACAGACCCTGTATAAATTATACACACCCTGTATAATCACAACAGACCCTGTATACAGACCCTGTATACCACAACAGAACCTGTATACAGACCCTGTATAATCACAACAGATCCTGTATACAGACCCTGTATATCACAACAGAACCTGTATACAGACCCTGTATAAATTATACAGACCCTGTATAAATTATGCAAACCCTGTATAATCACAACAGACCCTGTATACAGACCCTGTATAAATGATATCAGACCGTGATGAAAAAAAACCAACAGATTCATGTTGACAGCTACTATAAATTGGCAATCATATAGCTACTTCTTCAGTATTATTTATGATGAAGGTCGTTAATCATCCATCATTATCTCTTCCACGGCAACGGCATGGTGAGCTCCTACCAAACACTATAAGAGCAATTATTTGTGGTCCATCTGGATGCGGAAAGACAAATCTTCTACTTAGTTTGCTATTTGAGGAAAACGGGTTACGCTTCGAGAATATTTACATCTTTTCCAAGACGTTATATCAACCAAAATATGAATTTTTAAATAACATAATCAAGGAAATACCAGAAATTGAAATCTTTAACTATAGTAACAATAATGAAATTGTGGATCCTGAAGATGCAAAAAACATCTCTGTATTTATTTTCGATGACATAGCATATGATAAACAGGATAAAATACGGTCATATTTCTGCATGGGGCGACATAAACTTGTTGATGCGTTCTACTTAACACAGAATTACACACGAATTCCCAAACATTTGGTGCGTGATAATGCGAACGTAATAGTTTTATTCCCACAAGATGTTCTGAATTTACGTCATATATATGATGAGCATGCTTCCACGGATATGAATTTTGAAAAGTTTCGATAAATGTGTTCAGAGTGTTGGAAAGGAGGAAAACATAATGCATTAGTAATAATGAAAGATTTTGAAATTAAAGATGGTCGATACAGAATGGGGTTTAACCAGTATATATTAGGGGTATCATAGAAAATATCATCAGTATCAATAAACCATTGTGTAGAAGAACAATGATGATGAAGAAGAAGAACCAATTGAGATATGACAATCTCAAAAAAGGATCACTACTTCACCGAGATGGAAAACACATTAAGCGACAAATTGAAAATGCAAATGTTGCAAATGTACAAATAAGGTGCAAATAAGAAAAAAATATCTAGCATTGAGATTGGGGCGTGAACATGATGCAGAAACAATTGAGAGTGTTGTAAAACCCATAACTAACTCTTTAAAAGACATTTCATCCAACACATTAAATTTACTGAAGAAAAACATTAAAAACGAGGAAGATATTAAACAAGAAAATATTAATCAAGAAGAATATGAAGAAGAAGTTAAGACAGAAGATTCAAAGGTGGAAAAGTATGAAACAATGGACTTATCAATAATTGCAACCGAAATTAGAGAATTATATGAAACCGGTGTAAAAGGACGATTAGACACGAGCTATGGAGTACAACACAATAACGCCACCGATACTTGGACCTTAGGCTCTAAACCCATAGAATTTTCGGGAGATAAAATCATTATCGATAATCGAAATACTTTTCGCGGAAGTAAAAGGTTATATGAATTAATATTTCTAAAGAAACCCATCGGCTATACTTCAAAAGATTTTAATAATATTTTTTTAACGTACGGCGAAATCATAAATTTAACGAGTGTGCATAAACGTAAATTCGAGGAGGATGCTCAAAATATAGGGAGTAGATCATTCAAATACATTAAAATAATAAAGCCCTTGCTTGAAAAGGCAACCAATCCGGATAGTCCTATAACAAAAACGAAAAAGAGTGGTGATGGACTTCAAATGGACTTCAATAATAAGAAGGTGGACTATATATACTATGACAACATCAACGAATTGATAGATCGATTAAAGCTATTGACCGCTTCACAAGCTGCTGGAAATAATTCTCATACTAACGAAATTGCATCTATTATCGAAGAACTGAGAGAAGGTGAAGTAATTTTCTAACATGGGTGTAGATAAATTTGGAAGATCGTCTAGATCTACTGCTAGTCGACAAGGTCAGCGAGCAACAATGTTCCCACTAACTAAAGATGGGGGTTAAGATATTCAAAGTTGTAGGTTGAGCAATATCGGGGTACCCATAAATGACCACGATAGCTTTCACAAACAATACGCTGACACCGGAATTCTAGAATCCATCAATATTACAAAGAAGGAATTGAAGACGTTGATGCAAAAAACAATCCCCGATAAGTTGACGAAACTGGATAGCGATATTCGAAGTTATATTAATAATGAAATTACCTCTATTAATGATAATATTACTACAACACAATCTCACATCGATTCTTTTAAAAGTATCGCTACCAACGACATCAAATCTGGGGCATCAAAACCGACGAATTAGAAGAAAAACAGAAAGAAATATGGAAAGAATTGCGAAAACACCGCGAAAAAATAGTGTTTCCTAATCATGCGAGTACAGTGGTAGATAAGGATTTACGATCGTTTGCCCAACTCACTAGAAGTGAGGTCTCAGATATAGAAAAACGCGTATCATCTCTCGAGCACAAGTTACAGTTCAGTACAACATCTACCGTCACACCGTAAACTTTATAAAATGAGCAAATTTAGTAAGGCAAAGGAGACTGTTGTAAACGAGCTACATAAGCCGGCTCGCAATAAGTTTCCGAGACGAAGAACCATTCTACACGGTATACCGTGTAGTGATCATCTATAGATGATCTTTGGCAGGCAGATCTAATCGAGCTCATCAAATATTCCATCTTCAAGAGAGGATTTAAATATATACTAATTGTAATTGATTGTTTTTCAAAATTCGTGTGCATGGAACCGATTAAGAATAAGTCATCGAGTGAAGTGTCACCTGCCATGGGATTAATATTGAAGAATTCACAACAACGTATTCCAAAGAATCTGCAAACCGATAACGGTACCGAATTCTATAACGGTCAGTTTAGTTCGTTAATGAAAAAGTAGGTATTCAATAAATCATTACTCAACCTTTAGTGTAATGAAGGCGGCCGTAGTTGAACGCGCGGTTAGAACCATAAAACAAAACTTATTCAAATTATTTAGCCTATAAGGAAATTACAAATGGCATCATCTACTACCAACCGTCACATCAAAGTATAATAGTTCAAAACATAGAACCATAGGAAAAAACCTACAAAACAATTGGAAGCTGTACTACTCGGAACCGTTTACAATCAAATCAAAATCGCTGGTAAGGGTAAATTTAAAAATGGCGATATACTCCGCATAAGCAAGTTCAAACATGTTTTTACCAAAGGGTATTTGCCAAACTGGACAACGGAATTGTTTAAAATTACGTCAGTTAGAATAACAAATCCTGTGACGTATATGCTGAATGATATGGAAGGTCGACCAATAGAGGGGGCATTCTACGAATCAGAATTGTCAAAAACGAACTTACCCGATGTGTATCTTGTGGAGAAAGTTTTAAGAAAAAGAGGGGTAAAGTATTTGTATAATGGCTTGCTTTTGATAACATCCACAACAGCTGGATCCCAAAGTCAAACATAATGTAGTGGGGTAATCATTATAAATTCAGGCAACCACCGTCTCATAGATCAGTTGAGTGAAAGATGATAATGATGAATAGTCCGTGCAACTACTGGTCGACAATCGATAGGTTGTATACCAAATATGAAGAGGCTATAAAAAATGAAACGCGATTCATCAACGAGTCGTGCTATGATGTAGAAAATGTGAAAATAATAACTGGATTAAGTGCTGCTCGAGGTTTTATCCCCATGATACGAATTACATCGTATGCTGATACCAACAACAATCATATTCCCATAATTCATTCTGATTGGCCAATACTGGTTCGAACGTTGAAGGGCTTCTTGGAAAATGACAACGACCTCCGATACAAGAATATTACAACTGGTGAGGGAGAATTAAAGTTTGAAGAAATTGAGCCTGAACGACACTCATTAGGAGTCAGTGTTGTGCTAACCTTCAGAAATATATCAATTCATCTTTGTGAAATAGACATATCCGGTATTTTCTATCTTGATGATGTAATACAATGTAAGTTAGCAATGTTAAAAAAATTAAACTTTGCAGATTATTTTAATAAGTTAATGATAACTTTTATTAGGAATAATGTGCAAAATCCATATTCTAAGATAAATTTATGTATATAAATGCCAAATGAATTTAATTATACGGTGTTAGATTATCTTAGTCTTTCTAACACACTCAAAAGCCATAACACAATCATATTTAGTCTTAAGTTTGTCATCGTCATTCAGCCGACATGTATCATAAGTCTTCAATTGTATTATTAGTATTAGTGTATTTCTTCATATGAATAGTTTGTATAAAACTTAGAATAAGACATCAACCAGTCGCTCAGGACTTTAACGTATGCGATAACGTTATTTCACATATTACATGTGAAAGGACTTTGAGTGATTTTACCGATGATGAGTTAAGATTATTTCCCATCAAATATCTACGAACACATGTATCTGCACCACAACTGCAAAATGTATGGCATAAACTGCCAAAGGCGTATTTGGAAGATGATGAGTTAAAATCGAAATTACCCTGCTACAAGCATTACAATACTCCGGACCAGATGACGCACTACGGAGGACCAGCACCTTCACGAAAAGACTGTTAATTTAGTAAAATATTGAATATGTAGATTTATATTTATTGATGATTTAACTAAATAAATGAATTAAACGAATTATGCTGTATTATTTATTTTTAGTGATGTAAGAAACGGAGTGTCTAAAATATACTATAAAAAGGGGGCTACTTTTGAAAAACTCATTAGTATCAATCAATAAATATAAGGGAGAGGGTCTCTTAAACAAAGTTATTAATAATCTACCGTTTGAATTACATTTACCGGGGTATCAGTTTTGCGGGCCTAGAACTAAATTACAAAAGAGGCTACAACGCGGTGACGAGGGAGTGAACAAACTGGACACAGTCTGTAGAAAGCACGATATCGCGCATTCCAAACATAAAACTTTAGAGGATCGACATCAGGCTTTAGGCTTTAACAAAATTTATTAATTACCAGATAATAGAAACAATATGATACAACATATATACATATTTAAAAACGGTGCCTTGCGCCGACCACGCGATATAATGTCTTACCGGATAGAATAAAATAGATAAAAACGTTATGAGCTAAAAATTATCATATAAAATACAAAAACACACGACCACTATCGCACTCTAGACACGAGGACGTCGCCTTCTACGCCTCCTCTGCCTATTCTCTGCATCTTCGGCCCCATCTTCATCGACGTCCTCTTCATGTGCATCATCCGGTAGCATAGGCGGTTCCGGCGCGGGTTCCTCTTGCGGTCGTGGCAAGAGATTGTGCAGTTCAAATGGATAGCGATGCTTTCTCATCCTCAGTTTATCAGTGATGTCACGTATAGGCAAAACTAGGAGAGCTGAAGGTGATTCATCGCTTAAAATCGTATGAACCAAGATATGAACGTACCGCGTGGATTGGTTATATAGCTGTGTATA
This sequence comes from Melinopterus prodromus, assembly GCA_964023965.1. Taxonomy (NCBI): domain Eukaryota; kingdom Metazoa; phylum Arthropoda; class Insecta; order Coleoptera; family Scarabaeidae; genus Melinopterus; species Melinopterus prodromus. Next base: position 53,947,284 of record OZ030390.1, read on the forward strand.
TTAAGTTGCCTACAAGGTAGTTCGTTCAAGATTAATATTTAATTATCAAAAATACTGTCATTTAATTGTGATAATATCCTATATAATTTATATATCCATCATTACCATGTTTAACAGAACCAAAGTGAAAACATACCAACGAAAACATCTTGTTCACATCACACGTTAGCGCTCGAATTGGAGGTTAGGTTGCTACCGCTGTCATTCGTTCTTATGGTTCTAAGAACAGACGTACTTTTTTGTCTTGCCCATTTAAATTCTACAGCAGACGTATGAAAAGTATGCTATTTCGTTTTAACACGCGTCAATATTTGGAAATATTCTGTAACGTATGTCTAAAATAACAGCTGAAATCTATGAGTAATCTTCAGCTCTCCCAGTTTTACCTATATGAGCGGGTTTTCATTCCAAAGAGTTTTATCATAAAATTTAGTAACGTGTTTTGCCAAAATATCTTTAATAAATGGACACCCGGAGCGATTATGCAAATCTATTGTACGATCGTATCGGCTGGCATTCAAAATAACACGTAAAATTTTATTTTGTTGTACCTGAACACGTTTAAAATTTGTTCGCGCCGCGTTGGCCCACACAGGCGCCCCGTATAGCATGCCCGGTCTAATTATAGAATAATACACGAGCCTTTTATTCGCGAAATTTAGAACACTGTTTCTAGCAATGAGTGGGTACATAGTCCGAATGTTCCCACTGGTTTTTTGGACAATTTTGGCGATCTGGTTCCTGAAGGTTAACCTTTGATCAAGATACACACCCAGATACTTTATACACTGTTTATGAGGTACCGGAACGTCATTAATTTTGACAGGATAGGGAAGGCGTATTGGGCGGCATAGTTTACTAAAGATTATAAGCTCCGACTTGGCAGCATTTAACCGAAGCTTCCATTTTGCATAATATTTCCGTAAAACGTTAACGTGAATTTGTATCATACGGGATGCTATTAAGGGGTGGAAATTCCGCGCATAGATCGCCGTGTCATCCGCGTAAAATGCTAATTTCGTGTTTCTTAATTTAGGAGTGTCCGAAATGTATATGTTAAACAAATGAGGAGACAAAATAGCGCCCTGCAGTAGGCCGCAGAAAGTTTCTTTACTTGATCGTTGACTCTGACCATGATATGTCGGCCTTCGAGATAGTCTCGGACTAACTTGATTAAGTACGCGGGGTAATTGTTAGTAATCAATTTGTGCAATAGTCCGATTATCCAGACCTTGTCGAACGCCTTCTCAAAGTCCAAAGTCCATAGCCGTATGATCCCTCTTGTTGAAACCTTCCACAGCGTCCGCAATTACACGTGTAATTTGGTGGGTTGTCGAATGTCCAGATCTGAAGCCAAATTGTTCATCAGGAATAACATGGTGATCTTCTGAGTGGGCCAAAATCCGTTCATAGATAACAAATTCGATTAATTTTGATAAGGAACAGAGTAGAGAGATTGGCCGATAACTAGTGGGGTCATGCGAAGGTTTGGAAGGCTTCAGAATGGGAAGCACCACAGCAGTTTTCCAAAATGCAGGGAAGTAAGACAGCGATAGCACAGCCCGCGCAACGTATGTGAGCTGGACAATGGCTTTTCTGGGCAGGTTTTTCAGTAAAATATTCTGTATGCCGTCTACGCCGGGCGCCTTCAGAGAGCTACTTCTTTTAATATAACGGGAAATGGTGGATGGTTTAATTAAAAAGACGTCGTCGGGTGGGTTATGCTCTTCGATCAGAAATTCTTCCACTGTTTGCGTGATGTTATAGTGGTCTGGTGTAGTGTCCGGTTCTGGTATATGTACCCCACTGAAATAATTTACTAAAGCATGTGCCTTTTCCCCATCAGACAAATGTAAACCATCATCATTCTGCAGGGCAGGGACAGGTCGAAATCTGCGCTTGAGTTTTCTAATTTGTGTCCAAAGTGTGTTATCGTCTGTACTTAATTTGCCTAATCTGTCCGCCCAGAGTTTGTTTCTGTGTTGTTGTAATTCAGTTTTGACTGTATAATTTAAATGATAGTATATATCCTTGTCCCTTGGCTGGCGCGATCGTTGATATACTCGGCGTGCAGTGTTGCGATCGTGAATCAAATCTAGAATGTGTTGTGGTGTTTCTCGTTTCTTATATGGATCGAATGATGTTTTTTCAATGGCTCGGTGCGCTGCAGTCTGAATGGCATTAGTTAAATTTTGAATTTCGACATCAAGTGTGTGCCTGTCGTTTATGTTTGTGTTAATTGAGATTTTCTCGTTTATTATTTGTCGATACTTTGACCAATTAGCGGTGTCGTATTTGAATTTTCTGCTTGTACGCGGCCGTACTCCACGTTCGCCGAGCTTTATCAACACAGGCAGGTGATCAGAGGTTAATTCGTTCAAGACCGAGGCGTCCGAAACATCCCTAACGTTTCTCACCAACGCGAAATCTATCGTCGTTGGGGTACCTCCGTTATCAGGGAAGTGCGTCGGCCCCCTCGGTGCCAACACTAACACATTGTGATTGGCTACGAAATTTGCAACATTAACCCCATTTCTGTTGTTATTGTGACAGCCCCACGAGACGTGACGTGCGTTTAAATCCCCAATGAGGAGGACTTTGTTGTGCTTCGAAAGAAGACTATGTAAGTCTTCTTGCGACAATGTTCGCGGACTATTATAAATCGCGATGATGTGTAAATTACCTGACGTTCTAATTTTGATTGCCTCCAAATGATCCAATCATCGCGTATTTCGATAAATGGGATGTCATTCCTGACCAGCATAGCCACTCCGCCCATACGTCGTGGGTTATCCTTCCGAAGGACACTAAAATTTGGAATATTGAAAAAATCCGAATGTATTAAATATGTTTCATTTAAGCACATAATTTGGATCTTGAAACGATTCAAGAACTCAAGAAGCTCTGCTTTTTTCTGAAGCACACTATTAGCGTTCCAATGTGCAATGGAAGTCATTAGATATGCTTCAGAACTTCACAGAGTTGTTGAACCGCTTCGAGTTTGTCAAACTCATTACGCGAATTTACAACTTGAGATCTAAATTTTTTAATAATACTTATCATTGATTTTAAGTTTATAATTTTGTTAAGTTCATCCATTTCCCTTGCCAAAGACGCAAGGTCTTCGTGTGTAGTAGCTCTCGGTGTTGGTTGTGCTCTCGATTCGGGTACAGGCTGACTTGCGGATCTCGGTCGGAACCATGCGTTCTCTTTCGGAGGCGGTGCAGGCATAAAGCGCTGCGACGGCAAGTTGGGATACTCATCAGACTTTAGACGAAAGGTATTGTTCGCCTTGCTTGTTCTCGAAATTTCCTTTCGTGCACTGGGCCCAGCTCGCTGGGCTATTTTACGTAAATACGTCGGGCATTCTAAACTATTCGCTGCATGTCCTCCCCCACAGTTGGTACACTCCAGTGGTGCACCACTCTCCTTTGTTTTAGGGCAATCTCTGGTGTGATGGTCTTCAGGGCATTTCAAACATCTTGAGGCCCCAAAACAGTTGTCGGTAGCATGACCCCACATTTGACAATTTTTACATTGAATTAATTTAGATTTGTTCCTTAAAAAACTAAAGTGGACCCTCATATGATCCAGATATTCTATTTTGTTGAGTAAAGCCAAATTGTGTTCCTTCCCCACAGTGATAATAAATTTAGGATAACGCGTCCCATTCATACGAAAGCACTTAAAGACAGTGACTCCGTGCAATAACATCTCATCTATGACGCCCTGAGGAGATACATCATCTGCCAAACCATCAATCACAAAACCGCGCCGTAGATCGGTCTTTTCGGTGTAGGTGTGGAAGCTAATATTAGCATTTTTTAAAAATGCTAATAGCTTACCCTTATCATCAGGGGTTAGCAAAGTTACCGATACCAAATCCTCGCCTAATCGTAGCCTGTACTTTCCATTGCCCACCGCCTTATTAAGATCTGTCATTATCTGCTTGGCATTATGTGGGCTCTTAGAATGAATGACTACCGGTGTCGGTGACTTTGTCAAACTCTTGTCCATGCTCTCCCCGCTTCCAGCTGTAGATGTCGAAGCTGAAGCTGATACTGATGCCGATGATGAGGTAGAAGTAAATACTGATGTTGAAGTAGTAGTATAAGCTCGTGTAACTCTGGGCGTTGGTTCCACATCATTTTGCAGGTTGGTGTACCTATTCTTAATCTTGATCGGGGCCACAGGGTGCTCTTCAGTTTTCCGCTTTAATGTCTTCTTTGGTTCCGTGAACTCCCCGATATCCATCTTTTGTGGAGCGGGGAGAGACATATTAGTTGTCACCTTTTCAACGTCAGTCACAGTCGATGACACCGGTACTTCTGTTCCAAACACAAAGACCGCTTCAATTGTAGTGTAACCAATAAAAACTTTGAAGAATAATATAAGCTGCTAAACTTAGCAAAGAAACTTGAAAATACAATACAATATAACTCAAAAATTGAAAAATATACGGAGAGAATATTTTGCACGTGTACCTTATTAAACACGTAACTAGGCAATCTCGACATCAGGGAGATAAAGGTGTGACTTACAAATGCGCAAAAAATGTGGGTGTGTGCGTGTAGTAAAAAATGGTTGTGCCAAATAAATGTGTGAGGTATAAAATACCTAAAAAATGTGCATGTGTGCGTGTGATAAAGAAGATTCGTGAGTAAAATAAAATGGGACTTACTAAAAGTAAAAAATGCGGTCAATACGATACAAATGGTGTGTATGCGTATGTAAAAATATGTGTTTGTGTGTATAGAAGCCAATACTAATATGGGGTAGATGGGAATTTTTGTTGGAATAACTGGTCAAATCCTAGGCAATCCGTGTTGATATGCGATGTAGAACTGTTGGATCTTGCGTGTTGTATCTTGTGCGCTTGGCGCCAACACCGCTACTTGCAATACATGGTAGACGCTGCGTACGTGAGTTTGCTCTTTTCGTGATGATGCTGCTGATTTCTATCCGGCTCGATTGGACCAATGTTGGGGTTATGTAAAGCTTCGACGGACCATTGATTGAAAGGCAGCGACTACTATCGATCGTTTATTGGCTTCTTGATGTAGTTACATGAATTTCACTGATACAGGTATTAAGACATATTGAACGGGCGAGCGACTGTGGTCTACTTGTGGTTTGCCACAAATATCGATCGTAATCGGAAACGGTGGGCCAATGACAAACGAGTGGAGGGGCAAATGGCGGCAAAACATATGAATTTAAAAATACAAACTAAAAACGAACATGCATTTTGTTGGCGTTGCTTGGCAACGACTCCGGCGGTCTGTAACCAAGCTCCAGCTGGGTACCTGAAGGCTTTTTATTAGTATACCAGTGTTTTAAAAACAAATTCCAACATGTTATACATTGCGGAAATGAGAAAAAAAAACGACTATCGGAAAATGCCATAAGAAAAACAAAAGTTGGCCATGGTTACGCCGCCATCTTTGATGTTATTTCAAATTAAAAAAATGACACTGCATTCCTTGTTAAAAAGTACCTGTAGAATGTTTTTGTTTCAAATGTCTAGCTACATTTGGTTTTGAAAAAAAAATTAAAAACGATATCTTAACATTTCAGGTTTTTGTGGATATCTTCAAAATGAGCAATGATAGATTAAATTTCTTTTCAGATAATTGATTAGCACAAAAATACGAAACATTGCCAAATTTAAACATAGGGTCTATCTCCGCTAATAAGGGAGATCCTCATGGTGAGGGTCGAAATTTAATCACCCGGTATATAGATATATATAGTATATATCGATGAATGACGAAAGAGAATCCGGGTGAGAAGTAATTTTAAAATTAATTAAAAGATACAGTCTCAGCCCGGATTCGAACCGGGGTCTTCTGCCTTGCCGGGGCATTGCTCTACCGTTGAGCTACCGAGCCCTGTGAGAAGGAATAGATAAATTCGTCATTTCAAAGGCTAGTAACGGAGACCAATGCCCCGGCTAGACAGAGAACCCCGGTTCGAATCCGGGTTGAGACCGTATCTTTTAATTAATTTTAAAATTACTTCTCACCTGGATTTTCTTTCGTCATTCATCCAAATATACCGTATATTTAAACCGACTAACCTAGTTTCCTATATACCGTGTGTTCATTTCAAAAGTATCCACCCTTAATAACTCTTGACCTGATGCGATTATTTCTTTGAGTGAGTTTTGGATATTGTGGGGGAAGTTCAAAAATGGTATCTAAAGAATTTTAGGTTTCATCCCTTCGCCCCCTAGCCAGCCTACTTTGAAATTTCAGATGGCACCCCCTATCTTGCGATACATCATCTGAAAGGGCACAAAATTCTCTACGCAACCATGATAAAAAAAGTGAAATCGATCGATTGTTTCTTAATATAGACTACACAGAAGATGGAAGGTATGAAATAACTCAACCCTTAATAACTCTTGACCTGGTGCGATTATTGCTTTGAGTGGAAACACGTCGATTAAGATATCGGGGGGGAAGTTCAAAAATGGCACCTAGAGAATTTTAGATTTCATCCCTTCTCCCCCAATCACACCACTTCGAAATTTCAAACGGCACCCTATAGCTTGTCATACAGCATTTGAAAGGGCATAAAATTCTCTACTCACCATGATAAAGAAATTAAATCGATCGATTGGTTCTTAATATAGACCAAAATAACGGCCACCATTATTTGCGTTCGCGAGGAGTTCGAAAACAGAATGTATTTTTGTCTAGCAAATAATGGTGGCCATTTCGAACATACCATAAAATAATTTCTTATTTCTTATTTTAATATTTATTTTAATTTTTTATTTCTTATTACTGTAATTTAATTCAACAGTGTATCCAATCCGCAATGTTGCGCTAATAATAATTGATTTGATACCTTCTATCTTCTGGGTAGTCTATCTTAAGAATGTACTGTATCCCTGACAAAAGCAGCACAAGCAAATAATACTATAGCCATCCAGTGGGTAAAGGGGCACGGAAAAAGCAAAGGGAACAGGGAAGCAGATCACCTGGAAAAACACGCCGTGAGGACGCCCTATATAGGACCTGAACCAGCAATACCACCGACCCTTGAAACATTACACAACGCACTAACAGAAACCCCCAAAGTCTATTCAAGAGACGATGGCACTAAACCACTAAATGTATTGGTGCAAAGGAAACCCTACGAGCCCCTTGCCAAAAGACCACAATGTACTACCTTCAATTCAACAGAAGCAACCTAAAACTGCCTACCGGAATCTATACAGGGAACTGCAGACTAAAAAAGCATCTAACCAGCATTGAGCTCCTAGAGGACCAAATGTACTAAGGATGCAAAAGCGAAGAAGAGACGGCAGAACACTTTCTGTGCTAATTTCCGGCAGTTTCGACATTACGTGAACGTTTCCTGGATGATAGATGGCTGAATTTGTCCGCCATCAGACGGGTTCCGCAGAGCGACGTCCTCGCCTTCACGATGTCCGCGGGGTGGCTCGAAGCAGACACTGTCTAAGCCATAAGGACCCCTCGGGGGTTAGCCAAAGAGGCCTAATGAGGCCAACGTGCTGCGGAAATTGTCCTAACGTCCAAGATATACATATCATATATATAACTGTAATATATAACTGTAATATATAACTGTAGGTACATGAAAAATTTGTACAATAAAACATTAACTTACTTTCGATTGTTTATTAAAATACGTATCATAACAAAGGAACAATGTCAGGAATGTTATTTCTTACTTTATTGTAAAAAATTATATTAGAATTATTGCCAATATTTGTACTTTCCTTTGGAGGTACAGGGTTCACAGTCTTACACATCAACAGACTGCTAATATATTGAATAATGGTGTTAACAATTCCTACAAAAAAAAACATTGTAGCACAGTCATAACAAAAAAATTTATCATTACCTGAACACACATAAATTCCTCCAACAATCGAGCACAGCTTTGCTAAAAACATTCCAAAGCTTTCGCGTTCTTGTATAATATGCACCTTCAGTGCAGATACATCATATTTAAAAAATATACCAGGCATTCCATGACTTCCTTTATGATGATCTATTGGTCTGGAAAGCTCCTTGACACTATACTGATAAGTGTCTACCGATGTTAAAAAAGTTTTTACTGATGTTGGAACAATCTCTATGAAGTATTGATATAAAATCATATCTGTAAAGAAAAATATAATCATTACCATATTTAGGTAACGTCAACAAAACAAAAATAAATTGAGTGAGCATATATTATATACATTGGTCCTTAAGGGATACTTAATCATGTGGAGATAAATCAGTAGCAATTTGCATAGGTAATTCATTGAAGTAGTTTACATGAATACTCAAAATTTTCTACTTGGCTAATCCCAAAACGACAATATTGAATATATATATATATATATATATATACACATTTAATGTATGCAGATTTCTGCGAGAATTCACTTCCTTTATATATATATATATATATATATATATATATATATATATATATAATATTATTTATCAATTAGAAATTTAGCCTTGTCGATATATTGAAAAATGCACAACTTTCGTTAAAAAATTGTTTATTTATTGGGGTTAGAGGCTCACTTTAGAATGTTTACACGTTCACATTAAAATAAACATTAAAACAACATATTAAAAACGTATTGCACTGACGTTTCGATGCGAACCGCACCTTGGTCACAGAAATACTGAAAATTGTCGTGATATAAAAATACAGGTACATGAAACAGCAATTGAGTACATACAAGCGACACGAATCAAAAGAAACTGCCATATGTGAAAATAAAACTGATTTACATATTATTAATTTTAAAACTATTTTCAATTTTATTCTAGTATTAATTTGTACGATTTTGATAGGTTGATGTCGGATCTATCATTCACTGCTTTTTTATTTTTTAAAATTTCTATAGTTTCCACTACACATCTTGCTTTCATATTATTTTCTTTATGTAGCACTTTCACTTCTTTGAAATTAAAATGATGTCCGGTTTCGTCCTGATGTTTTTTTAGAGCTGTTATGTTTTTCGCATATTTGTGTCCTTTAAGCCTTTCTTCGAGTAGTTGTTCTGTTTGCCCTATATATACTTCTTCACAGTTGCAACAAGGAATTTCATAAACACAATGTGATTGTTTGAGTAGTGGTATTGGGGCCTTCAATTTTGTGTACATATTTGACAAATTATTCGTGTTCTTGTGCGCTATCTTTATATTAAACGGTTTCATTATATTACCTATTTTTTCTGACAGGTTTCTTACGTACGGTAGTGCTATATACTTAGTAACATCTGCTTCAGGGAGCATCTCAGGTCTTGTCGAGTTTTCAATTCTGTTGTTGATTGCTATTCTGCTGTTTATTGTTTTTTCAATCAGATATTCTGGATAGTCGTTGCTGTGCAAGATGTCTCTGACTTTTTGAATAGATTCCTTCCGGTATTCAAGATTTGTTAGCTTTATAGCACGATCGATAAGTCCTCTAATAACACTTAATTTGTAGGTTATCGGTTGGATTGAGTTGTAGTTTAGGTACCTATGTGAAGATGTTGGCTTTGTGTACCATTTTGTGTAAATTCTGTTATTTGTATGTATCAAAGTTGTGTCAAGAAAGTTGATTTTATTGTTGTTGTTAACTTCCATTGTGAATTGCAGCCTATCATTGTATTTATTGAATTTGGTTAATATTTCGGTTTCTCGACCTTTTGGAACGGCAGCAATACAATCATCCACGTATCTTCTAAAAAATGGTATATCAATGGCGATAGATGAAAGAACTGTACTTTCTAATTCCTCCATAACCATTTGTGCAATCACACTTGACACGGGAGAGCCCATAGCGCAACCGAAAACCTGTTTATAGTATTTTTCTTTGTATTGAAAATATGTGTGTTTTAGAATGATATCTACTGCTTCCAAGAACTCTTGTTTTGGGAGGAAGGCAACATCCTCAATCAGGTGCCACTTATTATTTATAGCATCTTTAGCCAATGAGGTGGGTACATTGGTATATAGTGAAACTACATCTGATGAAATGAGGTGGTGGGATTCATTCAATGAGACTTGATCTATAAATTCTTTGAAACACCAAGAATCTTTAATATAATATCTTTAATATAATCACTATATACCAATGTACCCACTCAATTGCTGTTTCATGTACCTGTATTTTTATATCACGACAATTTTCAGTATTTCTGTGACCAAGGTGCGGTTCGCATCGAAACGTCAGATCAATACGTTTTTAATATGTTGTTTTAATGTTTATTTTAATGTGAACGTGTAAACATTCTAAAGTGAGCCTCTAACCCCAATAAATAAACAATTTTTTAACGAAAGTTGTGCATTTTTCAATATATATATATATATATATATATATATATATATATATATATATATATATATATATATATATATATATATTTATGGAAAAAAATTTTTCCATAAATTATCCTCACCTGGGTTAATTATCATTCGCTTCTTTAGTTTGATTCTATATTACTGACAAGTTTACGTAATAACCATTTTCCCTTGAATTTATTCATCTATATGAGCTGTTTAGCATCATTTGCCCTATCTACGCCACTGGACAAGTCAGCCATAACGCCTCCGCCATGCCAAAATAGCAATCGTGCGGGTGCCTCACCAGTATGCTCATTCTCCGTCTGGTTAATTCCCCAGATAATCTCTGGCATGTGAGCGTCCCAGTGCACTTCATCAGTAATTGATGTCGCCAAGGCATCGACTATTGTTCTATTTACTCTTTCTACCTGACCATTCGCCCTAGGTGTAGCTATTGCATTCTTAATGTGCCTAACACCTTTTCCCGCCAGATACTCAGCGAACAACTTGCTGGTAAACGCTAGGCCTCTATCTGAAATTATACGCCGTGGATATCCATATTCGCCAAACACCTCTCGCAACTTCGCCACTGTTTCAACAGCACTGACCGTTGGACTCGGTTATGCTATCGTGAATTTAGTAAACCCATCTACTATCACTAATAGATATGAGTTACCACGTCTACTCCTTGTAACAGGTCCCAGATGATCGACATGAACAGTGTGAAAAGGAAGACCTACTGTCTCAATAGGATGTAACTCGTCTTCGCCACGCCCATAATTACCTTCTCAATACGCACAATGCATACACGCCCTAACATATTTATGAACAAAACGCCACATCTTTGGGAACCAATACTCACGTGCAATCAATTTAAAACACCTATCAATACCAACGTGACCAATATCATCATGAGACCGCCTCAATAATCTGAACTTCGCCATACGGGGTACATATAATCTATCGCCCAGTTTAGTTCGTCTATACAACCGCCCTTCAAACAATCGGAATTGTTTTCTTATCGCCTCATCCGCCACGCCTGTCTCTAATGACGTCACTATTGCTTGCACCTTAGGGTCTTGCAATTGTACTGCTAAAAACCAATCACTGTCGCCCACCTGTACCGCCTGTACTTCAATAGGATTTCGACTTAGAGCATCAACGTGCCTCATCTTAGCACCTGGTCTATATTGCACATCCATAGAGTATTCCTGTAAAACAAGCCACCATCTCGCCACTCTAGGGATTAAATCCCTTTTGACTAATGTCGCCCTAATCGCCACACAATCCGTTACCACCGTGAATTGTATACCAATCAGATAAACCCTAAAACGTTTTACAGCCTCCACTACCGCCAGTGTCTCCAATTCATAAGTATGATACATCTGCTCGTGAATTGTTGTCGCCCTACTAAAATAGAATACAGGCTGCCATTCACCATCGCCCTGTTGTTGCATGAAAATACCACCTAAACCCCATTTACATGCATCAGTATGCAACTCAGTAGAAGCAGTGTTCGAATATAACATCAACACCGGTCGCCTTACCAAACATTCTTTTAGACAATCAAACGCTGCCTGTGTCTCCTCGTCCCATCGCCATGGTACTTCTTTCTTTGTTAAATTATGTAGTGGGTTAGCTCTTTTAGCAAACGCCTCGACATACCGCCTAAAATAACTCGCCAAACCTAAAAATTGTCGTACGCCGTGAATATCTTTTGGCGTTGGAAAATCAACAACCGCCTTAATCTTTTTCGCTCCTGGTCTCACACCACCAGCACAAATCTCATGCCCTAAATACTGTAACGAAGTCTGGACAAAAGAACATTTGCCAAGATTTAACTTAAGTCCCGCCTGCTCGACTCTATCTTATACACGCCTTAATTTATTTACACCTTCTTCGACTGTTACTGATGGTATAAGAAGATCATCCATATACGCCAAAACATCATCATTTTTTAAATCACCCACCATTTTATTAATCACCCTCTGAAATACCGCCGCTGCATTCGCCAAACCAAATGGAACACGTAAATACTCAAATTGACCATCAGGGGTTATAAATGCCGTCTTACCAATCGAATCAGGATGCATAGGTACCTGATGATAGCCCTGCGCCATCACCTCACCAATCAACAAAGGAATATTATGGTTATGCAAGAACGCCTCTGGAGAACGAATATTAACACCATACAATAGAGATTCTGGACCAGAAACATTATTAATATTTTTGTCGCTTACCTCAGTACTCCGATCCAACACCTCTTCAGCCATATTTCGCCTTTCGCCTTTCGCCTCTGGCTATTATACGCCCCTTCTTTAATACGAAGCGAGTAGCTGTTTGACTCAACGCCATGATGTCTACTGTGTCGATCTCGCCCCATAAATAACCACTGTGCACTTGAACTCGAACGCCATTCTCTTCGAAGCTTCGCCCTTCCATGTATACTGCGCCATTTGGGATTCCGCCTACATCAACTGGTATACGGTGTATGCTCCCCCAGGTACGTAACTCCTCGTCCTGTTGCAACGCCACCGCAAATCGTCCCGGCTCCTCCGCCAGAGTTAAGTTCTTGAAGACGTCTGTAAACATCATCTTTTAATTTACTATCTAAGATATGCGCCTTACCGTCATGCACCACTAGGGTCAGTCCCGTAGATTCCGCCCAAATAGGCTGTCCTAGAAATATATCGCCACCTGACAATTCAAAATCTACAACCATCGATAATAACGTCAAATGTTACCTCGCCGGTAGCATTCGACTTAAATCCGCCAATTCCTTTTAACGTCATATTGTTAGGTTACTTCGCCAATCCCAACCTTGTCACACAACCCTGTGAGATTAGGTTCGCCTCTGCGCCAGTGTCTAAGTACACCCTAACAGGTACACCAAGTAATGTGGTCGCCTGCCGTTTATACCTAGAATCTAGTTTAGTCGCCATTAAACTTACCTTTTTGAATTGTCCGCCTTTTTGAGTGCTCTCGGGACAGTCATGCGCCTTATGACCGGCCTTTTTGCAATACCAACACCGATCGACTTTCGGTTTCGGGCAATCCTTGGAGAGACGACTCGTAAATTGTTGGCAATTGTAACATTTTCGCTTTTGGGTTCGTACGGATGACGATCCTGACGTCATAGGACTCGCCCTCCTCACCGTATCGCTACCTCTGTGCCGTATAGCCCCGCCTTCGGCTCGACGATTGTCGTCAGTACGCCTGGTATCCGCCACTTCTGCCGTTTGGGTTGCCACCTCGTCACCTTCTAGGCTGCTGATATAATTGACGTACAATTCTTCAGGCGTCCTTAACGCCAAAGGGAACCGCTTTACTATGCAGGAGACCGCCTTTTCGCCTCCGATGTCACACCTGCCCAACAAAGACAGCTTCGCGTGATAGTAATGTATAAACGTCTCACCTGTCCGTTTAGTTCGTCTCAACATTTCAATTAGCGTAGTGGCATAATCCATTCGCCGCGTAAATGCCTGTCGTAAGAGAACCCGCCATTCTTCCCACGACTTCTGATAATCTTCGACGTGATTATACCAACGCCTCGAAGTCGAGCCGCCATAAAATACGACTTCTCGGTTTCAGTCCAGCGATGGATAGTGCCCAGCTGATCGATCTTGTGGATCCACCGTTCGACGTTGGCATCATCGTCATCGGGATCGAACGGCTCGATGATTTTATATCCCGCTCGGGTCGGCTCAGTATTTCCCGACATGGGAGTCGCATCTAACGAACTAGGGGCCGATGACGCCGGAGCACTCGCGAGGGTAACTGGTTCTGCTTGCGTACCGTCTAGTTTTGCTGTAATATGCGCCATAAACGCCTCCATTCAAGCCATCATTGTAGTAAAATCCTCCTGCGCCTGTTGAAGATTAATTACTGGTGAGATTGGCCTCACCAGGCTCGTGGGGTTGGTCTCATGTTCGCTGTCCTCGTAATTTAACAACATCGCCGACGAGGGACGCGTGCCCGCCATCTTCTTTTTCTACTTTCGCCGTTTATCGCCTTTTTTAACGCCTCGAACACTAACAACCAACAACTATCGCACTTCTGATCTGTAGTAACTTTAGTACACTCGAGTAAAACGCAGCACTTTACTAATAATACGCCTACTTATTCAATCTACGCCAGAAATAACCGCTACACCTCGACTGAACTGGACTGGGTCCGACACGATCTCCCGCGTGACGTGTACTGTACTCCTACTCCGCTTCTATACTCGTCCAGTACCCACTAGATGGCGCGACCTGCTCTTACCGCAACATTTCCCTTCTTCGCCACAATGTGGTCTCCAGGTAAGTTGTTGGTCCAAATGAATGCCAATGAATACAGTAGCGCTAAGCGATTTAAGTTTAAAGTTACTGTAGTCTACCAGCAATTCAAGTTCCTTTCTGAAGTGAAATTTTACAGTGTAGGCTGGTTAACGTTAAGAGAACGGCTATTGTTTTGAAATTAGACGTTCAACATTTCCAAGCTGTTTACAATTCCCAGGGAAAGTTGATCTTCACTTCTAGTCGCAATTATCACCGACGTATGATTGGCATACATCAGAGTGGCGTGTTGTAAAATCGGTGGTAAATTATTGGTGTACAAGATGTACAAGACTGGCCCATGAATGGACCCCTGCGGTACTTCTTCCCTCAGCATATTACACTCCGATACAACGTTCCTCTAGTGTCCTGGTTTATGGTGATCATCCGTTGTCGTCTATAGCTCACGTGTCATTTAATACTCGATATTTGTTTATGCGTTCATTTAAATTCGCTTTTGAGTAAACGTATTTCCAGCGTGCAGCGTCTCCGATGCATAGTTGATATTCAGCGCTTGTTTTAAACTTATGTAGGAAGTTTTTGTTGATTTTTAAGTATGAATGGTTTGTGTACATGTTTTTATGATTTTTATTTTATAATAATTTTGATAACATGATTCATGTCGTGCCTATGTATATGAAAGTTTATTCGTATCAAATTAAATTTATTTCGGACTTACTTACACTACAATCAGTTTTATTTCTGGTTTAAGTCAAAGTTACTAATAATCTAAGCCGGATATTTATGAAATTATCATAAATGTTTTTAAAATGACGAAAGGAGCATTGAATTAACATATAAGTAAATATCTTTAAAAAAATCTGAGTTAAATAAGAGCCTCTTAATTCTGCAAGAATGTTTACTTAGGTACAAGTTTCGATCAACAAATCATCATTAGCCAAAAGCAAGAAAACCACAAATTAAACATAAAACATAACGCGAAGTTGTAACAAAAAATCACTGATGCACCATTCTGTTGCCTGAGCATCAATACACTGAAAGAAAACACCAACATTATCTTCTTTATGCAAAATATCATACAATCAGATTTCACACTAAGTTCATTAACATTCTTGATTTCCATTACAAACATTCAACAAATACTTTTTTTTTTTTTTTTAGCAGACGTCAGTCCAATAAGAATTAAATGGTACAAAGATAGTAAGCTGTGGGCAGATGGTGGTCCACCAGGATTTTTACCACCAGAGAGATTTACATTGTGGGGTAACGGTTCGTTAGAAGTTGTGGGTGTTCGCCCCGATGATACTGGAGAGTACGTATGTGAAATTATCAGAGACGAACCGTGGTCCCCTATTAGACAAGTTCATGCAATAGAAGTACTTGGTAAGTTCGCATTTCAATGATGACTTATTAAAAACAAAACATTTGCAGACCCGCCATCCATTAAAACAGACCCACGAACAGCATTCTTACAAGTTAAATTAGACGAAGAAGTGCAAATGGAGTGTTTAGCTGATGGTGTACCAAAACCAATTATCACCTGGAAACATAATGTAACATAATACATTGAAGCATTAACATTATATCGCATAATTTCCATTCTAATTCATAGGGAGAACAATTACAATTGATCAAAAATCGAAATGTATTACATTTTAATGCTTCTAGTAGACATTTGGCTGGTACCTATGAATGTATAGCCACAAATGGAGTGGGTGAACCAGCGCAAAAACAAATTCAATTGCGAATTTTATGTAGGTCGCTTTGTATATTCCTATCATAACTAGATGTCATCTAAAGCTTTCTTCCCAGATCCACCAGAGATTTCCTCAATTAAGTCTTGGTTCCACACAGCACCAGGCCTTCGAATACAATTAGAGTGTAAAATGTCTGCTGACCCACATGCCTATGTTACTTGGTATAAGGGTGAGAAACCAATAAAGACGGACGGGCGAGTTTTGTCTTTGCATGAAGCTGATAAACATTTGTTGCTGATCAAGAAGGTATATAGAAGTGATTTTGGACTATATACGTGTAAGGCGGCCAATGATGTCGGTACCTCAACGCTTGAATTTCAAGTATCAGGTAATTATCCCAATAAAAGTAAATGCTGGAAATAACAAAATATCTAAATCGTAGGTATTCCAAATCCAGGCGTTTTCAAAATAACAGATGATAAAAATGATAGTGGTGACGATTCATATACCTTTATTTGGGAGGTGGATAGCTACTCGCCAATTATAGAATACAATTTACTATTCAGGCCATACAAATCTACTAATACTATAAATAAACCACAGTGGACGATTTTAACTATACCCTCTGATAAATCAAATACAGGCCCAGTATATTCGAAGAAGTACACAATTCGCGGATTGAAAGAACAAACAGCTTATGAAGTACAAATAAAGTCAAGAAATCTATTCGGTTGGTCTAAACCTAGTTCAATCCTAAGGTTTGCAACGCCAGGTGGAGGTAAATATTAAGCAATTATTTTTAAGGGTATGCGATTCCTGTTTGTTGAGAAATGTTGTAATTTATTATTATGATATGTGATTTTAAGTAGAAAATATAACCTCTTTTCCTTTGTGTGTATAATTTTAATGGGTACTAGTTTCGTCCTTTAGACATCTTCAGCCCAAATCTTCAAAAGGAATAAATCGCATCTCACGAAGTTAAAAATTTTCGTGGTATCTTACGTCCAAGTTGTAAAAATCACAGGTAAAACAAACAGACATGAGTTCAATGCAAACAAACAGAGACGAATGAGATGGGACGCGCCTATTGAAGTTAGCATTGCGATAGCGGACACTAGGGTTAGTAAATTCTTTATGTCGGTGAAACCAGAAGGAAAATTAATCCACAAATATGTATAAACAAATATTAAAAATAAACCTTTTAGAACAACTAGAGAGGAAAGAAATACATAATAGAAATAGAATTGTCACTTTACTAAACGATCAATTAATTTACAATAACAGACCCTCATTTATGTATACTTTATTTCCCTAAATTTGCTAATCCTGGTGTCCGGTATCGTGCTGCTAACTTCAATACCCGTGTGCCATGTCATTCGTCTTTGGTTGGTTGCATTGAACGCATGTTTGTTTTACCTGTGATTTTTATAACCTGACCGTAAGATACCGTGTAAATATGTAACCACGTGTAATCTTATTAATTCCATTTGTAGATTTGGGCTGAGTGACTAGTACCCATTAAAATCATACACAACCAAGGAAAAGAGTTTCACACCTTTGTACCTACATGGACAGCATCAAACCATAATTATGAACCATATTGGGTATCGGTAATAGAGTCCTAGTGAAACTAAATAATTTTGAAAATAAACTGGCTATTCTACAGAACAAGAAGAAACTAAATAACACAACCATATTTATTGATAGTATACAAGCCCAAATCAAAACAAAGAGCGAAAGCGGAAAAGGAGAATGGGCACCACATTAAGGTAGGATTCCAAAAGCTATATGTGGATGAACTATGTTACATATGGGATCACGAGGATAACTTGGTTCTAAAAAACTAGAATGTGCTCCTCCCGACAGATTCACGATAAGCGATCAATGCGCCGCAACAGTTCTTGATGGGGAAAAATGAATTAATTGGAGAAATAAGTGAAGCTGAGCCAACCATAAGATTGACATCGATTAAAACAACTATATCCTTGAAGATTTACACAAATCAAATTATTTTTGAAAAAATATTATATGGATCACTAGGCTGATTATTTCTAAAATGCTGCTTTAATGCATGTTGAAATTATTATACAAATCGGTGCCGTCGATGTCTGCAGCCTGGTTTCTGGAATCATCTGGTAGTTTGAGCTGCAAATCTTAACAGAATAAAAAATCTGATGTGGCCAGGCACATGACTTTATCATACAATATATGCAATTAATTGTTTAGCTGCATGAGAATCTATTTGATTGAGAACTAGTTAGCCAGGATTTAACAGATAAATAAATAATTAAATAAATAAATAATTCCTTTATTAAAATAAGACAATATTAATTGCAACAAAATATTATTTATATTTAGGGCGCAGTTCAGCACACTTGTTTCCAAATTGTCTTACTCTTCCACTCAACCCCTTACGCAAACTAGAACTAAGACATAATTGTAGCAATAATATAAAAATAATTCCGAGAACTTATCAAAACAAACAACAAAATTACTCTAGAGTCTAATTACACGTAATTGCAGCAAATCCAACTCAACAAAACATCGCACCTGCCCATAAAAAATAAAAATTAAAAAGCCTCCAATGTGCGCTCGAAGCCTAAAGTGCCCCCTGTTGAGCAAACAGCCAACGCTTCACCTTTCCCCCAAAACTGTTTCACGATAAATTTTTCATATCTTCCGTGAGACCATTGTATATGTGACTGACCTGGTAAGAGAATGACCGTTTATACAGCTCAGTGCGATGGGCAGGTGGAGCAAACAAACCCCCGAATCTTAAATTAAAGTTATGGACATACATTCTACAGCAAATCTTCCGCATGAGGTATTGTGGGATCCTAGTGGATAGCAACTTATGATACAATATTGCTGCATGCAACACCCTAGTGTTATCCATGTTCAACCACCCCAAGTCGCCCAGCCCATTCGATGCATGATCATACTTCGTCAAATCAAAAACAAACAGAACACATGCATTTTGGACACGCTCAACACGCTGCCTATCCGACGCCATCAGGCAAGGACTGTACACGGTGTTATGATAGTTGTAATAGTAGGTGGTGAATATGAATAGACATATGTCAACATATAAATGTACACACACGTAACTCAACGTATTAAAAGCGTTCTCAAGAAGTAAATTGTTTTATTGGGTCATCGTGACAAGTTCATAACAACTTCAGAAGTGGGATAAATCCGAAGATAGTACGTGGAAAGTATCCGACAGTGTGTACGTGGAGTTGCGGCACGTGTATTGACAGTTTGGAAAACGTGAGTGACGCGTGGTCAACGGGAATTTTGGAAGAGTTGTTGCTGCTGGTTGCGTGGGAAGCGAATATTATTGGAGTGGAGTTCAAGAGATTTGAGCTTTTGATTCATAATAATACATCTACAATGACAGAGCAAAATTCGGAAACTACCGTTATACCAAGGTATTTTCAAAATGTACACGTAGTACTCCCAGAATTTGATCCTGTCAGGAATAATATTTCGATTTTGGAGTGGATCAACAAAATTGAAGCGTTTGGTGAACTTTATGATTGGGATGAAGTCGCCATAAAGCATTATGCCCTTTCCAAGTTGGAATGAGTGGAAGACACTACTCACCGAGACATTTCAAGCCGAGACCAATGCAATCGACTTAAGGTTGGAAGCTCAAAATTATAAATAGAAGCCAAATCAAGATATTGTTGAGTATTACTTTGAAAAGTTGGCGAGATGTAACCGCTGCAGGATGACTGTCCAAGAGAGCATAGAATGGATAGTACATGGACTGAATGACAACCGGTTTAGAGATTTCTTAGGACCGTTAAGCAGATATAAGAAATTAAACGAACTTTTGCCAGATTTAAAGTCAGGTGCTGCTTATATTCGTCGTTATGTAACGAAATATAAAGAACATAACGGCGTTAAAAACAATGAGTCTAGTAACGTTGATAGCACACGGAAAACCAAAACAATTACGTGTTTCAAGTGTTCGAATGTAGGACACTACGCGCGCGAATGCCCATTAAAACGTGGATTCGGTAATGCAAAAGAAGCTCAAGCAAATAACGAAAGAAACAACGTCAGTAGCACAACGAACACAGTATTGAAGATCGGTAAAGACAACAAATCTTATTCTAAATATTTCGGTAAAGACAGTAATTCTCATTCAAAATACTTTAAAGATGCTTATGTGAATAATAAGAAAGTACGATGTTACGTAGACTTAGGTAGCAGCTGCATAACTATTCGCGATGATGTTGTAGCAGAGATGGGATTTACATTTTTCGAGACTGAAACAGTACCATTAGTTGGATATGGTAATGGCATGGTGAAGCCATTGGGACTATTCACTGGAAATGTGACAATTGATGGTGTCTCTGCCAAAGTCAAACTACATGTAGTCGACAAGGATCATTAAAATGTTCCTATGATTGTAGGACATCCATTCACAGAACAGCCTAATATACAGATAACGAGTAAGAACAATGAATTAAGGATCGAGTACACCGATAATGACCTACCGATCAATGAGGTATGTGAAGATACAAAAACCATGCTTCGAATTGAAGATGACGTTGTAATTCCAGATAATTACTTAGGACACATATCAGTTGTTGGTGATTTGACCAACCGTGAATTGTGTATAGAGGGTGGAATTCGAGAAGAAGGACACGCAATTCCAAGGTGTCTAATACAGGCCAACCACGAAGGAAAGTCTGTTTTACCCATAATGAACATCTCCGGACATGATTTAAAGATCAAAAAGGGGTCAAAGATTACCAGAGGTGAAGCATGCATCGAGGCACCGCAAGTAGAAGAAGTGAGAGACAGTGGACAAATCAAAGTAGATGAAATCAACACCGAAATTGAGGGAAAAGATTTAGACAATCTACAAATGTTGCTGAATGAATACAGCGACTTAGTTTCAAGGAATATTTATCAAGTGGGTTGTACAAATAGAGCCGAAATGGATATAAAGTTGAATTCAGATGTTCCGGTCTATTACAGACCTTATAGGCTTTCATACTCAGAGCGACAGCAAGTAAAGGGAATCGTTGAAGAGTTGAAGAATGCCGATATTGTTGAAGATGCCAAATCGCCGTTTGCAAGTCCGATACTTTTGGTGAAAAAAAAAGACGGGAGACGTGCGATTGTGCGCTGATTACAGAGCGTTAAATAAAATAACCGTAAAGGATCATTATCCTCTACCACTGATAGATGACCAGTTGGATCTTTTGAAGGGAAAAACCTATTTTTGTACATTAGATATGATAAGTGGGTATTACCAGGTACCGTTGGCAAAGTCTGCAAAGGAAAAGACTGCGCTTGTAACACCGGATGGACACGCCCACGCCCACGCCCACGCCCACGCCCACGCCCACGCCCACGCCCACGCCCACGCCCACGCCCACGCCCACGCCCACGCCCACGCCCACGCCCACGCCCACGCCCACGCCCACGCCCACGCCCACGCCCACGCCCACGCACACGCCCACGCCCACGCACACGCACACGCACACGCACACGCACACGCACACACACACAGACACAGACACAGACACAGACACAGACACAGACACAGACACAGACACACACACACACACACACACACACACACACACACATACACACACACACACACACACACACACACACACACACACACACACACACACACACACACACACACACACACACACACACACACACACTCACTCACTCACTCACTCACTCACTCACTCACTCACTCACTCACTCACTCACTCACACACACACACACACACACACACACACACACACACACACACACACACAGACATTTTTTGTACCTTGGTCAAATATGTTCAGGGGACCCAAAAAGACATATTTCCGCTAAAACTCACACTCACACTCACACTCACACTCACACTCACACTCACACACTCACACACTCACTCACTCACTCACTCACTCACTCACTCACTCACTCACTCACTCACTCACTCACTCACTCACTCACTCACTCACTCATTCACTCACTCACTCACTCACTCACTCACTCACTCACTCACTCACTCACTCACTCACTCACACTCACTCACTCACTCACTCACTCACTCACTCACTCACTCACTCACTCACTCACACACACACACACACACACACATTTTTTGTACCTTGGTCAAATATGTTCAGGGGACCCAAAAAGACATATTTCCGCTAAAATCTCAAAAAAAATTTTCGGCACGATTACAATACTTTACATACTGCGTATGATAAAGTAAAAATACAATTTGTCAAACACATCGTATTCTACTTCTCAATTAAGAATCTAGTTTTAATTCATAACACTAAATGTAAAACACTAAGGGCCGATATATTCACCTATCGTCAAAGTTGTCGTTAGCCAACGAACAGATTACGCTAACGTTCGCGTTAAAAATGATTCTGTCTTTTCACCGATCTGTAACTTGTCGTCAGGTAACGAGGACGTAAACATCGCTAACGAATGTTTTTTGGCAGTATAGTATCAAAAGTCGGTAAAAAAGGTGTACTAAATCAATACTTGAACCATAACTTGGACTAATTGCCGCTAGATGCAGCGCCGTAAATGACAATGACAAAACGTAACCCAAATTCATTCGAACACGTTTTCTAACCGCATCAATTAAAAAGACCCAAACCAAAAATAAAAAAGAAATAGTATTGAAGGAAAAAATCTGATGTGGCCAGGCACATGACTTTATCATACAATATATAAAATTAATAGTTTAGCTGCATCAGAATCTATTCTATTGAGATAAATCGTAGGTATTGTCAATGCATCAGCATTTGACACTACCTACACTACGTCATTAGAATAATAGTTATTTATGTCACAAATGCCGAAAGTACGGAATAGCGCGACGAGCGGTGATGCGGCGCGTCACCGAAGGCGGAGTGTCGCCGTCGCATGTGAGCGAGTCGCGCTATCTAGTTTTTGGCAGGAGCGACATCAACGTTTATTATGTTGCTTTTTAAGAAATAGTATTTAAAAAAAATTAATAAATGGTTTCTGTATAGTAAATGCTAGGTTGGTACCACTTTGACGAAACGTCAAGTTTAAAGGTGCGTTCCGATCGGTAGGTAATGGTAGCTAATGCCGGTGGTAGAATACGAAATTATAGTATTTCTTACATATCGTGATAATGACACATATTATTTTGCGTGTACATAAACATGAGTCACTAGCAATTTTCTATTGGAAATACTATATCGGCGTCTGCTACCACTGCCATTATCACTAATGAAAACGCACCTTAAAAAGGTAATTCAAATTCTGACAGATTTATATTTGTTCATGACACATCCTACCAACATACTAAAATAAAACTACACTCATCGCTATACTTTATTTATAATTTTGTCAATTTATCGTTTGTACAATTAGATATACTGGTTAATATTTCTTATCAACGAACAATCAAATTGGTGATCCTATTTTATTTGAAATTTGTATTTTATAATTTGCCGCACTACAGCGGCAACGTTCCATAGTGGTTCTCCAACCTCTGATCAGATCAGCTGTTTTCGAATGTGACAATACAAAAAAATATTTGTCAAAATCCTGGCTACTATGTAATTTCATATCAATGCAGATGCGACCGATCTCGATCAAATAGAATTTGCTCTTGAAGCTAAACTATTAATTTTACCAAAAAATGTCATAGGCATAAATTATACAAAATTTGCTCTACTTTAATTTATTAATTAACTATTTTGTCGAAATTACAGAAATGGCGGCTAATTTGCAAAATCCTTCAAAAAGGCTTAGAATAAACTACCAGTTCCTTTGGACCCCTTTCAACCAAAAGCTTTTCAGCTCTAAGTTTGGTAACAAAACTTCTAAATATGAACTTTCGTTCCGATACCTTTAGTAGTTTCTCCGGAATCGTCGCCACAAAAATCGTTTACACACAGACATACATACACACACACACACACACACACACACACACACAGAGACATTTTTCTGCACCTTGGTCAAAAATGTTCAGGGGACCCAAAAAGACCTATTTCCGCTAAAATCTCAATTTTTTTTCGGCATGATTACAATACTTTATCTTACTGCGTATGATAAAGTAAAAAGAAAAGACCGCCAGTTTTGCAGTATCGGAGGTAAACCTCCTCGTAGACCCATTTATTCAATATGGTCAATATGGTCATGCCGATTATCACTGGTATATTAGCTGCGTGTGGATATTCTACACCGGTGACACCGGCATGACACCGGGTACAATGGGGTACACCGAGCAAATCAAGAATAGTAGAATAATCTACTATTCTTGCGAGCAAATGACACGTGAATGAGTAAAAGTATAAACGGCGTACAATATCGGAACGCAGCCATAGAAGTCGAATTCCGTCAGCCATAACCGCTTCTTCAAAAATAATGAGGTCTTCAACTTCCTCAAAGTCGAATTCCGCAAATTCGGCCATATTAACTAAACAATAATCAATAATGACTTCAATTAATACAGTACCACGTATGTATGTAAATATTTGTCAGTTTGTCTTTTTGTTTGACATTCAGTACATGCTCTGTGATTGGTTCAAAGTGTTCGTTATCAGTTTACCGGCAGGTTCATTCGATCGCTAAATAAATTCGTTCGTTAAGCGTATTTATCCGGTCGGTAACGTTAACGACAGGTGAATAGACACATATGTTTTTGTACATTTAACATTTAACCTGTCGTTTAGATGACGAACAGTTTCACGATAGGTGAATATATCGGCCCTAAATGTATTCAACAGCAACCAATACTATATTTGTAATACTTTGTTATCAATTTGATTGCATTGGCTTGTATTCAAAATGTTCATTGACTGCTCGCCCTGTAGCCACTGATCGTCTTAAGACTGGTTGCCTTGATAGCCGTAGCCACCAGTCATGTTGCCTGTCACCTTGTTCTAGTTGACTTGATAACCGACTTGTCCCACGTCTATTATTACCAAAAGCGTGAATGTAATCGGAGACAATTTTCGCCGAATATTGCGGCCGCTAAAAATATGATCCGCCTTTTCGTTTATAATACCCAAGCGGCTACCGTCAAATCGTTTTCGCTCTTTTAACTGTTAAAGAAATGATAATGCAAAAATGTGGTTTGAGAGGCGAGAATTTTTTTCCGATTTTCGCTAAAATCGGTTGAAATTTTGGGTGTACCTCGAGATACGTCAGAAAATTTGTCAAACCGGTCGGTTGCTAATCGACTGTTGTTGACAGTGGCGACATGACAGAGCCAGTAACGGCAGCCAGATATAGGTCCGGTGTGAACCGAAAAGACTTTCAAACGGATAATAATGTATAAAAATACGGTGAGTTTATTAGAAGCTACACGCGACATGGTCTATTTGTCTACCAAATGACTATTTTCCAGAAGAAAGGAACCTACACACATATGTATGTGAATGTACAACCCGTTCATTTGACGCGCATTGGAGTAATAAATATACCTAAGGGAAGAGATATTTATTGACTGGAAGGACTGGAAACGCAGATGAACATACAGCGAGCCCGAAAAGTCTTTTGCTTAATGATCGAACGCCCGATGAACCGTAAATTTGACAAGGCGAAGTTGGGTTAGGATTAGTTCCCTTTCTTGCGGCTTTGTTTTTCAATTCCATGCTCAAGATGGTACGATATTGGTTTTTACGGCAATGTAAACGACGACTCTACAAATAGAAGGTTAGTTTGTCGCAATTATCATCGGAAAATTAGCGCAAAAGTAACTTTGTCTATTTACGTAGGTTTTAGACCATTTTTGATACAAATTGAACATTAGGCTGAGTGGCTTAGTGAATAAACTTCGTATATAGATAGATACGTGTGTCCGCGGCGTCGACGGTTCAATCCCGGGCTGGGGAAATAAGCTTTTTTTTGTTATTATTATTGAAAGCAAATTTTATAAAAGGTATTTTTAATTGTGTTGACAATTTTGTCACAATATACTGGGCGTTTTTATACCGCAAAGACGAGTTAGCATGTTGATCCTATGTATGTTATCTTATTGTTGATCAGCACATTATATTCTTATGAGCTGATTTATTATTTTTCATTTTTAGTTACATAACATACATGGTGTTGCAAAAAATGTAAATGTGCGGTAACTTAGACGTACCTACTTATTTCCGATATTTTATTGCGAGTCTTATGCTAGATACAAAATTGAATAGGTGCGTAATTATTCCAGCTTCTCTTTTTCGATAATTTTGCGCAATATACAGGGTATTGCAAATTGTAACTTTTCATTAGCAACTATCGTTTCTTTACGGGCTATCTAAAGATGATGATTACAAGACGATAATAATATACTGAATACAATTGTTAAAATAGAAACAAAAACATTTATTTGATAACAGCGTTTATTTAACTATAAAATAACATTTGTTTATAAAGCTGGGTTTAAATTTTTCCATTTTCCGGCTTCTTGTAACGGACGCTTTGGCTGACAGGACGACCTACTTTTTAAAAATTTTAAATGGCGGACGACTCACTTTTTTCTGTAGTTTACTCCTTTAAAAAATTATAAAAGTAGTAATTCAATTAAATAAGAAAATTATTAATAATAACCTTTTCACGATAATAATAATAATATTTTTTATTCCCCAACAGCGCACCAAAAGCGCACCAAAAATTAAGGACAACAATATAAGCAGTTATGGCAGTGAGTCATATCGATGATGTCAGTTAAAATTGTATTCATTAATTTACGTGCATGACCGGACCAGTGTAGACCAATTAATGTGTTTAATTAAAATCATCATTTATATTTGGCTGATTTTTTCAAAAATTAAAACTACTAAAACTGATAAAAATTGCTCCTATATATATACCACAAAAAAATTGTTCAATTGAAGATGAATTCTCTCGCAAAAGGTATAAATTTTATCATTGATCATATAAAAGATGACAAGGACCTTTGCGTCGCTAGCACAATGCTTTAATCAACTCTAACCAACGAACCAACGGAGCTGATTCAAAATTAGATTGTTGCTGTAATTCTTAATTTATTTAAAATTTACATCCCGCCTGAGTGCACATATGAACCAATATGCGTCCGTACGCCAAATTTAGGCATTTAGGTTAAAATATAGCCGTAACTATGGCTACCAACAGTTTTCATTATGACACTGGAGAGAATTACAATAAGTCCATTATGGAACCAAAGTAAAAACTGATACATCATACAAATACGTTTTTTAAAACGTAAATTTGGGCATGAGTAGCTTTAGGCACGACGAGCGCAGTGAGAAGTGCCCATATCAACCAATCCGTACGACAAATTTAGACATTTTTGATATGATTATTCATTAAGTATATAAGTATAATAATCATGGAACCAAAGTGGAAACTACTACATTATTATATAAATTTTGTAAGGATTTAATTGACGCACGACGAGCGTAGCGAGTAGTGCCCAAACGCAAATCCGTCGCTAGGGCAAATTTATAAATTGTGTTTGGAACATGTAGCCGCAACTATGTTTACCTACAATTTTCATTATGAAACTGAAAAAAGAATTGTCACTGTAAGTCTATTATGAAACCAAATTAGATAGTAATACATTATTATATGCGTTGTATAAAAGTTCAATTAGTTCAATCAGCGCACGACGACGCCGACGGTAGCGAGAAGTGGTCACATGAACGCCTATTATAGCATTCTACCTACTTTGGCGATCAACCTAATTATTTCGGCGGTCTACACATCCCAGCGATCTACACGTCCCAGCGATCTACACGTCCCAGCGATCTATGTGGTCACTAGTGTCACAAGGACTATAAGATTTAATGAAAAAGCTATTTAAGTTGTCTATGCGGTATTTAAAAAAATAATCGTAATTGTAAACGATTACGTTTCTACGGTTGCAGGTTTTCTAAAAACTATATCTGTTATTTTGTTCTAGATTTAACAGAAGAGATTATCACTCCAGCGATTACCGAACCAGATAACAGTATTAGCCAGGTAACATCAATGGAAATTACAGCTTCTACAGGGTCGTATACTATTCGTCCTTTCTCTATTAAACTGGGTTTAGCATTGAGTTTGTATTATTTAGCTTATTCATAAATAAAAAACCAAACCCTTTGGTTGTAGTTTTATCTTGCTTTATGTATGTATTGTTATGAGTGTTATTGTGTGTAGGTACTGTTTTTTGTGCTAATTGTTTTGTGACTCCTCTGATTTACAGGCCCCGCCCAAAACTTGGTTTCTAGGTCGCCTAGATCAAAGGGTTCCAACCCTGTGCCCGCGGGAGTCAAAACGTCCACCGACCGGCATGGCATGTGTACTTGCCACTGTCTGACCACCATGGCCTTTTTTTTAATTTAATTAGATTCAGAACCGTTTAAAGTATTTAGACAGGGGGTTTCAGGGAAAAGCTAACTGGTTTGCATATTCAAAATTTGAAGAATCAACCGAGCTACAAATGCTTTAAGAACAATCTGAGAAGAGATTTTAGCAATTTGCCAAAATTGAGCCAATAGTTTTACGCCAAAAATATAAAATTAAGGCCATATCCTGCCGCATGTTTGGGACCTAAGCTTTTTAATGCGTTACCAAAGGGGTTGCAGGAAAAGTGTCAAATTTGTGTGTGATCATATTTATAGAACTATGAGAAAATTTTTGAAACGGGTGTTTTTTCACGAACGGTGATTTTCTAATTACAAAAAAAACACATTATGTGTAAAATTCAATTCTTAACTTTCAATTGTCACTTCATATGTCAACAGCATTGTTTAAACCATACTTTTCTTACTGATCTGAAAAGATTTTTCTAAAGTTTTAAATAACAGTGAAATTTTTAATGGCCTCTTCACAAAAAGTTTTGAGAATAGGATTAAATATTGCAAGTATTTATAAAGGAATGGAATAATCTGAATGGAATATGAAAATGCGATTTGGATTTAATTATATGCCCTGAATCCAAATCTTAAAAAAATGTTTTCGCAAAAGGTGAGGTAAAAATGCCAAAGCGTGATTTTGGCAATTTTTTAAATATTTATGCCAGCGCTGAACCCAATATCCTAGAAACTTTAAAATGATGTCACATACGTTGTACTTTCACTTGAAGTTCTGAAAGTATGTTAACCAATATTTTGGATAACTTTTAATTCTTAAAAAGAGCACCTTTACAAGATTGTAAAGAAAGAAATGCTTTGGCGTTTCAACATACTTGTACAGCCGTGGAAAATTCAATGGTAACAGGCTTGCCGCTGGTGTACACCAAACGTAGGTCGGAGAATGTCGGTCGTTGTATACCTACCCTGGTAGTCATAAAACCGAAGAGTCACTTCCGTTTCATTTCATTTTAAGTTTTCTGTATATAGATGGTATGAATATGAGTTTCGTATTTATATAATATATTTTCGATATTCGGAGCGAAACTGCCGCTCGTAGCTAAAGATTGTTATTCGTTAATATATTTGTTTCGATATGCAATTGCAGTATTATTTCATTTATACTAAAATACATAGTAACGTTAGTTATAATTGTAAAAATTTTAATTAGGCACATATTCAAATACTTCATCATCATGGCTACGTCGGTGTATGCATCAAGGCAAACTGATTGCTACATCCGATATCCGCTGTCAATAATTTTTAAAGGAGGTAATTCCAGATAGGAAGTTCCTGTAAGTGAAAAAACTCATTTTTCTCGGTTTCTACTTAGTCCTAGACCGAAATAATATACTTTTATCTCAAAATGTTTTATATTTATTTAATTTACGTTATGGTAAGTAATGAAAATTGCATATAATTATGTATTCAACAAAAATAATATAAATATAACATGAGTATAGTATAGAAAAAAATAATAGATAGATGTATAACAGTAAAAAATGATATTTGTAATAACATAACATAAATATATGTAATAACATAAAAACAAACATTTAATAATATAGGAATAACATAAGCATGTATTAAATAAGAAAAGTGTTCTGTTAGGTTGGACGTTGATATAAATTTGCAGGAGTGCTTTTATTTCATATGTTGTTGAGGTTGGTATGACCTGATGCTTTAGGAAATGATACATTTATGACAATCTAAACAGAACATATGTATCGTCAATTTGTTGCATTAAGAAAACAAGCAAAATCCTTTGTTGTTGTATCAGCCAAAATCGATTTAATTGTGGTTGTCTAACAAATTTACGATTTTTAATCAATAGCTAGATAGGTGATAGGGCATTGTAACTCTTCGAAATTGAGTGTCGATGGCACGAAGTCACAACGTTATGTGATACATATTTTCAATATTTGCATAATTTGCGGAAAGGTCAGCAAAAAAGTAAATTAAGGAACAAAACGCGACCCATAGTGTAATAAAAATACCTACCTTTGTGCTTGATCGTCCGGTAGTTCGGCCGCAATACAAAATATTATACAAGGAACTAGTGGACTTGAAACTTTTGCAATACGGCGAAAACGATTGAGTAACATAAATATAGATTGAAATTTCAATGATTTTATTATAAATTTTTTCAAAGTTATTTGCATATCGTTCTGATGTGGTATCATTCATATTGGATTGTAAATCCTGCCCTTACATGTCACACATAAAAGAAAATTGTGTGTGGATGTTATTATAGAACGTAAATATATAATTTTAATAAACATAAAAATAACAACATTTTTATAATTAAGCTCAAATGCTGAACAACACTGTAGTATCAGTTCTAAAGGGCATATCTGCAGCAAAGAAGAAACCGGGGCAAATACGATTTACAACTACATGCAAAAAATACATTAAATATTACTGTGCACTTTTGTCAGTTTCGGATATCGGAAACATATAAATAGACGAAATTCGATTTCATTCCATAGATACAGAAAAATAAAACGAAAGGAAACAAAAGTAACCCTTTGGTTTTATGTCTTTAGCAGGTAGGTATCCGACGACCGACAATCTCCGAGCTACGTTTGGTGTACACTAGCGGCAAGCCTGTTACCATTGAATTTTCCACAGCTGTACGTATTATTGTTTTCAACCATGAATATCATAAAATTGAAGTACAGATCACGACGATGATTAAACAATCATCGTCGAAATCTGTGCTTCGATTTTATGGTATTCATGGTGGAAAACAAACCAACATGAATGGCCAACGATGCCTAATGCAGTTCCGAAAATCACATTGTCTTAAACTTTGTATACAGGGTGTCTCACGGAACTGGTACATTAGAAGTTTCTCATGTTCTACTATTTCTGGAAACATGAAATTTTGGAATTGGAATTTACTCGATCTGAATTCTTCTGCTAAAGTATTCTCGACTTAACTGTCACGTCCGGTCTCCGGAAGTCGGTATCAACTTTGTTATTTTAAATGGATTGTTATAATTTTTATTTTATTTTTGGGTTCTACGTATCAAAATGCCACATTTTGCACATTTTGTTTCCCTATGCCTAAATTTCACCAACTTTTAGATTTTTGATTTTACTATTTTTTTGTGATTTTCGCGGTTACGTTTAAAATCGAATATCTCGGTTATTATTGAATCTTGTAGTTTCATGATTGGTGGTCCAAAACTAGAAACATAACCAAATAATTCATTTAATAAAACATCATCATGCTATTTGAAAAGGACGTCGTGTTAATTACATATATTAAAAACATATACGCCAGGTACTCACTTGTCAAAGGAATTTCAAAAACAATAAACAACGAGCACAACATAACGCCAACGAGTCACAAGGCCTAGTGAGGCATACAACGTATGCAAGATATGCATGCTTAAGCATTGTCGCATGATGTCAAATAAATTTGTCGAATAAATAAGCGTCGTCAAATTCGGTAATTTCGTTTATTATATTGGCTCCCTGATTAATATGTCTTTTTATTTCAAATATTTCATATAAGTTTAATTTTGTAGACTTTTTCACATTATGTAAAAGCTGCATATTACTTACATCAGACTTATGATTGTATTCAATGAGGTGCTTATTAAATGTAGATGTTTTCTACTTGCTGTGTTCTCTATATCTGATTTTTAAATTTCGTCCCGTCTGTCCGATGTACAGTCCGAACATGTCTGTCAAAGTGGCATGCCACTTTCCTCAATTGCATGGGTTTTGTCCGCGCGACCAACAGCGTCAACAGCTGCTATGCATGAGTTTCAAAGTTAAAGTTTGCTCATGCAGCTAAACTGTTAATTTTACCAACAAATGTCATAGACATAAGTTATAGAGAATTTCCTCTACTTTAATTTATTATTTAACTATTTTGACAAAATTACAGAAATAGCGGCTTATTTGCAAAATCATTGAAAAATGCTAAGAAAACCTCCAGTTCCTTTGGGCCCTTTTGAACAAAACTTCCTTCAGCTCTAAGTATAGTAATGAAACTTCTAATATGAAGTTTTTTTCTCGATACCTTCAGTAGTTCTCCGGAATCGTCGGCAGAAAAATGGGCACACTACACACGCACACACATACACAAACACTCATTTTTGTGCCTTGGTCAAAAATGTTCAGGGGACCCAAAAGGATATATTTCCACTAAAAATCTCAAGTTTTATTTTCGACGCGATTTCAATATTACATTAGCATACGTATGATAATTTTGTAATTTGAACTCATGCAACCGAAATATTCGCAGTTATTCGAATTTCATACTCAGCGGCAGATCGGCGCTGAACATAACCTATATGATTTGAAGAGATCCATTGACAAAGGTGAAGAATATAATATGAAAAACGGAGAAAATAATAAAAAATAATAAATCGATATCCTTTGTAGTTCAAATATTTTAATGGGGACCGGTTTCGGCAGTAATTAACATGCCATCATCAGCCCAAATCTACAAAAAAAAACACAAAACATCAAGCACTTACAAATTGAAAATAGGGGGGAAAAATACACTTACGGTCAATAAGTCAAATCGTACAAACTAAACAAAACACAGCACACTCACAATACTTTATAATTATAATTTCTGTCGACATCTCCAAACAAATGTCACATGTGCAAGCTATGAAAGGCAACTGAGCGGGCGAGTACAAGGATGGACGAACAAAAACATGCAAGGTCAAAAACCGAGCATAAACTATCTTTAAAAATGTATAGGTACAGGTCGGTCAGAAAGTTAAATACGAGAAGAGTGGTCTGAAGGGAAAACTAGTCTGATCATTCATCAGCGTAATGTTGGATGTTTTTTTATGTTTTTCTATTTCGTATTGTTGCAACAGGCTATATTAAAGCCTTTTTGCATCTATGAATCAATTTGGTGTCATCATAATTAATTTTATGTCCAGTCTCTATCTTGTGTAGATATACATTGGAAGAGGAACGGTTTTTATGTTCTGAAATTCCTTTTGCAAGCTTTCTTCCCGTTTGACCTATGTAGGTATATTGCATTACAATTGGCGCAGTCAATTGAATAGACACCACACTCATCCATATGCGACTTGGGTTGATTGAAATTGGACAACAATTTGTACAGTTAATTGTTTGTATTAAAAGCTGCGACGATGTTAAATTTAGCCAAAGCTTTGCTGACTCTGAGATTCGTACCGTTATACTGAAAGGGTCTATATATTTTGTTTTCTGAATTCAGAGGTGTATAAAGTGGATCAGTCCTTTCAATAGTTAGTTTCAATAACTGGTGAATATGTTTAAGAGGAAACAAAATATCTTTCGCAAGATTAAAGATGCAATTCAGTTCATTAATTTTTGCGTCGTATGCAAGCGGGGATCTGATACATCTATTAGATGTATCAGTGAGGACTGTCTTCTCCAGTTACCACCGTTACTGAGGAAGCTGCAGGTTTTCCGGATTTACCGAGCAGGGTGATATACACTTCTGTGCATTTTCGCCGAACTTGGCATGGTACCCACATTTTCTGCGAGGTGTTTGAGATCTTGATCGTATTCTTGTGTTTCGAGATTGAGATCGACATCTGCACTGACACTTGTTTTTCGATCTTGTTAAATCAGAGACCATTTTTGTTAGATTATACAGTTGTTGTTGAATCTTACTTAACTCGCTGTCATTAGTTGTTGATGTTTGCTGTTCAGACTGGATTGCATGAATTGGATAGCTGGTAGTTAATTCTGTTATTTTATCCGCAAGCACCGCTAGATCTACCAACCTGTCATTACTAGCAGACAAAACCATCTGCACACTTGTTGGAAGCCTTTGCAAAAATAATGCCTTAACAGCAGACTCTGTCAACGAGTTGTTTGCAACTAGATTTTGCATTTTTCTTAATAGCTTGGACGGTTTGTGACTGTCCAGATGTAAATCAGTGAGAAGTCTTCGCAAATTTGTTTCATTACTCTCAGAGAAACGTTCGATTAAAGCTGTTTTGATTGTCTCATATTTTTTTTTCAGTTTGAGGTTTTGTTAGTATCAGATATTTGGTCTAAGGCAGTTAAATCAAAGCTGGATACTACGTAATTGAATTTGGTGTTATCACATTTTATACCAGCTAGATCATTGCTCTCGACCTGAATAAACCAAAGGCCGATTTTGTCCTTCCAGAATGGAGGCATTTTGACGGTGACTTTCGTGACGTTTGTTGAAACTTGACCTTGGTTATTATCTTCAGCCATTTTAAGTGTAGAACGTTGATCTTGTAAGAATCTTTCTTCAGATGTCGGGGGTCACCAGTTGTAGAGATGTTTGAGGGAAATATCTTCTACTAAATTATATTAATTAGAGTTGACACTTGATGGTGTGAAGTATTTATTTTTACTTTATCATACGCAGTATGTAAAGTATTGTAATCGTGCCGAAAAAAAAATTGGGATTTTAGCGGAAATAGGTCTTTTTGGGTCCCCTGAACATTTTTGACCAAGGTACAAAAAATGTCTGTGTGTGTGTATGTGTGTGTGTGTGTGTGTACTCAATTTTTGTGAATCCGATTCCGGAGAAACTACTACAGGTATCGGCACGGAACTTCATATTTAGAAGTTTCATGACCAAACTTAGTTGAAAAGCTTTTGCTTCAAAAGGGTCCAAAGGAACTAGGTGTTTACTCCAAGCCTTTTTCAAGGATTTTAGAAATCAGCCGCCATTTCTGTAATTTCGTCAAAGTAGTTAAATAATAAATTAAAGCAGAGGAAATTTTGAATAATTTATGCCTATGAAATTTTTTGGTAAAATTAATAGTTTAGCTTTTCAGTTTATTTTAAGCCTTTTTCAAGGATTTTGGAAATGAGCCGCCATTTCTGTAATTTCGACAAAATAGTTAATTAATAAATTAAAGTAGAGGAAATTTTGAATAATTTATGCCTATAACATTTTTTGGTAAAATTAATAGTTTACCTTCAAGATCAAATTCTATTTGATCGAGATCGGTCGTATCTGCATTGATATGAAATTACATAGTAGCCAGGATTTTGACAAATATTTTTTTGTGTTGTCACATTCGAACACAGCTGATCTCATCAGAGGTTGGAGAACCACTATGGAACGTGCCGCTGTAGTGCGCAAAATTATAAAATACAAATTTCAAATAAAATAAGATCACCAATTTCATTGTTTGTTGATAAGAAATATCAACCCGTTTTTATATCTAATTCTAAAAATGATACATTGAGAAAATTATAAATAAAGTATAGCGATGAGTGTAGTTTTATTTTAGTATGTTGGTAGGGATGTGTCATGAACAAATATAAATCTGTCAGAATTTGAATTACCTTTTTAAGGTGCGTTTTCATTAGTGATAATGGCAGTGATAGCAGACGCCGTTATAGTATTTCCAATAGAAAATTGCTAGTGACTCATATTTATGTACATGCAAACTAATATGTGTCATTATCACGATATGTAAGAAATAGTATAATTTCGTATTCTACCACCGCCATTAGCTACCATTACCTACCACCTTTCGTCAAAGTGGTACCAACCTAGCATTTACTATACAGAAATCATTTATTTTTTTTAAATACGTATTTCTTAAAAAGCAACACAATAAACGTTGATGTCGCTCCTGCCAAAAACTAGATAGCGCGACTCGCTCATATGCGACGGCGACACTCCGCCTTCGGTGACGCGCCGTATCACCGCTCGTCGCGCTATTCCGTACTTTCGACATTTGTGACATAAATAACTATTATTCTAATGACGTAGTGTAGGTAGTGTCAAATGCTGATGCTTTGACAATACCTACGATTTATCTCTATAGAATAGATTCTCATGCAGGTAAACTATTAATTTTATATATTGTATGATAAAGTCATGTGCCTGGCCACATCAGATTTTTATCTCTATATCTATATCTTAACAACCGTTTCCAAGCCTACATAAAATAATGTTGCTGGAGGTAGACGCAACAACAACTAAAGAACCAACTGATAGGTTAGAGTTGGTCTTGGTTTTCCATTTTCCTCTCTCCTGGAGAGTATTTAGATAGCTTTTAGACCAGCGAGTCCAAAAATGCTGGATTATCTGAGTAGAATACTAAGGGCACTTCTAGACCTACCGCCACACCGCCCGACTAAAACCGAGCGTGCCCGAACCGGGGAACGTAAGTGTAGTGACTCACACGTCGATGTTAGAGAGAGAACGCACTGGTCCACGCGCTAACGGCCCATCTTTAAAATGCAAACCATTTAAATATTCGCGCCATAAATTTTAAAGTTCTAAAGTACCGCCACGCACCATTTAAATATTCGCGTCATAAATTTTTAAGTTTTAAAATGTCAAATAAATTTTTTTGTATTTTCGCGCTGTAAGGTGCGGTCGGACAATTCAAATTTTGAGTTGACACATGCGTGAACCGAGAATTTGGCGTCAAATCTTGTACACCATCTTCTTATTTTAAATGACCATCTTCGTACACCATCTTCTTATTTTAAACAACAACTCATATGACCTCATGTCGACCAATTTCTCCCCTTCCGGTGTTCACTTCCGGTCTCAAATTTTCATTTCCGGTCACCACTTCCGGTGACCATTTTTCATTTCCGGTCCAGATTTCCGGTCGACACTTCCGGTCCCCAAATTTCATTTCCGGTCCAGATTTCCGGTCGGCACTTCCGGTCACCATTTTTCGTTTCAACGAATCACAACAGAACCTGTATACAGACCCTGTATAAATTATACAGACCCTGTATAAATTATACACACCCTGTATAATCACAACAGACCCTGTATACAGACCCTGTATACCACAACAGAACCTGTATACAGACCCTGTATAATCACAACAGATCCTGTATACAGACCCTGTATATCACAACAGAACCTGTATACAGACCCTGTATAAATTATACAGACCCTGTATAAATTATGCAAACCCTGTATAATCACAACAGACCCTGTATACAGACCCTGTATAAATGATATCAGACCGTGATGAAAAAAAACCAACAGATTCATGTTGACAGCTACTATAAATTGGCAATCATATAGCTACTTCTTCAGTATTATTTATGATGAAGGTCGTTAATCATCCATCATTATCTCTTCCACGGCAACGGCATGGTGAGCTCCTACCAAACACTATAAGAGCAATTATTTGTGGTCCATCTGGATGCGGAAAGACAAATCTTCTACTTAGTTTGCTATTTGAGGAAAACGGGTTACGCTTCGAGAATATTTACATCTTTTCCAAGACATTATATCAACCAAAATATGAATTTTTAAATAACATAATCAAGGAAATACCAGAAATTGAAATCTTTAACTATAGTAACAATAATGAAATTGTGGATCCTGAAGATGCAA
This sequence comes from Melinopterus prodromus, assembly GCA_964023965.1. Taxonomy (NCBI): domain Eukaryota; kingdom Metazoa; phylum Arthropoda; class Insecta; order Coleoptera; family Scarabaeidae; genus Melinopterus; species Melinopterus prodromus. The sequence continues at coordinate 53,985,250 of OZ030390.1, forward strand.
AAAACATCTCTGTATTTATTTTCGATGACATAGCATATGATAAACAGGATAAAATACGGTCATATTTCTGCATGGGGCGACATAAACTTGTTGATGCGTTCTACTTAACACAGAATTACACACGAATTCCCAAACATTTGGTGCGTGATAATGCGAACGTAATAGTTTTATTCCCACAAGATGTTCTGAATTTACGTCATATATATGATGAGCATGCTTCCACGGATATGAATTTTGAAAAGTTTCGATAAATGTGTTCAGAGTGTTGGAAAGGAGGAAAACATAATGCATTAGTAATAATGAAAGATTTTGAAATTAAAGATGGTCGATACAGAATGGGGTTTAACCAGTATATATTAGGGGTATCATAGAAAATATCATCAGTATCAATAAACCATTGTGTAGAAGAACAATGATGATGAAGAAGAAGAACCAATTGAGATATGACAATCTCAAAAAAGGATCACTACTTCACCGAGATGGAAAACACATTAAGCGACAAATTGAAAATGCAAATGTTGCAAATGTACAAATAAGGTGCAAATAAGAAAAAAATATCTAGCATTGAGATTGGGGCGTGAACATGATGCAGAAACAATTGAGAGTGTTGTAAAACCCATAACTAACTCTTTAAAAGACATTTCATCCAACACATTAAATTTACTGAAGAAAAACATTAAAAACGAGGAAGATATTAAACAAGAAAATATTAAACAAGAAGAATATGAAGAAGAAGTTAAGACAGAAGATTCAAAGGTGGAAAAGTATGAAACAATGGACTTATCAATAATTGCAACCGAAATTAGAGAATTATATGAAACCGGTGTAAAAGGACGATTAGACACGAGCTATGGAGTACAACACAATAACGCCACCGATACTTGGACCTTAGGCTCTAAACCCATAGAATTTTCGGGAGATAAAATCATTATCGATAATCGAAATACTTTTCGCGGAAGTAAAAGGTTATATGAATTAATATTTCTAAAGAAACCCATCGGCTATACTTCAAAAGATTTTAATAATATTTTTTTAACGTACGGCGAAATCATAAATTTAACGAGTGTGCATAAACGTAAATTCGAGGAGGATGCTCAAAATATAGGGAGTAGATCATTCAAATACATTAAAATAATAAAGCCCTTGCTTGAAAAGGCAACCAATCCGGATAGTCCTATAACAAAAACGAAAAAGAGTGGTGATGGACTTCAAATGGACTTCAATAATAAGAAGGTGGACTATATATACTATGACAACATCAACGAATTGATAGATCGATTAAAGCTATTGACCGCTTCACAAGCTGCTGGAAATAATTCTCATACTAACGAAATTGCATCTATTATCGAAGAACTGAGAGAAGGTGAAGTAATTTTCTAACATGGGTGTAGATAAATTTGGAAGATCGTCTAGATCTACTGCTAGTCGACAAGGTCAGCGAGCAACAATGTTCCCACTAACTAAAGATGGGGGTTAAGATATTCAAAGTTGTAGGTTGAGCAATATCGGGGTACCCATAAATGACCACGATAGCTTTCACAAACAATACGCTGACACCGGAATTCTAGAATCCATCAATATTACAAAGAAGGAATTGAAGACGTTGATGCAAAAAACAATCCCCGATAAGTTGACGAAACTGGATAGCGATATTCGAAGTTATATTAATAATGAAATTACCTCTATTAATGATAATATTACTACAACACAATCTCACATCGATTCTTTTAAAAGTATCGCTACCAACGACATCAAATCTGGGGCATCAAAACCGACGAATTAGAAGAAAAACAGAAAGAAATATGGAAAGAATTGCGAAAACACCGCGAAAAAATAGTGTTTCCTAATCATGCGAGTACAGTGGTAGATAAGGATTTACGATCGTTTGCCCAACTCACTAGAAGTGAGGTCTCAGATATAGAAAAACGCGTATCATCTCTCGAGCACAAGTTACAGTTCAGTACAACATCTACCGTCACACCGTAAACTTTATAAAATGAGCAAATTTAGTAAGGCAAAGGAGACTGTTGTAAACGAGCTACATAAGCCGGCTCGCAATAAGTTTCCGAGACGAAGAACCATTCTACACGGTATACCGTGTAGTGATCATCTATAGATGATCTTTGGCAGGCAGATCTAATCGAGCTCATCAAATATTCCATCTTCAATAGAGGATTTAAATATATACTAATTGTAATTGATTGTTTTTCAAAATTCGTGTGCATGGAACCGATTAAGAATAAGTCATCGAGTGAAGTGTCACCTGCCATGGGATTAATATTGAAGAATTCACAACAACGTATTCCAAAGAATCTGCAAACCGATAACGGTACCGAATTCTATAACGGTCAGTTTAGTTCGTTAATGAAAAAGTAGGTATTCAATAAATCATTACTCAACCTTTAGTGTAATGAAGGCGGCCGTAGTTGAACGCGCGGTTAGAACCATAAAACAAAACTTATTCAAATTATTTAGCCTATAAGGAAATTACAAATGGCATCATCTACTACCAACCGTCACATCAAAGTATAATAGTTCAAAACATAGAACCATAGGAAAAAACCTACAAAACAATTGGAAGCTGTACTACTCGGAACCGTTTACAATCAAATCAAAATCGCTGGTAAGGGTAAATTTAAAAATGGCGATATACTCCGCATAAGCAAGTTCAAACATGTTTTTACCAAAGGGTATTTGCCGAACTGGACAACGGAATTGTTTAAAATTACGTCAGTTAGAATAACAAATCCTGTGACGTATATGCTGAATGATATGGAAGGTCGACCAATAGAGGGGGCATTCTACGAATCAGAATTGTCAAAAACGAACTTACCCGATGTGTATCTTGTGGAGAAAGTTTTAAGAAAAAGAGGGGTAAAGTATTTGTAAAATGGCTTGCTTTTGATAACATCCACAACAGCTGGATCCCAAAGTCAAACATAATGTAGTGGGGTAATCATTATAAATTCAGGCAACCACCGTCTCATAGATCAGTTGAGTGAAAGATGATAATGATGAATAGTCCGTGCAACTACTGGTCGACAATCGATAGGTTGTATACCAAATATGAAGAGGCTATAAAAAATGAAACGCGATTCATCAACGAGTCGTGCTATGATGTAGAAAATGTGAAAATAATAACTGGATTAAGTGCTGCTCGAGGTTTTATCCCCATGATACGAATTACATCGTATGCTGATACCAACAACAATCATATTCCCATAATTCATTCTGATTGGCCAATACTGGTTCGAACGTTGAAGGGCTTCTTGGAAAATGACAACGACCTCCGATACAAGAATATTACAACTGGTGAGGGAGAATTAAAGTTTGAAGAAATTGAGCCTGAACGACACTCATTAGGAGTCAGTGTTGTGCTAACCTTCAGAAATATATCAATTCATCTTTGTGAAATAGACATATCCGGTATTTTCTATCTTGATGATGTAATACAATGTAAGTTAGCAATGTTAAAAAAATTAAACTTTGCAGATTATTTTAATAAGTTAATGATAACTTTTATTAGGAATAATGTGCAAAATCCATATTCTAAGATAAATTTATGTATATAAATGCCAAATGAATTTAATTATACGGTGTTAGATTATCTTAGTCTTTCTAACACACTCAAAAGCCATAACACAATCATATTTAGTCTTAAGTTTGTCATCGTCATTCAGCCGACATGTATCATAAGTCTTCAATTGTATTATTAGTATTAGTGTATTTCTTCATATGAATAGTTTGTATAAAACTTAGAATAAGACATCAACCAGTCGCTCAGGACTTTAACGTATGCGATAACGTTATTTCACATATTACATGTGAAAGGACTTTGAGTGATTTTACCGATGATGAGTTAAGATTATTTCCCATCAAATATCTACGAACACATGTATCTGCACCACAACTGCAAAATGTATGGCATAAACTGCCAAAGGCGTATTTGGAAGATGATGAGTTAAAATCGAAATTACCCTGCTACAAGCATTACAATACTCCGGACCAGATGACGCACTACGGAGGACCAGCACCTTCACGAAAAGACTGTTAATTTAGTAAAATATTGAATATGTAGATTTATATTTATTGATGATTTAACTAAATAAATGAATTAAACGAATTATGCCGTATTATTTATTTTTAGTGATGTAAGAAACGGAGTGTCTAAAATATACTATAAAAAGGGGGCTACTTTTGAAAAACTCATTAGTATCAATCAATAAATATAAGGGAGAGGGTCTCTTAAACAAAGTTATTAATAATCTACCGTTTGAATTACATTTACCGGGGTATCAGTTTTGCGGGCCTAGAACTAAATTACAAAAGAGGCTACAACGCGGTGACGAGGGAGTGAACAAACTGGACACAGTCTGTAGAAAGCACGATATCGCGCATTCCAAACATAAAACTTTAGAGGATCGACATCAGGCTTTAGGCTTTAACAAAATTTATTAATTACCAGATAATAGAAACAATATGATACAACATATATACATATTTAAAAACGGTGCCTTGCGCCGACCACGCGATATAATGTCTTACCGGATAGAATAAAATAGATAAAAACGTTATGAGCTAAAAATTATCATATAAAATACAAAAACACACGACCACTATCGCACTCTAGACACGAGGACGTCGCCTTCTACGCCTCCTCTGCCTATTCTCTGCATCTTCGGCCCCATCTTCATCGACGTCCTCTTCATGTGCATCATCCGGTAGCATAGGCGGTTCCGGCGCGGGTTCCTCTTGCGGTCGTGGCAAGAGATTGTGCAGTTCAAATGGATAGCGATGCTTTCTCATCCTCAGTTTATCAGTGATGTCACGTATAGGCAAAACTAGGAGAGCTGAAGGTGATTCATCGCTTAAAATCGTATAAACCAAGATATGAACGTACCGCGTGGATTGGTTATATAGCTGTGTATATTAAGTTGCCTACAAGGTAGTTCGTTCAAGATTAATATTTAATTATCAAAAATACTGTCATTTAATTGTGATAATATCCTATATAATTTATATATCCATCATTACCATGTTTAACAGAACCAAAGTGAAAACATACCAACGAAAACATCTTGTTCACATCACACGTTAGCGCTCGAATTGGAGGTTAGGTTGCTACCGCTGTCATTCGTTCTTATGGTTCTAAGAACAGACGTACTTTTTTGTCTTGCCCATTTAAATTCTACAGCAGACGTATGAAAAGTATGCTATTTCGTTTTAACACGCGTCAATATTTGGAAATATTCTGTAACGTATGTCTAAAATAACAGCTGAAATCTATGAGTAATCTTCAGCTCTCCCAGTTTTACCTATATGAGCGGGTTTTCATTCCAAAGAGTTTTATCATAAAATTTAGTAACGTGTTTTGCCAAAATATCTTTAATAAATGGACACCCGGAGCGATTATGCAAATCTATTGTACGATCGTATCGGCTGGCATTCAAAATAACACGTAAAATTTTATTTTGTTGTACCTGAACACGTTTAAAATTTGTTCGCGCCGCGTTGGCCCACACAGGCGCCCCGTATAGCATGCCCGGTCTAATTATAGAATAATACACGAGCCTTTTATTCGCGAAATTTAGAACACTGTTTCTAGCAATGAGTGGGTACATAGTCCGAATGTTCCCACTGGTTTTTTGGACAATTTTGGCGATCTGGTTCCTGAAGGTTAACCTTTGATCAAGATACACACCCAGATACTTTATACACTGTTTATGAGGTACCGGAACGTCATTAATTTTGACAGGATAGGGAAGGCGTATTGGGCGGCATAGTTTACTAAAGATTATAAGCTCCGACTTGGCAGCATTTAACCGAAGCTTCCATTTTGCATAATATTTCCGTAAAACGTTAACGTGAATTTGTATCATACGGGATGCTATTAAGGGGTGGAAATTCCGCGCATAGATCGCCGTGTCATCCGCGTAAAATGCTAATTTCGTGTTTCTTAATTTAGGAGTGTCCGAAATGTATATGTTAAACAAATGAGGAGACAAAATAGCGCCCTGCAGTAGGCCGCAGAAAGTTTCTTTACTTGAGGATACTTGATCGTTGACTCTGACCATGATATGTCGGCCTTCGAGATAGTCTCGGACTAACTTGATTAAGTACGCGGGGTAATTGTTAGTAATCAATTTGTGCAATAGTCCGATTATCCAGACCTTGTCGAACGCCTTCTCAAAGTCCAAAGTCCATAGCCGCATGATCCCTCTTGTTGAAACCTTCCACAGCGTCCGCAATTACACGTGTAATTTGGTGGGTTGTCGAATGTCCAGATCTGAAGCCAAATTGTTCATCAGGAATAACATGGTGATCTTCTGAGTGGGCCAAAATCCGTTCATAGATAACAAATTCGATTAATTTTGATAAGGAACAGAGTAGAGAGATTGGCCGATAACTAGTGGGGTCATGCGAAGGTTTGGAAGGCTTCAGAATGGGAAGCACCACAGCAGTTTTCCAAAATGCAGGGAAGTAAGACAGCGATAGCACAGCCCGCGCAACGTATGTGAGCTGGACAATGGCTTTTCTGGGCAGGTTTTTCAGTAAAATATTCTGTATGCCGTCTACGCCGGGCGCCTTCAGAGAGCTACTTCTTTTAATATAACGGGAAATGGTGGATGGTTTAATTAAAAAGACGTCGTCGGGTGGGTTATGCTCTTCGATCAGAAATTCTTCCACTGTTTGCGTGATGTTATAGTGGTCTGGTGTAGTGTCCGGTTCTGGTATATGTACCCCACTGAAATAATTTACTAAAGCATGTGCCTTTTCCCCATCAGACAAATGTAAACCATCATCAGTCTGCAGGGCAGGGACAGGTCGAAATCTGCGCTTGAGTTTTCTAATTTGTGTCCAAAGTGTGTTATCGTCTGTACTTAATTTGCCTAATCTGTCCGCCCAGAGTTTGTTTCTGTGTTGTTGTAATTCAGTTTTGACTGTATAATTTAAATGATAGTATATATCCTTGTCCCTTGGCTGGCGCGATCGTTGATATACTCGGCGTGCAGTGTTGCGATCGTGAATCAAATCTAGAATGTGTTGTGGTGTTTCTCGTTTCTTATATGGATCGAATGATGTTTTTTCAATGGCTCGGTGCGCTGCAGTCTGAATGGCATTAGTTAAATTTTGAATTTCGACATCAAGTGTGTGCCTGTCGTTTATGTTTGTGTTAATTGAGATTTTCTCGTTTATTATTTGTCGATACTTTGACCAATTAGCGGTGTCGTATTTGAATTTTCTGCTTGTACGCGGCCGTACTCCACGTTCGCCGAGCTTTATCAACACAGGCAGGTGATCAGAGGTTAATTCGTTCAAGACCGAGGCGTCCGAAACATCCCTAACGTTTCTCACCAACGCGAAATCTATCGTCGTTGGGGTACCTCCGTTATCAGGGAAGTGCGTCGGCCCCCTCGGTGCCAACACTAACACATTGTGATTGGCTACGAAATTTGCAACATTAACCCCATTTCTGTTGTTATTGTGACAGCCCCACGAGACGTGACGTGCGTTTAAATCCCCAATGAGGAGGACTTTGTTGTGCTTCGAAAGAAGACTATGTAAGTCTTCTTGCGACAATGTTCGCGGACTATTATAAATCGCGATGATGTGTAAATTACCTGACGTTCTAATTTTGATTGCCTCCAAATGATCCAATCATCGCGTATTTCGATAAATGGGATGTCATTCCTGACCAGCATAGCCACTCCGCCCATACGTCGTGGGTTATCCTTCCGAAGGACACTAAAATTTGGAATATTGAAAAAATCCGAATGTATTAAATATGTTTCATTTAAGCACATAATTTGGATCTTGAAACGATTCAAGAACTCAAGAAGCTCTGCTTTTTTCTGAAGCACACTATTAGCGTTCCAATGTGCAATGGAAGTCATTAGATATGCTTCAGAACTTCACAGAGTTGTTGAACCGCTTCGAGTTTGTCAAACTCATTACGCGAATTTACAACTTGAGATCTAAATTTTTTAATAATACTTATCATTGATTTTAAGTTTATAATTTTGTTAAGTTCATCCATTTCCCTTGCCAAAGACGCAAGGTCTTCGTGTGTAGTAGCTCTCGGTGTTGGTTGTGCTCTCGATTCGGGTACAGGCTGACTTGCGGATCTCGGTCGGAACCATGCGTTCTCTTTCGGAGGCGGTGCAGGCATAAAGCGCTGCGACGGCAAGTTGGGATACTCATCAGACTTTAGACGAAAGGTATTGTTCGCCTTGCTTGTTCTCGAAATTTCCTTTCGTGCACTGGGCCCAGCTCGCTGGGCTATTTTACGTAAATACGTCGGGCATTCTAAACTATTCGCTGCATGTCCTCCCCCACAGTTGGTACACTCCAGTGGTGCACCACTCTCCTTTGTTTTAGGGCAATCTCTGGTGTGATGGTCTTCAGGGCATTTCAAACATCTTGAGGCCCCAAAACAGTTGTCGGTAGCATGACCCCACATTTGACAATTTTTACATTGAATTAATTTAGATTTGTTCCTTAAAAAACTAAAGTGGACCCTCATATGATCCAGATATTCTATTTTGTTGAGTAAAGCCAAATTGTGTTCCTTCCCCACAGTGATAATAAATTTAGGATAACGCGTCCCATTCATACGAAAGCACTTAAAGACAGTGACTCCGTGCAATAACATCTCATCTATGACGCCCTGAGGAGATACATCATCTGCCAAACCATCAATCACAAAACCGCGCCGTAGATCGGTCTTTTCGGTGTAGGTGTGGAAGCTAATATTAGCATTTTTTTAAAATGCTAATAGCTTACCCTTATCATCAGGGGTTAGCAAAGTTACCGATACCAAATCCTCGCCTAATCGTAGCCTGTACTTTCCATTGCCCACCGCCTTATTAAGATCTGTCATTATCTGCTTGGCATTATGTGGGCTCTTAGAATGAATGACTACCGGTGTCGGTGACTTTGTCAAACTCTTGTCCATGCTCTCCCCGCTTCCAGCTGTAGATGTCGAAGCTGAAGCTGATACTGATGCCGATGATGAGGTAGAAGTAAATACTGATGTTGAAGTAGTAGTATAAGCTCGTGTAACTCTGGGCGTTGGTTCCACATCATTTTGCAGGTTGGTGTACCTATTCTTAATCTTGATCGGGGCCACAGGGTGCTCTTCAGTTTTCCGCTTTAATGTCTTCTTTGGTTCCGTGAACTCCCCGATATCCATCTTTTGTGGAGCGGGGAGAGACATATTAGTTGTCACCTTTTCAACGTCAGTCACAGTCGATGACACCGGTACTTCTGTTCCAAACACAAAGACCGCTTCAATTGTAGTGTAACCAATAAAAACTTTGAAGAATAATATAAGCTGCTAAACTTAGCAAAGAAACTTGAAAATACAATACAATATAACTCAAAAATTGAAAAATATACGGAGAGAATATTTTGCACGTGTACCTTATTAAACACGTAACTAGGCAATCTCGACATCAGGGAGATAAAGGTGTGACTTACAAATGCGCAAAAAATGTGGGTGTGTGCGTGTAGTAAAAAATAGTTGTGCCAAATAAATGTGTGAGGTATAAAATACCTAAAAAATGTGCATGTGTGCGTGTGATAAAGAAGATTCGTGAGTAAAATAAAATGGGACTTACTAAAAGTAAAAAATGCGGTCAATACGATACAAATGGTGTGTATGCGTATGTAAAAATATGTGTTTGTGTGTATAGAAGCCAATACTAATATGGGGTAGATGGGAATTTTTGTTGGGATAACTGGTCAAATCCTAGGCAATCCGTGTTGATATGCGATGTAGAACTGTTGGATCTTGCGTGTTGTATCTTGTGCGCTTGGCGCCAACACCGCTACTTGCAATACATGGTAGACGCTGCGTACGTGAGTTTGCTCTTTTCGTGATGATGCTGGAATTATGTCATAGTAATACAATACATATATATCATAATACAAGTACAATAGCGATCACCGACACGGCCTCTTCCCTCTGTCTTCACCTCGGGTGGTGGAGATCATCCCCGGGCTAACGGTATCGAGGGTTCACTGTCGTTGTTTGTGTGTACTGTTAGTGCACTATTCCGTCATCTCAACTGCTCCTGTCAAAATCATGTGTTTTAGCTTTTTTTTGAACGGGTTGTTTTTTAGCTTTTTAGTGTTGTCTGTCAGTTTGTTGTATAAATTTATTGCCTCCGTTGTCATTTTAAGCGTGTATTTCGTTGTTCTTGATCTCTGTATTCGTAGGTGTGTTCGTTGTCGGGTGTTTTGGTTGTGGATGTCCTCGTTTACTACTAAGGTTAGTTCTGATTTCATTTCTCCTCTCAGCACCTTGTGTAGCACTATGATGTCGTTCATCATGAGAGTTTGTTTTATCGTTAGTTCTTGTGCTGTTGCGAATACGTCTTTTGTTGGTGTGCGGTGGTGGAGGTGGTATAGTATTTTCAGTGCTTTGTTTTGCTGAATCTGTAGTGTAGTTAGGTTTTTCTGTGTGCTTGACCCCCATATCGATCCGAGGTAGTTTATGTTCGACATGAACATGGAGTGATAGATCGTCTTTTTAAGTTCTTTGGGTATCAGGTTCCTAATTTTCACGAACTTAGATATAGCTATTGCGTTCTTTTTCCTGATATTTTCAATGTGTCTGTCCCATTTCATGTCGTGTGTTATTGTCAAACCCAGGTAGTTTGTTTCCTTGGTCTCTTTGATCGTATGTCCGTTAATCTTTACGTGCAGTGTCCTGTTGTTGTTGTTGTTCATTATAATGTAGTGCGTTTTGTCTTCGTTTATGGTTAGAGAGTTCTCTGCGCTCCATTCTTCCAATTTTTTCATGTCGATATTCAGATCGTTCTGAATGTCTTCCATGTTTGAATCCGTGTATGTTATGCAAATGTCGTCTGCAAATACGGACAGTCTGCCAATCAGCTGTAATTCGTGGATGTCGTTTGTGTAAAGAATGTACAATATCGGTGACAGATTACTTCCTTGTGGCAATCCAAACGATGCCTGTGAAGTGGCGCTTCTTATTTCGCCGATCTGTACTTGTTGTGGTCTGTCCGAGATGTATGTTATGATTAGGTTTAAGTTTTCATCTGTTATTCCGTACCGTTCCATTTTTATTAACATTTTGTTTTTATTGATAGTGTCGAACGCTTTTCTCATGTCTATGAACAACATTACAGCTACTTTTTTGTCATCTAGGTTGCCCATGACGTGTGTTACTAAATCTATTACTGCTGATGTTGTTCCTGTCTGTCGTTGAAATGCGTACTGTCTTTCGTTGATTAGTTTGTTTTTTTCGATGTGTTGATCTAGGCGGCGTTTTATAATAGTTTCCGTAATTCTGTTGAGAGCTGACAGTTTCGAGATTGGTCGGTAATTTTCAGGTCTTGTATTGTCTCCTTTCTTGTATATAGGTGTTATTATCGTTCTCTTAAGGTAGTCTGGGTAGATTCCCTCGTTCAGCATTTCGTTCACTAGTTTCGTGATGATCGGCGTTAATTGTTCCCCGTTTTCCGTTAAGATATTGTTGGTTATCTTATCGAAGCCTGGAGCCTCGTTCTTTTTAAGTTTTTTTAGGATGTCCTGCACTTCGGGTTCGTTCGTTTCTTGAAAATTTGCGTTGTTGTTCGTTAATTTAGTGTTTCCTACTCCTTGTGAACTTTGCACTTTTGGATTGCATTTTTGGGCTAACTTTTCTCCAATTTGTGAAAAGTAATTATTTATTTCATTGGCTATTTCGTGCAGGTTTGTGGTCAAGATTTCGTTATCCTGTCTTATCTTAGTTATTGGTTTTGTTTTTTGTGTTTTTTTGCTTATTAATTTGTTTACTATTTCCCAGGCTTTTTTACTATTACCTTGGATGGCTTGGAATTTTTTGTTGTAGTGTTGTATTTTTGTTGCTTTTATTTTTTCGGCAGTTAGTTTTTTTATAGCGAGGTATCTCTGTTTTAACCTTTCGTTTGTGAGGTTTCTTCTGTACGTCCTGTGTGCCTTGTCTCGTTCTTTTATGCCTTTTATAATTTCGGCTGTTATCCAGTTACTCTCAGCACGTCTTTTAATATTGATTTCGGTTTGGTGTTTTGTGATTATGTCTTCTATTTCTTGCGATAACTGTTCAAAGCTATGTATTTCTCTCCTAGTTAGTTCTTCTATGTCGTGTTTTATGTTTTTGTTGTTGCTATGTTTGTGTTTGTGGTAGGTGTATTTCAGTGGTTTCTGTCCTTCTATTCTTGTTAATATGGGATAATGATCTGACACGTTTGTTGGTATTATTTTTATTTCACTTATTTTGCTTTTCACGTTACTAATGACGTGGTCCAGTATTGAGTTGTTTCCGTTTGTGTTTTCTCTGGTGTAGTATTTGCGTCCAGTTTTATTTATTAGTGTATAGCCGTGTTCGGTTATCGATGATCTATAGTCTTTTACGGTTTCGCTATTTTCCATTATATTTATGTTAAAATCGCCGAGTACAATATGTGGTTTCTTTCTGTTTAGTATGGTGCTTTGTAGTGTCTGTCTGAGATCTTCGAAGTTTACTTGCGGGGGTTTATACACGGCAGTGATCGTTAGATTTTCTTTTTCCAACAGAATTGTTTGAATTTCAATGTTTTTAGTTGTTGTTTTATTCTTTATTTTGTATGTAACTCCGTGTTTTATATAAATTGCCAACCCACCGCCTCTTTTATTGTCCTCTCTGGAGTGGTATTCTGCGCTGTAGCCGTCAATTCCATACAGGTTTTAATTGTGCGGAGATAGCCATGTCTCTGTTATAATGATTACGGTCGGGTCGTACAGGCTGGGGATTATTTCTAGTTCTTGGTGTTTGTTTTTGATGCTGCGTATATTATGTAAATAAATTGAGCTCATTTTGTACGAGATAAGAAATACGTTTTTTTTTTTTTTTGTTTTTTTTTTTTTTTTTATTTTTTTATTTTTATTTTTTTTTTTTATTTTTATTGTAGGTTTTCGATGTCGGTGGTGTTCTTTATCCTAATTCTTTCGCTATTATTGGCTTTCCTAATGTAAATTTTGTTTTCGATTGTCCATAAGAATTTATATTGTTTATCTTTTTTAGCCTCTCTTGCTTTAAAGAATAGGTTCCTTGTTTTAGGAGTCAGCTGCTCGTTGATGTAGATTTGGGAGTTTTTCCCTTTGAGGGAGCATTCGTTTGTTGTTATGGCACCTACGGTCTTTCGAGCCTTCAAGATGTCCACCTTTTGTTCTAAGGTCTTCAGCTGAACTATTATTGGGCTTGCTTCTTTATTTTCATCCATCCTTTTGGCACTAACTATTTCGTTTTCATCAATTTTCAGGTTCATTGACTTTACTACCTTCATGAATATTTCTTTGGTTTTTTCTCTTCGTTCTTGTTTTTCTATGCCGCTCACCACTATATTGTTCAGTATCTTATTTTTTTCTTTGCCCTCAAGTACTTCCTCTAGTTCTTCTACTCTTGCTGTTAACTTCTTTCTTGCTTGTAGTTCTTCGCTTAAAGCCCTTTTCATGTCTTTATTTTCCTTTTGTAGCTCATCAAATTTGGCAGATAGGAATTCTAGTGCTTTGCGCATTTCCTGCACGTCATTCACGTTGTCGTAATCTCTCTCGCTGTCGCTTGAGCCCTGGGCTTTTTCCTTTTGCTTGTTTCTGGTTTTCGTCATGTCCGTGTATTCCGTTTGTGTATGTGGGTGGTTTTCTTGGTGTTAGGGTATAAACAAAGGAGTAACAGTTAAACATACACTCTTCACACCAAGGGGCCAGTCGAGGTGGCTTTTTTAAGACATACGAGAAGGCCTCGGAATTTTCAGGATTTGGACTGGTTTATTTCGGTTTATATTTATTTTTACTTTACCTGACCGGTTTTGTGTGGTTGGTCGCTCAGTATTTGGGAAATATTATTGGGTTTGTTACTTGTTTCGCCCAATTTTGTTGTTTCTTCTCCTTGTGTCAGTTGATCTTTGTATTCTCGGTGAGTAGTCTTTTTTCTGCTTTACAATGATACTAGATATAGCTTATGTGAGTCGCTATAGCTCTCTGCATTCCTCTTAGTCTTGGGGAGCCACAAAACACGTGTTCACTTCACTAGTACACACAGTAAAATACTTGCAAATACTTGCAATACATGGTAGACGCTGCGTACGTGAGTTTGCTCTTTTCGTGATGATGCTGCTGATTTCTATCCGGCTCGATTGGACCAATGTTGGGGTTATGAAAAGCTTCGACGGACCATTGATTGAAAGGCAGCGACTACTATCGATCGTTTATTGGCTTCTTGATGTAGTTACATGAATTTCACTGATACAGGTATTAAGACATATTGAACGGGCGAGCGACTGTGGTCTACTTGTGGTTTGCCACAAATATCGATCGTAATCGGAAACGGTGGGCCAATGACAAACGAGTGGAGGGGCAAATGGCGGCAAAACATATGAATTTAAAAATACAAACTAAAAACGAACATGCATTTTGTTGGCGTTGCTTGGCAACGACTCCGGCGGTCTGTAACCAAGCTCCAGTTGGGTACCTGAAGGCTTTTTATTAGTATACCAGTGTTTTAAAAACAAATTCCAACATGTTATACATTGCGGAAATGAGAAAAAAAAACGACTATCGGAAAATGCCATAAGAAAAACAAAAGTTGGCCATGGTTACGCCGCCATCTTTGATGTTATTTCAAATTAAAAAAATGACACTGCATTCCTTGTTAAAAAGTACCTAGAATGTTTTTGTTTCAAATGTCTAGCTACATTTGGTTTTGAAAAAAAAAATTAAAAACGATATCTTAACATTTCAGGTTTTTGTGGATATCTTCAAAATGAGCAATGATAGATTAAATTTCTTTTCAGATAATTGATTAGCACAAAAATACGAAACATTGCCAAATTTAAACATAGGGTCTATCTCCGCTAATAAGGGAGATCCCCATGGTGAGGGTCGAAATTTAATCACCCGGTATATAGATATATATAGTATATATCGATGAATGACGAAAGAGAATCCGGGTGAGAAGTAATTTTAAAATTAATTAAAAGATACAGTCTCAGCCCGGATTCGAACCGGGGTCTTCTGCCTTGCCGGGGCATTGCTCTACCGTTGAGCTACCGAGCCCTGTGAGAAGGAATAGATAAATTCGTCATTTCAAAGGCTAGTAACGGAGACCAATGCCCCGGCTAGACAGAGAACCCCGGTTCGAATCCGGGTTGAGACCGTATCTTTTAATTAATTTTAAAATTACTTCTCACCTGGATTTTCTTTCGTCATTCATCCAAATATACCGTATATTTAAACCGACTAACCTAGTTTCCTATATACCGTGTGTTCATTTCAAAAGTATCCACCCTTAATAAGGCCGTCTGCACATGGGGCAACCCAAAAGAAACTGTAGTAGCGTGGATACCAGGAGATTGCGCGACTAGGGTACGTGCATGTATATTTCAATGACTCAACACACACGGCGCAACGCGAGTACCGGCGACTGGGAGACCGACGCGATCCGACTAAGAGACCCGACATGTTGGGTCGCGCGTTGCCCAGTCTCTTCGTGACGCGCTATATTGACAGCGTATTTATTTATTTATCTACGACTCACATATAATAAGTTCATTGCATACGTATCTATGACTATATAATCCCCATGATTATACGCGCC
Organism: Melinopterus prodromus; assembly: GCA_964023965.1. Classification (NCBI taxonomy): domain Eukaryota; kingdom Metazoa; phylum Arthropoda; class Insecta; order Coleoptera; family Scarabaeidae; genus Melinopterus; species Melinopterus prodromus. The sequence continues at coordinate 54,000,872 of OZ030390.1, forward strand.
AATGATTATAATGACACCAGCGCTGTATAATAATGACAGTTCGTTCAAATAATGACCTCATTATTTGTACGAACTGTCATCCTTATACAGCGCTAGTGTCAAAAGTCTGTCAAAACCTACGTGGATGACAGTTACGTTACAGTGCGCCTCGTCATCAATGACAAATACATTTAAAATATTTTGCTAAAAATGGAATTTATGAGTCATAGATAAAACGTCGTATTTCACTCGCACATAACGGATATAAATCGCTCGCATGATTACACGCTCGCCTACGGCTCGCGTGTAAACTTCATGCTCGCGATTTATATCCTTAATTATGTGCTCGTCAAATAATATACTATTATTATGTATTTATAATTTATTTATTTCATATTTATTATTTATTTATGATTTATTTTCAATTATTTATTACTTATTTATTATTTATTAATTATTTATTAACTATTGCTTAATTATTTATTAATTTTTTATTAATTATTTATTAATTATTTATTAATTATTATTAATTATTTATTTATTATTTACTTCTTATGATCACACCCAAGAATGTACCGATTTGAGGCCAGAGACGAGTAACCTTATATAAATCGCGACTGTGTGACTATTTACCGTGTGCGGACAAGTTGCAACTAGAGTAGCCCAGTTGCCCAGTCTCCTGGTATCCACGCTACTACAGTTTCTTTTCGGTTGCCCCATGTGCAGACGGCCTTACTCTTGACCTGATGCGATTATTTCTTTGAGTGAAAACACGTCGTTTTGGATATTGTGGGGGAAGTTCAAAAATGGTATCTAAAGAATTTTAGGTTTCATCCCTTCGCCCCCTAGCCAGCCTACTTTGAAATTTCAGATGGCACCCCCTATCTTGCGATACATCATCTGAAAGGGCACAAAATTCTCTACGCAACCATGATAAAAAAAGTGAAATCGATCGATTGGTTCTTAATATAGACTACACAGAAGATGGAAGGTATGAAATAACTCAACCCTTAATAACTCTTGACCTGGTGCGATTATTGCTTTGAGTGGAAACACGTCGATTAAGATATCGGGGGGGAAGTTCAAAAATTGCACCTAGAGAATTTTAGATTTCATCCCTTCTCCCCCAATCACTCCACTTCGAAATTTCAAACGGCACCCTATATCTTGTCATACAGCATTTGAAAGGGCATAAAATTCTCTACTCACCATGATAAAGAAATTAAATCGATCGATTGGTTCTTAAGATAGACCAAAATAACGGCCACCATTATTTGCGTTCGCGAGGAGTTCGAAAACAGAATGTATTTTTGTCTAGCAAATAATGGTGGCCATTTCGAACATACCATAAAATAATTTCTTATTTTAATATTTATTTTAATTTTTTATTTCTTATTACTGTAATTTAATTCAACAGTGTATCCAATCCGCAATGTTGCGCTAATAATAATTGATTTGATACCTTCTATCTTCTGGGTAGTCTATCTTAAGAATGTACTGTATCCCTGACAAAAGCAGCACAAGCAAATAATACTATAGCCATCCAGTGGGTAAAGGGGCACGGAAAAAGCAAAGGGAACAGGGAAGCAGATCACCTGGAAAAACACGCCGTGAGGACGCCCTATATAGGACCTGAACCAGCAATACCACCGACCCTTGAAACATTACACAACGCACTAACAGAAACCCCCAAAGTCTATTCAAGAGACGATGGCACTAAACCACTAAATGTATTGGTGCAAAGGAAACCCTACGAGCCCCTTGCCAAAAGACCACAATGTACTACCTTCAATTCAACAGAAGCAACCTAAAACTGCCTACCGGAATCTATACAGGGAACTGCAGACTAAAAAAGCATCTAACCAGCATTGAGCTCCTAGAGGACCAAATGTGCTAAGGATGCAAAAGCGAAGAAGAGACGGCAGAACACTTTCTGTGCCAATTTCCGGCAGTTTCGACATTACGTGAACGTTTCCTGGATGATAGATGGCTGAATTTGTCCGCCGTCAGACGGGTTCCGCAGAGCGACGTCCTCGCCTTCACGATGTCTGCGGGGTGGCTCGAAGCAGACACTGTCTAAGCCATAGGACCCCTCGGGGGTTAGCCAAAGAGGCCTAATGAGGCCAACGTGCTGCGGAAATTGTCCTAACGTCCAAGATATACATATCATATATATAACTGTAATATATAACTGTAGGTACATGAAAAATTTGTACAATAAAACATTAACTTACTTTCGATTGTTTATTAAAATACGTATCATAACAAAGGAACAATGTCAGGAATGTTATTTTTTACTTTATTGTAAAAAATTATATTAGAATTATTGCCAATATTTGTACTTTCCTTTGGAGGTACAGGGTTCACAGTCTTACACATCAACAGACTGCTAATATATTGAATAATGGTGTTAACAATTCCTACAAAAAAAAACATTGTAGCACATAGTCATAACAACAAAATTTATCATTACCTGAACACACATAAATTCCTCCAACAATCGAGCACAGCTTTGCTAAAAACATTCCAAAGCTTTCGCGTTCTTGTATAATATGCACCTTCAGTGCAGATACATCATATTTAAAAAATATACCAGGCATTCCATGACTTCCTTTATGATGATCTATTGGTCTGGAAAGCTCCTTGACACTATACTGATAAGTGTCTACCGATGTTAAAAAAGTTTTTACTGATGTTGGAACTATCTCTATGAAGTATTGATATAAAATCATATCTGTAAAGAAAAATATAATCATTACCATATTTAGGTAACGTCAACAAAACAAAAATAAATTGAGTGAGCATATATTATATACATTGGTCCTTAAGGGATACTTAATCATGTGGAGATAAATCAGTAGCAATTTGCATAGGTAATTCATTGAAGTAGTTTACATGAATACTCAAAATTTTCTACTTGGCTAATCCCAAAACGACAATATTGAATATATATATATATATATACACATTTAATGTATGCAGATTTCTGCGAGAATTCACTTCCTTTATATATATATATATATATATATATGTTACTATCGTTTGAAATGACGAATTAAATCTATATCCTCCGACCGGGCTCAGTAGTTCAGCGGTAGAGCAATTCCCCGGCAAGGAAGAAGGCCCCGGTTCGAATCCGGGCTGAGACCGTATCCTTTTAATTAATTTTAAAAAAATTACTTCTCACTTGGATTCTATTTACGTCATATTCCATATATAGTATATTTAAACCGATTAAACCAGTTTCCTACTTTCCACTAGCAAGATTTGCGATTAACCTTGACATACCATGAACCAATTTCCACCAGTGTCCAATAGATGTCATGATAATAGTAGTTAGACAGCAACCCGTACTGTTACTATCGTTTGAAATGACGAATTAAATCTATATCCTCCGACCGGGCTCAGTAGTTCAGCGGTAGAGCAATTCCCCGGCAAGGAAGAAGGCCCCGGTTCGAATCCGGGCTGAGACCGTATCCTTTTAATTAATTTTAAAAAAATTACTTCTCACTTGGATTCTATTTACGTCATATTCCATATATAGTATATTTAAACCGATTAAACCAGTTTCCTACTTTCCTATATATATATATATATATATATAGATGGAAAACAGGTTTATCGACGGTAAGATATTCAAGGAGAAAGGAAGTTTGTCGGGCAATTCCGTCATACGAAGAAGCAACCGTAGACACGTGTTTCGGACTATTAGTCCTCATCAGTACGGTATAGCCAAGGAGTAAGATGGACACTCAATGGAAAAAAACACTCAAATGGAGACCATAAGGGGGGTGCCCAATGTCGCCAATTGGTGCTTCAGTCACAACATCTTCAGGATTCGAAGACTAGATGTGACGTCGCGCCGGAGGTGACGGACACCCCAGGCCCACCATAGCCCATGGAGGTATAGATGGAAAACAGGTTTATCGACGGTAAGATATTCAAGGAGAAAGGAAGTTTGTCGGGCAATTCCGTCATACGAAGAAGCAACCGTAGACGGCAACGTATGACGGAATTGCCCGACAAACTTCCTTTCTCCTTGAATATCTTACCGTCGATAAACCTGTTTTCCATCTATACCTCCATGGGCTATGGTGGGCCTGGGGTGTCCGTCACAATTCCGAAACAAGTCCGAAACAAAGTCCGAAACAATTCTCCAAGCGTAAACAGTTTTAAAACAATTTTCAAACAAAAGTTTTTACTCTAAATAATCTATAATTTAAATATTTTTTTAATATACAGAGGTTTTTTATTATAGAAATTTTGTAATCTTGTCTGTCTAATTGGAGATTACACCAAATACACAGCTGAGTGTGTTTCCATGAAAATGCATGTTTGTTTTTATGTTTGGCATGTTTGCATGTTAACATTGTTCACGTTGAACACAACGTCTCATACAATTGAATCGCCGAGATCGAAAACAGTACAAGTCCAATGTAAATCCTATGTACATGTATTGTTTTCGATTCTAGGCGATTCGATTGTATATGTTCAGTATATGTATAGCATCTGATAACTTTATTGTTCTAGGTCTCATAGGTACAAGTGTGCTCGTAGAAGTGAAGGCCTTATATAAAGTACACAACACTGGAAAATCTCTGGAAGAGTTTTTAAGAAGACTGAGAAAGGTCTATGCTTAGAGACTAGTATTAGGACAGTTAGACTTAGGCAAACACATATAGTTATTATTATCAGGTATAAAACAATAATAATGTCTACTTTAACTATAAACTTGTCTTCCATTTTAGATTCAAGGGCAATTAAACATCACAAAGAGGGATTTGTGTTTCTTCATTGTATACATCAACAATTCACATCCGCAGCATATAGAGGAAGTGAAAAGAGACAACGACTTTCGGTGTGGTTCAATGTTGCCCAAACTTTAGCAATTCCAATTACCAGAAGTTATTATGGGCTACATTAAAAAGGGAACCGATGCATTGATCCACCATATATTTGCAAAACACAACAAAACGCCAAAAAAAGTGCCATAATCTGCAGATGAGGAGATTGGATTTATTCATATAGCTTATTTCACGTCAACTGTAAATAAGTCATTACTTCAATCATCTTTCTTGCGTCCAAAATTATAAACACCGTACTAAATGGTGCTAGTTTTAAAACTTAACCAACCCAACCATACCAAATCTACATTTTTATTTTCTTTCTTTAATCTGTGGTAAATACCGTTGTTATATTATGACAATTCTTTGTATTTAGAAAAATGGTATATTTTGAATCATTGGGTTATTCAGAGTGTCCCATTTTTTCCAGCAGAACATTTCTATCCTTTTCATAAGTTTAAAAAGTTACAGCCGTTTGACATATTAACAAAATTGTATTTTTAACTATTCTAACGTCTTTAAGTATTGAGAAACCCCTTAATAAGTTGATATACAAAACCTAAAATGTTCAACCATAGTTAGTAGTAAAATAGGAATGTTATAATAAAGCAATTAATTAATTTGTATCATTGTATTATTTTGTGGAATTGTATTTGCATTTAAAATGTACAAGAAACGCATTTCAGACCATAAGTATATTATGCGTGAATATCAAGCCAATATGCGATAGAATTACAAATACAAAATTATTAGTAAACGGAATAACCAGGGACGGTGCCGTAGACTGGCTCGGCGCCAGTCAACACCGCCGGCTGCTTTGATCTTCGCCGCAGCCCATGTTCAAAGTGAAGCCGACGTTCCCCTAATAAGTGTTTCTGCAATTTCTGCGGAGTGTACAATGGGCGCGGCTTGTTTCCTCCTCTCGCCCCTCAGTTTCGTCTAACTTTCGAGGCCGGTGACTGACATTTACTCTTAAGTGTATATGTAAAGCGTTATGGAGAATGACATTTACTTTTTAATTTTTTTTTTTTTTGGGAAAAATGTGGGACACCTGTAGGGATCTTTTGTAATTTTTTACAATACATTTTACTGGCAGAAATTAAAGGCGAAAGCCGAGAAACTATTTTCAGTTGTCGCGAGACAGACTATAAACTCACTATGCTAAGCAGAAATTATTGCAACAATTTTATCTAGTATTATACAAAAGTAGCTTTTATTATGTATTTATTTACGTTTTACAATGTTGGTGTTAGTATCTCTAGCAATTTCAGTGATAATATTAAAAGTACATGAATGTAACAAATTAGTACAATTACATTTCATTTAAAACGATTTACTTACGTAGGCGCAACAAAATTGTTCAATACGTTTATAATAATAATCACAACACACCATTTTATTGACTATTGTCAATAAAAACTTAACAACTACATATATAGATGCAACATATGTATACAATCTCAACATAAGATCTCTATGACAAAACAACTCGCACTACATATGATAGTATCTAGCAATAATTAGATATATCTGAAATAATTACAAATTTATACACGCCCAATTATGTAGTTTTTGATTTTATATAATATTGCATTTCAAATAATTTGATAATCAAATACTTTAAATGTTATAGATTATTATACTTAATTCTATATTTGAATTCGACATCATGAAAGAAGGGGCTTAGTGAAATATTTTATAATATGTGATCGTTCATAGGGCGTAAATATCTATTTTACTGTAAATATGTATATATGGTTAGCCGGCTATTACGCTTCTTTGAGTTGTAGAGTTTTACACAATCGTAAGTATGTAAATCTTATGCAACGTATTATAATAAAATAATTTACGATGAATTACTTTGTTTCCTTGATTTCCCACATAATACGATATTATAGCAAAAATATTATACTACTTTATTTATTTTGAATTTGACGAAACAAATTTTTACTAAGTAATGGTTTATAACTTAGTTTTTATTTTATATACAGGGTCCTGCAACTAAGCTCCCGTCTTCTGTAGCTCACTTACTCATTAAGCTAAGAGTTTGACATTTTGCAGGCTTACCCTGTACTTCAAGGTACAATTCCAGAAATTATTTTTTATTATACAGGTGTTCCAAAAATGTGCAACGCCATGGTAAAATATTTTTTTAAATTGCATGCTATACATTTTTCTACACATTTGGAAGCCTTTTATGGTTGCCTACATATCACCAAAATTTTATTGAAATCGGTTGAGTGACCGCAGCGGAAAAAAATAAAAACCAAAAAAAATTGATTTTGCATCGTAGGCTTTAAAAATCAATAAAAACCACAAAATGCACCTCGTTAATAAAATTTTGCGACGTGCTTATTAAGTTAGATGTAGTAGTCTCGTTAACCAAGTGACATTGATCCAAATTATACAAGGTGACCAAAATCGAGTGTCAAACTTGTCAAATTTCAAAGCGCGCTATTGTTCTTATTTTAAATTGGAACCCATAATTTTTTTAGGTGAAACGATGCGGAATTAAAGAATAAATATTGTTTCTGAATACAACCCCATCACAATTCCCAATATTTTAAACGTTATTCGCCAAAAACTCATTTTTCAACATTTCCAACGTCAATTTTAGGTAATAAATATCGTACGTTGCGTGGAAAAGCAATTTAATACATAAAATATAACGCAGAGAGGTATTTTAGATTTTACTGTACTTAATTAAGTAGTTATTCAATTGCTAAATTTACTGCAAAATTTACCTATAGCCACATTCCCGTCCTTACCGCTATAGGTAAATTATGCAGTAAATTTAGCATTTGAATAACTACTTAATTAAGTACACTCAAATCTAAAATACGTCTATTATTTTTTATGAAATAAATTTTTTTCAAAGCCACGTACGATATTTATTATCTAAAATTGCCGTTGGAAACGTTGAAAAATGAGTTTTTGGCGAATAAGTTTTAAAAATATTGGGAATTGTTATGGGGTTGTATTTAGAAACAATGTTTATTTTTTAATTCTGCATCATTTCACATAAAAAATTAATGGGTTCCAATTTAAAATAAGAACAATAACACGTTTTGAAGTTTGACAAGTTTGACACTCGATTTTGGTCACCCTGTATAATTTGGATCAATGTCACTTGGTTAACGAGACTATTACATCTAACTTAATAAGCACGTCGCAAAATTTTATTAACGAGGTGCATTTTGTGGTTTTTATTGATTTTTAAAGCCTACGATGCAAAATCATTTTTTTTTTGTCTTTATTTTTTTCCGCTGCGGTCACTCAACCGATTTCAATAAAATTTTGGTGTTATGTAGGCAACCATAAAAGGCTTCCAAATGTGTAGAAAAATGTATAGCATGCAATTTAAAAAAATATATTACCATGGCGTTGCACATTTTTGGAACACCCTGTATAATAAAAAATAATTTCTTGAATTGTACCTTGAAGTACAGGGTAAGCTTGCAAAATGTCAAACTCTTAGCTTAATGAGTAAGTGAGCTACAGAAGACGGGAGCTTAGTTGCAGGACCCTGTATATGCGGGGTATTTTATATTTATGTTTATCTGTACTATAGTTTATACCAAGTGTCATTATAAATAAGTATATATTAAATTCGTAAAGGTAATATGGCTGCAACTGTAAAAAATCTGATGTGGCCAGGCACATGACTTTATCATGCAATATATAAATTTAATAGTTTAGCTGCATGAGAATCTATTTGATTGATATCAGTCGTGTCTGCATTAAAATAAAACTAGTTAGCCAGGATCTGACAGATAAATAATTAAATAAATAAATAATTCCTTTATTAACAAAACAATATTAAATGCAACAAAATAATATTTATATTTAGGGCGGAGATCAGCACACTTGTTTCCAAATTGCCTTGCTCTTCCACTCAACCCCTTACGCCAACTACAACTAAGACATAGTTGTATCAATAATATAACAATAATTCCGAGAACTTATCAAAACAAAAACAAACAAAAAAATACTCTAGAGTCTAATTACACGTAATTGCAGCAACTCCAACTCAACAAAACATCGTACATGCCCATAAAAAACAAAAATTAAAACTGCCTTCGATGTGCGCTCAATGCCTAAACTCCCCCCTGTTGAGCAAAGAGATAACACTTCACCTTTCCCCCAAAACTGGTTAACGATATTTTTTTCATATCTTCCCAGAGACCCAGTGCATATGTGACTGAGCTGGTAAGAGAATGACCGTTTATACAGCTCAGCGCAATGGGCAGGTGGAGCAAACAAACCCCTGAATCTTAAATTAAGGTTATTGACATCCGTTCTACAGCGTATCTTCCGCATGAGGTATTGTGGGATCCTCTTGGATAGCAACTTATATAATATTGCTGCATGAAACACCCTAGTGTTACCCATGTTTAACCACCCCAAGTCGCCCAGCCCATTCGATACATGATCATACTTCCTCAAACCAAAAACAAACAGAACACATGCAGTTTGGACACGCTGAACACGCTGCCTATTCGACGCCGTCAGGCAAGGACCGTACACGGTATCACAATATGAAATCTTTTTACTATTGACGGCATATTGACAGTCGATATAATGAGATATTGTCAAAACATCAGCATTTGACACTACCGGTACTGTCATTAGACCGAAAATTTGAAAAATCTTGGCTACTATGTAATTTCATATCAATGCAGATGCGACTGATCGCGATCAAATAGAATTAGCTCTTGCAGCTAAACTATTAATTTTACCAAAAAATGTCATAGGCAGAAAATATTCAAAATTTCCTTTACTTTAGTTTTTTATTTAACTATTTTGACGAAATTACAGAAATGGCGGCTCATTTGCAATATCCTTGAAAAAGGCTTAGAATAAACTACCAGTTCCTTTGGACCCTTTTGTACCAAAAGCTTTTCAGCTCTAAGTTAGGTCATGAAACTTCTAAATATGAACTTTCGTCCCGATACCTTTAGTAGTTTCTCCGGAATCGTCGCCACAAAAATCGTTTACACACACACGCACAGACACACACACACACACACACACACACACAGACATTTTTTTGTACCTTGGTCAAAAATGTTCAGGGGACCCAAAAAGACCTATTTCCGCTAAAATCTCAATTTTTTTTTTCGGCATGATTACAATACTTTATCTTACTGCGTATGATAAAGTAAAAAATCACTTAATTATACCCTATTCACGATAAGAACATAGTAGTGGGGGGTGGAAACTGAGCCCGATTTACACTGAAGTGACTGAAGCAATGTGCTGTCAAGAGCGGCAAGTAAAAAGGTTATGTCACGACAATGGTGTTTGGAAATTAATTTCGGATGATAGTTAAAAGATGTTTGACAAACGGGAATTAATTTCACTACTAATGTAGTTGTGCGTACGAGTACCTGCGTCGATTTTCTGATATACACGGTTATAACCTAAAGTTGGATAAAATAAATATAACCTATGAATTTATTGGTTGTATAGAAGAGTGAAACGTGATAGAAGCTTGTATATTTGCACTTTTCATATTGTTTACATAATGTAATTGTTAGGTGGACGAGAACGGTATTAGTATGGCTATTAGCAGCTGCAGCAATAATTGTAATGAGTGCCGCTGACTTTTACTGGACAATAGAAATCGTTGAAAATTGACAGACCTGAAACGACAAAGAAAAGTTCTAAAAAGAACTGAGTTTGATTTGAATCGATTTTTAGTTGAAAATAAATTCGAAAGACTACAATTTATTCCGAACACAACGAAAATCGGACGCAAATGACATGACGTTTCAAAATTCAAGTTAGATACATTCTTCTTTACCGACATTTCATTTGACAATTCAGTTGTTGGCGCGTGTTGGCTGGTGTAAACTTGGTTCAACTTTCAGCCAATCACAAGCCGCAAATTATAGCCCTATCTTATTCAACGCTTTATTCTTAAAGTGAATAGAAGTTCAAAAATTATACCGACAAATAATGTACATCAGAGTACGTTTGGAGCAGTTGTTTAGGTGGCGCCATCTCTGTAAGATTCATTGAACTTCAAATTCCAACTGTTTCAACGAAAATCTAAAATTCCCCTGAATATCCCCAGATTTTTGTCAACAAAATTTCAAACGTAGTTATCAACAAATTTAGACTACACATATGCATTTATTTTGGTAGCGGTATCCATAACACCATAACCTTTGTAGATAGATGTACTGGAGCGTAGGTTTCTGTGTAGAATTCAAATTTGAGGTGCAGTTTGTGGTCCTCACAAAACACCGTTTTTCTCCTGCTCAAATTTATTACATAAAACGTTTTTAGCACTCGAGAATCATCTGTCTGTCTAGATTTATCCTTTATCTTTAAGGATCAACCGGATTTTTGCACTGTATGTACCATATATTGTCAATGACTACGTACGAAAATACCCTTGCATATGCGTCTAAAATGCGCGCGAAAAGTGCTTGAAAACCTAGCCTTAAACAATTACTAATTGTTTAAACAAAAATAGACAATGTCACCAACACATTTTTATATTTTTTTGCAGAATTTATTAGATTATTGGCATTTTTTGTCATTTATTAAGTAATTTGCATTGTTTAAACAAATACCATTTGCTTAAACAAAAATATAGAATGTTACTGACATATTTTTCTATTTTCTTGCAGAAATTACTATTAGACTATTTGTATATTTTTATTATTTATTAACTAATTTGCATTTGTTTAAACATACTATTAGTTTAAGCAATTATATACAAAGTTACGTACATATTTTTCTATTCATTTTACGAACATTCCATATAAAAAAGCTCTCGACTTTGATATCAAGACTCGAATAAATGCGAGATAACTCAAATAATCGTGTTTGGTTCGGTTCCGAAAGAAACTAGCTGTATTCGACTTGAAATTTGAGACTTGAATTTTTTGATAACTCGAACAGCCGTAGTCTTATATTGCTTAGCTTGTACTGCTTATGGTATTTTTATTTCGTTGTTAGCTTTTTCGACTTGCGTGTTTGCACATTGCATCATTGAGAATGTTAGGTTCTAAATAATTGCGAAAAACAATGTGTCCGTGACATTGTATATTTTTGTTTAACCAAATGGTATTTCTTTAAACAATTGCAAATTAGTTAATAAATGACAAAAACATCCATTAATTAAATATTAATTTCAGCAAAAAATAGTAAAAATTTGTTCGTAACATTGTATATTTTTTGTTTACAGTTGCAAATTAGGTAATAAATGTAAAAAAATGCCAATATTCCAATAATTTCTGCAAAAGGAACATGTCAGTAATCCATTAATAATAATTTATGCAAAAAAAAATAAAAAACACATAACATTGTAAAATTGTAAATTTGGAGAAAATTTTGCCTCATATTTATGGTACTACAGGGGAGGGTGGGGGATGGTGAAAAAAAAAGAAGTGGTTGTGGATTGGTTTCTTAGGGAGTTCTAAACAATTTCTGATTGTCTACCGCAACTGTTTTTCTAAATACGAAAAGTGAAAAAAAAGGAAAAATGATGCATTTTTGCAATGTATTTTAAATGGGAAATTTGAGGTGCTCGGTGGCACGTGTTAACGTTAACCGATTTTTCTCAAATTTGGGGGGAATTTTTATTTCTGGAAAAGGAACAGATTGGGGGGGGGATCGTTGCCCTCCAGCAAAAAAAAAGATTTTGCTAGGTATAAATTTGGACCACCCTAATATACATATATAACATAAAAAAGGACTTCATGTTAGCCGTTTAATAATTTATAATAATGATCGTCTTTCAGGCCGATAAAAATGAAGCGTCACGGCGCGCTGTCTCGGTCGTGGTGCTCGCGCGGTGCATGCTGAGCGCAACTTCATAGGCTTGGCAGACGGCCTTCGTGGTATCATATTAGTGGCAGACTATTATTTTTGGGTTTGCTGATATAAAAAGAAGCATTTCAATCAATTTCATCCTTGCGGACATAATTTTTTATTTTTGTTTTGCTCTTACTTATATGGGTGGCAGACGAGTTTTGGTGAGGCGTTTAAGTGGCAGACGATATTTTCTAAGCTTGTTATGTTTCAACTGTTACATACAACCAGTTTCGAGTATGCAACTATAACTTTTTTGCTGGAGATGTAACCCTCCTGTAACCCCCTGTCGCGGAGGTGCGCCGGCAGACGTTCAGATTACTATTACATTACACAGTTACCTCATACACAAAAAATGAAGCTTGCGAAAATGAATTGGAAATTTCTGTTATTACCTCCCAGACTAATAGCAAAGAATTCGAAAAAGCAATTTAGAACGCTATCTCGGAAGTAAAACCATATCACATTCCTTAACTCAACGTTTTACAACTTTTCACTTGGTTTCTATTGGTTTTATGAGCGTTTTATGAGCCACCCAAATTTTCTTGTAGTGATATGCCTGACAATGTCGTCTTCAACGTTTTTTCCTATAATTCTGCTGTGCTTATGTATTGGCCTCCATGCTCTCAGTATATGTGTTAAACACCTGTTCACAAATGTCTGTAGTTAATATTTCACTGTGTTCGTAACTTATCCTACAAAAAACATATTTTTGTAATGACAATCTAAATTTAAAATATTCTTTAAATGTTTTTTTAGAAATTAATTTCTGTATTTAGTAAAATTATCTTACTTAAACCTACTAGAGGTACTGTGAATATCAAATTTGTTATCAATTAACTTGTCGCAAATATCCCTTCTAACCAGCAATTCGGGATTTTGCTATAATAGTGTATTACTATCAATTTTTAATGTTTTTTAAAATTTATTTCCATAATCGCTATTTGCTAATTTGAATTTATCTGTTATGTTCAATAACGCGTTCAAACTACTGCGTATATCAAGATCCCGTTCATGTGGAGGGTTGAATTCATAAAAATTGCTGATATAGAAGAATATAATAGACAAAGTTGTTCGTAACTTCAAGAACCATATGAAACAAAAAGTTTTCGCGAAAATTCAAATTTATTTACTGGAGTACCAAATGCGTTCATTCACATCGAGTAAAGGGAACCCCCGGCCAGCATGGCTAACACCAGTGTGCTGCGTCGAAAGTCGAAACCTACCTACACGTTATTATATCAGGGAATCTCCTAATATACAATCGCTCCAGCTAGGTGCAGTCCACGAGCAGGACAGCATTATGATGGCTAGCTAGGCTATAGCCTACGGCGGCAACTTTTCGAATATGCCACCGTTGCCATTATCGCGGCGGCGGCAGCGCGACGGCAATTTAGCCCATGGGCGGCACATTTGTAAATAAGCCTCTGGGCATTATGTCTCCAATTTTAGTGCTAGCCGTATGACGTGAATCTCATGGCCGCTAAAAATTGTTTACATGTGGCAAGGCTTGAATTTAACCATGTATAATATCAACTTTACGTTTTTAATTTTTTTACATTTGGCTGATTTTTTTTTTGTTATCTCCAAAGTCCATTGATAGAGGTCTGTTATAACGACGTTTTACTGTACTGCCGAACCATCATGATCAGTATGTATCAAATACCTAATTATAAATAAGGTTTGCTTACTTGCATGGGTAATCATTTCGTCACCTTCCAATGGATGAATAATTCCAGGGCTAGTATCACCAAAACTAAACCTATGAATTCTATGAGTGAAGTTGTAATCTCTTTCAGACATGAAGGCGCTTATATGGATATGACCTCGAGGTAGATTTAAACTCTTCCCTGCAGTAATATGAAAATTTCCAGATACTTTATTCAGAATCAAAGATCCATATATTCGACAAGCATCGTGTGGTCTATTTGGATTGTCATTTCTTGGTGGCAGTCCTCCTGCATTAGATATGAAGCGACTTTTCCATAGCACATCCTAAAATCAAAATTCAAATTCAATTACTGGTACAGGGTTAGTTTTATTAATGAAACCCTTTTAATTTTTTGCTGATTCAAAAAATTTTATAATTAGTCTTGGTCACCCATACACCTCACAATAACGTGTCGTTATTATAATCTATTATGATTTTTATCTGTTTGAGTTTTATAATGACGAGTGATGAGACTGTATGTGGGACACGGTGCAGGGGAAGATTAGGCAAGTGTTGTAGGATATTGACCATCGGAGAATGAAAGCAAATAAGGGATGCATTCTAGATTTATTTAAATAGCCCAACTCCTAATAAACAACGTCTTCACTTGAGAACGCTCTTAGAACTGGGTCTTTATACCTAGCTTTTTTGTAAACAATTGTTGTTTAAGTGTCAGTCTACTTGCATAATAATCATCCATGACGTATGAATTATAAGTTATACTCTTTTATCTTATAGAAAACAACAATTGGTCAAAATGTTTTATTTGCATTGAAAATTTGACTGGATCAAAATAATATGTAAAATTTTTGAGCATATTTATGCTGCAAGAGCAAGTTATTATCTAGTTTAAATTTTTATTTTTCTTATTGATGTCAAAAAGTGTGATACTTTTTACCTTTTAAACCGACAATTTTGGTTTTCTACTTCTAAGGTTAAATTTGAGAAACGAGTTATGTTCGCCCAGTATAAATTCATTATACCGGGTGATTCAATTTTGAAGCTCACCATGGGGATCTCGCTTATTAGTGGAGATAGAGCCTATGTTTAAATTTGGCAAGGTTTCGTATTTTTTGGTTGATCAATTATCTGAAAAGAAATTTAAGCTATCATTTTTCATTTTGAAGATATCCGCAAAAATCTGAAATTTTAAGATACCGTCTTTAATTTTCTATTCAAAACAAAATGTAGCTAGACATTTGAAACAAAAACATTCTACAGCTCTTTTTTAACAAGGAATACAGTGCCATTTTTAATTTGAAATAACATCAAAGATGATGGCGGCGTAACCATGGCCAACTTTTGTTTTTCTTATGGGCGCCATGTTGAATTATGGCATTTTCCGATAGTCGTGTCTTTTCTCATTTCCGCAATGTATAACATGTTAGCATTATTATATAAAACAATGATGTAATAATCGAAAAACCTTCAGGTACCCAACGGGATCTTGGTTACAGACCGCCAGACACGTTGCCAAGCAACGTCAACAAAATGCACTTGGATCAAGGAGCGCGCGCAGCTGTGCGTTTGCCATTTATCCAAATATTTGGTTGATTATGGATGTGAAATGGCGTTTACCAACCGTTATATGATAAGTGTTTCTAATTGTTCTCATAGAAATGCCCCATCGTACAATATTCCTAACATTGGATAGAAATTTAGCGGAGCATGAATCGTTTAGTAAACCTCACAATTCTTATAATCCTCACAGAATATGGTCGGATGAGTCAAAATTTAAAAATTTTAGTATGTTTAATAGGAACAATGACCATTGTTGAGTGACAAAAAATCCTAGGTACACCAGACCAATGAGGCCACTGCAACGTTTTGAAATTAATGTTTGGATGGGGATGTACCAGAACCATTTAATTGGGCCATTCATGTTCCAGGAAAACTTGAATGGACAACGATATTTAAATCTTCTGTCCACCGAAGTGGCAGACTATTTTGGCGATGTTGCGTTGGACCAAATGAGAATAATGTGGATAATGTAAATGATGTGGTGGCAGCAAGATGGAGCACCGCCTCACAATGCGACAGTTCTACGAAATTATTTGAATCATCATATTCCAAATCGCTGGAGTGGTAATGGTGGAGTGGTGGAATGTCCTGGTAGATCCCCTCATTTAAGTCCTCTGGACTATTTTCTATGGGGAACTGTGAACGACGAAATGTTATCACGATAATCGCAGAAATATCGAGGAACTGCGATCAATGCTATTCCTGGAAGAACAGTTAAAAGAGCATTACAACATGTAGAAAAGCGGGCACGGTTTGCCTTCAAGAAAATGGCGACCAATTTGAACATTTACTAAAAAATAACCTTTTTGTTGTATAAACTTGCTTCTTTTGCACACTGAATGTTGTTGATCCGAAGCGCTCTTCGTCTGTCCGGCGGTCTGTGACCTAGCTCCAGGGGGTCGATTTTCAAAGGTAGGACCGTAAGCGTGCACGCTCGTGGGAACTATCGAGGCTCCGACGATGAGCTATCGAGAGCGCGGCAAATTGGTGAATTCGGCAACGCTATTCCGTCTACCGCTCCAATCACGGTGCTAGTAAGCAACCGACAACGTCGCAAATTTCGCGGCGACTAAGATTGTAGTGGGGATCCGCTGGTGATGCAGTATCTTCAAACTGGTGAATAGCTCGTATCGGTCACCGCGCGGGTATTTTTCGTTCAAAGCAACGACAGGGGCACCCCAGTCGATGCAATGATCACTGGCGCTCGCAAGATTCTTATTAGTAATTCCGCCAATACTTCCTTTACTTTAGATTATAAGCCACAAGTATAATGTAATTTTTACATTAATAATTAAATAATACTATATTAAATTAATAATTAGTAAATAAATAAATATAAGAACGTACATTAACAATCCAAAAAACGTATTAATTTCTATTGTTGTATAAATCACATCTAGCCAACGCCTATTTAAATAAAATTAAGTTGTCAACAATAATTTAAATTATGACTGGTGTCACACAAGTTTGGTACATGTTTTTTTTTGTTGTAATTTACATTACAAAATTGGTATACTTGCAAGAACATTATTTGATAAATGTCATTTGATATTATCAACATTTGTAGAATAATTAGTGATTGAACAATATAGTTAATATTACCGTGTCATGTATGTTTCACAAATATGCAAATACTGTGTTTGTTAATCATTTAATAATGAATATTATATATAGTATATTAAAAATTATATATAAAAACAAATAATCTTTTTAAAAATGTCATATATGGTATGTTTCTCATCTTATATTACTCATAATTATTCGCCCTTTAATGATATTATTAATAATACAATAATAAATGTATATAATACATACATGTGTTTAAATTTAAAAAGGATTAATTTTTTAATTGTAGTTTTACATGAAAATTATTTAGTACAAAATTCGGGTTTGATGCGATATTAACAAACTAGAGGTTACTTTTTCCAAATGGAATAGTATTTTATGTTCTATATCCTTAGTTCTGTTTCTTTTTTCGAATTCATCGATGTTCAAATTTTCCGTCAAGATTTTCGACATTGGATTGATTCGCTGTAAATTGTAAAAAAGTCGCATCACCACAACACTTTTATCTATAATTTGATGTATAAGTACCATGTGTAAATTGATACAAAATTAAGCTCACTATGGATGCTTGCTTTGTAGGACGTACTAGCTCTCATTCTCATTCTTCTTAAAAATGTACGTTAGCGTGACCATTGAACATTTGGTAATAATTTTAAAAACAATTCCGGCTCAATATTTTCGAGTGTGGTGATGACTTTTATGAAAATCGAATATCGTTTTTTTTTAATTGATAGCAAGAAGACTATAATATAGCCAGCAATATTCTTAAAATGTTACACCTAGACTCGACAGAATTGAGCCGGATATATTTTGCATTATCTTATTATTTGAATGAAAATATCTGAACATTCTGCCATTCTGGTGTAAATCTTATTAAAAGTCACAAAGTACCTATATTTGTTTCCTGATTTCAATTTTTAGCTCTTAATAATTTATTATCTTAGTAGAGAATCAAAATTGGGCTGTAATGGGACAAGAACGTCTAAATGCCTTGTCCCTGATTTTAGTTGAACATTTGTTTTAAAAATGTAATTTTGAAGACAATAAATTAATTAGAACATTGTAAATTTGCAAACAAAAATTTGTAAAAACAACATGAAAATGTAAAAAATATTTTTTACACTACTCCGCGTGAAGATGGCAATAAATGTTTATATAATTCACAATTGTGAAATCGGCCGCATAAATCTATTAATCTATAAAACAATATAGTTTAAAACTTCTTAATAATTATATGTCGAATTATGTATTTTTTATCATACAATAAAAAGACATACCTAACTTATACATAAACCTTATTTTAAAATAAAATTAACCAAAAGTAATAACTTCTCAGAAGAGAAGGAAAAAGAAATCTGTTCTAAAATCTGTGTTATGGTTGCGAAGTTCCTAATACAAATTTCAACGACTTAATGTATTCTTTATGCATTGCTATATTGCATTCGATTTGTTTTAACTGACACGCGTCTGTCCGCCATTGTTTTAGTTTTCGTAAATCGTGAATGTTGTACTTAAAGTTGAAATATTGTATTGAAATCAGGCTTACCAATATTGCACCACTGCAATTTCCGACAGCAAACATCAAAATCCCCACTTTTACCCGTTTTCCAGGTCCTAATATGCCAACATTTTCCCAATCAGTCTTCAATGACGAATAAAAAAGAAGGTTGAAAATTCATTTCCTTTATAAAATTCCATTAGAAAATATAACCATAATAAAGATTTTTTTTTATTTTTCCATACATTATCCTATAGCATTTGCTTATTCAGTTGAAAAATTAAAAGGCCCCCAGCATCCTAGACACCTTTGTTAGTATCGATATAATACAAAATATACGCCTATTTCCGTAGGTATATAACCTACTTCTTGTATCCGTTTTGATAAAAATGTGACTGATGAACGTACAAATTAGGCCAATAGGCCATACCGACACTTTAACTAACCACTTTTTATTCTCTTTCTAATATATCTAGCTAACAAAAACCCACAAACAGTTTAACAACATAGCAACGACAAAAAAGAGGAATTTCAAAAATAAAAAAATATTTAAACTGACGTGGTTTGAAATTAAAAGAACGACTACAATAAAGTTTGAAACCGTACACAACGCCGTACACTGCGCTAGTACCAAAACGGTCCACCAGACTAGAGCCACCGTCGCTATCGGAGAACGTTCGCATCGCATCCCCGCGACGAAAATAAGCGTCCGAGACATTCATTATCGGCACATTGGCAAGCCTGATTGAAACAGCGGTGATGCAGGCTCAAGCAGGAGAAACAACGCATTGCAGTCCCCACCTCGAACCGCAGAGTAGCCACCTTATGAAAAACAAACCGTGAACGATAGCTGCGAGCGTCAGTTTGAAGATACTGCAGCACTCGGCGATCACCGATATGAGCGTACACGCTCGCTAGTCATGACTTTGAAGATCGACGCCCAGGTGGGTACCTGATAAGTACGACAAACAACGAGAAAAAGCAAAATGTTTTGTTTTCATTTATATACCATTGTTTTAAAAAATAAGGCCAACATGTTGTACATTGCGGAAATGAGAAAAACACGACTATCGGAAAATGTCAAAATGCAACATGGCGCCCATAAAAAAAAACATAAGTTGGCCATGGTTACGTCGCCATCTTAGATGTTATTTGAAATTTTAAAATTATACTGCATTCCTTGTTAAAAAGTAGCATTAGAGTTTTTTTTTGTTTCAAATGTATAGCTACATTCGGGTTAAAAAAAATTAAAAACGGTATCTTAATATTTCTTTTTTTTTCGGATATCTTCAAAATAAAAAATGATAGCTTAAATTTCGTTTCAGATAATTGATCAACACAAAAATACGAAACTTTGCCAAATTTAAACATAAACTCTATCTCCACTAATAAGCGAGATCCTCATGGTGAGCCTAGAAACAAACTGAATCACCCGGTATATGTGCTTATCGTAAGTTACGCTTAGTTATGCTTATCTTTGCATTGTATATCTTATATTGTCACTCTGTTCTGCTCTCTCATATAATTCGGAGAGTCTCTGTCAAATAAATTAGTTTTAATAAGTTTTAGAATTTTGATTTTAAAAAATTCACTTTCTCAGTTCGAATGTAGATCCGGTCAGCTGTTTGTTGATTTATCAACAATAAAAATTACTTGGATTGTGGAATCTTATTGTGGGTGTATTTGTGTAGTGATTTGTGTAGTACCAGAGACGAATGAATTGCAATTCTATGGCTAGAATGGGACATAAGTTTGATCGGCCGCGACGCGTTGCTGTGTTGAGTCGGTTTGTTTTGTTCAACGGATATGGCTTAGTAATCACAATTTTTATAAATCCGCGTCACATTTCTGGATTAGGTACCTACTAATCTCTAGTTTTCAATAAATAAATGTTTGTACGGACGTTTGGGGGGCCGGCCTTAGACGAATTCTTCAATACAATTCTGTTAGTACTTAAAACTTTGAAATAGACTACAGGCTATTTGACCAAAATTGCTTCTCTGTCCTCGGTGAATATGCACCTTCAAGGTTAGCTGTTATTTCTGAAACACCCGTATGTAAATTAAAACCCTTTAGATTTCCATGAAAGATGTTTACAAATAGTGTTGCAAACTATCTTTACTTACGTTAATATCAACGAACCTGCAGCAAGTAGACCCGCTAAACATACAAATTACCAAAAATTGACACTTAATACATTTTTGGCTGGTTTACGTGACGAATTAGGTAGCATGATTAGAACCATGCGACCGACTGATATTGAGCAAGCTATTCAATTTGTAACTACCGAAGAAAATGTCAAGTATTTCCAGACATTTACCGAACCAAAATTTGTAAATTCCCAAACGTCCTCAAAACCACAACAAAGTCATCCTTATCCAAATTATCCCCAAACAAAACCTCCTTTCCTAAGTCAACCAATTGACAACCGTCCGCAATATCAACAACCACAAAAATATGTTACTAACAAACAAGTATTCCCACCGATAAGACACCAATCTCATCGCAATAAACCAGCAAATGTATGGAAACAACCCTCACGAAATTATCGCCCTATTATGCCGACTCCCATGAGTCGGCTAATTCAACGGCTAATTCTAAACCCAAATATAAAAACCATGAATTTTATAACACCGAATTTTAACTAAAATTTCGAAGAACAAACGTGAACATCACAACGAATATTACCAAAATCCAGAATCTTATTTACTGGATTCACATGAACAAATGTTTCAAATATTCGAAGCTAAACAGGGAAGTCAACCTTCCATTTATTGACACATATGTATACTTCCATTTATTGACACATAATCCTCCTTTAAAATTAATGATTGACACCGGCTCTTCTAAATCTTTTCTAAATCCTCAAACTGCAAAAGAACATTTCCAAAATTATATTAATTATGATCCATTTTCTGTGTCCACTGTGTTCCAAACATCTCATCATGACCACAGTATTACAATTCCAGTTCCTGCAGATTTTGTCAGAACCAGTTGATATCAGATTCTATCTTTTTAATTTTCATGATTTATATGATGGCCTTAGTGGACTAGACTTTTTGAAATCAATTAATGCACAAATTGATTTTGGTATATCAGTTTTAAAAACACCAGATGCCGATTTTTAAATACAATATGAAATATCTGGTAAACCACCAATATTTCAGTAGTATTTCAGTAATATTTTAGTAGGTGAGCCACAATAGACCCCTCAGGTCGCTGTGGATAGCTAATTGACGGGTCAACTCACGTTTACTAATCTATATACAATAGGGTGGAGCGCGGTTGTATGAAAAAAATTTTTTTTTCCATATTTTAAATTCTAATAGCGCGGGATTAGTGCCTTATGTTTAAAGTCAAATTACGTTTTTTTTTTTCAGCTCAATCGAATAACATCTTCTGCCTCCGCTGGGGCCTCAAAGTTTAATGTTTTACTGAAAAATTTTACTATGTTTGGGCTAAGATAAATAGTAAATAAGAGTTAACTGGAGATTATGAATGATACTCAATAATATAATTAGAATACTTATAACGTAATTTAATAAAAAAGTTAAACAAAATTCAGTCATATGTTTTAAAAAAACAAATCCTCAATTCTCCTTAAAATCTCTCTTTGTCTCGAATTTTGGCATATTCTTACGGGATTCCAATTTGGCTTTTATGGTCCCTAATCAAAATATAAAGCAGAAAGCTCCGTATTAGTGTCGTCCTTTATTAATTTCTGACGATTTTTCGATCTCTCGCGTCGTAATTTATGTCTGTCAATAACCTCGACATCAGATCCAATATCGTACAAAACTGATGAAGCGATTGCTGCTGCTGCCCTGTCTGAGACTCCATATCTGTCACACGTCTTCGATACGGTAGATAAAGAGAACTTTTTCTTCTTCTTGTCAGAAACTCCATTTGTTGTAGTTGCGAAATCATCTGTACTATAACTCTCCTCGGATGGCGACGATAACATAGAAACATCTATTTCTGAATAAATTGAAGTAGAACTAAATTTTGAGGATGTACCTGACCGATTTTCACGATCTAGTTTCCTCTTTAGCCTATGTTTAGGTCGACGGAAACCGCGCGGATCTTCTTTGTCGGCATCGACCGCTGCCGGGCGCCGACAAAGGAACCGCACCGGTATCCGCGCGGTTTCCGTCGACCTAAACGTAGCCTTAGGGTCTTTTGTAGCTTCTTCGTAGTAGTAACGTCAACTCCGCCTATTATCATTTTGCGAGAAGTTCGCTGATCAATCAAAAATGCATGTTCTCGTTTGGGAACCTTTTTATCGGTCGGGCAGGTGCAATTCGTGAGTTCCTTGCACTTGCATGCTGAAATATCAAACATCCGCTTACTATTTTCTCGAAAATTATCCAATTTTTCTGAAGAGAGCTTCTTAATAGACTTGTGTAAATTTTTACATTTTAAGTGGTAGGCTTTTAACATTTGTATAACTCGTGTTCTAGTCACGGTCGGAATAGACGCAGTTTGCCAGATATTTTCAACTCTAGGTGCCACTATATCTGCTATTTGTGAAAATGTTGGCTCTTTCGCAGTTTCTAGTTGCAATTTTCGTTGATGTCTCGTCCACTCGTAGTACTTCATCACATCTTCATACGTAGGTAAAGTGTTCTCTTTAATATCTCGCATATCACCAAAAAGGGGACACTTGAATGCACTACGAGTTCTCTCCATGCTTCAAACAACCAAGAAATATTGTGAAATAGATAACTGCGCGACCTTTCACATTGACAGTGACATGACAAGTGCGCGACAAAATTACTTCCCGGGCGCGCCATCCTGACCATGATTTGAAGTAAGTTGACGTAAAAACTGGGTTTTTTTTATTTATAATGAAAATAGACTATATTTTAAATCAAAAAATAAAACAAAATGTTACAATTTATTTAATAATAGCATATTTACATAGCGTCAAACCTGGGTCGAAAATCATCTTTTTTTAAAAGTTGACTGACCTGGCGGAGGCAGTTACTCTGAATCAATCCAAATAATATTTTACATGAATTAATTTGATCCCTAAAGGCACCCTTTGCGCACTATTAGATTATCATAAGGTGAAAAAAAAAAATTCACTCCACCCTAATATACAATTAGAAAAATGTTTGATGACAAGAAAATAGAAACTTCTGTGGACAAGAAAATAGAAACTTCTCAGTCGCTCGCATCTTCGCGCTCGCGATTTATTTATTCCTTAGTTTTGTGCTCGTCAAATATTATACTATTATTATATGATACTATTCCGCTATATCATATTTAAAAACCAAAATAATTAATAAAAGAATATCAAAAATCAAAATAATTTTAAAACCTTTGCGGAAGTTCAAAACATAAAAATAAAAAAATCTGATGTGGTCAGGCACATGACTTTATCATACAATATATAAAATTAATAGTTTAGCTGCATGAGAATCTATTTGATTGAGATCAGTCGTGTCTGCATTAAAATGAAACTAGTTAGCCAGGATTTAACAGATAAATAAATAATTAAATAAATAAATAATTCCTTTATTAAAATAAGACAATATTAAATGCAACAAAATATTATTTATATTTAGGGCGCAGTTCAGCACACTTGTTTCCAAATTGCCTTACTCTTCCACTCAACCTCTCAACCTCAACAACAAAATTACTCTAGAGTCTAATTACACGTAATTGCAGCAAACGTGTAACAAAACATCGCACCTGCCCAGAGAAAATTAAAATTAAAACAGCCTCCAATGTGCGCTCGATGCCTAAAGTCCCCCTTGTTGAGCAACAAGACAACGCTTCACCTTTCCCCCAAAACTGTTTAACGATACATTTTTCATATCTTCCCTGAGATCATTGTATATGTGACTGACCTGGTAAGAGAATGACCGTTTATACAGCTCAGTGCGATGGGCAGGTGGAGCAAACAAACCCCGAATCTTAAATTAAGGTTATGGACATCCGTTCTACAAAACATCGCACCTGCCCAGAGAAAATTAAAATTAAAACAGCCTCCAACGTGCGCTCGATGCCTAAAGTCCCCCTTGTTGAGCAACAAGACAACGCTTCACCTTTCCCCCAAAACTGTTTAACGATACATTTTTCATATCTTCCCTGAGATCATTGTATATGTGACTGACCTGGTAAGAGAATGACCGTTTATACAGCTCAGTGCGATGGGCAGGTGGAGCAAACAAACCCCCGAATCTTAAATTAAGGTTATGGACATCCGTTCTACAGCATATCTTCCGCATGAGGTATTGTGGGATCCTAGTGGATAGCAACTTATGATACAATATTGCTGCATGCAACACCCTAGTGTTATCAATGTTCAACCACCCCAAGTCGCCCAGCCCATTCGATACATGATCATACTATGTCAAACCAAAAACAAACAGAACAGATACATTTTGGACACACTGAACACGCTGCCTATCCGACGCCATCAGGCAAGAACGGTACACTGTATCATAATATGATATCTTTTGATACTATTAACTACTGTCAATATTAATTGTGAGATAATGTCAAAACATCAGCATTTGACACTTCCGGTACTGTCATTAGACTGAAAAATTTGCAAATCCTGGGTCACTATATAGTATTAAATCAATGCAGATGCGACCGATCTCGATCAAATAGAATTTGCTCTTGCAGCTAAACTACTAATTTTACCAAAAAATGTCATAGGCATAAATTATTCAAAATTTTCTCTGCTTTAATTTATTATTTAACTATTTTGACGAAATTACAGAAATGGCGGCTCATTTCTAAAATCCTTTGAAAAATGCTTAGAGTAAACACCCAGTTCCTTTGGACCCTTTTGAACCAAAAGCTTTTCAGCTCTAAGTTTGGTCATTAAACTTCTAAATATGAACTTTAGTTAACGTCCGTCGGCTGTCACGTGTGAATGTATGTTGTGTGTAATTTGAACTTACTTTAAGCTATGATTAAAACTAAAAATAAAGGCGAAACGTTAGCAACAAAGTAACAGTTTTATTGCTACCTAGCTCCCAAGGCCGTTAAAAAAGTTTTGCTGATTATCACTTGGAGCGTGAACTGGGATTTAATTACTTATCAAAGAGGTTACCACGCTAATTTCAGACCCACTACAGGATGTCATAAATGCCTGCTCTGGACAGGAGGTGGTACCGGAAAGAATGAAGATAGCGGAAGTTACACCATTATTCAAGAAGGGGGGTCCTACAATGGTTGAAAACTACAGACCAATCGCCATACTACCAGTCTTTTCCAAAGTACTCGAGTCGGCACTGGTTTGCCGCATAATGCAACTCCTAGAACAGCGTGGAACTCTGAACTCAAACCAGTTCGGCTTCAGAAAGGACAGAAGCACCATTGATGTAGTTTTCTCCCTGCTAAACATACCACATTCCTGTCCAAGCTGACTCACTATGGCATCAAAAGTGTCCCCCTGCAGTTGATGGCGTCTTACCTGAGTGGTAGAAAGCAGGCGGTGAATCGAGATGGTCATGTCAGTGGGATAGAGAAGATAATATGCGGAGTGGCACACGAATCCTTGCTGAGACAGATTTTCTTTCTTATATTGATATATATCCTATATTCTTATGAACGATTTGCCCACGCGCATGCCGGCCCATTGCGTCATGTACGCTGATGACACGACTCTGGCCATGCGCGCGGGAAGCAGTGGCGGATTTCCTATAGGGAACGTTAGGCACGTGCCTAGGGGCGCGCAAAGGAAAAGGGCGCAATCGTAAGTATTCCCGAGCATTAAAAAAAACCGACTATGTATTAATTAACTGCGGCGTATCTTAAAACTTTTAACTTTTTTTTATATTTTTGGGGGGGGGGGGATGTTGCCATGTGCACAAAGCCAGTGGCTTGTCTGTGCGGCAGTCGGGGAGACGGAGTATTAGAAAAATCCCCTGCCTAACCTGGGCTTGAACCCTGGACTTCTGAGTGGAAGGCATTCGCCTTATCCACTCGGCCACCTCCGCTGCTAACTAACTTGAAAGAATTATTGCGGCGGCTACTGTAAAAGCGTAAAAGCGCAATGTTGGCATCGACTATACCGACTAGCCGATTGCACCTGCAAGAAAACAGCGTCGACCCGGGCGCGCTGACGTTGTGCTGTATAGTTCAAACCACAATATGAAATTAAAAACACCATCGATTTTATAAATAACACAACTTTTTTATAAAAATAACAAATACTTCTTTATGGTATCATATTTTGTAGTCAAGTAGTCAATCTGCACACATACCTCCGCACGAAGAAAGAAGAATGGTTTTACAAGACACTTCATCACAACCCAAATTTATACAATCTAATAATTTGGATAATAGCAACATTAAACATATCGTTGATTTCTTCAATACGTACATTTGAATTCACACATAAGAAGTTTTGTTGCGTTTCCGCAAAAAAGTGAGGTGGAAACTTTTTAACTTTCGGATGGACATAATTCGGAAATGGTCAAGTTTTTACTGCATTTTATTGTTTTCTTTCTATAAAATATGATGCTCAATCATGTGTTCAAATACTTTGGACGCTGAATGGATCACTCCATATTCTTACGTGCTATTGGGGTATTTTCAGACACATAACTTGAAAACGCCAAATCGTACTTAAACAATGTTTTTATGTAAATAATTAAAAGATCTAGAAATTTCGTAATATCTCATATTTTCGGTATTTTTCTATTATTAGCAAAGGTACAAAGTTCACTCTAACGTATATTTTTTCGAAATAACGTCTATGGAACTGTCGTCCAATCAATAGTCAATAAGATATTGTTAAATAACCAAAGTCGGTTATATTTGATCACGAATAACTCGCGGCGCAGTCACGATATCGATGGGACTTTTTGCATATAATTTGTAATAAAATATTTGTATTGAGTTTGAATGAGCCGTGTGAATGGCTTTATTTGACTTATTTCAGTGGACTACCCATCGGTTGAAAGTTTAGTCGTCTGTAGGCTTTAGGGTGGATCTATCAATGCAAGGTTAAAACAGTAACTACGGGTTTAATTTCGGTTAACTTTTAACTTTGAGTTTGCGGGTACATCAATGGTCGGGTAAACCCTAACTACCACTTAAATCGTGGTTAATTTTACCTGCCAGTCTGTTTGATAGTTACAGCGCTAACTCCTAGTTTACGGTGGCGCGCGCATACAATGCTGCGCCTAGAATTGCGCAGTGGATATTCTAACCTAACGTTCTGTTGTGAGATTTTATTCATTTATTATAGTGATGAATCTTTTGGGCGATCCTTGTCGACTCGATGATGGTGAAGAAAATCAAAAGAAACTTTGCTTGGTTTTATCTCGATGGGAGTATACAATGCCCATCATATATTATGTAAGTTCAGGTTTTATTTGTATGTTTTGTGGTAAATGGTGTTTCTTTTTTAGAAATCATGCTGTGTCCCCCATTAAAAACTTCTGCTAACTCTCTGAGTCTACACTACAGTGGGTTTTAAGTAGCAGCTCCTCATCTAAAAAGGACAATGGACCGTACAAACATAGGTACGCAATCTCCAGGTATATGCAATACAAACAAGTGTTTACTTTTATTAAACTACGTTTATTTTAGGAACTGACGAAGCTGAGATTTCTACAAACAGTAAGGGATTTATCTCGATAAACGTCCCGACTGTGCGTTCGCCTAACCTACTTCCGAACAAAATTATTACGAAACTTGACATTGCGTTGTAGTGTTGTCTTACGGGGTCTTAAAACACATACTTCCTGTTTTGCATTGAGCATACGCCTGATACTACAATCTTGGTAGTAACTCTTGCAACATCGGTTGGGTATAGCCACCGACCAATTGAAGAAGTATTCCGCAAGATCTGTACGTTACCGTTATACCACATGAAGCGGAGTGAACTGGCATAGTACCTATACAAAATAATTATTGTAATGCTAGTGCACAGATATTTGCCAAATATTTTCCCATACGATACAATAAACAAATTTTCTATTCTAAATAAATTAATTTTGTGGTGTTTTATTCTTTTACGTGTAGAAAATAAGTGATAACTTACTACAAACCTTCTTCGGTAAGTATTTGGTACACAATGTGCTCTTATCTGCCACTTAATTGATATCCAACAGTATTGAACACGGAGGAGTAACGGTGAGTATTAATTGCAAGTACAGAAGACTTTTGATAATCCGGACTAACCTGAACTCTAACTAATCAAATAATGTGAAAACATAAATGATCGATTTTGTTAAATTTTATTCTTCAAAGATCTTTTACCAATTATTATTGCGGTTTGCCACGTAAAGTTAGACAATATAAACACAAAACCTTGTGTTTTGTACCAACCATTTAATAATATGTAGGTATATTATTATAATAAACAATATAATTATAATATAACTTATCAAATGAGATATAATACAATCACATGTGCGTAATATTCTATAGACAAAAAAAAATCTACAGAAAACAACATAATATGTAAACTCGTAAACAAAGAAAATGTCGAGGCTTTGAAATTCAAAGAGAAACGCGGTAACATGGCGATAACGGAGCACAGCTGACAGTGACGCGCTATATATCACTAAAACATTACTAAGGTCTTACTTTTCTATGATTGGCGACATTGCTTTTCCATTGCCAACCTCTCCTTAACCTATAGTCGCCTAACTAGAAGTTTAGAATGCATTGAAAGACCCGACATTTTCGTAACTAGGAGTTAACGTAAACTACCAGTTTGTTAACTAGAAGATTTAACCTTGCATTGATAGATCCACCCTTAGTGAGTTAGACGCTTCTAACCCTGGCCGTGGGCCAGAGGCCCCACTTTACGGTTTAAACTAGAACTGAAAAATCCAGCCTTGAGCGCCTTTTTATTACGGTGCCTGTATGCCTCGCACACTTTGGACTCGGTGCTGACAATACGCGTATGCAAATAAAAGCATAGATACGTGAGAAGAAAAAAGTGGTGCGAAAATAAGCAAAAGAAAAACAAGAGCGATAATGGATTTTTGAAACAATTCAGTAAACTTGACGGCTCTTTCTTGAGACTTTTCTATTATTAGTTAAGGTCTTGGGAGGGGCGCTCAGGGATACAGTGCCTAGGGGCGCCTCGACCTTTAAATCCGCCACAGGCGGGAAGTGGTGAGGAGCTCTCTGCTAGGATCGCGAAAGCATCTGCGGCAGCCTCAACATGGTTCAGATATATAATATGACACTACCTTGTACTTGCATACTAAAGCAACTTATAAGAGCAAAACTGGAAACTCCAGGACTACAAACCAAGGGTGAACTAACAACAAGAAGTACCAGAACACAACACCACCTAAATGTTGCTCGCCACAGAACATGGACTACAGCTTCACAGCATCGCCATCTAGAAATGTAGAACAAACCTCCAGAGGAATGTACAAGCCTCTCCACAAATATTTACCAATTTGTTATTAGGTCTTTATATCGGATGCTCGATTGACAAGGTTATAGAACTGAATTATGAATTGTGTTTAATCATTCTCTATTCCCCACAACTGAGTGAATTGTAACTAATTTTGCTCTCGCATCGTTTATAAATAATTCTTATAGAGAATTGTTGGCTCGTGTTCATCGAAAGCAGTAAAAGACGACAATATTAGTAGGCAACCACTCGAATTATTGAGAGATAATGTTTAACACTGAAAATACAGACAAAATGGACAACATTGGAAAGTCTATAATCGTGTTTATTGAAAGGTGATAATTGTTCATTATACATTAGGCCTTGCTCGATGAACACGAGCTGGAAATTTGTATAGGAAATTAACAAGACTTACTCCAGCATATTAATAAGCAAAGCTGGGCAAAGTTAATCAGAAAGTTAACTTCGTTAATCGATAATCAGTTAACGAAAAAGTTAACTTCGTTAACCGAGAGTCCGTTAATTTGCTATAAATATAACGGAAGTTAACGCTAATCGTTAATCGTTAAGTTTTTATAAAAATAGGTTATTTTCGGTTGCATAAGTTAAAATTGCCGTAGGAATTTTTCAAACTACCCACAGTGATAACTAAAGTAACTACCTACATTACGAGAAGTAATATTTACAAAAGACATTGAAAAGCCAAACTAAGGTGGTGCAGTTAGAAGAAAAGCATTTTCAGAAGGTTTCTTTTTGTTTTTAGATTTTGAAAGAATTGGTATTTATTAAAAAGTAACAAAATATTAAAAGATAGTTAAATATTTACTATTACTAACATAATACATATGTATACTCGCGGAAAATAGTATGTACACATCATAAAATTTCTGGATTAAAGTCGGATCAAATTTCGTGCGGTCGCTGAGTTACATGGAAACAAGAAATTTATGATGTGAACATATTTTTTTCCGTAACTGTACATACAAAAAGTAACTAAAAACTCAACAATTCACGCACATGCTGTATATACGGATGCCGTGACGCACAAAGTAGTACGTCATACAAAACCAAGTCCGAACATGCACAGAATGTCAATAGCAGTTTGAAATGTTTAATTATGATATTTTTGATTTATCGGACTTAAATTAACGGATGATAAATGTAGCGGAAGTTAATGAGTTCGTTAATGGTTTTGGAAGTTAACTTAAAAGTTCATTCGTTACCGAAAAATTTAACTTTTCGCTAATTAACGACTAACGGATTAACGCTTTTGTGCCCAGCTTTGTAAATAAGTAATAAAAGTTCTATAATATTGGTTAACTATCAGACCAAATCTGAAATCATAGGATGAATATTCAATGATTCTGTAAAAAATATATATTTGCAAACAATGCTTAATAAGAATTATTAATTATACATTAATAAATGATAGAAAGGCAGCAAATATTCTTGCAATTCACTTAATATCAATATGCTATAGTTGTCGAGCATATAGGGGTCAGAACCGTAGCTAATAACATAAAATAATGTGGATAATAATAATGTGTGTCTTTTTAGGAAAAAGGTGGAATAGGGTTTCTGGGAATTCTTTGGATACATTCATGGATAGGGTTGTTAGTCTGGTGGTCATTGGGATCATCTTTGATGAATTGTACAGAAGCTCATTCGAGGGATTGTGGAGAGGATTGTTGGGGTGACGTAGTCTGGTGATGCTACGCAGAGCGTGTTGTCCTCCAACGCTGATGTTTTTGGTTGCCTATTGGGGGTATGTCGTTGAATAGGAGGCAGCCGTCAAGGCTGGTAGAGCCGTATTTTACAGAGGTTGCGCTGACGCCTATATTGCCCATGTATCCAAGCGACCCCCGCAGATGCCTACAAACTCACGAAAAAGTGACGTCAGTGGAGTCAGGGCAGGAGTTTAGCGTGTTACGAGATAGCGTTTGTGACGTCACTGGGAGACCTCGTCCCCGCCCCGCAAATGCCGGTCGGCGCAACCTCTGTAGAATAGGCTTTACCGGCCTTGGGCAGCCGTAGCCTAAGATAGGATGACAATGTGTTGCCAGGTAAAATTTTAGGTTGGCGGTAGGGCGCTTGCAAAAAAGGCGGTAGATTTGAAGGGAACTACGGTAGATGTTGTAAAATATAACTGTATTTACCACAATATAAGTAAATGACTTAATGTGCTAAAAATCATATATTTACTTGTTATGTAACATCTCCATATACAATGAAATAAATAAACTTCTTATTAATAGGTACAAATAAAGTCTAAATTTCTTCTCAACTTCAGACACAGCACGTATTTTGTTTAACAACGTAAACTACATATATATGAATATATATTCAACAATCTAAAGATATTTGTTACAGGATATTGTTGTAAACAATAAATAAATAAACTTTTTAATAACACAATTCTTGCTAGCACAAAGTCTTTTGTTTAACAATATGTTTTACATATGCATAAACGTGGATTGTCAATCTATAAAATACATAAACATTACTCAGAATCCCAAAAATACGTAGACTTCGTAGACGTAAATTGTATTATTATGTTTTCCTAAAATTGTTTTATTCATTTTCATATTAAAGCATTATTTTACAAGATATACGTTAGATTGTAATACAGAAACGAGTGACGAAGTCGACAACCGATTTGTTTGTTTCGTTTTTAATTAGTTAACTTGTGGAAAAAAATCTCTCGACATTTGCGGGTGAAAGAGGAAGACAGACCAAATTAAAAACAAAAATTGTTCAGTTTTTATAAACTTTGCTCACATCGCCATATGTTACCTGATCTATTTCATTCCAAAATTGTTCTATACCTGCATTTCTATTATAATTTCTATCAGAATTACGAAGTACGCGCTACTCGGTGTCCAGTTGTTGCACATTCGTCCCTAAATGTGGAAAATGAAATACCAGTGGAACAATTGATTCCTTTTCAGAACTTAAAATTACTTCTGGGTCTATCAAATTCATTGTTTGTACAGAAAATAGTAACGTATGATATACTTCATAGCTATTAAATATGTCCAAATGTTGCCTTTTCGGTGATATCAATAAAAACGGTAGATTTCAACTTCCGAACGGTAGAGCGGTAGCCTGAAGTGAGAAACGGTAGAACTACCGCTAAAACGGTAGACCTGGCAACACTGGATGACATATAATTTGGTAAATGTGAACAGCAGTTGCTATACTTATTCCCCTGTCTTTGTACGTGAGGCATCTGAAGTGGGTTGCTCTTGTTTTAACTTTCATCTTTGCTTGCTTATTTTTGCTGTTTTTACTTTTACTTATCGATACAATAATAAAAATAATAGTCTCTATTTAATGTACTCAAAAATTGCAAAAACTCAAACACGACTTTTACAGCAATGAATTTTTCAGTAATTGTTCATTAATTGTTTAAATTTTTAAGATAATTGCAAAACTGGTTACGCCATTCAATTGTACGGAAAACAATACAAAAAACAATACAATACGAAAGAAACTGTCTCTTATTTCTATACTAATTTTCGTCTTCCCTGAGTGATGACCATGGCAACTGATTGGTTTGCAAGGAACGAGCTACTGCTAAACGAATCTAAATCGCACCAACTAATCTTCACCGCGTCCCGAAGATGTGAACCGTTGCAGCTTCAGAGTAGTGATGGGACATCGATGCAAAATATCGATGTTGACCATCGATGTTACCATCGATACCAACTATAGATGGTATAAAAACATCGGCTATAAAACATCGATGTTTTCAGCGGACAGCGTTTTTGTGTATAATTTTCTATGATAATACATCAGAATAACTTCTGCTTGTTCAGCTTATTTTAATTTAGCTCTGTTTTATTTTCCAATTGTAAACACAAAATAAGAATTGGACTAGAAAAAACTAAAACACGCCTAGATTTCATTTTTTTATACTTTCCATTATATTATTCAACATAAAATGTATTCAAACTTTAAAGCGGTATCATACAAACTAATCTCTATAAAAAGTTTACATTTAGTGTTTTGTTCTTTTTACTTTATCATACGCAGTATGGTAAAGTATTGTAATCGTGCCGAAAAAAAAAAATTGGGATTTTAGCGGAAATAGGTCTTTTTGGGTCCCCTGAACATTTTTGACCAAGGTCCAAAAAAATGTCTGTGTGTGTGTGTGTGTGTATGTGTGTATGTGTGTACCAGATTTTTGTGACGATGATTCCGGAGAAACTACTAAAGGTATCGGGACGAAAGTTCAGATTTAGAAGTTTCATGACCAAACTGAGAGCTGAAAAGCTTTTGGTTCAAAACGGTCCAAAGGAACTAGCTATTTACTCTTAGCATTTTTCAACGATTTTGCAAATGAACCGTCATTTCGGTAATTTCGTCAAAAAAGATAAATAATAAATTAAAGTGGAGGAAATTTGGTATAATTTATGTCTATAAAATTTTTTGGTAAACTTAATAGTTTAGCTGCAGGAGCAAATTCTATTTGATCGAAATCGTGTCTGCATTAATAGTAGGTAGCCTGGATATTTTACGAGTTTTGACAGTATTCAGAACGTCATCCGTTGCGAAACGTCAATTCAACACGCAAATGCATGGAGAAACACGCGCGCACGTACGCTATGTGAAACAATATTGAAACATCTTGGTGTCATACACAAAGTCAATGTGTATTTCGAGTGCGGATAGCAATGTTGTTATGATTTTTTTAAGGATTTTGCAAATGAGCCGCCATTTCTGTAATTTCGTCAAAATAGTTAAATAATAAATTAAAATAGACGAAATTTTGTATAATTTATGTCTGACATTTTTTGGTAAAACTAATAGTTTAGCTGTAGAAGCAAATTATATTTGATCGAGATCGTGTCTGCATTAATATAAAGTTAGCCAGGATTTGCCAGATATTTTTATTCCAATAGCAGTAGATAGTGTCAAAGGCTGATTTTTGGACTTTATGTACTGTCAATATCTGTCAAATCTTGGCTAATTCGTTTTATTTTAATGCAAACACGATCGTTCAATCAAATAGAATCTCCTGCAGCTAAACTTATAATTTTATATATTGTATGATAAAGTCATGTGCCTGGCCACATCAGATTTTTTACTTTATCATACGCAATATGATAAAGTATTGTAATCACGCCGAAAAAAAATTGAGATTTTAGCGGAACTAGGTCTTTTTCGATCCCCTGAACATTTTTGACCAAGGTACAAAAAAATCTGATGTGGCCAGGCACATAACTTTATCATACAATATATAAAATTAATAGTTTAGCTGCATGAGAATCTATTTGACTGAGATAAATAGTGTATGCATTAAAATTAAACTAGTTAGCCAGGATTTGACAGATATTTTGATAGTCAATAGTATCAATCGAAGGTATTGTCAAAGCATCAGCATTTGACACTACCTACTGTCATCAGAATAATAGTTGTTTATCTCACAAGTGCCGAAAGTACGGAATAGCACAACGATCGGTGATGCGGCGCGTCACCGATGGCGGAGCGTCGTCGTCGCATGTGAGCGAGTCGCGCTATGTAGTTTTCGGCAGGAGTGACATCAACGTTTTTTGTATTGCTTTTTGAGAAATACGTATTTAAAAAAAATCAAAAATGGTTATATTTCGGTATAGAAAATGTTAGGTTGATACCACTTCGACGAAATGTCAAGTTTAAAAAGCTAATTCAAATTCTGACAGATTTATAGTCGAGGGTTCTCCGAGTGTGACAGCGTGGTGAAAGCCATAGACATTTCTGTGGTGACAGCACAAAAAAAAATATTTGTCAAAATCCTGGCTACTATGTAGCATATCAATGCAGATGCGACCGATCTCGATCAAATAGAATTTGCTCTTGCAGCTAAATTATTAATTTTACCAAAAAATGCCATAGGCATAAATTATTCAAAATTTCCTCTGCTTTAATTTATTATTTAACTATTTTGACGAAATTACAGAAATGGCGGCTCATTTCTAAAATCCTTGAAAATGGCTTAGAATAAACTACCAGTTCCTTTGGACCCTTTTGAACCAAAAGCTTTTCAGCTCTAAGTTTGGTCATAAAACTTCTAAATATGAACTTTCGTCCCGATACCTTTAGTAGTTTTTCCGGAATCGTCTCCACAAAAATCGAGTACACACATACGCACACACACACACACACACACACACACACACATACACACACACACACACACACACACACACACACACACACACACACACAGACATTTTTTTGTACCTTGGTCAAATGTTCAGGGGACCCAAAAAGACCTATTTCCGCTAAAATCTCAATTTTTTTTTTTCGGCATGATTACAATACTTTACCATACTGCGTATGATAAAGTAAAAATGTCTGTGTGTGTGTGTGTGTGTGTGTGTCTGTGTGTGTGTGTGTGTAAACGATTTTTGTGACGACGATTCCGGAGAAACTACTAAAGGTATCGGGACAAAAGTTCATATTTAGAAGTTTCATGACCTAACTTAGAGCTGAAAAGCTTTTGGTTCAAAAGGGTCCAAAGGAACTGGTAGTTTATTCTAAGCCTTTTTCAAGGATTTTGCAAATGAGCCGCCATTTCTGTAATTTCGTCGAAATAGTTAAATAATAAATTAAAGTAGAGGAAATTTTGAATAATTTATGCCTATGAAATTTTTTTGTAAAATTAATAGTTTAGCTGCAAGAGCAAATTCTATTTGATCGACATTGATCGCATCTGCATTGATATGAAACTACATAGTAGCCAGGATTTTGACAAATATTTTTTTGTGCTGTCACCACAGAAATGTCTATGGCTGTCACACTCGAAAACAGCTGATTTCATCAGAGGCTGGAGAACCGCTATGGAACGTTGCCGCTCTAGTGCAGCAAAGTACAAAATACAAGATTCAAATAAAATAAGATCACCAATTTGATTGTTTGTTGATAAGAAATATCAACCCGTTGTTATATCTAATTGTAAAAACGATAAATTGAGAAAATTGTAAATAAAGTATAGCGATGAGTGTAGTTATATTTTAGTATGTTGGTACGGATGTGACATCTACAGTGACATGAACGAATATAAATCTGTCAGAATTTGAAATAGCTTTTTAAACTTGACGTTTCGTAGAAGTGGTATCAACCTAACACTTCCTATACAGAAATATAACTATTTTTGATTTTTTAAAATACGTATTTCTCAAAAAGCAAAACAAAAAACGTTGATGTCACTCCTGCCGAAAGCGCCGCATCACTGCTCGTCGCGCCATTCCGTGCTTTCGGCACTTGTGAGATAAATAACTATTATTCTGATGACAGTAGGTAGTGTCAAATGCTGATGCTTTGACAATACCTACTATTGATACTATTGACTATCAAAATATCAATCACAAAGTGGTCCACCATAGCCACTAATAATGGATACAAGACGAGCATAATTGATAGTCTCTACAAGAACATGAGACATAACAACACAATGAAGGAGATATACCCACACTGTAGAGTAACTAATAAATATAGAAAACTGACATACCACCCTACATTGCACCACAAAATAATTCCCATAATGAAACGAAACGACCTAACTATATGCAACCCAACACGCAATTCTATCGAAAATATGTTATTGAACAATAAGGATAGAATTCCAAAACTAGAACAGAACGGAATATACGAATTAAAATGTTCTAATTGTGATAAAGCATATATTGGACAGTCAGGTCGAAACCTAAAAATAAGGTTTTAAGAGCACGTCACTCGCAATAGTTCAGCAGTACGCCAGCACATGTTACAGGAGGGCCATCACTTCCACACCAACAACATGAAATTACTCAAGAATGTCCCCAAATCAATCTTAATGGACTACATGGAAGTTTACTACATTAATCTGAGAAAACACCGAGACAAAGATACTGATACCCTCCTCAATAACATCACCGACTTTCCTGGATACTACTTATTTAAACAAGCTATAGAAAAGTGAAACATCTATTTATTTCTTTGTGTTTGTTGAATTATTGTTAATATTGCGTCTCCCATATCTGTTATCCGGGATTGATTTTGAATTGTACTCTCAGCCTAACCAATCGTGTAACTTGGAGATTTTGAACGTTGGAGCATTTGAAAGTTTGGTGCTGCCACTGCTGCCATCGTTTAGTTTTATGTGGTTGGTCATTGTGTTGTTCATATATTCTATATGGTGTCACCTGTTTGCATCTCTTATTACGATAATCCACGCTATAATAATAATTATCCGTTCTAATCGACATTACACGATTTGTGAGATTAGTTTGATGTAAGACACCCTACACTTGTGTGATTTTGTGATAATATTTAATGTATATTTAACGTTTTTAGATTTGACGTAACGAAATTATCCGACATAACCTCAATCTCACATGACATTTATCCATGGTTGTGTGGAGTGTGATAGAGGGAATAATTTTAATTTTAAAACAAGTACCACGCTCGATTTTATGGCATACCTGCCCCATGCTGTTGTTTGTGTTTGTAATGATGACGTTTGACTTTATTTCTATTTCCTAATGACAGTAAGTTACCAAGAATTTGTAATGTGATTGATTTGTTAATTTATATATTGTTTATGTCTTCCGTAGAGCTGACCTGATGATGATATTGAAATATCGAAATCGATTGTCACGCAAATAATTTCTGAATAAAGAAACAACATTCCATATAACCTTAAGGGTTTTATTTATTCTCATCAAAATATCTGTCAAATCCCGGCTAACTAGTTTATATTTAATGCAGACACAATTTATCTCAATCAAATAGATTCTCATGCAACTAAACTATTAATTTTATATTTTGTATGATAAAGTCATGTGCCTGGCCACATCAGATTTTTTAATTACATAAAGGGTAAATCAACGTGCTTAGTATTTACGTAACACTGAATTTTTCAACAAGATAATTGTAGCCAGTGGCGTAAATAGCAGGTGTGCGAGGTGTGCGGCGCACACGGGCCCACGAGCTAGGGGGGCCCATTGCAGCCGGTCGAGTTTTTGGGAGGTCTCGCGAAAAAATAAGATCGTCGGCATATAGGTAAAAACCACTAACTAAAATCTAATAATTACGAAACCCTGAGATTTTAGGCAACTTAGAACAACTTATTGATCACCTCCTCGTATGATTCGCATTTATAAGCATTTGGCTACAAATTAATTCCCGTTTCAATAAAATGTAACAATATATTAGTTAGTGACCTTTACCTTTAAGCAGACAATGTTGGTATTTCTTATAATTGTTCAAAAAACATTAACTGAGGGGCCCCTCTGAGCGCTGGATACGGTTTTGGAAAAAAAAGAGATCTGAGCTGTTACTAATAAATGAAGTGGAGAATTTTAAAACTCAGGCCTCCACGGATGCCATTCTAAACTCGATACATTATATTTATTGTTACATAAACACCAACAATTTTTTGTAATAATAGAATTTTATTAAGATCAAGCAAGATAAACTTTTAATTCATTAGAATTAAAAAGATAAAATAACTTTCAAAACTGCTTAGTCTCAATACATAAATTAAACGTTAGTCTAAAAGTACTAAATATATGTAAACACATATTAATAAACTTTTGATATACTTACAAACAAAGTATAAATATAATGCTTATAGCAATAATACCAATGGTAAATCATTTGACATCATATTATATAATACATCTAGGAATGTATATTTTTATTTACTAACAAAATAAAATAAATGATTATATTATATAAAACATGTGGCATTATAATGAAAAATAAAAGATACATCATTTGTTATTAGTGTTGATTATATTATTGATGCAAATTAGGAGTCTTCTTGCTTTTATGGACACTTATGGTTTAATCAACATTTCCACATTCAGCTCATGAGCTCTTTCGTTTTCTATTCCTAACAAAGCTAAGCTGGACAAACGAGTCTGTTTCATGGTAGTGCGTAATCACGATTTAACAATTTTGAGTTTTGAGAATGTCCTTTCAGCACTGGCGGTGGAAACGGGAATAGTTAAAAGTAAAATAATAGCTGTGGATAACACTGAAAACGTAGTACACAAGACAGAATATTGAACTAACAACAATTATTGGGCAAAGTCATATACTGTATTTGTTTTTTATTTCGTTTTTGAACGCATTCCTATATGATAGTAACTGTGGATGAAAATTTGTAGATAAATCGTCTGCATACGTCTCTATTAACGGCTGGCCTAACCGATATAAATTGTCGTCTGTTGCCAAGCGTAAAATATCCGGAAAAATTGATTTGGATAAGTTAGTAACATTTTCTAAGCTGCTGAATCTGTCTTTTAATTGTATAATCATAATATCTAAAGTTGAATTAAATATATTAAGTTTTCCTCATCATTATTTAACCTTTGGTCATTACACAATTCAGCAAACTGACGTTTTACTTTCCATAGAGTTTTATTTTCAAATTTAATCTCTATATTCCACAATTTTGCTACATTTGCTGCTGTCGTTAACGCAGATTGAATTGTTTCTCAACTTGACCACACTGTCATACGCTCTTTGTAACACATGAGCGGCCTTTTGTAAGTCGTAGTTTTTGGATTGTAACAATTTTGAAGCCGCGTTTAATGATGGCAAAATGTCTGTTTGAATAATTATATGACATACCGTTTCGAAACATTCCATTTTCTTTTTAATACATGTTGCATCATTTCGCTCAAACATGTAAAAAGTATAAAAAGTCTTGTTAGTGCGCAGTCAAATCAGGGTCTAGGGGTTTCAAAGTATTAAAATAACAGAACGCAAAAAACAAAATTCAATATAAGAAAAAATGCCTCCCAGTGTATTTTAATTTTAAATTGTTGCTTTTGATGGCATTAAAGTCGTCGCTAAATAAAAAACAATCTAAGAAACGCTTTTTGACCAAACTTAGCATAGGCTCCATCAGAGTGAGGGCCCATTGTCTCTGTTCGCACACGGGCCCACTCACTCTTATTTACGCCACTGATTGTAGCACCTACATTTTCACCCTTACACAACGGTATCCCTGGCACAACTAATTTATTATTAATTTTGCAGAGTAAAGTAAAAAGATAAAACTAGTCTTAAGTAAACACAAACAGCAGCAACTCATGTTGGCGCGACATAAACGCCCGGATCCTATATCTCATTTTTGCTGTTGTTGCTGCACGATGTTTGCAAAACATCGATGTCAGCATCGATGTTTAAAAAGAAAAACATCGACCATCGAACCATAACATCGATGTTTCTAAAACATCGATAAACATCGCCCACCACTACTTCAGAGGGCAGTCAAATACCTGGGGGTATTGCTGGACAGTAAGCTAACATGGAGAGAGGAGGTGGAGCATCTCTCTGTCAGACTCTCTAGGGCCACCTACGCGATCAGGCGAATATGTAGGATTGTAGGAACGGAGGCTGCCAAATCGACATACTTTGCTCTGTTCCACTTAATTCTTAACTATAGCGTGTCGCTGTGGGGCAGCTTACCACACGCTAATAAAATACTACTTCTCCAGAAGAAGGCAGTACAAGCAATACCCCAGGTCGGCCAAGCAACCTCATGTCACCCGCTATTCCGAAAGTACAATGTCTCAGCACAATGTCTGTCTCAGCGGCATTTATCTTGCAACACCTGATCTTGGCCCGGCGTGAGTTCACTCATGCGAACCAGAGGCCATATCCTGTGCGAAACCCGGAGGGTCTGGCTGTGCCTTTCCGCCGACTCAATCTGTCCGAAGTAACAGTCATTAGGTACAGACTATTCAACGCACTACCGCTGGCTATCAGGGAGTTGCCACTTGGAGTCTACAAGAGGAAGGTCAAGAAGATTTTGGTTGAGGCTGTCCCTTACACTATTGAGGAATACTTTAATTTCATGTATGCTGTCTAATGACCCAGTTAAACCACACCTTATTATATTTTTTTGACTTAAACTGTATTATTTTTGAGTTTCAATAAACATTATTAATATTATTATTATTATTGTATAATGCTATAACCATTAAGTTAGAATAATAAAGCTTCCGATAAGTAAACAAAATAATCAGTTTTTGAATCAAAAAGTATCCAATACAAAAGTAGTAGGTCATGAAAAAATCTACAACTTTTATAGAGGTTACTATTGGCCGGGTGCGCGTCGACAAGCACGTCTGTTTCACCGCCGGAAGAGTCTAAGATAGCCAGGAGGTGGCGCTGTTCTAAGCAGTTTTCTCCCTAGTAATTACCGACGTGGCGTAGTTACCTGTAGCCAGAGCGCTTTTACGAACGTCAACAGCTGGCAGAAATAATAAAGTCGACTACAGCGCCTTTGCGTGTAGCGGTGACCGAGAACACTTCTGGCGTATACATATTCCGCTACGGGCGCGTAAAGCGTTTGTAATTTGTAACCCCCCTCTATACTGTGCACGGGGCCAATAAAACATAATCTCAAACCTTCCAAGCAGAGATTAGTAAATAAAGATAGGAAGCGATGCGACCGTGTCGATG
The DNA here is from genome assembly GCA_964023965.1 of Melinopterus prodromus. NCBI lineage: Eukaryota > Metazoa > Arthropoda > Insecta > Coleoptera > Scarabaeidae > Melinopterus > Melinopterus prodromus. The sequence goes on from OZ030390.1 coordinate 54,043,615, forward strand.
TTAGCGCCATCGATCGTCTCAGATGTTAACTAACCGCTCTATGACGTGACTGAAATGTCATGTCTTGTCATGTCAAGTGTTCAAAACGCAATTTGAAATGTCATTTGACTTAAGTTGCATTTAGTGGTAACGCCGGAGTTTCATTATTTACCAAGAGTTACACCATGAGTCGTGGCACTTATTGCATTTGTAATTCAAGTTACAAAAATAAATTCAATAATAGGGATGTGGCATTCTTTGCAATAATACCAAAGGATCGTTCGCTGTAAGTAAAAATCAATCTTTGAAATTAGTCATCTGCATAGATTTTGGTTTTGCAGATCCAAGCAATGGATGTTAAATATAGGCCGAATTTACCTTTTGCAAGATGACACAAAAAACTATCACATATGAAGTGATAATTTTTCTGTCGAGCAATTCAAGAAAACATATCCGCGATTGCTTTTGAAATCAGGAGCTGTACCCTGTACCTTTACTTTCTGCAGATAATATGGATGTTGCTACGAACAGCAGAGAAGAGCAGCAGGTCAGCAGCAGTTATGAAGCTAAGCTTTCTATTGTTGTTGTTATAGCTTAGTGTTGAATTACTTTAGTAACACTGTTCTTATTTGTTATTCATATTTATTATATAATAAATAATGTACAACTAAGTTTTGTACGTTGTGTAGGAAAACTTATAATAAAGCATATAAGAAATGCACACAAATTAAAATTTACCGGCACATCCCGCCGAATCGCCCAGAGCGCCACCGTGCTGCCACCTAACGTCTCAGATGTTAACCAGTTAATAAAATGTGGTCGAATTTCACCATAGGTGGCTTATGGACGTTTCCCATCTTTTTTTACTAATCTCTGCTTCCAAGCAAAGTGCGAAAAATTAATTTTTTTAGGATTTATTATTTTAATTATTTCGTAAATAATTTAGTTTTGACGAAACTTCTTGAAGTAAATTATTTTTGTCTTAAATATTCCAAATTGTTTATGAAAACATTTACTAAAGTAGATAAAAATGTGATAACATCAATACAGTAGAAACTTTAATTAATAAAATAAATTACAAAAATTAATATTGTAACACACCCCTAATACCAATGCGCTCTGACCAGCGAGGGCGCAGGTGCCCCCTTCCACTACGTGTCAACATACGACCTTGACCGAGCAGTATAAAAGACGGCACGTAACCTTGGAATAGGAGTTACTTCACCGGACTGGAGGAAACTATTAACTTAACGCACCTACCAGGGTCGTGCTAATAACGTGGAATCCAGACGGAGAGACAGGCAACGTCAGTGTATGACAGGCTGCACCTACCTTGACTAGCATTTTCAAATATTGCTTTATTTTGTTTTAGTATATCTTTTGAGTTTCTGGGTATTATATTGTGTGTAAATAAACAACTGTCCCAACGTTCCCGAGGCTTTTCATCGAGTAACCTTCCGAACAAGCCCACCCCGTCACAATATATATTTACAGATTTACAAAAAAAAAATGAATAGTTATTTATGTAGCACAGGCATTAAACGGATAGTTATGGCTCAAGGGTGACCGTTTGAAAAGCTCGAGAGCCAATAGGCCCGAGAGCGTTTTAGGTCACCCAAGAGTATAAACATCAAGTAATGCTCAATGCTTAATGCCCTCGGGGGCGTTAAGAAGCAGTTTTTTCCACGGTATCTAAGATGTAAAATGTCCCTTTATGATCTGTAGGACATAAATAGCTCTATGCCAAACTTTGCATTTTTCGTAATTTTTCTTGGTGTTCATCGTGATCTTTGTTAGATTTGAATGTTTCTTCTTTTTCTCCATCACTGAATTCTTCACCAGGCATATTTCCTGGGCAAAGATGCAGCTGCTCCATTTCTGTGGAACTGACTGAAGTTATTTAAATCTAGCACTATTTTTGCAATATTGCATATATATCATATTTCAGTGCTCAAGTGATACGCACAATCGCTTCTCTTGTACTGATTCTTCGATATTCAACTGAAATATACATTTCTCGTCAAAACTAAGTTATTTATGCAATAATTAAAACGAAAAAATATAAAAAAAAGGTTTTGCTCGGAAGTTTTGAGGTTGCAGTTTTGTTATGTAGTAACGTCTCAAAAAATTGTAATTTTTTTATGATCTACGACTTTTGTATTGCATACTCTTTGATACTAAGACAAAAACTGATTATTTTGCTTACTTATCTGTAGCTTTATTACTCTAATTTAATTAGCTAATTTAAGTTACTCTAATTAATAGCATTAGTGAAGAACGAGAGACAGTTTTGTTTTATATTTTTTCCGTAAAATGAAATGGTGTAACCAGTTATACAATTTTATTAGAAATTTAAACAAATTATGAACAATTACGAAAAACTCCTTGAGGCAAAATCATTTTCGTGTTTTTTAAATTTTTGACCATGTTGTTAAATAGTGACTATTATATTTATTATTGTATTAGCAAGTACATGTAAAAACAACAAAAATGAGCACCAGAAGAACTTTGATGATTTTTCACCACAGACTTTCTTTTTGAAAAAAAAAAACTAATTTTGATTGGAAAACATAAATATCTCAGAAACCTTCCCGTCTTTTGCATATAAAAGAATGTATGCTTATTAAAGACATAAAAAGACACGCTTTCACAAAATTTCATCAAAATTGAATTATTGCTGCGATAATGAAAAATAAAAAACAGAAAAATCGGTTTTGCAAAGAAATTCGCATTTTTCTCGGAAATTTTTATGTTATAGTAAAAAGTAACCCATATGAATGTTGTAGATGTTTTATCATCTATAACTTGGTATAGGCAATTTTTGAAATAAAATGCTATGTTCTGCCAGAAAATACAAAAATATATTTTGCACCCGCTTTAATTTTTTTATTTTTTATTTTGCCCCCCCCCCCAAATAAACACTATACCACCCCTTGACCTGTATTTATTTTTTTTACGTTCACTATGAGCCCCCGTTTCCAATGGTAAAAGTCCCGTCTACAATTATTACAGATTTTGGTTTTTTATCAGTTAAAAATATTTAATTAATTTGCCTGACATATGCTTAAAAAGATTTAAAAAGAGTTGCACCTGTGACAAAGACTGTGACACAACATGGTATGCAAAATCCTATTTTTTTTGAGAAAATTTACTATGTGATTTTTAGTTTAACTAATAACTTTCTGTTAACAAAGCATATTATTTGCTTTATATGATGTAAATATGCAGAGTTGTCATTAAATGTCTTCTATGTGCTATAGTAAATTTATAAATTAAACAGTAGATGTAGGGTATTGCTTTCTTGTAAACCCAAATAAGACAGTGGATAAAAACTCTATGTGTAAGTGTAAAACCTATGACGATAGAATACTTAATAACATGAAAAAATAGGAAAAATGCTTTGGAAACATCGTAGGTATTATTTATATATGCATCTAGTGAGTATTGTACTTAGTAGGTCACATATATAACTAACTGCTACACATAATCAACTGTCGAATACATCAATTTTGAATTTTTAACCGCTTGTAATATAAAAATGCATAATCAAAACGGTCAAAACCATAGTAACTTTAACATTTAAACGCAGTTACGTAACAAATGGTTGTATGATACTTTATGTATACTGAGAAATGCTGAGCAGCTAAATGCAGCATCGCTAACGAAAGGTATTAGAGAGGGCAAACATGAACACACTAACTTTGTAGAAGGCCAGAATTTAAACTTGCTCACATCAGCTGAACCAATTATAGAGAGGTAGTATGAACACTTCCGCAACTAAATGAGGACACGAAAGCTCATGCAAATCCTAGCGGGAATGAAGGTGGTGAGCAGGAGGATGCTAGCGCAATCTCATCAGAAGAAGTACAGCGGGCGCTGTGTAGATTAAAGAACGGTAAGGTAGCTGGAGCGGATAATATTAAGGCAGAGCTGCATGGGTAAGCTGCATGAGAAATGCATGGGTAATATCGGAAAACAATGCATACACAAAATAATTAACACAGCTTGGAAGACTAGAATAATACCAAAGGAATTGTACCATGATTTTTTAGTGGCATTTGTGTTCATAGAGACAATTGTTTATCAACTTGGGATTTTGACTTTCCAAAATGATCCAGTTATTATTATTGTTAATGATGTTTGAAGTTATATTATTAAAAATATTTCTCCTGTTTGTTTCCATGTTTTAACATGCTTTAAAAGCTTTAACAAAAACTCCCACGAAAAATTGTAAATTATAACAAGCAGTTACGTGGTTCTACAATACTTTATGAATACTGACAAATGCTGAGCAGCTAAATGCAGCATCGCTAACATCAGTTTTCTTAAATCTACACATTAGAGCAAAATAATAAGTTTGTTCGTGCAGTTGCAAAACCGGTTTACAAACACAGTGGTTCTGTGATGGATCGATACATATACAGATATGTTGCTATGATAACTACTTTATAATATCCAATGACACGTTATCTGGTTTATCACAAAAGCACTGTTTGTAAACTGGTTTTGTCAATGCTCGAACAAGCTTATTGTATCGGTTTTGTCAATGCTCGAACAAGCTTATTGTATCATAGTTCTTTACCTTTATAGCATGATATTCTTCCCGCATGTACGAATTGGAGTGTCGTTCACTCTCAAACTGACGTCTCTGATTAGGCGCCAACTCAAACCAAGTGTCTTGCTGTTCGAGCTCACCAAATTTGAAAGCATTTTGATTAGTTGAATCCAGTATATCAGCTCCAATATCTACCAATAAATTATTTAAATTATCAAGAAAATGTTATGAATAGTTAATATACTTACTGTTACAAGGCATCGCAACAGTTAGGTCAACATTAATTTTCAATTTAGCATTTAGATCAGTGTCTGGCGAAAATTTGAATAAGAACTTGCTGTGATAGAAGTATGATATTTCCGAGTAGATCAAATAGCAAATAAGTAGAAAACTGATTACTGAAACTAAACAAACAGTATGGTCAGTAGAAAATATGGGCACCTTAAACAGTTAACTTCGAAAAATGGGTTAGAATCGTGGTTAGTATTATATAGTTACTAGGCAACACTAATACTGCGATTAACTAAATTAAAGAGCCGAACCAATTATTTGGGAAAATGATTTTTTTGTATAAACCATTATAGCACATTTGTTAATTGAATTTCTTGGTGAGTAGTACTTTGGGAAGTAGTTTGGGTTGTCAGATTATTCAAAACTACATATCAATACTTCTGGAAATCAGATGAATTTCTTACCAATATGCAGAAGAAAGAATAATTTGAAAAATATTTTAAAAACATATAATAATAATAATGCATGCCTTAATATCCCCAACAGCTTTTGCCACTACAGGGCATCGGTATGCGCGAATTATCATTATTATGGCCACCGTCTGTGGCACGTCAGCTGTTTGACTTTCAGTATTGTACCCTGGAGTGCGAAAAACAACGGAAAAATCTTTACCCTGAAAGTAGGTCGTTGGAATCAAACTCACGGCCCTCAGACTGATGAACACATGCTCTACCAGTGGGTCAGCCTGATATCTTCAGATTTTTGTTTTCATGAGTATACGACAACTACTTAATTCAATACGCGGAACATATTAGGGATACAAAAGTTTAAAAGTGGTGATCTGGTATTTGGCGTTATGCATGCCAGGTGTTGTGGATTTCCCAGATTATACAGTTTACCATAACACAAAATAACCATGCAAATGTGTAAAATCCAAACTTCAACAATTTGGACCACAGTAAGACAAACTATAATCTTACGCAGTGAAACTACTATAAGCACAGTGGTCCGCAACCTCTGTGGTAGTTGGGTATGAAACTGCCGCGAGTGGGAGAAAATTGCGAAGTACTGCATAACTGGACAATCAATGTTTCAACGTATGTCTACAGATTGGACTGGTCTGGTTGTAGCAATTGGGCTAATACTGCTTTATCTGAAACAGACAGTAGTGCACACCTAAACAGTTTTCACGTGTCTGATACGCATATAAACCTAGCAACATCAGCAAATACAGTTTAATCGTTTGGGATGGTCTACTGTACTTCTCATTTTTTCCAGTTTTCGTAGTGAGGCCTGAATATTAAAACCCGCTGTTACCAAACAGTAAACGTGTTCAATATAGGTAACTAGGCCACCAGGTAACTATAATTAATACTACTTACGAGTACCACCAACAGACGATTTCAGTTTAAAACTATCTTCAACCTTTGGGAAGAAATCCAAGTCTTTTACTCGGGTGAACTTTGTACCTCTGTACCTCAGCATCGTTATTTTTTCATTCTCCATGTCTTCTCTGTAGTTAGATATATTTAGTGCTTAATTCTGATAAATTAATACTTTTCCTTAACCTAAAATACATTTATCACATGACGTTACGTCATCGAGTTTAAGGGTGCCGAAACGGGTGCGGAACGCACTCTAGAAAGTTCAGCAAATTTGGTAAACGTACTTCGTAAATCGTACCCAAATCGTACCGATCTTTTAATTTTGCTTTTAAATTTGAGATTTTTTGCAGTCAAAGGGTGTAGACGCTTCTACTTCTGACCATCTTCTGACCCAAAACGCTAATCAGCATGCGCAGAAGACTTGCCGCCGCTGTCATATCTGGTAACATAATAGCAGCTTTCCATTTGCACATTTCTGAGTTGATCTGGGCTGAGCTAATCTAATCTTACTTACGTGTAGCTTTCCTTTTGTTTTGGGAAGCTCAGACGAAGTCAGCAGCGTTACCTCCCCCTTGCCCTTGGCTAGTCGTGCGCAAGGGTAACTGAGTTCATCTGAGCTAACCTAACATGTTAGCTTAGATGAACTCAGACCAAGCCAGACGGAGACAGATTAGCTTAGCTTAGATCAGTTCAGAAATGTGCAAATGGAAAGCTGCTAATATAGCTTATGTGGCTTAAAATCCCCAGAAAACACGCGTTCCAAGTAAAACTACCAATTTCGGCTCTAATCATGAAGTGATTCTATACCTACGAGTCCCAAATCAAGGAAGTTTGCCGCGAGTGTACCTGTTTTTATGTACTTTGGAAAATTTGCTGAACTGTCCTAACCTAAAAACACAAGAGGTATTTTGGTTTTCATGTTCACTTGCGTGCGGATTCTAAGCATTTTGCTTGGACAGTTTTAATGTAAGCTGTTTAAAAAGCTTAAAGATCTCCACGAATTAGGAAAAAATAAAACGTTTAGAGCTATTTTTGTTTTGCTTATTTTGCTTTTTTTCCGAATTTTGCATATATATGCTTATTTTGCCATATCCGTGCTTATTTTAACCCTTGATTATATATACCATATAGATATGTAAAGATGGGGTAGTTGGGGCCTTTACCACCAGAGGGCCGGGCCTTTGGCAAGATTCATTCATAAATTAAAATTGGCGGGTAAATCCTTACGTTTCACCGCATTCCATCGTAACTGATGGCGATCGATGTGTTGCCTATGGCCTGCTTAACAAATATCTGAGGTTTTCTCCTGGTTTTCTCCCATCTATTCGTGACCTTGAGAATATCGATCCACTAGATTTGTTTCCTCTTTCATAAGCGAGCGTTCTCTCTCTTTCTTTTTCTATTTACTCAATTTACTGCTCGTAAATTCATTTACGGACTTGAATTATGGTCGGTGGAATCTCAGTGGACCGGCGAGAGACCACGGATTTTTGAAACTCCCGCGTAGTTTTGCGGCGACGAAGCGTTCTTGGTTCTCATCGTTTACCAACCGTTCTCTAACCTTTCTAACCAAGTCATATAAATACAAAATATGATGCTGCTAACCTATAAAATAAGTGAAAATAAGTTTTCCTGTTATGAATACAAACATTGCAATGCGATTACAGGTAAGTTCATATTTATTTATTTATTTTTTTATTGTTATTTATATTCATATTGCTTACAGTACAACATGAAAATTAGAAGTTGTTTGCACTTTTTGTGTGCAAATGCAAGTATATCCGGCAAATAAGGAACCTGATACTCCATGTCCATCATTATGAATGTCTATAATTCATGTTAAAGATGAAAATTGTAACGAATGGGGGATTATTAACTTCTGTAAGTACATTTTTTAGCAGTTATCTAAATTTTGCCAAATTTTCAAATTTTGATTTGAATTCTTATATTTCAATTATGCAACAGATGCCACTGAGGTCCTATTCCTACGGCGCTACACGTCATCAACACGACATAGCGACGACATGTCCCGTCGATGTTGACGCCATATATGTATTCAAATGGGAGCAGGCAGACGGCGCTGCACTACATCTAAGCGACACGATATGTTAGCAACATGTTTGCCGGCGACATTTCTGATCAGTCGCCGCTCAGCATTTCTTTAAGTGACTATATTAAGGTACGTAAGTACGTTGTACGAAAATGGCGTCCGAAGAAGACGTTAATTTGAAAATAGCCCTAGAAGATGTCGTGTCGTGTGAACTGTGTTGGATACATTTTTTTTGGGTAACCTTTTTTTTTTGTCTTGTCGCCTGGATGTTGTGTTGATGACGTGTAGCGCCGTGAGGTTAGCGCCTTACAGTGATCGGTTTAATTGAACATTTTTAATTTTTAATTACCCGGAAATTTAAATCAACGTAATTTAACATTTTGAATTTTTAATTACCCGGTAATTTGAACAAGCATAATTTAACATTTTGAAGTTTTAGGTACCCTGTAATTTAAACAAGTGGAATTTACCATTTTGATTTTTTAATTACTCGGTAATTTACGCCAACGTAATTTACCATTTTTAATTATAAATTACGTGGTAATTTATTATTTAAAATTAATAATTTTAATTTCAACGGTAATTTACGAAAAAAATTAATTACCGTAATTTAACATCCCTGGAAATAGTTAATACAAGATGGTGGTAATTTTTTAAGTTAGAAAAATACAGCCACGCCTGTATGTATTAACTATTTCCAATCTCATTATTATTTTTAATACATACCGGCTGACATCACCAGCTGTCTGCTAACTTTTTTATAGTAGTTTTTCTTCATTTTTATAGTATGAATTCTTAAATAACTTATTAGAATTCAACCCTATCTTAGAGTCTTGATTTATAACAAATCAACTCTAAAGGAAGTATGAGGTTAGATTAATATTTAGAATTTAGTAATAAATTGTATAATTGAATTAAATTGTTTGTATATATTTTTTATTTATACTAATGTAAAATTTTTCCTTGTAAAGGATTCATTTGGTGTAAAAAGTACTAATTTTGAAATTGTTTCATATCATTTCACAATCTAATTCAAGTTCTATGATCTATGAAATACTAAATTAAATTTCATAATCACATTCCCTTTATTTTTCCTCCAATCAAAAATTGTAAGGATACAAGAATATCACATACGAATCTATCTTTCAGAAAGAATTGTTCTAAATATTTCTGCCTGCAATAAAAAAGTTTCTGTCTATTCTGTGATGACAGTGTCATGATGACATCCATGCGTTGCACACTAATGATATAATACAAGACCCAATCCAATCTTATTACAAAAGCTTTCTTATTTAATTGTTCCAATATTATGAATAAAATTTGTACAGAAACATTGTTATATAAAAAAAAATGCTTCCAAAAGTAAATTTTGAAGCAGTCTAACAAAGAAATGAAAAGAAATTGCCTTAAATTGTCTTATATTGTCCCAAGAATGTTCAAGCTGTGTCCATCAAATTATGGGTCGACGTGTATATTATAATATAACTTAACAAAAAAAAACTAAATAAATAAAAGCAACAATTATACAAATTTCTTCTTCATCACATCTTAGTTTTTGCAAACATTATTGCAAAATAATTATAGTGGTAATGTTTCTTATGTCATTTTTATTTACAGGAAACACGTCAAAACCTTACTATTTTCGTACTGAAGACTATGGGAATATGGAACCAGCGTAGAACAAGTAGAGAAACAAATAAAAAGAACACCACAATCATCATCTGAAGTAATAACGAAAATAAAATTCATTATAATTTCATCACTACGGAAGCTTGTTAGACAGGAGAATATCAGTTTAGAATTTATTTCTATTATTGAGGATATTATTAACATGCTATCTTTGCCAGCAAAAGCTGGTGGTCCCCCCCCCAGACAGGTCAGGAAGACATCTACAAGGCATTTATAACTGCTTTCCTCATTTTCAAGCCACAATGACAGAAAGGAAGGTAATTAGTCATGTCAGTTTTGGTTATAAATCTCCAAATTTTTATGTGACCCGCTCCGAAGAAAGGGACTTTATGACAGTTTGTCATAAGGTCCGTTGTGCTTGAGATTTTACCTTCTGCCGGTTCATCATAAGGTCCCTTTTGTCGGAGCGAGTGACATATACATTTTAATTAAGGGAACATATATTAGCTTTCTCATCCACTACAAAATCTTAAAAAATGCCTTTTGGGCTGGGTTAAGCCAGAACTTTTTTTATTGGCGAAGATGTTTTAACTTTACATGTGCAGGAAAGATGCTGCAGCGTGCTCTAGAAAGGAAGGCAGAATAATAGACATGGACGACCTACCAGAGATCGATTGAAAGCCCGGCCTGACCACATGTGCCCTTTTTTTTAATGGTTACTTTACTCTAGATGGATACTGCAGATGACCAGACATCATTTTACGAGCACAAGAATAAAAACTAAAAAGACTTACGAAAAGTCATTAAAACACATTGGACAATCAATAAAAATAGCTGTTTTGCCGCAATACACATGAGTCCAAATTTGTTCTTTTTTGTTGAATAGATATGATTTTAGCATTATTATGTAATATAGTTGGTTTACAAAGAGCTATAAAATTACTGTTGTGTATTTTCATATTAGAAGGTGTAACATATTTTTAACAATATAAAGTACTTGTATTTGTAGTATTATTTCTAAATTTAATAAAGTTTTTCAGCTTGTAATTTGTAGTGTTATTACTTTTTCAGCTTAAGACTTTCCACTTACCGTACCTTTTATACAGCACAGAATACATCACTATTCTGGTAGGTAAGTAAACTTGATTTTGTACGTAGTTTATTTCGTAATTCAAAATGAAGTTTGTTTAAACTATAATTAAATCTTGCATTTTATGTTAATAAAATAACGTCTAGTTAGTTTCAGTTTCTCATATTCAATGTTATTAAAATGTATCTTCAATACATCCAGAATACCCGAGCTAGTTTGGTTGCATATTCATATTATTTGGGGTTTCATTGATAACTATTACTTCGCATATTTCCCGCTAGGTGCGCCACTATGCAGGGAGCAGAAATTGGTGGAGGCGCTTCGGTTAGCTATCTATATAGGTATATAATCAAGGTTTTAACTTTTTACGGTTCTTTTAGCTGTTTATACACGTTTTTAGCGAGTTGGTGCAACGGTGGCAAAAACAAAAACAAACCGAACAGACCCGATCACTACCGTATACACGCCGAGTGGCTCAAAACCAATAACAAGACTATTGCTCGATTTGTGCAGGACAGTTTAAGTGAATTATTTCTCCCACATCGTGTGCCATCAGATAAGATAATTTTAATGGTAACTGATGCAGCTCCATAAATGTGTAAAGCAGCAAGAACTCTTAAAGTATTCTATCAAAATTTAATTCACGTTACCTGCCTGGCACATGCATTCTCACGTGTCGCGGAAACCATTAGATTGCTATTAGATTGCTTTTTAACAAGTTAGTAGCAAACGGTAAAAAAATATTTGTTAAAGCACCCCTTAGAGTGCAAGATTTTAAAAATCGCTATCCTGATACGCCTCTACCTCCAGAACCCATTCTAACTAGATGGGGAACCTGGTTAGAAGCTGCACTTTATTATCAAGAGCATTTTGAACACTTTAAAACTTTTATCTTTGAGCTGGATGAAAAAGCAGAATCGATTAATAAATGTAAAATAATTTTAGAAGACCCAACTCTTTTTCAAAATTTAGGTTTTCTAAAAGTTCATTATTCGTATGTTAGGTCCACTATTACAGAACTTGAAAAACAAAATATGCCACTGACCGATTCCGTGAAATTAGTAAATACTTTTGTAGAAAGTACAAAGGCTGTGGATGGTCCTATCGGTGAAAGAGTTAAAAAAATAGAAAAGTATTAACTAAAAATGTTGGCTGTACACTTCTTAGCAAAATCTCCTTTGTATTGACAGGTGCTTTTTTTCAAAGATTTTATCATTGGTGTCCCTATGAATATTTTTAAGTTTGCTCCAATCACTTCTGTGGACGTGAAGAGGAGCTTTTCAATCTATAAAACTATATTGACAGATAGGAGGAAAAAATTCAATATACAAAATTTAGAGCAATGTTTAGTGGTAAACTATTTTAACAAACAAATTGCCGACAATAAGTAAATTTTATTGTGTTGCTTTATTATTCTCGTAAGATAGGTTATTCTTGTAGTGAAATATTACACATATTGTAATATTGAAATATTATCTGAATACATTTTTATTTTTCTTGTGGTTTGTGTAATATACATAGCGAATATATTTGTTTTCCTCTTTTAATAAAATGTATGACGTTTTCCTATTGTGTGTAGTTTATTTCTATTGTTAAGTAGCAATTGCTTGGGTTATTCAAAGCATTTTCCGTGTTTATTTTAGGCGCTTATTTTCCAAAAATAAATGCTTATAATTCCGCAGTCTACTTATAACGCATTTTTTGTGCTTTTTCTATCATTTTTCGTGCTTATTTTAAGCGCTTATTTTCCAAAAATAAATGCTTATAATTCCGCAGTCTACATATAAGTATTCAGTTTTCAATGAATGCATACCATTCTCACACCTATCATTTACAAATTACATTTCATTTGAAACTAATTGTGCGTTTTACAAAGCAGTTGCCAACTTAATTCCGTCCTGGGGGGAAATGCGCGCGCACATCGTGACCATCAAAAACCAGAAGTAGAAGCGTCTAATGACGAGCACATAATTAACGATATAAATCGCGAGGATGAAGTTTACACGCGACCCTTAGGCGAGCGTGTAATCATGCGAGCGATTTATATCCGTTATGTGCGAGTCAAATACGACGTTTTATCTAAGACTCATAAATTCCATTTTATGTAAAATATATTAAATGTATTTGTCAATGATGGCGAGGCGAACTGTCAAATAACTGTCATCCACGTAGGTTTTGACAGACTTTGACACTAGCGTCATATAATGATGACAGTTCGTTCAAATAATGAGGTCATTATTTGAACGAACTGTCATTATTATACAACGTGAGTGTCATTATAAGCATTGGCGCTATATAATGATGGGGATTATATAAGTAGTGTTCGATTGCTGGCCGCGGTTAGTTCTGTTCAATCTGATTAGCGATCAGTTGGCTAAAGTGCAGTTCGATTGCTCGTTTGACGTCTGAGCAGAACTGATTCCACCAATAGGAAGCAAGTATTTGAAATTTACGATCAGATTGAACAGATTACAACTGAGCGCGGCCAGCAATCGAACATACGTATGCAATAAACTTATTATATATGAGTCGTAGATAAAGAATATTATTATTATTATAACTAAAAGGAGAATACATACCTCTAAAGACATGCCCATACCACATCTTCTTACTCTCTGCCCCAAAATCTCTTTTCTCTCTCCTCTGATGGGCCCGCGTGTAGGTGGCGCTGAGAGCACAGTGGCGCCATATTTAAAATATTAGTTTCAAATTAATTGTACTGTATTACAAATTAATTCTAAATTTACTTACTCACCATTTTGCTTAATATTGTGTGAGGTAAATTTTCAACGTCAGATGACATTGACGATGAAAATCTGTGTTGACGCAGCTAGAAGAATACTATCGACAAATATTTTGGAACCAACGACTAATGATCTTTACAAAAACAACAAATATATTAAGCCTTCAACATGATCTTTTTAATATACTTACAAAATATTAAACAGAGGCATACTAAAATAAAATATTTGGTCGATATAAATTATATAACAATAACGATGAAACTAACAAACGTATATAAAAAACAAAGTTATTATTTTCTTATACAGTAACGATAGCACAAGTTCAAATAAATACAACCGGTTTTAATCAAACAGTAATACTTTCTTTATTAACTCCATAATGTAACATGCACAAGTTGTCGTCACAAAATTATTAGAAATTGTTATCCGCTGATTTAAGTTTAAACTTTTTAACAAATATTGGCACAAATAAAGGACATTTTAAAAGTAACGTAACTTCTGCGCTGGCTATATAACCCATTTACTAACTAGTTATATGTAGTTTTTGGCTTATGCTGTGCACCAACGACAATAAAAATTTTCAAAAAATACTTGTCTTGTTTACTTAAAATTAAACTCATATTTAATATTGATATCCCCAAATGTCATTTGTCTTTTTCGGAATAGATGATATTTATTTGGATTAGATTTTAGGAATTACTTTTTTACCAAAATACCAACAGTTTCTTTGAAAATTTTAGACGATCCGACCTTGTTGGTCACATAAAAATGACAAATTTGAAAAAGTTGACAAAAAGCCTAGAACTGACGACCATTGATGACTACATTGGCCAACATGAAAACATATCGATTTTGTTTGTACACTGTGAATCTGGTATCTACATGTTTTTACGTTACTTTTCCGTAAAATCGAATCAGCTAATAATTTCTGTCTATTGAATCAGATATGGAAAAACACATATCTATCAGATATTCGTCATGAAATTGATAAAAGACAAGGATATGTTCTTATATTCCTTAAACATTTTTATTATTTTAGTTTTGGCAGCTGGTAGCATCCTCTAAATATTATTTTAAATATGTATATGGAAAATGGTGAAATTTCTTTCTAAGCATACAAAATTTTGAAAACGTGCTGCTTGAAAAAACCAATTGTAGGCATCCTAATAACTAGGTTGTTGACTTTATAGAAAATTTGCAAGCGCAAAACAGCTGCCACACGTTTGCTTCAAACAAATATAATTGTCAAAATATCATATTTATCTAACGTAAATATTAAAAAGATGTGTAAAACCTACAGCCATACATCGAGACAACACAAGTTAAAAACTGATGGCTTTTCTCATCATTCTCACAAAAAATGTCACAATAACATGGTCACAAATTATAAGTTATGGGCTTGAATTAAAATGTAATACAAAAACATAAATTTTTTAGTTAATATGTCTAAGAAAAAAATATATTTAAAATTAAGTTTTTTACAATATTGGTCAGCACAAGATTGCCGCAATTCTGTATACAATTAGAGAACAAAAAATATATAATAAAATTTTGCCAACAGTATGTTCTACGGGAGCAATGGTGTCACCGCGAGGAAGCGAAGACACAAGCATGATTACGAAGATAATCCTCACGTAACAAGGACAGAAGGCAACCCTAATACGTATAGTATAGTAGGATTACATTTATAATCAGCTGTACAACAGTTTAATGGTTTAAATAGTAAATGGCAAAAAATGTGATACTAATTTTGATCCACTTTTTGATTGTTACATTTAAAGGTGTTGGAAAACAACAATTTCTAAAAATGTTCAAACCACATTAGATTTATTTTTGATCAGGCAATATGAATTAAATTCTTCTCTGTTTTCTGAGTACAAAATGTTAATAAACTGTTGCCCCATCATCAATGATGACTTTTTGATGGACCTCCTGAAAAATCTATTATTTGTGACATTATAAATTATAGAAAATTAATATATTTGACATACAATGAAATCTTGTTGATGACCTTCAATCAAGTTTGCCACGGACTTGACATACATATAAACGCTAAGTAAATCAGTCAATTTGTCAAAAAGGTTGCCTAATTCACTTGTTTGATTTCAGAAGTATTGGTTTTTTAACACTTGTGTACAGTGGCGGATACAGAGGGGGGGGCATAGGGGGCGCGCACCCCCCCCCCCCCTTGGGGCGAATTTGTTGGTACAGCGGGTACAGTTTTTTAAGCCTTGCACCCGAGTTGATGACGCCCATAGCTCAAGGTGTCTTTTTGCGCCCCCCCCCCCCCCCTTGAGCTTTTTCTGTATCCGCTACTGTTTGTGTACAACACAAGTAAACAACTCTTACTCTACAATTTTAAGTGATCCCTATCGGTTTAAATTTAGATTGAATGCAGTTCATACACTGCACGTTACTGTCACAACTGTCAAGAACCTGGGTGGATTGCTTTGACATTCGTGTGCTGAAGAAGTCTATTCTGATGATTCTCTGCAACTTTCCAATTTCGTTTGTTAGTAATTCCATCTTTAGGTCCCTGTGAAGACAGCTATTTCTAATATACCAAAGTGGGCCCTTTATTTCGGAAGCGTTGAATGATGCAGATAATGCTTGGCTATAAGTGCAGCCCCACTAAAAAAAGAAAAAGGTTTAAGTAACTGCTTGTAAAGTAGGAGTTTATTATATGCCAAGAGAGTCTACTTTCTATTAATAAGCCACTAGTTTTTTTTTGTCTTATGCCCAATTGTTCTCATTTCTTTTTAACGTATTTCATTTATTACCTCTAGGATTAACGGGAGTATTTGATTTCCTTGGATTATTGTAGAATTGGTAATTTCTTCCAAAAGTTGACTTCATTTGGAGAGAAGAATTGTTCCATTTTGACCTATTCCAAACTTCCTTCACACACTTTTTACAAGTTTGCTTCTCCTCATTTACCCGTTGAACCTTCGTGAGTTGACGAACCTTGCTCGTTAATATTGTTTTCAAGAACTGTTCATCCCTTGCACATGGAGTCAAATTGAGTTCTTGAAGTGGTGTTCGAGATACCTTGGTACTTGAGGTTGTAGCTGTAAGGGGTTGCTCCGCCAGATGGTGGTCAGAGTAGATATTCTGTTGGGCATCCTAAACATGTAAACAACAACCTATTATAAAAGTGATTGTTAACAATAATCATCAACCTACATTATTTTATATATTTATTTTTTATTTATTAATTATTTATTTGTTTTATATCTTATGACATGCAGACAAGCGTGACCAGCTATTTTTGTACATAAACATAATTACTTGTGAGTAAAAAGCTGGTCACCCTTCTGAGAGTTCCCGTACTACTGGTTGCCAATTGGTAATACATCACTCTGTGCCCAGGTGATAGTGGTAACACTTTGACAGTTATTATATGGCCGCAAGATGTTAAAAGTTCATTTCAACATGAGTTGTAAAAGTATTAGCTTTTGGTGTTTTAAAAATTAAAAAAAATCCAATAAAATTTGGGAAAAAACACCGTATAAGATTCTATATGTGATATAGAATAGGGCCTAAGTGCTAATGCCTAAGGGGCTAACTTAAAAAATTTCTTGATACACAAAATCAAATGTTATTTGCATCGGTGACCAAACTTCTGCATCGCAGGGCATTAATAATAAAATATTTGACCAAACACTCTTAAATGTATGTACAGTGTTTGTTTAGATAAAATTATGACAGTCAAAAGATGTTTTAGATCACCATACAACATTTACCTGGATATATAGCAATGTTATCATATACTCACCTATCATGATGTTTCGGAAAACAAACCAACTTTCGCCCTTTGTCTTCCAAATCGCCGCACACAATACACAACCTATTTTGTAAACGTAATACAGCAAATAGAAACGATAGAAACTTAGACGCTAAAAAAATACTGTCAAATAGTGGTCGAACAATTAAACAAAAAGAAAGTGACAACTGTCAACCAACTTCAAACGCGGTGATTCACAAAATATTTCCACCGAATGTGGCGCCACCAATGAACTATATAACCAAGTTAGTCATATATGTTTACAGGTTTCTATAAATTCTACTGGTGAATAGCGCCCCCTGGCCAAGGGCCCATCCTAAAAAGAACGAAGGTGGCGATATACAGAATTAATGAGCTGAAAAGGAACAGAGAGATGGGTCATACATTGTAATCTAGCTGCGGTGTCTATATTGTTTCTGTACCTCTCCGACGTCTCCGTTCAAACGCACAAAAATTGTCGTTTTTGCTGCTTCCTGCCGATCGTCTAATTAAAATCATTTCTTGGATATTTTACTGAATGTATTGGTAGGTGATTTTACTATGCATTGTATGAAGCAAGGATTTGGTACGAAGTACGTTTTTACAATTTACGTACGATTTGCGGGTGCGTTCCGCACCCGATTCGGCACCCTTGCCCTTTAGGGTGCCGAAACGGACAGCGGAACGCACCCTAAAAAGTTCAGCAAAGTGGGTAAAGATACTTCGTACCGACAATAGCTTACAATTTTGTATTTATAAATCCTTGGTTCATATCCTTCATACTAAAATCACCTATCTATACATGCAGTAAAATATCCAAGAACTGCCTTTAGTTAGATAATCGGTACGAAGCAGAAAAAACGACGATTTTTGTGTCTTTGAACGGAGAGTGGGAATTCTCTAATTCAGCAGGAGGTGGCCGAGTGGGTAAGGCGAGACGATTATATCATATTTATATTCATTTCATTTAAACCATACGCGTATATGGATACAGGAGCACGTATGGTATGTTCCAGTATTAGGTTTTTTTAAAGAAATTTATAATATTAATAATAATATTTATAATATTACAATTTACAATAGACAATAGACAGTGCGCTCGTAGTATGGAAACATGACAACAAATCACTGAGACGGTCTTATTTATTTTAAAAAATCCACGAACACGCCGTGTTTTAATTATTAAAATACACATTTCTGTGGAAAGTTCAATTTCCGACCATATATTTTTACTGGGTTATGATCTCATCGACACTTAATTTAAATGGCCACACCATTTTTGGTAGATCATTTAATTGTCTAAATTGCATCGACAATATGGGTTTACATAAGAAATCTTTCGAGAAAAAACACAATTGAGAATTGCAATATATTGACAATTTTAGGGAAAAAAATCTTTAGTGAATTGAATATGAAAATGCGTTTTGGGTAGAATTAATTGCCCTGAAAACCAATCTGGTTTCTAAAATTTTATATACGAAGTTATTGCCATTTAAAAAAGTGTCAATGACATAATAATAATAATAATAATAATAATAATAATAATAAATGTCTTTATTTTAAAGAAATATAGTTATCGTACAAAAAGGCAACAACTTAAAAACTGAAAAAACATCATAAGTCGACAAAAATTAAAGATTGGATATTAAATTTGATGTAAATATGTATATGTAGTTAGATAATTAAAAATCGACGTGTCCGAGGAGTTTTCAAATAACTAACCCTTCCATGTTCCATAGTTTACGCGTTCACTGTATATTGCGAAACCAAGTCGTAGTGTCGTGATAAGTAATATTTAGTTATAATATGGGTAAAGGGTAACTTAAGAATAAACGGGTGAAGGGAAAAATTGGATAAAAGCATCCGTTTGTTGTATTAATTATGATTTATGTTTGTAGACCTAACCTAGGTACAATAACGAAACGCAGCAGGAAATAAGTGTAATTTAGCAGGAAGTGAATAAGGAAGACAGTTCACAACTTCCGTTTACACGTAAAAAAGAACTAGACATAAAAGCATTTTATCAATTAATGGACGAACAATTACGAACAGATTCTGATATAGAACTATTCGAAAAACATGTTTTATCCATAGTTCCAATTATAGAAACAGCAAGAATCAACAACCATCCTACTAAGCTTACACCTACGCGCGTAGTTTCCACAAATAAAAATATTCTTCCCCAGCTACGTTTCTTCTCAACGCAGAAGAGAAACAATAAAACAAAAGCAAACATAATAAAACGACCAGCGGAGGCGGAGAATATTAACATTGCGGCATCTTTAACATTATAATATTATTTTAGTTTTTTTTTGTCAACATAGCACTATGTAATATGTTAATATTATAATATTATTTTAGTTTTTTTTATTGTCGACATGGCATACAGTTATTGTCGACATACAATTAGTTATTGTTTCATTTTTTAGGTTATATATAATATTATTCTATCTGAAGTGATTTAGAAAATTATAATAGGTATAATAAATTTATAACTATGACAACAGTTAGGTAAGTAGAGCGAAATTTGTCCTAATATAAAAGGTCGTACGGGCGAACAGTATGCACACTTTAAAATATGCGGAAAGCGCGGCGAGTTGCGCGCGCATCGTTCCACAGTTGCAGTCGAGGCCCCATCGTCTTGTAATGCCTTCCACTCAGAAGTCCAGGGTTCAAGCCCAGGTTAGGCAGGGGATTTTTCAAATACTCCGTCTCCCCGATTGCCGCACAGACAAGCCACAGGCTTTGTGCACATGGCAACATCCCCAAAAAAAAAAAAAAAAAAAAAAAAAAAAAAAAAGCACTTTTCGGATAGATGGCGCCGCGGCGTCACCGTCGTTCGCAACCAGTGAACTGTATATACTTACGTTTAGTCCAAAATATTACTTTCGGTCGTATACCTTTGGTTAATAATAGCAGGGTAGACCTGCTTGCTATAAAATTTACATAACTTGGACATTATTCGTTTCATAGTTTTTCGTTGTTCTCAATATTCACAACATGGAGTGGTTGGTTATCGTTTATATAAACTATTAAATAACACCTTTTCCTTCCCGTTATTTTAGCAGTCCTTGCAACCATAAAATAAAATTTATATGCGTTACTTTTATACAGATCCCAGTTCTAAAGAACGGGGTTTGATATCTGAATTATCGGTTTTACGACAAAAAACAGAAATCCTGTAGAGAAGGTACTTCGCTGAAGCGCTTGTGGAGTGTAACATTAGATGTAGTACTAGTCCTTGCTGGTGTCAGGAACTGAAACCAAGCAAAGTTTCTTTTGCTAGTCGAAATCGCTAATTTCTTCACATTCACCGAATCGACAAGGAACATCCAAAGATTCGTGGTTATACTCTATAGTAAATAAATAAAATCTTACAACAAATGTACGTAAGGTTGTCCCGAAAAGCACAACGTAAATACAGTTGAATACAGTATGTTTTTCTGATATTTGGAAATACACGATGTAGTCTATCTCTCTCAGCGCTGTAGGAATAGTCCTGCTGGCTCTGTTTAGAATATCGGATACCATCAAAGCAAAAAATGGTATTATGCATACGGATAGCCGCAAGTGGTATTATATTGTATAGCGCAAACAAATCAAGAATCGAGAGGGGTGGTGAGAGGGTTTTTTGTGAAAAGGATTTATGAAATCGTTGGTATTATGTGAATTTATACAAAGCTGCTTTTCAATATTCTGCTTTCCAATATTCTCAACAATTAATTCCCCACAAGACCACAAATAAGAATGTGTTAGTATTTAGTACAGATGTGTATTTACTATGATGTGCATTATACATAAATAATAAATAAATAAATAATAAATATCGGTTGAAAAAAATATGGATAACTTTTTTACGCTGTACCGCGGCGCGCCAAGCCTACGACCGCAAATCGCTGTGAAATATGAAATAACAACGAATAGTGTGGAATAGGTATCAAAATGCACAGGCTTGGTGTGGAGCAGCCAGCAGGGGAAGGGCGAACACGTGACAAACACGGCATCCGAGGTGGCGCGCTGGCCGCTGGTTTTCATCGGTGTTGAAATAAGTATAATAAAACAGAAAAATGAGCATGTAGGGTGGGTGGCGCCATCACGCGACCAAAGTTAAAATGTGCCCGGTTTCCGCACCCTTAATCCATATACCTGGATGGCAGTGTCAGGGCCGTGTTGAGGGGGGGGGGGGGCGAAGGGGGCGCCCGCCGGGCGCCAAGTTTCAGGGGCGCCAAAATCCTACCGAGAAGGGAGGGAGGATATTTATAAAAAAATGGTACTAAACATAGGTACAGTACTAAAGTAGAGATACCGATTTAAACTAATCAGAAAAATTTCGTTTAATATATATATATATATATATTAAACGAAATATATATATTATGGATTATATTTACGTCATATTCCCTATATAGCATATTTAAACCGATTAAACCAGTTTCCTACTTTCCACTAGCAAGATTTGCGATAAACTTGACATACCATTGAACCAATTTCCACCAGTGTCCAATAGATGTCATGATAATAGTAGTTAGACAGCAACCCGTACTGTTACTATCGTTTGAAATGACGAATTAAATCTATATCCTGCGACCGGGCTCAGTAGTTCAGCGGTAGAGCAATTCCCCGGCAAGGAAGAAGGCCCCGGTTCGAATCCGGGCTGAGACCGTATCCTTTTAATTAATTTTAAAAATTACTTCTTTCTTGGATTCTATTTACGTCATATTCCCTATATAGCATATTTAAACCGATTAAACCAGTTTCCTACTTTCCACTAGCAAGATTTGCGATAAACTTGACATACCATTGAACCAATTTCCACCAGTGTCCAATAGATGTCATGATAATAGTAGTTAGACAGCAACCCGTACTGTTATTATCGTTTGAAATGACGAATTAAATCTATATCCTGCGACCGGGCTCAGTAGTTCAGCGGTAGAGCAATTCCCCGGCAAGGAAGAAGGCCCCGGTTCGAATCCGGGCTGAGACCGTATCCTTTTATATATATATATTTAACGCATATTTAACGAGATATTTAGGAGTCTCAAGTTAAAACGACGATATATATATATATATATATATATATATATATATATATATATATATATATATATATATATAAACATTGGAGATAGTTAATACAAGATGGCGGTAGTTTTTAAGTTCAAAAACTACAGCCACGCCTGGCATATTAATGTATGCAGATTTCTGCGAGAATTCACTCCCTTTATATATATATATATATATATATATATATATATATATACCGGGTGGTCGTTTTAACTTGAGACTCCTGAATATCTCGTTAAGTATGCATGATACGACAAAAGTGTCTTTAATAAACTTGTAGGACTTAAAGGGGGAAATGAGATGACGATATCATTTACATTGCAGATGGCGCTGCAATCGGTGAAAATGAGGCTAACTTCATTTTTTTTAAATGGGAATACCCAATTTTTTTATCAAATTATGTTTTTACGCTAAATAAGAACAATCTTTTGTCTGAATATTTTTTTCGTACAATGCATCTATTAAAAGTTATTGACGATAGAAGTTTGTGGCGGCTGCGGTAGTTACGACCGCTGCCACTGCATGGGATGCGCTCGCCGTCTGGCAGTCAAAGCGACGACTTAGTAGACACTCATGGCACAACGTAGGAAGGTATGTGCGTAGCCAGGACACGTTTTGGTATCCCGCGCGTTGCGCCGTCATGCGCATAGGGTTTGTTTACGCACGAAAAAAATTCATTGTACGAAAAAAAGTTTCAGACAAAAGATGCTTCTTATTTAGCGTAATATCATAATTTGATAAAAAATTTGGGTATTCCCATTTAAAAAAATTAAGTTAGCATTATTTTCACCGATTGCAGCGCCATCTGCAATAAAACTGATATCGTCATCTCATTTCCCCCTTTTAGTCCTACAAGTTTGTTTAAGACAGTTTTGTCGTACCATGCATATTTTACGAGATATTTAGGAGTCTCAAGTTAAAACGACCACCCGGTATATATATATATATATATATATATATATATATATATATATATATATATATTGAGCCTATTGACACAATAATAGAGGCAACTTACATGAAGATTTGAAAAACTCCGTCAGAGTTCACAAGATTTTGCTTTCGTTAGTGGTTCGAACATTATTTCACATGATGAAGAAACTATTAAAAAACATACTCTGAACCTTACAAGGAAATATGGAAGTGATTAGAACGGGCAACATTTTCTGTGTGAAATTTTAAATACAAAAGAAAATTATTTCGGTCTCTAAATGATAACACTTAGAAATCCTCCAATTAATTCATCAATTTGAGTTAACTGCCAATTATAAGAACATGGTAACTGCATATCGAATATTTCTTAGCACACCGGTAACTGCTGCATCAGCTGAAAAGTCTTTCAGTAAACTTAAATTGGTAAAAAATTATTTAAGAGTACAATGGCTCAGGACAGGGTTGCCAATTTAGGTTTGCTTTCATTCGAATGTAGTGTTGCTCGATTATTAGATAAGGAAAAACAAATTCATGATTTTGCCGATTTGAAGGCTAGGAAAATAAAGTTGCATTAGCTACAGTCATGGAGACATATTCATCCTTATTTTATATTAATACGGGTACATTCTGCTTTTGCATTTTAAAAAAAGATTTTTATTGCGTATTTTATTACGCAATACTTAAAGAATACACTGTGAAAATTTCAGGAAGAAATTTGAAATATTAATCGACATATTAATGTCGATTATTGGCACCTTTTTTAACCACCCCAATACGGCTTTCATTATTTTTCAGAAATTCTTTTCTGTAGTATACACATTTCTCCCCAAAATAGCATATCAGTTATTGTGATAAGCATAATATTTTTGGTGATATCGATAAAAGTAATGAGTGGACAACATTAAAAGTTCGGGAACGTCGGTACACGTCTACAATTTAAGGGCAGGTTTCTCGCAACCTTGTTTCGTTGGGCGGTTGACACGATTTCGCAAAAAGTTACGGGATGATTCGTGGATTGGCTCGCTATCGAGCAAACTAGAATACACCAGATGAAAATGTTTAACGACATTTTGTCAAATTAATATTATAGGTTAATAATATGACTATATTATTAACGTAGAATACACCGGTTTCATCAATAATTAAATGTTTTATCCAACTTATTTGGAAAAAATCATTTTTTTCGCTTTTTTATCTTTTTCTTTCTAAAAGGCCCTGTCACTTCCACAACTATTAATATTTTGTAATAATCCTAGTTGGCGCGATAGCAAGTCAATCTGCGAATACAATGCAGCAAGAATTTTTTAAATCGGCCTGTTAGTTTTTGCGAAATGGTTTCAACCGCCCAACAAAACAAGGTTTCGTGAAAACTGTGCTTAATTGTAGATGTGTAGTGACATTCCCAAATATTTAATCTTGTCCACTCATATTTTTATCGATATCTCCAAAACTATTAAGCTTATCACAATAGATGATACGTCATTTTAAAGAGGAGAAATGTAACTATAGGAAAACATTTCTAAAAATATTGAAAGATGTACGTATTCGAGGTGGTTAAAAAAGGTTCCGATAATCGAGATATAATCGGTCGCGGCGAGCCGCTCGACTTTTGGCGATGGAATCGTGAATTTTTCGAATTAAATTCTGTAATTTTTACTGTGTATGCTTTAAATGTTGTGCAATCAAAATATGAAATAAGAACATTCATTTTTCAAACTGTTACACTAGAATGTACCCAATTCACATAGATTATTGTTCTTTTCATTAAGTAACATGTTTGTTTTACTCATTAATGTTATCTTATTATGTGTAGAAAGATGTTTTAGTATTTTTCGGTAGGATGTGTATGTAAGCGTTAAGCGTATGTACCTATTTCAATATACTATTTATTCGGACTTTTATTTTTGATTGTATTACATTTACAACAATTTTTTAATTAGCAATTTAATTAATTTTGGCAAAGATGTGGGGGGCGCGCGTTTGCTCTGTTTTCGCCCCGGGCGCAGTTTTGTGTTAACACGGCCCTGATGGATAGCCATCTGCCTTTGACAGATAACATACACACCAGAAGGCGCATGTGTAGTAGCGGAATGTGTTAGGATTAATTTAGCAACAGTTGCGCGCGAACTGTCAGCGGATAAACAGCGCTTTTTCCAGCATTCAAACGAAATATTTTGAAATTTTTGTAATGGTTACGGAAGTATTAGGTAATATGTGCTACATATTTATGAATTCTTAATATATTATACGTATACTGATCGAATACAGTGGTGCCATTAAAAAATTCCTCTATTTTGTATTTCTTCTAATTTAAAGACACATTTGTGTAGAGTTCTAAAAAAGTTCCACCGAGTAGGTACCACATTAGTTTCTATTTTGACTTTTAATTTGATATTTAAGTTAACTATGTTACAAATTCTAGCCATCCCTTTTAATCCCTTTCTAAAATATGGTATTTTTTCACAGGTAGTAGTGTTAACAAAGAGCGCTGCTAAGGACCATACTCCGAAAGGAGCTCTTCTTAGTGATAAAAAGTGAAGGTTTTTTTAAATTATCTGTTGCTAAATGTACTCAAAGATTGATGGAATATATTGCGGGTAAGTTTTTTGCACAAGAGCAATCGGATAGTTACCTAAACTTAGTGAAAAGTACCGTGAAAGTCTTTGTGTCAAAGTTATTGAAAAAATGGAGAGACTCAAAACAGATATATGTAAGATTTATGAACAAGTACGGATAATGGCTTGATGGTAATTTGATTCTGCCTAGCAATGTTCACACTACATCAAGACAAAACTAACCAGAGGTCGACCGAAGAAGTGCTTTTTGGAAAGCTCTAGAAGAACCAGACAGAGGAACGCAAAAGATTTATCTTCTGATAAAACACCTGAAGAATTGTGTTATGCTACACAGGATTGGCTCTCACTACCACCCCTAAAAGGTTCAAATCAATGAAAATGGTTCATGATAGGACTATCGCGAATATTACAAGGTATACTCCAGATGAAGCTGTGGCAATGATTGTGGATCTACGCTTAGGAAAACAAGATTATATTCATGTACAACGGGGAGCGAAATCTAAAGGAGCAAATATTTATCCAGCATACTAATGCTGCTGCCAGCATTCACGGGATCGCGGATAAAAGTCAGGTACTACGCTGCAGCCGTCACAAATAAGTGAACAAAAATAGTGGATAACGCCGCATTAATGCTACAATCTCGGTTCATGGTGCTTGCAGATATTGACAAAATCTTGATTATATTTATATATACGTATTTTTTTTTAATTTTAGAGGCAAAATAAGAAACTCTAGACAATTTTAATATATTTTTTTATTCAAAACATATATTTATATTCAAAACAACATATTTAATACTACAAAGAAAAGGAATAAAGACAAATAAATATAAAAAATAATTTTCTCCATAAAGGCCGCTTCGTTGTCTGGAATATGAACCTCAGAGTTCTCTTGCGGAATATCCCCCGAAGCGTCTTGGTTTCCTGTCGAGTCCTCCAGGTTGAATGACTCTGGTGTGCTTTTCATCTTACTTCTTACTTACTGTACACAAAAACTAATAACACTAATAAACTAATATTAAAATGTCAAACTATACTATATTCAACCACACAAAACACAACACAAAATAAACGGGAACAAACTCGGTAAATAGATACAACTATTAGACGAAAACGTACGTTGCACTTGCAAAACAGTACACTGTACAACACAAGATGGCGAAATGGTGTGCCTCGTCCCTCGTCCGTGCACTTTGCACTTTGCAGTGTTACCACATTACTTTTGGGAATGAAATTACCTAAAGAAAAACAGTAAATACTTGCAAACTAGATTACTTTTAATGTAAAATTAACTGATACCTTGTTGCTCTTCGCTCGTATGGAGGTTTAACTGTTATAATTTTATTGTAACTGTAAGTTTAAATAAGTTTCTTCTAATTAGTAATATTCAATGTTAGCGATTGGCTTATAAAATACCCAGATAACAAACATAACCGCAAAATGTCAGCACAATTGCATCATTCCATCATTTCGTGCATGCACGCAAGCCGGGCGATGCGTCCGGGATTGCGAGTCAGTAAGCCGGCCAGGCGTGGTATACGCACCCAAACGCTAGAAAATTTCAGGCATAATGCTAAACGAGGCACGCGGACGCGGATAAAAAGTAGTGTGCAACGCAGCATGGCAGCAACAACTCCGTGCATCGTGCCGTCAAATAATCGCAAATTTTGATGAATTTATATAGGTTTTCTATATATTATATACTTACTGATATTTTTAAAAACTTATATAGGTAGATAAATGAAGGAGTACAAGACAACTTTTAAGTATTTTTTATTATATAGAACATTTTTATTATGTATAACATTTATTATGGGAACAATAACATACATTTTGTAATATTCTTAAACTATTTCATCTTCATCTATTTCATCGTCCGCCTCATCGCTTATTTCCGAACGATATGTGGCGTATTGTTCCAATTGCTGGATTCTCGCCAGAACTTCATCTTCTGAGTCTATTTTATCTGCGTCATCTCTCAGATGTTCGGAGTTGTTTGTGTGACATCATTCCCATCCTCTTTATCGGTTTCTTTGCTTTTCTTTTGGCTATTCCTCTACCGCTGTTTCGTTGTCCTTATGACCTCCAGCATTTCAATCTAAAATACTTACGTGCGGAAAAAAATTTAACCTAACTAATAATAACATTTCAAAATAGTCTACAATCACGCGAAAGAAAACAAAATGCACACGCACACACTCGGCAAATACGAAAAACTCAATAATAAACACTCTGATAAACACGTAACCACGTAACTAAAACACACGTTGCTTGAACAGTTCCAAAACAAGATGGCAGAATGGCCAGGCGTGGGTCTCGTATACCGGTAAACGGCATGTCACACGACTTTTGGGAATACGATTGGGAATACGAAGAAACGCATTCATAAATTTGTTAGGTTTTAATTTGAAATATACGGTCATGTAGTCATGTTCACTTATATGGAGGTTTACCTGCTATAATTATAACTGTAATTGTAAATAAGTCGTCAAACGGAATCAAAACAAATCAAATACATACTGCAACATGCAGTCATCGGAGCGTCATTTTGTGCGTAGTTTTTCAGCGGGTAGCGTACGCATTGCTTGCATACGATATACGAAATCAACACGACGTAGATATTTTCCTGCGTTTTTTACTACATAGGCTGCGTATCAAGCCATGCGTATAGCGTGACTCGCACGATTGTTATCTGGGATATAACTATATTATTAACTTTGAGCATGCGTCAACGTCGAACTGAATCATACACTGCCTTCATAACATGTGTAGAAAGGCCTCATATAACGGTCACATAATGTTAAATTTAGAGGCAGATAGTGTAAGCACAGTCTGCGTAGTAAATAGAAACCCAGAATATGTAGACATTTTCCTGCGTTTCTTACTACATTATCTGCGATCTCAAGTTATGAGGGTTGCGTGACTCTCACGATTGTTATCTGGGTAGTAGCGGAAGCCAGAAGGACTTTGAGACAGAGAAATACCATCAAACTTCCCTTGAAATGCAATGATTTTGTGATGAATATTGTTGACAATATGAAGCAAGCAAATATGGAACCAAAGACCTTCAAAGAAGCTATGCTCCATCCTGACAAGGAAAGATGGATGGAAGCTATGGATCAAGAGTTGAATTGCCTAAAAGAGAATGACACGTGAGAAATGGTACCTTTGCCTAAGAATAGGAAAGCCATACCGTGTAAATGGATCTATAAGGTAAAAACCAAACCCGACGGTGCGATCGAGAGATACAAAGCCCGATTAGTCATTAAAGGATTTACTCAGAAGCAAGGTACAGACTATTATGAGACATTTAGTTCAGTTGCTAAGACAAGCACTATTAGAGCACTATTGAGTGTAGCTGCAAAAGAGAAAATGAAGCTAGGTCAATTCGATGTGTCAACTGCGTTTCTCTATGGCATCTTAAACGAGAATATATATATGAAGCCGCCAGAAGGGCTCACCAACAATGACTCGAAAATGGTGTGTAGACTTAAGAAGAGTTTATATGGATTAAAACAAGCACCAAGATGCTGGAATGCCTGCATTACCGAGCATATTATAAAAATTGGCTTTAAGCAAAGTTCGGCAGATCCATGTTTGTTCACCAGAGCAGAAGGTGAGAGAAAGGTCATCATAGCACTATATGTTGATGACGGGTTAGTGGCTGCAACTGACCAGAAGGGAGTGGAAGATCTATATGAAGAGCTCAGAAAGAGATTTAAGATTACCACTAAACCTGCGTCATATTTTCTTGGTATTGAGATTAAGACACATGAAGACGGTTCTATCAAAATAGACCAGATGCAGAGAAAGTTTTGCAACGTTTTGATATGATGAATTGCAAGCCTGCACCAACACCGATAGTAAAAGATAAGCAAAAAGTCACGACTGAGAACCAAGAAAAGTTTCCATACAGTGAAGCAGTGGGCGCTTTGTCATATCTTATGGTGGGTACAAGGCCTGACATTGCTTACGCAGTAGGAGTAGTGTCGAGAACCCTGCAAAATCCAAGTGATGGAGACATCACACGGCTCAAACGAATATTACGCTACATTCAAGGCACAAAGGAGTACGGCATTACGTACAAAGGTAATGATAAACCTATAGTTATGTACACAGATGCTGATCTTGGAGGCGACCCAATCACAGGACGATCAACATCGGGGATGGTTTGCCTGTACTCAAGTGGAGCTGTCTCCTGGCGAAGCCTGCGTCAAAAAACAGTAGCACTTTCATCAAGTGAAGCAGAGATCGTTGCTGCAAGTGAAGCTACACGACAGCTACTGTGGCTGAAACGAATCATAGAAGACATGGTTATGGATGTACAAACAATAGAGCTGCTGATTGACAGTGAGTCTGCACTGAAACAGCAAGAATCCTATTGAACGACACCATCAGACCAAACATATGCACGTGCAGAGAAGACACTTCTACCTGCGTGAATGGCTTCAGAGGACAATATAGCTGACATGATGACAAAGCCTCTGTACAGACCAAGGTTCCTCAAGTTGATTGAACCTCTGGGAGTTGGGAGTGGATGTTAAGAAGGTTTTATATGTAGTTTATTATTATTATTATTAAAGTAGGCTTGTCATCTAGTTGTCACTTGCAATAAAAGTCATAGACAAAACGCTGTATTTTAATAGTATCTTCCTCCACATATTAAGGAAATTGAAGCTACATTCAAATGGGGATTTGATGGTAGTGGTGGCCATAGTATTTATAAGCAGTTTCAGCAATCATACACAATTTGGGGATTCGAATATTATATTGTGCACGATAGTAACCCTTGAAATGTGTATTTATAATGATGGAGAGAAGAAGATTTTATGGAAAAATACAACTCCATCTTCGACTAAACACTGCCGGCCCTTAGAGTTTGAGTTTAAGAAAGAAAGCAAGGAGGCAATACAAAATATGTAGGAAAGAATAGAAATCGAAAGGGCAGAAAAAGAAAATTGATGCAGATTTCTATGCTCATATGGGACTAGTTATCGATCAACCGAAACAAGGAGGTGGAAACTCGAATGACGGGAACACGGCCCGAAAGTTCTTTCAGTGCCCCTGCACACCATCAAGAGTAACTGGTCTAGACGAAAATTTGATAAGAAGGTTTAGCAACATATTACCTAAGCACCTTATCTACCTGTCAATATATCAACACTACGAAATTTAAACAGTACTGTTTGGATACAGCTTTGACATGTATTGAGCTTTATTGGTGGTACAATATGAGTGCATCAGTACACAAAATTTTAATTCATGGAGCAGATATTATTTCCACATTACCTTTACCAATCGGACAGCTTTCCGAAGATGTTTTAGAAGCCAGACAGGAAGACAAAAGCCAGACAAAAGCGCAAGAATATGCCACTCTAGAAAAACCTCACGACTCGACACAAATACTGACATTTTAAATTGGATGCTTATATCATCTGATCCAGTTATTTCTTCTAAAAGGAAAATGCAAAACAAAACCAGCAAACCATTTCCCAAGGAAGTAATAGATTTGCTGCAAATACCAGATTTCATACGAACACAAGAGGAACGTAACAACTCAATTGCGGTCGATGATTTTGAAGGAGAATGTGACGACTCAAATAACGACGATGGTTGCGAATAATAAGCCTGTATTGGCATAAAATATTTTGTTTACTATATTTATATCTTTTCTATTGTTATCTCTTAAACATAAAAATTAATTTATTAAAATTTGTCAAAAAACAATATTATGCATTTTTTACTACAATTCACTTCATGTTTTAAAAATAGAATAAGTAAATGAGTATAATTACTTTATCATACGCAGTATGATGAAGTATTGTAATCGAACCGACCATTTTTGACCAAGGTACAAAAAAATGTCTGTGTGTGTGTGTAAACGATTTTTGTGGCGACGATTCCGGAGAAACTACTAAAGGTATCGGGACGAAAGTTCATATTTAGAAGTTTAATGACCAAACTTAGAGCTGAAAAGCTTTTGGTTCAAAAGGGTCCAAAGGAACTGGCTATTTACTCTTAGCATTTTTCAACGATTCAACGCAAATGAGCCGTCATTTCTGTAATTTCATCAAAATAGATAAATAATAAATTAAAGTAGAGGAAATTTTGTATAATTTCTGTCTATAACATTTTTTGGCAAAATTAATAGTTTAGCTGCAGGAGCAAATTCTATTTGATCGAAATCGTATCTACATTAATAGTAGGTAGCCAGGAAATTTTGAAACTTTTCACAGTATTCAGAACGTAAGCGGTTGCGAAACGTCAATTCAACACGCAAATGCATGGATAATGTTATGAGGAGGAGAAACACGCGCGCACGTACGCTATGTGAAACAATATTGAAACAGCTTGGTGTTTCCATAGTGTTTACAAAGTCAAGGTGTATTTCAAGTGCGGATTGCGGATCGCAATGTTATACATTTTTCAAGGATTTTGCAAATGATCCGCCATTTCTGTAATTTCGTCAAAATAGTTAAATAATAAATTGCAGTAGAGGAAATGTTGTATAATTTATGTCTATGACATTTTTTGGTAAAATTAATAGTTTAGCTGTAGGAGCAAATTCTATTTGATCGAGATCGTGTCTGCATTAATATAGGATTTGCCAGATATTTTTATTCTAATGACAGTAGGTAGTGTTAAAGGCTGATTTTTTGACAATATCTACTGTCAATATCTGTCAAATCCTGGCTAATTCGTTTTATTTTAATGCAAACACGATCGATCTCGATCAAATAGAATCTCATGCAGCTAAACTATTTATTTTATATATTGTATGATAAAGTCATGTGCCTGGCCACATCAGATTTTTCTGTTTTAAAAGAACTTTTGATGCACTCAAAGTATTTGTAGTAAGCCAAAAATTAAGTTAGGTTGATAAAATTATTTTTGTCGCCCTAAATGGACGATTTTGCCCTGTGTGGCGCTGGTTACACATTGGGCGGTATTTATCGTGGCGGCAAATATGTCGTCGCCGCGCAAGAAATTTCGTGGGTTTACACAATTAGCGGCTTGACCACCGGCGCCGACTTTCAACTCTCAGCATTTTTTAACGATTTTGCAAATGAGGCGCCATATCTGTAATTTCCTCAAAATAACTATATTGAGCTTTTTTGATAACTATTTAAACTAAATAATAAATTGAAGTAGAGGAAATTTTGAATAATTTATGTCTACGACATTTTTTGGTAAAATTAATAGTTTAGATGCATGACAAAATTCTATTTGATCGAGATCTGTCGTGTCTGCATTAATATAAAACTAGTTTGCCAAGATTTGACAAATAGTTTCATTCTAATGACAGTAGGTAGTGTCAAACGTTGATGTTCTAGTATTTGAATACAGACACAGTGAACTCTAACAAACTGGAAGGGATGCGCGCTTTACATTAGCTGGCGAGAATTGAGGCAGGCGCAAGTAAAAGAAACGGAGTGATGATGTGGGGTATGTGTCTGACTACTCTCTGACTACCGTAGGTAGATAGCAGAACGCTATAATGTTTTTTTTTTTAATTGAAGACGGTATATTCGGCAATGGCACCGTGTGCGATTGAAAGAGATGCCTACCCCCACATCACTGCGGGTTGCATAATGCATACCAAATGGATTTGCCTCAATTATTCACCACGTAGCGTCCTTTTCAGTTATACGTATGTATTTATATTTCACTGTGCACTGCACTGCAGACACGATCGATCTCGTCAAATATAATCTAATGCAGCTAAACTATTAATTTTATATATAGTATGATAAAGTCATGTGCCTGGCCACATCAGATTATCAAGGCACACTTGTCTCTACTTGTGGTAGCATCTCTATCCTTGAAAATATTTAAAGTTTTAACCCACTACACTAGTCTTGATTCGACCAAAGATATTAGTAAGTCATTATCAATCAACACCTCCTCCATTTTGCTAATTATCACCTCTACAGGTTAATTGATGTATACTCTCTGACATCAACCACGGCAACTATAGAAAGGTAAAAAACCGCCGAGTGTGTAGACACTCATTTGATCACGTACACCACAATGTGAAAAGAAACGACAAAGTTACCGCCGGGCTAGTGGCAGCCGGCGGCTGCACAGCGACCGGCATCGGCATAACGGCCGCGCTTAATTTATGCCGCTCAGTGTGAAAGCTTCCATTCAATTCTAGACACTACTGCCGGAACGACGGCAACGGCAAACTTGCCGCCACGGCAAAAGCCCGCCCAGTGTGTAAGCGGCGTTACTCTTCTTTTATTTTAGCAATCGCTACATGTTTTGTGTAAAATCATGTGCTTTGAAAAATGTGCTGCACGTCGAGCAGTTAGGGTCGAATTTTCAATCCTCGTCTCGTCTTACAACTAATTGATCCATGGGGCTGTACAAGCACATCGGGCGCTGGCTAGCGCTAGCTAAGCGGTGCTAGCGCTGACCTAGCGCTGACACACTCCGCTCGCAAGATGGCGACCACTTAGTGTCAGCGCTAGCACCGCTTAGCTAGCGCTAGCCAGCGCCCGATGTGGTTGTACAGCCCCTATTTGTCTAATTTTTTATTCTAATTCCTTAACTTCTTCATGTCACTGTGAAAATATAATTTATTGTTGAAACATTTTTATGGGTATCTAATATTAAATATATTTCATTTACAGTAGCTAAACCATCCAATTTTCTATTGAAAGTACTTGTTATGGTGATATTACGTTAAAACTATGGAAAAAACGGAACGGCTAATAAAGGAACACTTTTACTAAATATTTATTACAGTAGTATAAAATAAATTTTTACATCCAAAACATATTGACAATATGTTTTGGATGTAAAAAATAATGTGCAATATGATATTGCACATTATTTCATCTATTAACAAATATTTTACCTTTACACCAACTAAAATAAATGCAGATAAAAACCCGCAACACAGCAATTATTTTTATCACAGATAATTATTCAGTTATTAAGTAATAGTTATAATTATTACACTTAGCTTTAAAATCGTAAAGTAGATACATAATAAAGGAGAAACTGTTGTTATATGTGGTGTATAGTGAAACACAACAATCTGTTGTAATAGTTTTTATTACTCATTGGACATGGATCTGAGAAATATAATGATAATGTCATATGTAAACAACAACGAGAACACTTGAACACAACACATGATTGACACGTTACAGTAATTCTCAACACGCCCTTCAATTTACACAGTATTTGGACAAAATCTGTTCAATTGCTAATATAACAATGTATCTCTAAAATGTACAAACTTTTCTTTACATAGTGGTTTTGTAAACAAATCAGCCACATTTTGATGAGTACTAACATATTCATCTTTTATTTCCTTTTTAATAGTTAAGTCTTTTATGAAATGGTAACGAATGTCAACGTGTTTTCCACGTTTTGTATTTTCAAAAGTATTGATCATTGAGATAGCACTCAAATTGTCCATTTTCAGTACTGCACAATTTACATGTCTGAACTCTGATAATACACCTTTCAAGTTTATAATTTGTTGAGCAGCAGCACTTGCAGAGATGTATTCTGCATCCATGAATGAAAGTGCAACGCAGTTCTGTTTGTTTGAATGCCAAGCCACTAGGTTGCCCGCATGGAAACCAACAAATCCGCTTGCACTCTTCCTAGTCTGCTTTTCTCTTCCCCAATCTGCATCACAATATGCTTGTATTCCTGTTGTTCCTTTTTTATACATTAGTCCCAAATTTTTTGTAGTACTTAGATATCGTAGAACCCTCTTTCCAGCTTTCCAGGCCTCATCAGGGGCTTTGTCCAAATATCGACTTAAATACGAGACCGCATAGGCTAAATCTGGTCGTGATGTAATTGATATATACATCAGACTGGATACTGAGCGACGATATGGTACTTCAGGATCTACTTCAGGACCTTCAATTTTAAAATTCACTTTCATGGGTGTTGATATTCCTTTGCATTCTTCCATTTTAATCTCCTTTAATAATTTATCTATTATTCTTGGTTGTGTTATTTTTAGTCTTTCTTCTTTCTTTGTTATTTGCATACCTAAAAATGATGACACGTTTCCAAGATTTTTCACTTTGAACTCGACATACAGATATTTGAGTAGTTCTTCAATTTCTTGATCTTTTCCAGTAATGATTGCATCGTCCACAAAAAGAACAAGATACACATCGTTTTTACAATATAAACAGTAATCATATTTTGACCGACAAAATCCAAAATTTGTCATAATCTCACTGAATCGATCATTCCAGACTTTTGGTCGGTGGTCTTCGGAGACCATACAAAACACGATTTAACTTGAGTATTTTCTCCTTGCAGTTTAAACCTTCTGGGGTATACATAAAAACATCGCCCTGTACATTACCGTTCAGAAATGCTGTTGGTACATCTATTTGTCGTAAATTCCAGCTATTCTGCACAGCGACGGACAATAATATTCTTACAGTCGACATTCTACATACAGCTTTTTAACCAAGCTTTTTTCTTTCCATCCTCCTTTATTCTAAAGATCCACTTGGTTTCAATTGCTCTCAGTTCTTTTGGTGATTCTACAGTAGTCCAAGTTTGCAATGTTTCTTGTGAATCTAGTTCACTTTAAATAGCTTCTCTCTATTTTGGATATTTACTTCTTTATAAGACCTTGGTTCATGTGGCGATGTGCTTAATAAACAGTAACCCGAATAAAGTTCATAATCCTGTAGGATTCTTGGTTTCTTGATGGTTCTTCCGAAACTTGAAACTCCTTCCCTTTCGCCATCTCCTGTTGAATTATTTTCATTTATTTCGTCTCTTACTTCTTCATCTATTATCTCTTTCATCAGATGTTCTTTGACTCGGTTGATCTGTATCTGTAGGTATTACCAAATATTGTTTGACTCCTTCTTCATCATTGCAATCCCTACTATTTTTGTTTCTTTCTGTGTGCCTACATTCCATTATTTCCTCCTGAAAATGAACAACTCTAGATTATACTTTTTCTTCATTTTGCATCCACATTCTATATCCACCTCCACAATAGCCTACCATAACTGCAGGTTTCGCTTTAGGGTTGAGTTTAATTTCTTTTAATGTATTTGTGACCCATCCTCGACAGCCAAATATTCTCACCTTTGAAATATCGTTTCTTCCATGCCAGATCATTGCAGGAGTTTGACCTCTTTCCAAAACTGATGTGGGACTTCGATTTAGTTCATATATGGATGCTTTTAAGGCTTCACCCCACAGAAATTTTGGAATACCAGAGTCCACAAGTTTTACACGTATCATATTTAATAATGTCCTGTTCATGCGTTCTGATTGTGTCCATTCATTTGTGGACTATAGCTCATGGCATACTCTAGCTTAATTCCATTCACTTTACAAAAAAGTTTAAAATTATTAGAAGTGAACTTACCACCGTTGTCTAATTCTTTTTACTTTAATTCCAGCTTGCCTATCCACTTCATTAAGTACTCCCTCAAATTTTCTTCTACTTCGCTTTTGTAATTTTACGCTTCAGTAATTTTACCATTAGAAAATGAGAGAAGTCATCCAAGATTACCTGGAAATATGTTTCTCCACTGCTTGGTGCTGCTGTAATTGGCCCACAGATGTCGGGATGAAGAAGCTTTCCTTTTGCTTGTCATCGTTTTTCATTTTTATAGAATGGTAACCTCGTGGCTTTAGCATCTATACATATACTACATTGACCTGTCGGAATTGGCAATCCAAGCTGTTTCAAAGCATCTTTTCCAAACGTCTATGCCATAAGTCATTATTTTTAATGGGTATATTTCAAGATTCATTTGTAACATCATTTAATTTTAGTGTATACAATCCATTTATGTTTTTGCATTTTTTGCTTTAAAATGAGATTTGTCGCCACTTATGTAACAACCTGTCTATGCTTTTAAGCTAAAATCGCTACCATTAACTTGATCTCCATCACTTTTTTTAATTTTGCTTCAATTCTTAATCGAGAAGACGTGCTTTTACAAAATCCATCTTCACATTTGTAACTGTTTCCGTGGCTGTGTAGTTTTTCATTTGTTCTTGACTTTAGGCTGAATAACTTTCTCCACAGTGTTAACTTGGTACAAGAACTTGTGCGTACAAAAATGTCCTTTAACGCTTTCATCTGCTCTTTAGCAGTTTTGCTATCATTGATAATATCCAGATGTTTATCTGAAACTCCTTGTATTATTATTGACTGAGCCTTGGCATGTTGAATCATAAAATCTTTCTTATTTGCTGAATTGCTTGAATGCGGAATCGCCAATTGTTGAAGTTGCTTGCAGTTAAAATCGTCACACTTGTGTACATATTTGACATTGTGACTGCACTTACCTGTCCCTTGCACCAATTTTCTTTTTTGTTTATCCTTTTGGTTTTTAAACTATACACTACCTGCTCTAGAGTACTTCTGGGCCCATAACCTGTTGTTATATGTGGTGTATAGTGAAACACAACAATCTGTTGTAATAGTTTTTATTACTGATTTGACATGGGTCTAACTAATATAATAATAAAGTCATATACTCGGGAAACGAACGGACATAAAGAAGGAACAGTAGGGGTGAGCATATGCTTCCCTGGGGAACTCCGCGTGTTAGCGCCACCGGGGAAGAGAAGTAATCGCCAATTTTAACTTGTTGGACTCTATTCCGTAGGAAAGCACGGAGCAACCTCACAGACCGCTCGGCCAGACCAACGTGTCTCAAAATTGCCAGCATCAAATCATGATGTATCATGTCGTATGTATCATTAAAATTTAAAGAATATTCAATTTATAGTTTCATTATGGGCGACAATAGTGATTCAGAACCCAAATATTGTGAGAAGAAACCACGAAAAACAATATGCCTGGAACCTCATCTTATATCGTGCATTATATTTGTCATATTTGTGTTCATTTTACGCCGGTGTCTCTCGGAACGGAACCCTGGCGTAAAACGACCTGTACCTGTACTTGATTATTTCTGGCCTAATATTGTTTTAAACGTCGCTGTGAATATAATATGCAAATTCAACAAAATTGATACTTAGATACAGCTAATTAGATACAGTATTGATAAAGAGTTACTTTTGTTTTCTTTTTTTTTTTTTTCGAGCAAATTTGAATTGATTGTAGATTTGTTTTAGTACATACCGAGTATATATTCGACCGGTGGTATTCGGCCGTGTTTAAATTGGTACTTCAAATTTCCTACTTTCCTAATTATTTTACAACAAATATGTAAATTTCAAATACTATGTTCTGAATTATTTTCATATAATACCGTTGGTAAATACGATAGTGGGCTAAAGAAAATGGACCGAGCGAAAATTTTATAAAATAAATTAGCGATGTACTAATAATGTTCAACACATCATTTGAAAAATTCAAATGCGGCGACAATGTTATTAAGAACATATAATCTCATATTTTTGATAATATACAGTGGGTAAAAGCAGCAGAACAATCAGCGTGCATCTTTCACCGACAAAAAATAATTCGTCGGCTGATCAAAATGAAAATGTTTCGAAATTTACAGTGGGAAATAGAAAAAAAATATGAAAGCCACAAAACGTGACAACCACACCAAAAATTTCAAATTATTTCTGGTTAAATGGTATTTTATCTTATTTGTAATATGTTAAAATTAGTGTTTATTATCAACATGTATTTATTTCTTTAAAATAATGTTTCAATGGAATGACAATTCACTTCATTAAAGTATCTAATTAAAATAATACTTTTGAAGCATTTTTATATATTTATATTTTTTATTTTTATCTATTATAAAAAAATCAGTCGAAAACAATAATCGGTTATTCAAGCAAATTTAAAAAAAGGTCAATGTTAACTTTCCCTCCTCATTAAAATGATCACAATCGTATTTCCATTTGCTGGGGCGCTGGGAGTCTTCCAAGACCGACTCGACGTAGCACAATAGCTGGACTTGACAACGTGTTGTAGTTAGTACCAATTTCGGCCGCGCGCGAATTAAAGAGGTCGCCACAAAACGGCCGAACGGAGACTGTTTTTACGGGCGCATAGGCTTTGCCGTTCTTGATTAGTTATAATTCAATACTATAACTCATTCCGGTCTCCGTTTCGGCACCCTTAATGGCAAAGACAATTATTTTAAACTGTACAATAAATTTAATATCCATACTTAATTACACAGCAATTCAGTTTACAATAAATTGTTTGTTAATTCCGGATTGTAGAAATACAGTAATACCTCGCATAGTCCAGTTACGAACAGTCCGGATACCAGCATACTACGGTACTACGGTTTGTAAATCACTCGGCCAGATGTAAACTTGACATTATGTTTCGGTGGTTTGTGAGCGGTGGACGTTTAACGCTGATTTAAAATTTTCATATTTAAACTTTAATACCGTCAAAATGAGTACGAAAAGAAAACCTGAAAGTGACCTAGTCAGCAAAAAACGTAAATAGCTCACTTTAGAACAAAACTTTGATACAATAAAGCTTCATGAAGACGGTGCATCCTTCGCTAAGATAGGCCGTGATAAAGAAATAGACAGGTCATCAGTGTGAATACTTATTAAAAAAAGCTAAATACAAATCGCAGGGTATGACTACAGCAACTTATTGATCAAAAAAGTGACCAAAACTAGAAACGCTCGAATGGTAAATATGGAGCAATTATCCATGTTTTGAAGACTTGAAGACTCTGCGCCAATTATCTATGTTTGCATATGTTTAATGCCTCGGTTAGTCGGTTTCAAACAGCCGGCAGATCGGTGGAACCGATTAACCGAAGTATGCGAGGTATTACTGTATAATCATAATTTCTTTTCAAGTCATATAATTTGTCAGTAGCCGGTAGGTAATGAGTTGATTTTAATGGGTTGATTTTACTTGATCTACTATAAGGCAATCTCACTAATTTAACACGTTTGGTTTCTAGATAACGCCAAAGTTACCTATATAACTGATTAGAAACTTTTTCTAGGTAAAAATAAGAATCTGGTTGCCAGATTGTCTATATTAGAGAGTATTAGTAAAAAAAACTAAACATAATTAATAAAATTATAAAAATGGTGTTATCTACAATAATTTGTACTCAGCAGCTGCAGTGATAGCGCGTCGGGTAATGTGCCAGTGCGATTTTCCTTGTTACGTAAGCCAGAGTGACAATACGTGGAAGTAATTACGAGGTAGTTTTGGAAAAGTCTAGGCTTGTTCGCTATAGAGTCTGCCTGTTTTAAAATTTGAAAATTGCTCTTGTACTGAATACAGTATACTTTGTGTTGATTCACTTCCAATGCCCCTGCGGGCAAATATGATTTTAGATAACAGGGTAGGGCAGTTCAACATAATCGGTGGCATTGAATATTTCGAGAATTGTAAACATGAATTTATTGAGCATGCCATATTAAAGTTGCCGTCCAAATACATCCTATTATGCATACTGTATGTCAATAAAAACACTGAAAAACAATGCCGAGAGCAAATGTGTAAGTAGCTATTTAATAAGCTACCGCCTAATGCAAAAAACCTGACACTGTTTTAAAAGAACTCTTAAACCCCTTTTTAATCAAGCGCGCTTTTTACAGTGTTGAAGATTTTTAAAGTTTAACAATTATTTGCATTGATACTAATTTATGTTACCTAGGTTAAGAGGTTACGAGTGTAAAATATTGTTTATTTCAATTTGTTTTATTTTATTTTATTGCGGTTCAGCCTTACGAGCCAGAAATTATTTTTATTTACTGCAGAAGTAGAAGAGTTTTGACTATAGAATGATGTAATACAATAAAAATTAATAAATAGTGCAGATTCCATGTCTGTCCCATTATTGCGGCTAGTCACAACATGTAACATGTAACTAGTCATATAAGAGAGTTAAAATATAGTTTCTGTAAAAATAGATATAAATAAATCCAACAACCCTTCAATCTCTTTTATTATCATCTTACTGTATACTTGCCCTACCCTTTTGCAAAATATGTTAGAGATTATACTGTATGCCACATTACTAAGATTATTGGGTTAGAAATGACTAGTACCTGCAGCAACCCGTGTATCCCAGAAATAAGATGCAATGAATAATAGCCATGCGTAAGTGGTAACTTAACTTTTACCTCCAATAACTTGTAAAGCAAACTTATATGGACCATAAAATCAGTTAGAATTAGATATGGTAGTGGTCTGGGTAGGCGGAGTGGCAAGACATTTGCCTAGCACTTTAAGGGTCCTGGGTTCGAATCCTAGGGTTGATAAACGGATTTTTC
The DNA here is from genome assembly GCA_964023965.1 of Melinopterus prodromus. Lineage (NCBI taxonomy): Eukaryota > Metazoa > Arthropoda > Insecta > Coleoptera > Scarabaeidae > Melinopterus > Melinopterus prodromus. The sequence goes on from OZ030390.1 coordinate 54,085,825, forward strand.
ACTGCACCACCGTGCTTCGGTAGGCACGTTAAGCTGTGTTCGTCCTGGGACGGCAAAACGTGGACATGAACTGGTCTTTGCTACAGAAACCAAAAATAATGGAGTGAAGATACATTCATATTCCTCCATGTGACTTCCGCTGTAAGACGTACCCGTCTTACAGCGATCTATAAAAGCCAGAAAACATGTTATGAATTAAGTTGCTATAGGTAAATAACTTAATATTTACCTTGGAGAATTCGTAGAGCCGACATACAGAAAATACGATTATTTATATTCATAGATGGTAGTGCACTGGAAAAAACATTTATGTGCTTTGATGTGACTGGTTCGCCTTGCAGCAATCTAAAAAACCCAGAAAACACTTTATAAATTAAGTTGCTACAGGTAATAACTTAATAGTTACCTTGGAGAAATTGTAGAGCCGACTTATAAGGAAAATACGATTATTTATAATCATTGATGGTAGTGGACTGGAGAAACGTTTATGTGCGTTAATGTGACTGGATCGTTTTGCAGTGTTTAATTACATTAAACATTTTTTTCTTTTTATATTATTTATCTGGTGCTAACAAAAAAATATTCCGAAATTCCTAAATAAAATACAAATGTTGGTAACTTTCCATTAAAATTGTGAAGTCGCTTATGTATGTAATATTTCGCCAATTCCAATTCATCAAAACAAAACGTAGCAAAATTCGTAATTGCATTGCCAATAATCAAGGTAGCACCTAGTATCGATTGAAGAATTGCAATTCTGCAGAACCAGCGTTCAATGTGCAATTTGAAACTAGTGCCGCCCAACATAATTCGTTGTTTTTATTTCAGTCTTACATCAATAAAATTCATTAATGTTTAGCCCCGCTGTGATAGTTTTTAGGACACTTTTTGTATATAAACCCAAATAATTTCTTAATAAAATCAGTATTAAACCTGTGTTTGTACTCATTCCTTAAAACAAACCATCTGGCCTGCCCGGAGTTTGGTCATGGTCCGTCGATCCCCCTTACCCACACAACGTCAGTAAGACACCTTAGGCATTTGGAGATTGAGTCTGGTCTCCAGTAGTGTTCCTATTCCATCATACCTACATTTACCTGTACTACGCCAGTAAGACACCTTAGGCGTTTGGGAGATTGAGTCTGGTCTCTCAGTATTGCTCCTTTTTTATGCTATGGTTCAAGGCTACGAAATTTACGGCTTACCCAATTTAACCTAACTTACTAAACCATACCTAACAAACACAGTTTATCAAACGCGCGCGGAAAGTCCCTACGCACAGTCGGCAGGACACAAATCAACGGCGTGAGTGCGCATCAGTCGTAATTACGTAATTCGGATCGCGTCGGCAACAGTTAGTTCGCGTCCAAAAAACAGTTCAAGAAAAGGAGATCAACATGTCCGAAGAACTGGATCAATACGCCTGAATGCAGGATGAACTGGGACAAGAAATTAAAAAATTATCACGAAACATGGCGAAGGATTCTCAGTTAAGGAAGACAAAGCAGTACACCCAAAGCCACCAAAAGAAACTGGACGAATATTGGGAGAAAGTGAAAGCCAATCATGAGAAGCTCATGGAAATTAAAGATGCAACACACCCATACTTCGTCCAAAACTACTTTGAACAGCTTAAAAGGCAAGTTCAAGAAACGCAAAAATATTTGAACGAATGCCCTAAGCAAGAAACGTCGACAGAAGAAGAGAAGTCGAGCCAACAAGACAGCCAACAGGCGTACCGAATGAAGAAGCAAGATATAAAAATCAAACAAATAAAGGAAGTAATCGGTCAAACGAAGGCTGAATTACTACAAAATTTACTACAGCATTGAACGAAGAGATTCTAATGAACACCGACACGACGACGAATACTTTTCAGACGAGGTGTACAAGAAATGTGTCGACCTGTACGATGGATGAGGTCATGGAAAAATTGGACGAAGCAATCCACAAGGACGTACCTAACAACCCCACACCGAGCAATACCATTAGGCTACCACAAATTAAAATTCCAAGTTTTAATGGATCCTACGACAACTGGCCTACCTTCCATCATCTATTCAACGAAATCGTTCATCTTAACACGTCATTGACAAATGCAGAGAAAATGCAGTACCTAAAAATCAACCTGGAGGGAGAAGCAAGTCGCATCATGCAGCATCTGGTGATATCAGATGCCAACTACTTGACGGCATGGAACATCTTACAAAATCGGTACCAAAACAACCGACTAATCCTGTCAAAACTCCCGGACAGGATTCTGGGCTCCCACCCTCCCAAGATGAATCGTTGGAAAAAATTAAACAATTGCACGACACAACGTGTGAATGCCTACAAGCTATCAATAACTTGAAGGTACCCACCAACACCTGGGGTCCACTAATCATCCGCATTCTGCTGAGAAAATGGGATCCAGAGACAAATAAATTATACGAGCAATCTCTCGAGAACCCAAATGATATCCAGGAATACGCGGATCTAGTTCGATTCTTGAAGAAACGGTTCCAATCACTTGAAGCAATGGGGGAGTCGAACAAGTAGATGACACGGTACCAAAATAAAAAATATCAAGACAGAATAATAATCTGCAAATATTGCCAAGAAGACCACTTCATTCACAGTTGCCCGAAGTTCAAGACGCTATCAGTGGATCAGAGAATGGATTTCGTAAAAAGCAGCAATCTATGCCAAACTTGCATGAATCACGATAATACCAGGAAATACTGCACTATCGTGACGTCCAGAATGAATTTACACCTTTAACGTCTGGACAACACATCCCAATAAAGAAAAAATGGTCACCAACAGCAAAACTATCCACTCACGTTGGTACCCAGGAAGGAACAGTACTACTAGCAGCAGCACTAGTTAAAACCAATAAGGTATCTGGTGAAGGAGAATATCTTCGTGTGGTGATCGATCCAGGATCCCAACCCTGTTTCATAACAGAACATGCAGCTCAAATGCTAGGACTCCCAAAACAACGCATACATGCAGAGGTATCCGGACTAGGTGGCGATGACCCAAAAATATCAAAATCAAAAATTGATGTGCAAGTACAACCTCGCTTTCCGAGCAAATTCTCCCTGACAAGTACGTTTCTCATTCTCTCGAAAGTTACTCAACACCTTCCTAACAACGACCTTCACATCAGCGTGTCAAAATCCTACGAAAACAAGCCCCTTGCTGATTTTACCTTTGATATTCCTGGACCAATTGACGCAATTATCGGTGCCGAGGAGTACGGGAAGATCATACTGGACCGTCTAGAAAAGTCAGAAGACGGTATTCTTGGATAGAAGACCGAGCTAGGCTTTTTTTTTTTTTTTTTTTTTTTAGTAAAGGGCGAGGGGGCCCAGGAAGAACCCACCTCCACCCCGCTGCCTGGTATCGCCGTGAGGCATTCAGCAGTGCAGCGGCAACTTCCTTCATTAACGCGACAACATTTGTATATAAAAAAGATCTGGGCCCCTTCGCTCTTATGCTCTAGTGACTTTTATTCTTTAAAAACAAATACAATCAAACAAACAGCCCGAGCTGACACCTTTACCGGTTTACATTAATTACCCTTAAAAGTAAACATATAAACTACCTACTTAACTACCCTACACTTACACCTACAAGTGTCCATGCACTTTACCCTAACTACAGGCGTCCTCGCGCACTCACTGGGACACATCCTAACCTAATTTTCTGAAGCAGCGGTTGTTTTTCCTGCGGCTTCTCCCCAGACTTCGGTGTATCCGGAAGTCCGTGGTCCGGTATTTCCAGGACCCTTATCTGTCATGCTGCGGTTTTCCGGGAGCATTCCCGCGCCGGTTTTCCGGTCGCTCTCATTCCTGTTTCCTTCTCTTTCAGTCTGTCCCATAGACCGTCCCTGTTCCTTATAACTAAGGAGCGGGAGGTTCTCTTTCGCCTCGTCGCCTGTCTTCCTCGTTCTTTCGTCGGAGTATCGTTCCTATGGCACGGGTAATCTGTTCCCACGCTTCCGAGCTTTGCAGCATTCTCCGTACCATTCTTCCCGCACTCAGGTCATTCCCGCATGGGCACTCCCTCCTATAGACCTCCCAGCGGGGACATTCAAATAGCGTGTGCTCTGGGGTGTCTTCTTCTTCTCCACAATCTCTGCATTCTGGGCCGTCCCTCCTCTTAAATTTGTAGAGGTAGGCCCCAAAGCATCCGTGCCCAGTTAGGGCTTGGGTGAGCTCGTAGGTCACGTCACCGTGCTTCCTACTCGTCCACTCATCCAGGTCCGGTATCAGTCGGTGCGTCCACCGACCGTTCTTGTCCTCGTTCCATTCTTTCTGCCAGGCTTCCATCGTGCGTCGGCGATGTTCTTGTCTGGAGGTGCCATCTTGTCCGCGTCCGTCATATACCCTCCTTCTTTCGTCTGCTTTCAGGTGCACCGGCACCATTGACGCTACCACCAAAGCAGCGCCCGTCGACACTGTTCTGTATGCCGATGTAACACCGACCGCAGCTCTTCTCTGTACTCGCAGGAGCCTTTGTTTCCTGTTTTCCAGCTGCATGTCGTCGGCCCAGACGGGCGTTGCATATAGCATCACCGATTCCGCAACCGACGCCAATACTCTTCTCTTAGCCGCCGACGGTCCCTCCATTCTAGGCATAAGCCTTGGCAGTGCCCCGGTGGTTCTCTCCGCTCTGGCTGCCACCTCCTCCACGTGCCTTCGGTACCTGCGGTTTCTTTCAATCCTCACCCCCAGGTACTTAACGCTGTCTCCTGGTTGGATTCTCTTGTTTCCTACCGTTAGCGTCACCGGTTGACATTTCCTTTTTCCGGTGAGGAGCACCGCTTCTGTCTTCTCGGCCGCAAGTTCAAGGTTTCTTTCCTCCATCCACTCGGTTATTCTGTGGATGGCGAGATTTGCGTTCGCCTCAAGCTCTGCACAAGTGGTTGCCGTGACTACCAACGCGAGATCGTCTGCGTATGCCACCAGCTTGACCCCGCGCAGCCTGAGCCGCAACACTCCGTCATAGAGGACATTCCAAAGCGTTGGGCCCAGGACGGACCCCTGAGGGACGCCGCTGCTAACTCTCCGTCGGTCCTCTTCGCCATTGTTATCCCTGAGGATCAGCCATCTATCCCGCAGGTAACTCCGGATCATGTCCAACAGGTATGGACTCACACTTCTCCGTTGCAGCTCTGCGATGAGATGCTTCCACGGCACGGTGTTAAAGGCGTTTTTGACGTCAAGAGCAACCAGCATGCAGAACTTTTTTGTCCTCCGCGTTCCCTGATTTGCCCTCTCTGCCATCTCCATAACACTTCGCACCGCGTCGACCGTTGACCTTCCTTCTCGGAATCCAAACTGATTGTCCGCGAGGGGCGCTTTTTCTTCCAGTTCCACCTTTAGCCTGTCCACGAGCAGGTGCTCCATCAGCTTGCTGACAGTGTTCAGGACGCAGATGGGCCTGTACTTTGGCGACTCTCCTTCAGTGGCTGCTTTCTTGGCCAGCAGTACGAGATTCGCCGTCTTCCATTGAGCGGGGTAATTTCCGGACTTGAGGACATCGTTCAGAACGTCCTTCACGTACCCCCCTGCCACCGTCACCATCTCCCTTACCGCTTCCGGTGGAATGCCGTCGGGTCCCGGCGCCTTCTTTGGTGCTACTCTGCCCGCTGCTCTTCGCACTTCCTCTATCGAGAAAGTTGGCGCTTCTTCGTGCGGCTCGATAGCATCCTCCTCCGCAAGCTCATACTCCGGGAACAGGGTCTCCGCCACTTCTTTCATCTCCGCCAGCGTCAGGTTTGGAGGCGGTAACCTGGCTCTCAGCCTTTTAGTTACGATCTTGTAACCCTCCCCCCAAACGTTGGCCTCCACCTCTTGAAGTACAGCCGCCCATTGCCCCTCCTTCGACTCGGAGATCGCTTTCTTAAGTGCTTTTCTGGCCTCACCGTATGCGAGGGAGAGGATCGCCCTTCTGGCCTCGTCTCCTCTCGTCCTCTGGACTGCTCTTCTGGCGCTGTTGCTCTCCTTCCGCAATTCCGCAATCTCGTCCGTCCACCAGTAGACTGCTCTTCGCCCATTTCCTCCGTGTTTTGGCATTGCTTCTTCGCAGGCTTTGGAGAGAGCCGCTTCGCATGCTTCCACACTGACCAACCCTCCTGGCGTCCCCATTGCGACCTCGAAGGCGTCTCTAAACTTTGCGCGGTCCAGTTTCTTAACGTTATACCGCCGTGGCATTTCATTGCGCCCCTCTGTTTTCGCGGCGACCATGTCCCTCAGTCTATACTCAATGTACATGTGGTCGCTGAGGGTTTCCTCTTCGACCACACTCCATCCGTCGATCTTCCTGGCTACCCTGTCAGTGGCGAACGAAACGTCGATCACCGATCCTCCTCCTCCCCTCCTTCTGAAGGTGTTTGAGTGTCCCTCATTTAGGGGTACAAGTCTCTCGCCGCCCATTCGCCCAGCGCCTCTCCTTTCCGGCAGGTTGTAGTCGATCCCCACTCCTGAGACTTAGCATTGAAGTCGCCTGCGACAAGACACCTTCCTTCCGATCGCTGTAGGATTCCTTCTAACCTATCGAGGAAGTCCTGGAACTCTCTCAGCTCTAATGCCGGGGAAGCGTAACAACTAATCATTGTCACCCCACCGACGACCATCCAGGCAAAACCCTCTCCCGATCCTTGTCTGGTAACGTGTACCTTGCGGCCTCTCACTCCAATGGCAGCTTTCCTGTCACGGTCCATCAGCCATCCTAGGTTTGCGGTCATGGCCTTGTTAGGCTCCGAGACCAGCATTACGTCGATCTTCTTCCTTGCTGCGGTGGCTATCAGTAGCTCTTGAGCAGCCCGCCCTTTTCCTACATTTATTTGTAGGATGGAGGTGGCCATGGAGTCATGTAGCGCCTCTCGCAATCCCTAATGGACTGTAGCCTCATTATCCGGGCCGTTCTTAGGTACGACCCCACGCGTTCCAGGTCCTTGATCGCCTCGTTCTCGGATACCCCCATTCCTTTTAGGAAATCGAGATACACTGATCTCAGTTCTTTCCCGCACGGCATGCCCTCCGACTGTATTTTGATCTCGGAAGAGAGTTTGCTCTCGCCGCCTACTATTTCTCCGTCATCGGTAAGCTCGAAGTAGCCCAGGTGGTTTCGGACTAAGTCGAACAGCGTTCTCTCTCTCAACCTCTGTGTGGCATACTTGGTGCTCTGTCTCGTTAATCGCACCATCGGGGGGACCGCAGAGTACCATCCTGGCTTCCTTTCGCTTTCGTCTTCCTTGGGCCTTACCGATACGTTCGCCCGCAGTGTGCCCTGCACAGCTGTCTCTTCTTCTCTTACCGTCCCGGTATCTTTGGGTGGGTTCGGTTTCAAGACCTCTATCCTCCCGCACGCGTACTGAATGCACGCGCGTGTCTCCGATCGGATGATTCCGCCACTGATGAATGCTTTGCCAGTCCGCATCTTCTCGATGTGGAACTGCATCCTCTTCCGGTCTCTTGTGGCTTTCGACGGAGGTTTCTTCTTCTTTCTTGGGTTCTCCGGTGAACCCGATGCTGCCTGGTAGGAGTTAGGCATTATGGACTGAGCTTTTCTCCTTCTGGATCCCTTCTAGTGCTTTGGCGTACGTTGGGCATCTGAGGCTGTTCGCCCTGTGCCCATCTTTTTTACACACTGGGCAATGGGTTCCTTGCTTCTTGCAGTCTTTAGCAAAGTGCCCTTCTTCCCCGCACTTCCTGCACAGATTTGTTCTGTTCGGGCCTTCACATTTGGCTACCAGGTGACCAGTCTCCCAGCACCTAAAACAAGCTGCCATCTGTTGCCGCTCCCGTACTTGCCCTTCGGCCCATCCCACTTTGACAGTTCTTCTTCGTAGGAGCGCTCTCGCTGCATCTTCAGAAGCCTCCAGCACAGCGGTTTTTGTTCCGTAGTGCGCATCGTTCAGAGATTTCACTGTGACCTCTGAGCTAAGATCTCCCAGTGCTTCCCGAATGGCGACTGCAATTTCATCCTTGGTGTTGGTTGCTTCCAGTTCTTTAAGCAGCAGGGTTTTCGTCTTACCCGCTACTCTAGCCTCAAAACCAGACGCTTTGCTGATCTGGTCCTGTAGGACTGATGCACTCTCCTTGTCCTTGACCGTTATCATCAAGTCTCCAGTCTTCGTTTTCCTGACGCCCTTAATATTCAGGTTTGTCTTATTGACTCCCACCTGTTGTTTGACACGCGCTATGGTCTCCGCGTAGGATGCGCTATCCGTCTTTATTATGACCGCTCCATCCCTTCTTTTTGGCAATGCTGGGAACTGCCTTTCCCTTGCGGGGGGGTTGGGGTTTTTTACCCTTTGCTTTGTCCCGCTTGCGTTCTTTGCGGCTGCTTCCGCATACTTCTTCTTCTCTTGTGGAGTTCCTTTCCTTACGTAGAGGACAACCCTCTTACCAAAAATGTCCCATAGTCGCTCTCTCTGTTCTCCCGCCGATTCTCCTTCCGGGTCATTTATCGCCACATTCTTTTCTTCACCGATACTGGCATTCAGCTCTTTTAGCATGTCTGCCATTGGTAGGGCTCCCTCTCCTCTCTGTACGACAAAAATTCGCCTCTTCTTTTCGACGACGTTCCCTCCGGACTTTATTGTGATTGCTCGCACGATCTCTGTTACGCCGACCATGTTGCACTCAGCATCTTCAAACTCGGGGTAGGTTCGCAGGAGTCTGTTCTTTATTCCTGCCTCTTGATCCCCCCCTCCCAGCACTATCACAACATCGTGGTCTTGCGGCGCGTTAAGGGGGTTTCCCTCTACCTTCTGTAGTAGTTCTTCCTTTCGTGGCATTTCGCCCTCCTCTTTGTACCCGCCGCATCTACAGACACATTCTCTGCGCGTCACTTTCGTGTGCGGGCTTCTGGTGTCGTGATGAATCTTTTCGATTTCCTCACCAACCGCTGCCATAATTTTTTCCATTTCCTGAGATATCTTTTCCATCTCCTCTTTGGTACTGGTTTCGCTTTTACCGGTGTCTCTGAGGCCCTTCACCTTCTGGTTGAGTTTTCTCCAGACTTCCTCCAGCTTCTCTTCCTTCTCTTCCTCCTTTTTCTTGTCGCCCGCTCTTCTTTTCCTCTTGAGGTCAAATCTGCCTCCCACGTCTTGCCATGCCGACATCGCTCCCTCCGGCAGGTCCTGTGTTGGTTCGGGCGTTGTCTGTCCAGACTTGGCTCTTTGGGAGACTAACGCCACCTTTCCTTCTGCCGACCCGGCTATTTTTATCGCTGGGAGCGATCCCAGTCTCTGTCTTCCTTCTGGGGGTGGAGACCTTACCAGAGCTGACCTTCTGACCGATATGTCAAGCTCCTGGCTCATCCTTCCTCTTTCCTCCTCTGTGTTCGCGTCTTTTGCCGCCTTCTTGTCGGACGATGTATCTAGTCCATGTAGGGGCAACTGCTTTTGCTCCTTGGCTCTGTTTCTCCACCCTTCAATGCTGAAGCCCCTCTGTGTCACATCCTTCTTCTCCTGCTTGTCACTCATCCTGAGGAAGTTCAAGCGAACACGCCCCGGATAAGGCAAAATTTAACTCCGTACTTTTTCCAAAAAAAAAATTTTTTTTTCTTCTATGTCCCGAAAAGTTCAAAATCCGGCAAAAATCGCGAAATAACACTCGCGCCGCGCTACCCCGTCATGTAGGGTGTCAAAACGACGAGCACGCCGCGGCGAATCCACTCCGATCAGTCTCACCCTCAAATCCCGCACCCCGACACAATTCACCCTCGACCCGCGAAAAACGACAGAGTCCACCTACCTTGGGCGAAAAAATCTCCGCGGATCCGGTCGACCACACTAGGAAACTATTGCGCGCACTCTCCAGCCTCTGAGAACAACCCCTACGACGTCCCAGATGAAAAACCGGGGGCCACACCCTGTTTCCGGGGTGCCTCCAACTCCCTTATTTGTTGGCGGATTCTCACAAAATCAGCGTCCGGCTGTCAGGTCCAATTAGCGTTGTACACTTCTCTCACCAAAAGTTCCGTGAGTGCCCTAACACCCCCGCAAAGTCGAAAAAGCTCCACGAATAAGTGCCAACGCACTATTTCAAAAACTCCACCCGCGTTAAGATCTCGAAAAAACCCGAGGATCCAAAAAAGGTTTTAACACTTTTTGTTGCTCTCGTACAGATGCAGCTGTAGCCCAAATTTCAGAATTCTTGGGACTGTTTCTCCACTTTTTCACTTCTTTGTTCGTATTTTACACACTGGTGCCACGCGCTGTACGTCCGTTAGCGGTCACATACTACTCGACTGTCGACCGAGCTAGGCTTTTTTTTTTTTTTTTTTAAAAAGAGCGAGGGGAGGGGAAGGCCCTCCACCGCCCCTCCAGACCGGCCTTGCCTGGTGGGCATCCTCAGTCTGGAGACTTCTTCCCTAAATGAATGAATAAATCAACAAAGCTATGGTAAACTCCCTTCGCTCTTTTCGGTTTGGGTCGTAGACCTTTATTGATATAACATTCTACATCTACCTAGAATCATACTTCCATATTGCTACTTAGACTTATTTACTACCACCTAATGTCTTTGGAATGCGACCTATCCCATGCGATGTCACCTGGTCAGTTTTCCGACACTTTCACTGACAGAACTCGAGGCTTCCTCATCTCTCTCTGGGGCTCGTTCTTTTCCGTTCATCTGTGACCACTGGTGCCCGGTTGGCAGTTCCGGTGGTCACTTCCATTTGCTGCTGGCGCTGTTCCGGCAGCTTCGGTCCGGATCGTCCTGGACTCTTCTCTTTGTCGTCTCGCTCCCGGTCAGCCGTGAGCTTTCCTGTACCGGTCTCCGGTACATCATTTATACTTCCAGGTTCTACAGTCCCCGGACCATCAGGCGTCCTTACATGATAAGGATCCAGAGGTCCCTGCACGTTCCTTCGCCTCTCCGTTCTGTCCTCCTATCTAGACTGCCTAGATGTGGTGCAACCCTGTGGTTTGGTTTGCTTCATTCTCCAGGTCTGAGGGGGTCTGCCATCCGGGCTGTCCTCAGCAACTGTGTCTGAGGGACCGGAGGCTATTGTTCTACCCTCCTCTTGTCTTCCTCGTCCTTTGTTTTTAGGATCCCGGAAATTGTGCGGGAGATCTCCTCCCATTGCCGAGGTCCTTCTAACATGCGGGAGACCATCCTTTGCTCGGCAAGGTCCTCCTCGTACAGGCACGCCCTTCTGGCCACGGCCCACCTCTCGCATCTGAAGAGAGTGTGACCGGGGGTGTCTATCTCCCCGCAGTATCTGCAGTTGGGGCTGTCCCTCTTCTTGAATTTGTGCAGGTACGCCCCAAAACACCCGTGCCCAGTCAGCGCTTGCGTTAGTTCGTACGACAGCTCTCCGTGCCTTCTCTCCGTCCATGTGGCAATGTCTGGAATGAGCTGGCGTGTCCATTCCCCCTGCGCCGCTTCATCCCACTCGACCTGCCAGGCTTGAATTGTCTGCGTTCTAATCTCTCGCCCGGGTGCCATACCTTCCGACCTTCTTAGGTCATATTTCTTCTGTCGCTCTCTGGCTTTGAGATGGATGGGCACCATGGATGCCACTACGAGAGCTGCCGCGGTCGACACCGTCCTGTATGCAGCTGTAACCCCTATCGCCGCCCTTCTCTGCACTCGTAGGAGTCGTCCTCTTCTGTTTGCGTAGTCCATGTCATCTGCCCAGACCGGTGCAGCGTACAGCATTACCGACTCTGCGACAGACGCCAGGACCCTACGCTTTGCCGTTCGTGCCCCGGATGTTCTGGGCATTAGTCTCATCAGGGCTCCCACTGTTCGTTGTGCTCGTCCTGCAACCTCATCTACGTGCTTGCTGTACCTGAGGTTCTTTTGGATTCGTACCCCCAGGTACTTTACGCTGTCACTGGGTATTATTTGGACCCCTGCCACTGTTAGCACTATAGGTTCCACCCGTCTCCTACCGGTCAGGAGTACTGCCTCCGTCTTCTCCGGGGCGATCTCCATTTTTTTTTCGACCATCCATTGGGTAACCCTTCTGATGGCCGAATTTGTTCTATTCTGCAGCTCTCGGCATGTTTCTGCAGTGACAACCATTGCCAGATCGTCAGCGTATGCGATCAGCTGGACTCCCGGTATCCACAGCCTGAGCACCCCATCATAGAGGACGTTCCAGAGAGTTGGTCCGAGGATCGACCCCTGGGGCACCCCACTGTTTATGGATACTGTGTCCTGAGATCCTTTCCCGTCGATCAGTAGGAGGCTCCTATTGTCAAGGTAGCTCCTGATCATTTTCATGAGGTAGGGACTCAGTCTCCTCTTCTCTAGTTCCGCGATGAGTGGCGCCCATGCCACGGTGTTAAAGGCGTTCTTCACATCTAGTGTGACCAGCATGCAGAACTTTCGAGCCCTTCGCGTGCCCTGATTTGCCCTTTGTGCTATCTGTATCACTCGCCTCACTGCGTCCACGGTGGATTTTCCTTCTCGGAAACCGTACTGGTTCTCTGCCAGTGGGGCTTTGCTTTCAAGTTCTCTCTTCAGCCTTTCCACTAGCAGTTGTTCCATGATTTTGCTGACACCGTTCAGTAGGCATATCGGCCGATATTTCGGTGGTGCCGCCTCTGTCGCTGCCCGCTTAGTAAGCAAGACAAGGCCTGCGGTTTTCCATTGTATTGGAAATATTCCCTCCACCAGGATGTCATTCATAACCTCGGTCACGTATCCTCCTGCTACTTCTACCATTTCCTTAATAGCCTCCGGGGGCACACCGTCGGGTCCAGCGGCTTTTTTCGCTTTCAACTTTCTCGTGGCTACCCTAACCTCCTCCTCCGTGAAAGTCGGTATGTCCTCAATGGGCTCCCCTTCTTCCTCGTCTGGTAGGGCTTCGTGCTGCGGGAAGAGTGACCGAGCTAGGCTGGATTTTGTCAGGCAGCGTGAAGCAACCATCTCAAGCCGACATTCAAGTGACAAGTCTGGTCGGCAGAGTAGATGAAGATAAACAATTAACTAAGTTCTGGGAAATGGAAGAAGTTACGGCAAATAAACCATTAAGTCAAGAAGTCCAAGAAGACATCGGATGTGAAGAAGAATACGAACGCACGGTAAAACGAGACAGTGACGGCAGATACATAGTAAACATTCCGTTTAAAGTTGATACTGACCTAGGCAACTCAAAAAATTGGGCCGCCGCAAGATTACTACAATTAGAGAAGCGTCTCTCCAAAGATGGCGAACTTGCACAACAGTACAGCAACTTTATGACGGAATACATTAACCTGGGTCCATGGAGAAAGTAACATCCGGCCAGGGCAATGGCAAATATTACATCCCTCACCAAGCAGTCATCCGACCATTAAGCTCAATAACAAAACTACGCGTGGTGTTTGATGCATCATGTAAAACCTCAAATGGAAAGAGCTTGAACGAACTAATGCATACGGGTCCACGATTACAACAAGATCTGGCTGACATCCTGCTACGATGGAGGAAACATCGCATAGTATTCACTGCTGATATAGAGAAGATGTATCGGCAGATTCGCACCAACCCACAAGATCAAGATTATCAACGAATTCTATGGAGATTTGATCCAACCAAGCCAATAGAGGAATTTCGACTAAAAACAGTAACATACGGTACAGCATGCGCGCCATACTTAGCAATAAAAACGTTGCAAAAACTTGCCAAAGACGAAGAAGACAATTTTCCAACCGCGTCCAAAGTTGCTCTTAAAGACTTTTATGTGGATGACATCTTATCTGGAACCGACACAGAAGAAGAAGCTACCAGTCTTCAGCACGAACTAATAAACATGCTTCAAGCTGGTGGGTTTTCATTGAGAAAATGGTCCAGTAATTCCGAAACAGTAATAGAAAACCTCCCTGAAGAATTGAAAGATCAAACAGCATTGGAAATATCAGAGGATGGGTTAAAGAAATCGCTTGGAGTATACTGGGCGCCGCATACAGATCATTTTCGTTTCAAGGTAGATATATCAGTCGATAGACCAATAACGAAGAGAACGATCTTATCAGAAGTAGCCAAACTATTTGATCCATTAGGATGGTTAGCGCCAGTTGTCATCAATGCCAAAACGTTAATTCAAGAGGTATGGCTACACAATTTGGAATGGGATCAACCACCTTCCGATGTCATTCAGAAGAAATGGAATGAGTTCCAATCCAAACTAAAAAAACTAAGAAAACATTTCCATGCCAAGATGGGTTCATACCACGACTACATCAAACATAGAACTGCACGGCTTTTGCGATGCCTCTGAAACGGCTTATGGGCCTGTGATCTACGTCAGAACGACGGATAGTCAAAGTAAATTCCAATCAACCATTCTGATCGCAAAATCAAAGGTAGCACCTGCCAGAACCAAGACCACATTACCAAGATTAGAGCTGTGTGCTGCTGGCAAAATTGATTAAACGTTCAGTCAAAGCATTGGACTGGAAACACGTGCCGGTATACGCATGGACAGATTTAATGATAGCATTCTCATGGATCAAAGGCTGGATCGAGTTGCAGAAATAAACAGTATGGTTCCCAGTAAATTCTGGTACCACGTGGATACCAAGGATAATCCAGCCGATATAATATCACGGGGTATTGATTCTGCAAAAATTGCCACTAACTCCATGTGGTGGAAAGGTCCATCCTGGCTCGTACATTCTGCTATATGGCCGAAGCAAGAAAAGTTACCTGAAACAAAACAAGAACAAAAAGCGTGTCACCATGCCACAGTTACCACAAGACTGGTGAGAGTAACGACATACTGCAAAAGATTCCTAGCTGCAGCAAGAAAAGTCGAACGAGAGATGGGGTTTCTCACTGTCAGTGAAATGAACTTAATGTTGGTGCAATTGATTCAAGCAGTTTAACGCGAAGAGTTTAAAACAGAACTTCTGAAATTAAAAAAAGCACAATCATCTCAATGGTAATAATAAACTAGCAAGTCTGAATCCATTTATTGATGAAAAAGGACTACTGCGCGTCGGGGGAAGGCTGAAGAATTCAGCTCTGCCTTACGACACAAAACATCCCATCATTTTGCCACTTGACCATCATCTGACAAATTTGGTTATTCAAGACTCTCACCACAAGACTATGCACGGAGAAGTTCAATCAACCCTGGCCCATACCAGAATGAACTATTGGATTGTATATGGAAAAAGAAATGTACAATGTTGGTTACGAAAATGCACTACGTGTATTCGATTCAAAGCAGTTACTAAGCAACAATTGATGGGAGATCTTCCGGCAAAAAGGGTGACAGCATCACCGCCCTTCTCACATATAGGTGTAGACTATGCTGGCCCAATCCAACTAAGAACGAGAAAAGGCAGAGGGCACAAGTCATACAAAGGGTACATAGCAGTTTTCGTGTGCCTCGCGACAAAAGCTATACATCTAGAAGCCGTCACGGATATGACCACGGACGCCTTCCTTGCAGCGTTTAGAAGATTCACCGCAAGGAGAGGAAAATGTTCGTACATGTTTAGAGACAATGGTACAACGTTCGTTAAATTGGAGCAAGCAAGATTCTGGAAAAAGAAGTATCACAGTTAACAAAATCTCCAGCAGTCCAAGATAATGTAGCGTCCCAAGGCACCCAGTGGTATTTCATTCCGCCGGCAGCTCCCCACTTCGGAGGAATATGGGAGGCAGGAGTGAAATCGATGAAATACCACTTTAAACGAGTGGTTGGAGACGCCACTTTAACCTATGAAGAAGTAACAACATTACTACACCAGATAGAAGCATGTCTCAATTCAAGACCCTTGTGTACATTGGGTACTGATGGCAAAGACCCCCTCGTCTTAACACCCGGTCATTTCCTGATTGGGAGGCCTCTTCTATCGTCTTCAAATCCCATAACAACAGACATCAACACAAATCTATCATCCCGATGGAGGCTTCTGCAAAAAATGAAAAAAGACTTCTGGTAAAAATGGTCATCGGAATATCTAAGTAACCTCCAGCAGCGCGACAAGTGGAAAACACCCCAACAAAATCTGGAACCAGGCAACATTGTCCTGATAAAAGAAAACAACATTACTCCAACCAAATGGCCCTTGGCAAGGGTATTGGAAACCCATCCAGCAGGCGATGGTACTGTGAGAGTGGTATCATTAGAAAAACCCGGAGGGACCATTACCAAAAGAGCAATTCACAACCTCATTCCATTACTTCCCTCAACAGAGAAGCCAGATGAAAAGTCAATGCACATAAAGTCTAATCTGGCCACAGTAGAGAAACAACACAAGGAAGTCCCGGATGCACGACCTACAAAACAATTCAAACGAAGAAGCTTCTCAGTGATATGGTTCTTCATGGCGTTACTAGTAATATTACCGAAACTAACTATAGCAAATTACACCGTGAAATATCCAACACCAGGCCTGTATGTGGAACACATTGGCCAAGCAAAAATTCAGCGAGGTATTTTCAAGCTGGACATTTACTTTAGCAGACAGATGATATTTGAAGAAATGAACACAACATCTACAGCAGTCAACCAATTCGAAAAACTGTAATGAAACGAAGAAATTATCATCATCTACCCAATGCATCAGCTTTCTACACCATCTCAAGGAACAAGAGAAAGAAGCACACTGGATAATAGATGGCATTGACGCAGTGATCAAGAGCCGACAACGAAGAGGTCTTCTAGGAAAATTACTGAGTTCAATTTTTGGTGTAAACGACGAAGTATACACCAACATTGAAGCTCTGGAGAGAAATCAAAGGGAACTCATCACAGCTTCAAATCATCAAACTAAGTTCATGTTGTCTGCGTTGTCTACCTTCAATAAAACCGAAACACGAATCAACGATCGCCTAGAGCCTAGAGAGATTCCGACGAAAACTGAATCAAGGACTTCAAGCAATAAACAATAGTCAAGGATGGTTCCAAGCGATCGACATCAACAAGCTCAACAGCAATGTCCTTAATGCGCATCAACTGGCTACTAACGTGTTAACAGAAATCTGTGACTACTACACTCATTTATTGAATGTAAATTTGGGCAATGACAACGCGTACGATCTGATCTCACCATCTCACATTCACCACATGATCAACGACGCAAATAAGAAGCTCCCCTCAAATCTTTATATCATATCATCCATCATCAAAACAAAAGTGGTCCATGAAGATGTTGTTATCAGTGTCCAGGCCTTCTTCCCAATGGCAGAGATAAAACAATTTGACGTGATCAAGGTCAATGCCATACCACTACAGATAGAAGACGGCTCTTACTGGGTATTTGATATTCCAAACGATATCATTGCCATCGACTACAATAACCAACTAAGCTTTCAAATGACAGATAAAGAGTATCGAAAATCAATCGCATTGGATGACACGAATTATCTCTGTTCTCCTACAACAGTAAAGAATATTGAAACTAACAACTGTATCATAGGTGAATTATTCAATCGGCATGAGAAACAAAGCTGCGATGTTGTGGAAGTGAAACTTCACTCCGTGGTTTGGAAACAACTGTACATGATCAATACATGGCTTCTTATCTCCGTAACTCCACAACGGACCGCAGTTACCTGCAATGGCGTGAGAGAAGATGTCGAACTGAGAAAGACCGGAATCATTCAACTGTCACCAGACTGCATCATCAAAACAAAACATTCTCACCCCAAAGAAGGACGACAGTCTTACGATACTTGGCAGCTACAACAAAGCAGTGGTATTACCAGGAAATTTTACTCTGCTAGCAGCCCAGAAGCATCGATCACCACCAATTCAGGAGGAACCAGTATTATCCGTCTCCGATGACTCAAAAGAACTAAAGATGGATGAAGACGCCATCCATCAAGAAATCTCGAACGTATTGTGGCATAATGTGCGTCATCATGGCGTGATGGCCAGTACTGTCACCACCACTACAATACTAGCCCTATGTTTTACCCTGTGGGTTGTAGTGCGTTAATTAAAAAGAAGATTTAATAAACCAAATCCATTGGCCACCCAGGACCAGGCTATCCTGATGAAACCAGTACCACGCCAAAGACGATCCTTACTCACTGACGTGGAGCCATCTTCAGTACACCATCTGGTACAACCACAGCGTCAACACCATAACAGTGAAGAAGATGTCACGTCACTCCAACCATTGTATACAGAAGTCCAAACTGTGTAGTGCTGAACTGAGAGTGACGATACAAGAGACCCAATTGTGTTGCTTAATATTACCATATTAATCGGTTTTAGGTGGTTACTTGACCTTAGAGATAGTTATTCCGGCGGGGCAATTTGTTTAATTACATTAAACATTTTCTTTCTTTTTATATTATTTATCTGGTGCTAACAAAAAAAATCCCACATTCCTAAATAAAATACAAATGTTGGTAACTTCCATTAAAATTGTGAAGTCGCTTATGTATGTAATATTTCGCCAATTCCAATTCATCAAAACAAAACGTAGCAGAATTCGTAATTGCATTGTCAATAATCCAGGTAGCACCTAGTATCGATTGAAGAATTGCAACTCTGCAGTTCAATGTGCAATTTGAAACCAGTGCCGCCCAACATAATTCGTTGTTTTTATTTCAGTCTTACATCAATAAAATTTATTAATGTTTAGCACCGCTGTGATAGTTTTTAGGACACTTTTTGTATATAAACCCAAATAATTTCTTAATAAAATCAGTATTAAACCTGGGTTTGTACTCATTCCTGAAAACAAACCATCTGGCCTGCCCGTAGTTTGTTCATGCAGCAATATATAAAAACCCACAAAACACGTTATAAATTACGATGCTATAGGTAATAACTTAATATTTACCTTGGAGAATTCGAAGACCCAATTTATACGGAAAATACGATTATTTATAATCATAAATTGTTGTGAAACATTTATGTGCTTTGATGTGACTGGTTCGTCTTGCAGCAATCTATAAAATCCCAGAAAACACGTTATAAATTACGTTGCTATAGGTAATAACTTGATATTTACCTTGGTGAATTCGAAGACTCAATTTACACGAAAAATACGATTATTTATAATCATAGGTGGTTGTGGACTGGAGAAACATTTATGTGCGTTGATGTGACTGGATCGTTTTGCAGCAATCTAGAAAAACGCAGAAAACACTTTATAAATTAAGTTGCTACAGGTAATAACTTAATAGTTACCTTGGAGAATTCGATCACCCAATTTACACGGAAAGAACGATTATTTATAATCATAGATGGTAGTGGACTGAAGAAATATTTATGTGCGTTGGTGTGACTGGATAGTTTTGCAGCAATCTATGAAAACGCAGAAAATACTTTATAAATTAAGTTGCTACAGGTAATAACTTAATATTTACCTTGGGGAATTCGAAGACCCAGTTCACACGGAAAATACGATTATTTATAATCATAGATGGTAGTGGACTGGAGAAACATTTATGTGTGTTGATGTGATTGGATCGTTTTGCAGCAATCTATAAAAACGCAGAAAACACTTTATAAATTACGTTGCTATAGGTAATAACTTAATATTTACCTTGGAGAATTCGTAGACCCAATTTATACGGAAAATACGATTATTTATAATCATAGATGGTAGTGCACTGGAGAAACATTTATGTGCTTTGATGTGACTGGTTCGTCTTGCAGCAATCTACAAAACCCCAGAAAACACGTTATAAATTACTTTGCTATAGGTAATAACTTAATAATTACCTTGGTGAATTTGTAGACCCAATTTATACGGAAAATATGATTATTTATAATCATAGATGGTTGTGGACTGGAGAAACGTTTTTGTGTGTTGATGTGACTGGATCGTTTTGCAGCAATCTATAAAAACCCAGAAAACACTTTATAAATTAAGTTGCTACACGTAATAACTTAATATTTACCTTGGAGAATTCGTAGACACAATATATACGGAAAATACGATTATTTGTAATCATAGATGGTAGTGGACTCAAGAAACATTTTTATACCTCGATGTACCTTGTAGCAATCTATAAAAACCCAGAAATGGCATGTCATGAATTTAGAGTCATGACGTGAGTCATTTAGAGTTATGAGTCATGAGAATTAGTAGTCAACTTATTGACCTTAGCAGTCGCTAGTGCCTGAAAAGAGAGAGCAGGATTGATTTTTGAAAAGAGTCAGAATCCGGTATGGTTGTTAATTTTTTCAGGAGGACAAGGTTGAGCTTATTAGTATAAGAATGGAGAAGGAGCTTGGTGAAGGACTGAAGAACGAGAACTTTAAGGGATTGGGAATGTGGACAATTTTTGAAAGGGAAGTTATAGTTTGACGATATGAATTTGCGAATGTGGTAAAGTATATTTGTGGATGTAACTAATTGAGGAAACATGGCGTGGGATATAATGAATAAATGAAGTAAGGAGTGAATAAATTGGATATTGCAATATTTGAGGTGATTTTGAGTAGCATCGGCTTCTTTTGCTGTAATAAAATTATGAATGTCTAGCGGCTCAGGATCGGTATGCAAGATATTTGTTCGGCAGATATAGCAGTTGTTGAATTGAGGTAATATTTTCTTTGCTACCCATCCACTAATATAGCTTATCGTCATTTGGTCCAGTAACGTAAAAGGTTCAAAATTGGTGGGTACACTAGGAGTTATACTGCATGAAATTGTATCCACTTCAATATTTACCTCCAGACTGACATACTTCTCCACCATACTCATTAATTCAGTACATTCATCCTTCTGACAATTGGCTCCTCGGAAATTTGACTTTAGAAAATTGTTCACAACAAGTGATTTTAGATAAGGTACAAATTGTGAGCACGTTGGATTCGTGTTACGCACACCCTGCTGACGAATTTCACAAAATAAATTCTCGAATAGGTCGTGATTGAAAGATCTGGTTGAGAATCCAGTCAAACAAAGATCATTCAATTCTTTTTTTATTTGTTTAAAATCCTCCAGGGTTGACACGTTTTTTTTGAAATTGCTGGCTGTTTCCGGTCAGTGGGCTTACGAGAAACAAACTCCATGGTCTTTAGAACTTTAATTCCTTCATTCCACGTTGCTTCATGTTGTGATAGCTCCATGACAGGACGTCGTAACAGTTTCCAGTCAAAGTTATTTCTGTCTCCATTGACAGAATCACACGTCTTGTCTAATAGCAAACACAGATCAGACGTATCTTGCGCTTCTGGACTCATTACGATGGAACCGTCTGTACTGGGGCTTCGGCTACGAGCCATAAGCTCCAGCGGTGCAGAAATGGTCGAGCTGAAGATTTGGGAATAGCAGGAAACCTTCATCTTCTTCACTTTGCCTGGCATCACGTAAAAATCAGTCTGTTTTTTCATAATTGACGTGCGGGGGCTTCTTGCAAACTTGTAGGCATATTCTATATGTGTCCATTTTGCAACTTTTCCTTTACCGTCTTGCCGACAAATGAGATTCTTGTTGAGCAGGTTATTGCGCATACATTTAAGGAGATGTGGAGGGTCGAACAGAGGTACAATCCTATTGTTGTCGATAATAACTATATTATCTCTAGGCTCCACGCCACTCCGTAATACATTGCCTCTTGTCTCATCCCTGAGCATTGTAATGGCTCTACGATTTGTAGCACCTTGATCACATATAGAGGCTACAATCTTTAGGCCTATCTTTTTCTTTTAGAACCACTGTATTAGGTGTTCGATAATATTTTTGACTCCGTGGTTTATTGTGATGTTCTTTGGCAAGAGTGGGTGCTTGATTGATTTTGGTATCATTGTAAAGCAGGAATTTTCCGCAACGCATCAGTAAGTCGGAAGCCCTGATGCTAATAACAGAAGCTCTGCAAACAGCGGATGAATCCTCAAAATAAGGCGAGGCAAGGTACTGGATGTGTTTTTACTTTATCATACGCAGTATGATGAAGTATTGTAACCGTGCCGAAAACAAAAATTGAGATTTTAGCGGAAATAGGTCTTTATGAGTCCCCTGAACATTTTTGACCAAGGTACAAAAAAATTTCTGTGTGTGTGTGTGTGTGTGTGTGTATGTGTGTGTACCCGTTTTTTGTGGAGACAATTGCGGAGAAACTACTAAAGGTATCGGACCGAAAGTTCATATTTAGAAGTTTCATGACTAAACTTAGAGCTGAAAAGCTTTTGGTTCAAAAGGGTCCAAAGGAACTGGGTATTTACTCTTAGCATTTTGCAACAATTTTGCAAATGAGCCGCCATTTCTGTAATTTTGTCAAAATAGATAAATAATAAATTAAAGTAGAGGAAATTTTGGATAATTTATGTCTAGAACATTTTTTGGTAAAATTAATAGTTTAGCTGCAGGAGCAAATTCTATTTGATCGAAATCGTGTCTGCATTAATAGTAGGTAGCCAGGATATTTTGAACTTTTGACAGTATTCAGAAAGTCACCGGTTGCGAAACGTCAATTCTACACCCAAATGTGTGGAGAATGCGATCAAACACGCGCGCACGTACGCTATAGAATAGAATAGAATAGAATAATGTTTATTTCAGAATATGACAAAAAAATACAAATCTGAAACAGGTCAAACACAAAGAAAAAATCATTAATTATTTTGGCAAGCTATAAAAAATTCAGCCATATTATAAGAATTAACAGAAAATAAAAATTCTTTTAACGTAAACTTAAATCTACTTGTGCTGTTCATTGCTCTCAAATCAGCCGGCAGCGCATTATACAATTTGCAACCCATATACAGTAAACTCCTCTGGAAAAGAGCTCTTTTATGAGCAGGTGGTAGCAGAAAATCATTACCTCTAGTACCATACGGATGCTTAATCCCACATTGAAAGGAAGAGGTATACATGCGGACAAAGCAAATAATTTCAAAAATATACAAGTCATAGACTGTAAATAATTTATTCAATCTGAACACTTGCCTGCAGGATTCTCGATAGCTTAAATTATACATAGCTCTTATCGCTCTTTTTTGTATGACGAATACACGGCTATCAGAACACAGGCCCCAATGGATCAGACCATAGCTCATCTTTGATTGAAAACACGCGAAGTAAAACGTTCTCACAACATATAGGCTACATGACTTTTTTAGTTGATATATTGCAAAGCACAACCTGGATAAGTAATTGCATACAGTGTCAATTTGACTTCCCCAATGTAGGTTCTCATCCACAACAAAGCTAGTGATGTTAAGCTATATTTACTGCGGTTCTTATATAGGATACACTTGGTCTTATCACTATTTATTAACAGTCTATTTTTGGCCATCCATTGCTGGACTTCAGCATAGACGAGCTTAGTCCGAGCAACCAAATCACTGATGGTATCATGTATGATAATTAAGTTTATATCATCGGCATATAATATAATTTCGGATTCAGTAGATATAGAACCAGCTAGATCATTCACATAAATTAAGAATAATGTAGGACCCAGTACTGAGCCTTGTGGCACCCCAACTTTTAAAACATCATAGGCTGATTTGAAATTTCCTATCGATACGAATTGCATTCTATTTGAGAGATATGAGCGGAACCACTCAATCCCAACACCGTTTACTCCATAGCATTCCAATTTACTCAACAGTATAGTATGGTTGACACAGTCAAACGCCTTCGACAGATCAATAAACAGTCCCAAACAAGGCTTCCCAGCATCCAAAGCAATATATATCTTCTTTAAATAATTAAAAAGCGCTGTATTAGTCGATCTAGATGGATAGAAACCATGCTGGTTGTCATCAAAAAGACTATTTTGCTTAAAAAAGCTTAAAATTTTTGAATTCATGAGCGTTTCGTATATCTTAGAAAAAACTGACAACATGCTAATGGGGCGATAGTTTTTTAGATCTTCCAGATCGCCACCTTTATACAAAGGTTTAACATGAGAGATCTTTAAACGACTCGGAAAAACTCCCTGCTGGAAAGAATTGTTTATTAAATATGCTAACGGTCCTGAGATTTGCGCAATCGATTTTTTAACAATAAACGATGGAACAGAGTCATATCCTGAGCCAGATGTACGATTTAATTTGTGGACTGCATGGACAATATCAATCTCAGCAATCGGTGTTATGAAAAAAGACTTTGAATGTGATACCATCGATCTGTTAATTTCTGACAAATTGATGTCAACAGAATCAAATGTACTCGACAAGAGATTATCAATTAATGAAGTAAAATGGTCACTAAACAAATTACATAATTTAAAATAATCATCACTCTCAGGCAAGGTCGTGTGCTTCGAGAAATTTGTGCGTTTCTTACGGATAAGATCCCACACAGCCTTTGATTTGTTATCTGAAGAAAGTATGTAAGTGTCATTCACCTCAGTTTCCTTCAATTTCATGTTAAGCTCATACATTTGCTTTTGCCGCAAGTATTCATTTGTAAATATAGGATACCGATCACTAAGAAGCTTCAAAGACAAAACGAGTTCTCTCATTCTCAAAATATCATGTGATACCCAACCTGAATCAGACCGACTCAATACTTTGCACCTAACATACGGGAAACAAAGATCCATATAGTACAGAAATAATTCAAAAAATTTTGAAGAGGCAATGTCCGCGCACACCTGCTCATATACTGTCAGCCAGGACTCTGTCTCCAAATACTCGACAAATCTTGAAACGGACGCGGCACAATATCTACGTTTCCAAACACTTTGATCCGAGATACTGCGGTTTTTAGGCAGCACCATGCTGAGCAATTGAGAATAATGATCAGATAAATCAAAATCAATACAACTTACATGGTAGTCCTCATAAAGAAGATTCACAAATATATTGTCAATACATGTTGCTGTCTGCTTTGTTACTCGTGTTGGTATATCCAATGTAATATGTAAATTTACAGTGTTTAACAGATCTCTAATTACTTTAGTATTTGCAGAATCTTCACAAAAATTTATGTTAAAATCACCGGCAATGATGAAATTTTTATTCTCAGAGTTGAGTAAATCTACAAGTAATGACAATTTCTCATAAAAAATGTTAAATTCAGATGTTGGAGAGCGATAAATAACAACAATAACAATTCTAGAGTGAACCAGCTCAACCGCACAACATTCAAAACTACCACAGATAGCCCCGTCATTAATATCATCACGATTTTTGATAACAGTAGAAAATTTACTATAAATAGCAACCCCGCCATGTTTATTCAAGGTGCGATAATACCAAGAATTTAGTCTATAACAATTAAAGGATATTTCTTTTAGTTGGTCATCTGTCTGCCAATGTTCAGTCAAAAGTAGCACATCAATATTATATTCTTTAAGGATCACTTGAACGTTTTGAATTTTGTTATTTAAGCATCTAATGTTTTGATGTAATATTCTAATGGATTGAGTGGTAGATTCTCTTGCTATACGCTTGGCTGTCTCTTTGCAAGATGGAATAAAAAATCGTTTACACACACATCTTGTGGCCAAAACTCGGCTTTTTTCATTTCTGTTAAATATTTTGAAGGAACTGATACCTTAAAGGATGAATATTCCTCTGTATGTCGACTAAGCAGTTTTTCGCATTTAACTTCACATACATTTTTCGATTTAATATAATTTTGTAGCATTTCTTTGGTAATCTTTGTGTCCAAACGAAACACATGGAGATGGGAAAACCTAATTGCCCCTCTAATATCGGCACTGACGGCACTACCACGAATCACCTCAGTTGGTTTAGATCTTCTTCGAGTTACAGGCGTCCATCCCTCCGATGAAGATTTATTTGAAGTAGTAACACGACCAGCAGGTGCAAGGTTGATATCGGAATTCACAGAATTCGCATATGTTTGTTGTTGTTGTTTAAAACCCGTATCACGACCAGTATTGCCAACTGCTTTCGGGACTTCGGTATTTGACAGTTTTCTGGGTTTGTGTACTTCTCCAATTTTTGGAAACACATTATTTATTCCAGCATGCTTTTTAGAAATATCTAACCTATTTGATTCTAGTAGATGAATTAGCTGGATGTTAGATTCCTTCAAAATCACCACCTCCTCTCTCAACGAGCTAATTGATTGTTGCAGTTGTTCGGTCTCTCTAGACACGATATTCTTTAACAAAGTGCAGAATTCTTCACTTTTTAAGAAGTTTACCACTTCCAGGGACTTATCCCCATTCGACCTTAAGTCCGGTGGCATTTCTAAATTATAAACCACCAGATAATTGCACTATAAAGCAGGAAAACTCACTAAGCACGTGTGCACACGATGGACACTCTACTCTATGTGAAACAATATTGGTGTTCAAATGTCAATGTGTATTTCAAGTGCGGATAGCAATGTTGTTATGTTTTCGCGAATAAATGCAAGAAAGATTGTAAGACGGTATGTTAACCTTAAAACTTATTTGGAATATTGCGCATAATTCTTTATGATCTTTTGTAGTTAGCACTGAAGACGTGGTAATACCCGAAAATGTAGTATGCTAGAAGCCAATTTAATATAGCAATCATCAGAATCAACAACCTTTTTACTTTATCATATGTAGTATGACAAAGTATACTAATCGTGGCGAACTTTTTTTTTCCCGTTGTTTACGCTCCCCCAGCTCGGCAAGGACGTCCTCAAAGAAATTATTTTCCATTTGAACCGGTGCATGCGCAGTTCGCAAACCGGCAATCTGATTCTTCAGCTGCAAAACCTCGCTCTACAGATCAGTAATCAACGACTTCAATCCTAACAAGTCATGACTCACTGCGAGACATGCTTACAAGACCACAAGATACCCTCCTTGGATCGCAGAACACGAACCTCAGATTGCGTAAGTTTCACACAAGTATTGTTATATGTCTTTTTACACACAACACAAGTTACCGCCAGATGATCCGGGCAACTGCTTTTGCAGCAGATACAGTTTGTATCGTTATCTCTAGCCATTTAAACAAATAAGTTATCTTGAGCACGTTGTTTGGCAGTCACTGGAGTAACGCCGGTAAGTCTGGTTCTCAAAGCGCGCCAAAACTCTATCAACGACAAGACAAAAAATCTCATGTGGCCAGGCACATGACTTTATCATACCATATATTAATAGTTAAGCTGGATGACATTCTATTTGATCGAGATCGGCCACGTCTGCATTAAATGAAAACTACTCGAACTAGATAGATATTTTGATTATATTTACAGTATGTAATGTCAAAACATCAGCATTACCTACTGTCATTAGAATCACAATATCTGACAAATCCTGGCTAACTAGTTTTAATACTATAGTGTTTTAATGCAGTACGAGCGATCTTGATGAAATAGAATTCGCTCATGCGGCTAAACTATTTATTTGTCATAGTCTGTTAGGGATAAATAGGACAGGCCTATTATGGATACGCACTGTATGCATGTCTGTAATGACTCACGTTGTCCCAGGTACCGCCGTACCGGTTATACCCGGTCGGACATCAGTGGTTAATCATGAGCCTTGCTGAACGCAGTGTTTATTGCTTTATAGTTATAAGTTATAGTTACTACTTATAACTAATTGTGTACATCTAACATGTGCCTCTAATATCAGAAGTGGAATTCGCCCATGCGATTTTTTTCTTGATTTACGAATTTCAGCGACATTTCAAGAACAAAGAAAACCAGACCGTATGCGTCATACTTGGTACATTGGAAAATTTACTCGAGCACGCAGGTTGTTGATTATATATAACTATGTGCCGGCTGGAAATCCTGACAAATTGCGATAATTTGTGCCAAGTTGAACCATAGCAATAGGCGGACTAAATTTCGGAGATGACTGTTTTGTGGGATGGAATTACGTAACTATTTGGTATTGTATCAGCTGTTTTTGATGTTTTAGTACTGGTGAGTTTGTTTTTAATTATTGGAGTATCGTAGACGTACGTTGTTGGTTAATTTGGAAGCAGATTTATGTGAAAAAGGTGCGTGTTTTGATTATTTGACTCACGATGCTATGACGGATAGGTTAGATGTCATATGAGTGTCCGTTATATTTGTTTTTCGGTAATATAATGTGACAAACGCTAAATTCAATGTGCGTTTCCTTCTTACATGAACAGTTTTGAGTTTATTCTGTTGTTGGCCGATGTCATTCTGAAGTGTAACTTTATGCCGTTTTTCGGCGTACTTTTATTTTTGCCTCTGTAGACACGCTATGTGGAAAGAGAGCGTTTGTCGGTGCTGGGTTCGAGCAACTGGACTGAGCCTTTATAAGTGGCCTTATTGTTTTCAACGTTACTACTGTAAGACGTTTTAAAAGCCGTTAAGTAGAAGTGCAATTTTGTTTATCGTGTGACCCAAGATTTTGATTAGGTAATCGAACATAGGTACAACTGGAAAATAAAGAGTCGCTTTATAATTTACATGTCTTTTCAATTTATAGGGGTAAAAATAAAAACGATTGTATTACTTCTATACAAAGTATCATATCTAAATCGTCATCGCTGACTAACTCTAACAGCTAGCTGGTTTTGGGTGTTTCAATTATTTTAGTTGTATAAATAACACCAACTTCAAAGCCAGTAATTATAATTGTACGACTGGCTGTAGCTGAGTTTGAGATTTTAGCGTTTGCAGTTTGTGTATTATGGTTTGAACATTGAAAATTAATGTTCATCGTGAATCATAATTAGAGAATTGAAGTTTATAGCTTTGTGTAGGTACCTGAATCTGAGAATTTGGAGTTTATGTGTTTTGGTGTATAATAATCAGACACTTATAAGATACTGTTCTTCGTGTGTTATAAATTGAGAATGGAAAGTCTTGTCTATCAAGTAATTGAGTATTGGTACTTATCAATGTTTTGTGATTCATAATTCATGAATCGTAAGTTTATGTTCTTTAGGTATTATAATTAGAGAACGGAAAACCCTTATGTTTTGTGTAACATGTTGTGAAATGAATTGGCCTTTGCACATTGGGCAGATGAATAAGCTATGTGTGGTAATAGTTTAATTTTTTTTAGTTTTTTTTTTAGTTTTGAGAGAAATATAACATCATTTTGTGCCAAATTACGGTTCCTGAGTTTGAGATGTAAAGTAAACCACATGTAGTTCCTGAGCTAGGAGCCGAAAACAGAAGATATAGAAATGAATAGTAAAGTCACCAGCATTGTTGTGAATATGTGAATGTTGATACGGCTCTAAACCTTGTTAAAGCAGTTATTGTGATAACTCTAAATTTGGTTAAAGCAGTCGGGGTTTGTTGTTGCCTTCTGGCGGATATCACACTGGGCTGGCGTACTGCGGTGTTGATGCTTGGGCCTTTGTTGCCTTCTGGCGGAGATCACACTGGGCTGGCGTACTGCGGTGTTGATGCTTGGGCGTTTGTTGTTGCCTTCTGGCGGATATCACACTGGGCTGGCGTACTGCGGTGTTGATGCTTGGGCCTTTGTTGCCTTCTGGCGGAGATCACACTGGGCTGGCGTACTGCGGTGTTGATGCTTGGGCGTTTGTTGTTGCCTTCTGGCGGATATCACACTGGGCTGGCGTACTGCGGTGTTGATGCTTGGGCCTTTGTTGCCTTCTGGCGGAGATCACACTGGGCTGGCGTACTGCGGTGTTGATGCTTGGGCGTTTGTTGTTGCCTTCTGGCGGATATCACACTGGGCTGGCGTACTGCGGTGTTGATGCTTGGGTCTTTGTTGCCTTCTGGCGGAGATCACGCTGGGCTGGCGTACTGCGGTGTTGATGCTTGGGCGTTTGTTGTTGCCTTCTGGCGGATATCACACTGGGCTGGCGTACTGCGGTGTTGATGCTTGGGCCTTTGTTGCCTTCTGGCGGAGATCACACTGGGCTGGCGTACTGCGGTGTTGATGCTTGGGCGTTTGTTGTTGCATGCTGGCGGATATCACACAAGGCAGATGTACTGCAGTGTTGATGCCATTGCGTTTGTAATAGTGCGAAATGATTAAGTTATTGTTTGTTTTGATTCTAGTTGTTTCAGTGACTGTGAGAGTCAGGAAAGAGCCGAGAGGATTGGGCCGAGAACGTCCCAACGTCAGGCTGGCCGTGTTAGGGATAAATAGGACAGGCCTATTATGGATACGCACTGTATGCATGTCTGTAATGACTCACGTTGTCCCAGGTACCGCCGTACCGGTTATACCCGGTCGGACATCAGTGGTTAATCATGAGCCTTGCTGAACGCAGTGTTTATTGCTTTATAGTTATAAGTTATAGTTACTACTTATAACTAATTGTGTACATCTAACATGTGCCTCTAATATAGTCATAAATTATTCAGAATTTCCTCTTATTTCGACAAAATACCAGAAATAGCGGCTCAAAAATGTTTAGGGGACCCAATAGAACATATCTCCGCTAAAATCTAAAAAAAAAGTTCGCCACGATTAGTATACTTTGTCATACTACATATGATAAAGTAAAAAGGTTGTTGATTCTGATGATTGCTATATTAAATTGGCTTCTAGCATACTACATTTTCGGGTATTACCACGTCTTCAGTGCTAACTACAAAAGATCATAAAGAATTATGCGCAATATTCCAAATAAGTTTTAAGGTTAACATACCGTCTTACAATCTTTCTTGCATTTATTCGCGAAAACATAACAACATTGCTATCCGCACTTGAAATACACATTGACATTTGAACACCAATATTGTTTAACATAGAGTAGAGTGTCCATCGTGTGCACACGTGCTTAGTGAGTTTTCCTGCTTTATAGTGCAATTATCTGGTGGTTTATAATTTAGAAATGCCACCGGACTTAAGGTCGAATGGGGATAAGTCCCTGGAAGTGGTAAACTTCTTAAAAAGTGAAGAATTCTGCACTTTGTTAAAGAATATCGTGTCTAGAGAGACCGAACAACTGCAACAATCAATTAGCTCGTTGAGAGAGGAGGTGGTGATTTTGAAGGAATCTAACATCCAGCTAATTCATCTACTAGAATCAAATAGGTTAGATATTTCTAAAAAGCATGCTGGAATAAATAATGTGTTTCCAAAAATTGGAGAAGTACACAAAACCAGAAAACTGTCAAATACCGAAGTCCCGAAAGCAGTTGGCAATACTGGTCGTGATACGGGTTTTAAACAACAACAACAAACATGCGAATTCTGTGAATTCCGATATCAACCTTGCACCTGCTGGTCGTGTTACTACTTCAAATAAATCTTCATCGGAGGGATGGACGCCTGTAACTCGAAGAAGATCTAAACCAACTGAGGTGATTCGTGGTAGTGCCGTCAGTGCCGATATTAGAGGGGCAATTAGGTTTTCCCATCTCCATGTGTTTCGTTTGGACACAAAGATTACCAAAGAAATGCTACAAAATTATATTAAATCGAAAAATGTATGTGAAGTTAAATGCGAAAAACTGCTTAGTCGACATCCAGAGGAATATTCATCCTTTAATAATAATAATAATAATAATCCACGCCTTAACATCCCCCAACAGCTTTCGCCACTACGGGGGCATCGGCAGACCCGAATTATCATTATTATGGTCCGCGTCTGTGGCACGTCTTAAGTTGTTTGGCTTTCAGCATTCGCCGTGGAGTAAAGGAAAACCACAGAAAAACCTTTACTCTGAAAGCAGGGCGTTGGGTTCGAACCAACGTCCCCCAGACTGATTGCCAAGCGCGCTACCACTCGACCACAGTCTGGCTATCAGTTCCTTCAAAATATTTAACAGAAATGAAAAAAGCCGAGTTTTGGCCACAAGATGTGTGTGTAAACGATTTTTTATTCCATCTTGCAAAGAGACAGCCAAGCGTATAGCAAGAGAATCTACCACTCAATCCATTAGAATATTACATCAAAACATTAGATGCTTAAATAACAAAATTCAAAACGTTCAAGTGATCCTTAAAGAATATAATATTGATGTGCTACTTTTGACTGAACATTGGCAGACAGATGACCAACTAAAAGAAATATCCTTTAATTGTTATAGACTAAATTCTTGGTATTGTCGCACCTTGAATAAACATGGCGGGGTTGCTATTTATAGTAAATTTTCTACTGTTATCAAAAATCGTGATGATATTAATGACGGGGCTATCTGTGGTAGTTTTGAATGTTGTGCGGTTGAGCTGGTTCACTCTAGAATTGTTATTGTTGTTATTTATCGCTCTCCAACATCTGAATTTAACATTTTTTATGAGAAATTGTCATTACTTGTAGATTTACTCAACTCTGAGAATAAAAATATCATCATTGCCGGTGATTTTAACATAAATTTTTGTGAAGATTCTGCAAATACTAAAGTAATTAGAGATCTGTTAAACACTGTAAATTTACATATTACATTGGATATACCAACACGAGTAACAAAGCAGACAGCAACATGTATTGACAATATATTTGTGAATCTTCTTTATGAGGACTACCATGTAAGTTGTATTGATTTTGATTTATCTGATCATTATTCTCAATTGCTCAGCATGGTGCTGCCTAAAAACCGCAGTATCTCGGATCAAAGTGTTTGGAAACGTAGATATTGTGCCGCGTCCGTTTCAAGATTTGTCGAGTATTTAGGGACAGAGTCCTGGCTGACAGTATATGAGCAGGTGTGCGCGGACATTGCCTCTTCAAAATTTTTTGAATTATTTCTGTACTATATGGATCTTTGTTTCCCGTATGTTAGGTGCAAAGTATTGAGTCGGTCTGATTCAGGTTGGGTATCACATGATATTTTGAGAATGAGAGAACTCGTTTTGTCTTTGAAGCTTCTTAGTGATCGGTATCCTATATTTACAAATGAATACTTGCGGCAAAAGCAAATGTATGAGCTTAACATGAAATTGAAGGAAACTGAGGTGAATGACACTTACATACTTTCTTCAGATAACAAATCAAAGGCTGTGTGGGGTCGTCCATTAATCACGTGAGGTCCAAATAGGGGAGGGGGGGGCTTTGGATTACATCACTATTGATCACAATGGGGGAGGGGGGGTTGTTGTGACATATCACGTGTATATAAATATTATTATATTTTTCAATAAAAAGTATTTGAGGTTATTCAACAAAAAAAATACACGTGATGTTAGATAGGGGGGGGGGGGGGGTTACCGTAGAACCTCACCAAATATCGCCAGGGGGGAGGGGGGGTGTAAAAAGGGGCTTAAAAACCTCACGTGATTAATGGACGACCCCTGTGGGATCTTATCCGTAAGAAACGCACAAATTTCTCGAAGCACACGACCTTGCCTGAGAGTGATGATTATTTTAAATTATGTAATTTGTTTAGTGACCATTTTACTTCATTAATTGATAATCTCTTGTCGAGTACATTTGATTCTGTTGACATCAATTTGTCAGAAATTAACAGATCGATGGTATCACATTCAAAGTCTTTTTTCATAACACCGATTGCTGAGATTGATATTGTCCATGCAGTCCACAAATTAAATCGTACATCTGGCTCAGGATATGACTCTGTTCCATCGTTTATTGTTAAAAAATCGATTGCGCAAATCTCAGGACCGTTAGCATATTTAATAAACAATTCTTTCCAGCAGGGAGTTTTTCCGAGTCGTTTAAAGATCTCTCATGTTAAACCTTTGTATAAAGGTGGCGATCTGGAAGATCTAAAAAACTATCGCCCCATTAGCATGTTGTCAGCTTTTTCTAAGATATACGAAACGCTCATGAATTCAAAAATTTTAAGCTTTTTTAAGCAAAATAGTCTTTTTGATGACAACCAGCATGGTTTCTATCCATCTAGATCGACTAATACAGCGTTTTTTAATTATTTAAAGAAGATATATATTGCTTTGGATGCTGGGAAGCCTTGTTTGGGACTGTTTATTGATCTGTCGACGGCGTTTGACTGTGTCAACCATACTATACTGTTGAGTAAATTGGAATGCTATGGAGTAAACGGTGTTGGGATTGAGTGGTTCCGCTCATATCTCTCAAATAGAATGCAATGCGTATCGATAGGAAATTTCAAATCAGCCTATGATGTTTTAAAAGTTGGGGTGCCACAAGGCTCAGTACTGGGTCCTACATTATTCTTAATTTATGTGAATGATCTAGCTGGTTCTATATCTACTGAATCCGAAATTATATTATATGCCGATGATATAAACTTAATTATCATACATGATACCATCAGTGATTTGGTTGCTCGGACTAAGCTTGTCTATGCTGAAGTCCAGCAATGGATGGCCAAAAATAGACTGTTAATAAATAGTGATAAGACCAAGTGTATCCTATATAAGAACCGCAGTAAATATAGCTTAACATCACTAGCTTTGTCAGATACAGATCAGATACCGTTTGCTCATAGCTGCCCATTTTTGGGTATTGTTGTGGATGAGAACCTACATTGGGGAAGTCAAATTGACACTGTATGCAATTACTTATCCAGGTTGTGCTTTGCAATATATCAACTAAAAAAGTCATGTAGCCTATATGTTGTGAGAACGTTTTACTTCGCGTGTTTTCAATCAAAGATGAGCTATGGTCTGATCCATTGGGGCCTGTGTTCTGATATAAGCCGTGTATTCGTCATACAAAAAAGAGCGATAAGAGCTATGTATAATTTAAGCTATCGAGAATCCTGCAGGCAAGTGTTCAGATTGAATAAATTATTTACAGTCTATGACTTGTATATTTTTGAAATTATTTGCTTTGTCCGCAAGTATACCTCTTCCTTTCAATGTGGGATTAAGCATCCGTATGGTACTAGAGGTAATGATTTTCTGCTACCACCTGCTCATAAAAGAGCTCTTTTCCAGAGGAGTTTACTGTATATGGGTTGCAAATTGTATAATGCGCTGCCGGCTGATTTGAGAGCAATGAACAGCACAAGTAGATTTAAGTTTACGTTAAAAGAATTTTTATTTTCTGTTAATTCTTATAATATGGCTGAATTTTTTATAGCTTGCCAAAATAATTAATGATTTTTTCTTTGTGTTTGACCTGTTTCAGATTTGTATTTTTTGTCATATTCTGAAATAAACATTATTCTATTCTATTCTATTCTATAGCGTACGTGCGCGCGTGTTTGATCGCATTCTCCACACATTTGGGTGTAGAATTGACGTTTCGCAACCGGTGACTTTCTGAATACTGTCAAAAGTTCAAAATATCCTGGCTACCTACTATTAATGCAGACACGATTTCGATCAAATAGAATTTGCTCCTGCAGCTAAACTATTAATTTTACCAAAAAATGTTCTAGACATAAATTATCCAAAATTTCCTCTACTTTAATTTATTATTTATCTATTTTGACAAAATTACAGAAATGGCAGCTCATTTGCAAAATTGTTGCAAAATGCTAAGAGTAAATACCCAGTTCCTTTGGACCCTTTTGAACCAAAAGCTTTTCAGCTCTAAGTTTAGTCATGAAACTTCTAAATATGAACTTTCGGCCCGATACCTTTAGTAGTTTCTCCGGAATTGTCTCCACAAAAAACGGGTTCACACACATACACACACACACACACACACACACACACACAGACATTTTTTTGTACCTTGGTAAAAAATGTTCAGGGGACTCATAAAGACCTATTTCCGCTAAAATCTCAATTTTTGTTTTCGGCACGGTTACAATACTTCATCATACTGCGTATGATAAAGTAAAAACACATCCAGTACCTTGCCTCGCCTTATTTTGAGGATTCATCCGCTGTTTGCAGAGCTTCTGTTATTAGCATCAGGGCTTCCGACTTACTGATGCGTTGCGGAAAATTCCTGCTTTACAATGATACCAAAATCAATCAAGCACCCACTCTTGCCAAAGAACATCACAATAAACCACGGAGTCAAAAATATTATCGAACACCTAATACAGTGGTTCTAAAAGAAAAAGATAGGCCTAAAGATTGTAGCCTCTATATGTGATCAAGGTGCTACAAATTGTAGAGCCATTACAATGCTCAGGGATGAGACAAGAGGCAATGTATTACGGAGTTGCGTGGAGCCTAGAGATAATATAGTTATTATCGACAACAATAGGATTTGAGTGGA
Organism: Melinopterus prodromus; assembly: GCA_964023965.1. Classification (NCBI taxonomy): domain Eukaryota; kingdom Metazoa; phylum Arthropoda; class Insecta; order Coleoptera; family Scarabaeidae; genus Melinopterus; species Melinopterus prodromus. The sequence continues at coordinate 54,121,636 of OZ030390.1, forward strand.
TTCTCAAAAGTTTTTGAACTTGTTTTACCTCGTCGTTTTTCCTTTTTCACAGTGGGGAGACTGAGTCCACGTCAGCATGGTTTTGTGCCGGGTAGATCGATGGTGTCGAATCTTGTTTCTTTTACGCAATATGTTTCAAGACATATTGATAATCGTAGTCAGGTAGATGTCATCTATACCGATTTTAGTAAATCCTTTGACACCGTTGATCACTTTCGTTTGCTGTCGAAACTTGCCTGTTTTGGGTGTTCACCTGATTTGGTGGCTTTGATGTCTAGCTATCTTTCCGGTCGTTACAACTTCGTTTTTGTGAATGGCTTTCAGTCTTGTGTGTATCTTTCAACTTCTGGTGTTCCTCAGGGCTCTGTATTGGGTCGTTTGCCCTTTAATATTTTTATCAATGATTTATTGGTAAATATGCCGGTTCAGTTCCAAGTCCATGCGGACGATCTGAAGATGTATCAGGTGATTGGTGATGCGGAGGACGTCGGACGACTTAGGGATGGTTTGGGATACCTGGAGCGCTGGTGTGGAGAGAATTGTTTGCACCTTAATGTCGGGAACCCGTGGGGTGGTTCCCTACCGGGCGCGTCTCCAGGTGGCGGATAAGAGAAAGCCCACTTGTGGGTAGACCGGGCATAGGTCTCGTATGCGCGTTGAACTGTGTCGGGGAGTGTGTCGTGTCCAGTAGTCGTGTCGTGACGGAGGGCTTGTATAGAGGACCAACGATGCCGGCTGACGACTGCCACTTGTGGTAAGCTCAGCTGTTAAACCATGAACTCCCCGGACGCTGGGCTTTCCCAGCTGACGCGGAGGACGGGGGTCTTAGCTTAATTGCCTGTACCAAGAGGAGAAAACATCATTAAAAACCTAAATCCTAAGTTGGGTGGCCAGGTTTCTAGGATGCATGGCTGAATAGTAGACCAGTCGCTACTGGTTCACACCTTGGGCACCAAGCGCACCCCATTGTATTAGCTCCGGCGTGCGTAAACGGGGCAGCGTACGGTTGGTAACCCGTCCTGGTACTCGTGGGATTTACTATGGATGAACACAGAAACAAATCACCACAAAACCCAATACCCGAAAGGGGACATGTGAAAATGTCACCAAGTGAAAATGTCCCGAAAGACACTGCAGCGTATTGTCTAATCCTGCACCATCGCACATTCCAATATTCTGCATTTACAAAGATAGTACACCAAGTGGTTTAAGATGTAAACACATAATGACATAATATTCCTAAAGTTACTTAGTTAGTTTCTGAAGTTGTTGCAATGAAGTACGTAATCGTGGACGTGCAAGGTTTTTGTATGGGTGGTGTCTTCGTACCGAATGAATTAGCGGCAGTGAGTTATGACTGGAAGACGATTCATTTCGTATTCAAACCCCCGACACCTTTAAAGTTTCTGTTCAGGAGAGACCAAAGAATTGCTGAATGGTTAATAACATTTCATCACTGTATCAATTGGACTGCGTGATATACTCCATCAAGTAAAATTGCACACATAATTGGTGAAAAGTCGAAGAATTATGAAAAAGTTTATGTGCGAGGTGTGGAGAAATCTAAGTATATACAACAATTTATTTCAGATAAATCCACAGTGGAAACTTTCAATTTTTTTATCATATAGTCGCAGAATTGAGAGAAATGTTCCAGTGTTTTTTCCATGAAAAAGATATTTGCATTTGCGCAATCAGTAATGTGTATTCTCTAAAAACAGATTGTGATGCAATAGTACACGATAATCATGTGATTTGTTAAATATTTTTTTTTTAATAAATTCCCGCTCCTGAATTTATAAATTACTGCAAAAGGATTAAATGCTGAAGTTGAATTAGAGTTAGCCACTCATAGTATCAAGTTTGTCGTGTAAGGAACGTGCGAAGATGGCAGGCAAGAATATCATTTTAAGAATTTTATTGAAATTTGGAATTGTGAAGTATATTTTGGATAAAAGTGCGGAAGTATTAGATTGGTATGCAAGTAATGGATCTTTCGTAGGTTTAGCGAAAGAAGATTTTAATTATATTCCATTTCAATTCATAGTACTGTGTACTGTTATGAATTAGTGCAAATATGGGATAAGTTGCTGAATCACCATCAGAAGTATGAAACTTTGCGAAGAAAGCTTCCATATTATGATGAAAATTATCGAAGTGATCATTGCGTTGAAATTAACACTCCTTATTGAACATATGTAAAAATAAGTATGTAATGATAAAGTGAATATTGAAAAATGTAATAATCATATATTAAAATAAATAGAACGTTCATGAATAGTATATTATTCTATGAGCAAGTAATGTAAGTGTACGTGCACATACAAAGCGGAAGCGAGCGAGTAGACCCGGAGCGTAGCGTGGCGAAACCGAACGATGACGATTTGTGTACACATTTGAAGCGTATTACAAAACGGTGTTTTGACAGTTCTTTAAATGTCTAGCCAGCGAACGAATATTAAAGGGTGCCGGTAGACAGTTTTTGTCAAGTTCTTGCGGATAGTTATTAGGTTTGTTCGAGCAGCACCAAAATAAGTGCGTAAAGCACTTGTTCTTTCTCCTGCGCATGCCAAATGGGGGTTTTGCCCTGTAAAAGCCTGCATTGCGTATGCGTACAAGAATCCCCAATTGTTTTGACTGGTTTTGACTGCTGCTCGAACGAACCTATTGAGTGCTTTGGAACTTTTTATACCTATCGTATTATACCTATTATATTATCAAAAATATCACATACCTACTATGAAAATGCACTGAAATCATTTAATCAGTTGTTAAAATTGACTTCTTTGCGAATTGCATAGTCGAATTCCAAAAAATGTATGACGAGCTTCGATCTAATTTGTCTTAATTATCTACATTTGTCAAGAACAAAAATAAAATAGTTTGTGATCGGTATACCAGATATGGTCGTTTCTCAATGTCTCCGGAGCTCAAACTTTGTTAATGATTCTTGCTCGCTAATGGCTGAATCTCGACCGGGAAAAACTAGCATAACTCGTTGCCACCCTTGGCTATCGATTCGTGCATAATTTATTCAAATCGGATGACAGGAAATGCTTATTTTTTACGCTTTTGTTGATCGGTGTTCAAGGCATGCGGTTGCAGTGTGTTGTCAATGTCCCACGACGCCGACGCTAGTACTTTGTTACTTTTTTTCAGGTGGTAATTGTTATAATTGCGATCGGGCAAAACTCTGGGGAGTACTTGAAGACCTGCGGTTTCGATTAATGTATTACTCATTATGATCGGTTAAGTCACAGCCGAGATATGGTGCCGAAAACTTTACCAACATGTCGAAAAAGTCAACTTTTATTTTAATTTTTAGGGCATTAATTGTGACTTGATCGACCGAGCAAAACTCATGGGGTATCAGGACGTGAAGGGCTTTAAAATGATGTATCATTTATTAACATCGGTTAAAAAATAAACTTATTGCTAATAAACTTCCCCCGGTTTAGAATTATACAGTTCAATGACTATCGCACGCCTAAAGACAAACTAATCTATCTTCGAGCGAATCGCTCGTTCGGCTTCTCCATGACTCGCTCAGTCATGCTTTGAATGTGCACGCACACATTCAAAAGTTCTGGTTGTATTTTCTGCTTTTTGCGCTCAGTTCGGTTCCGCTCGGTTTCGCGTTGTATGTGCACGTGCCCTAAGCAATTTCTCACGAGAACGAAGTTTGCAGCACTCGCCTACGGCTCGTGCTGCGTTCGAGTGAGAAATTGCCATTACTTGCGAATGGAATACTATACTTTTTCTACGACCATGCAACGAAATTTTATAAATTAATTTTTGTGCATATAGGGACAGCTGTATGTCACTATAACGGTTTACAGGATTTTAACAGATTAAAATTGTTTGGTGCACTTGTCACTTAGCGACGTTGTCAAAGCCTTGACAATATCGCTAAGCAGTGTATCAAAACAATTTGGAAATAAAAAATCCAGAGCTGTGATTGGTTCTAAAACCGTGAGAAATGAAATATTTCTCACTACTCGCGGGGTATGAGGAGCCAGGAATGAAATATTTGCCATGTGTGTGGGGAATGGTTAGTATTACTTATCATACATTGCCATGATAATGAATGCATTCTTCAATAGGAGTAGAAAAAATCTGATGTGGCCAGGCACATGACTTTATCATACAAAATATAAAATTAATAGTTTAGCTGCATGAGAATCTGATTGAGATAAATCGTGTCTGCATTAAAATTAAACTAGTTAGCCAGGATTTGACAGATATTTTGATAGTCAATAGTATCAATAGTAGGTAGTGTCAAAGCATCAGCATTTAACGCCACCTATTGTCATCAGAACAATAGTTATTTATCTCCCAAGTGCCGAGAGTACGGAATAGCGCGACGAGCGGTGATGCGGCGCGTCGCCGTCGCATGTGAGCGAGTCGCGCTTTGTAGCTTTCGACAAGAGTGACTTTTTGAGACATACGTAAGTTATGCGCCCAGATCAGACGTACAGCAGAAGGAATCTGCTGACAATAGAATAGATAAGATACTATATAAATAGTCCGCATGCAAGCCAGTAGGCATTATTATTATACGCGTGACCTAGACGTAGTAATAGTCGATCTGTAACACTTTTATATTGTATTGTATTAGCTGTGAAAGTAAATAAAAACATCTTTTTTGAATTCTACCAAACCACGAATTTAACTGGCGCAGTCGGATGAGGATATTTGACCACCACAAAAGAGGATCCAATTTTCCAAATTTGTGGGTGAACATTTATTCTTCAGGTCGAAGAACCAGCAGTGAAACAGTGCAATATAAACGTGTGCAGGACTGTGAGGATCCAATTGTCCGACCAGTGCGACGAGTGACCGGGAGAAAACGCCGCAACGATAAAACTTTCGTCAAAGCGCCCACCACCGTCATAGAAGCTAAGAAAACGACCGGAAGGATCCGAATTTCCAGAAGGTGCAAGCTGTGTGAGGAACAACGTCGAAGCGATCAAAATCTCGTCAAGACGCCCACCAGACTTATAGTTAAGGACCAATCAAAGGCGGAAGAAAGCCAAGAAACAAAAGAAGCAAAACCAACCCCAACCAAAAACCAGAGTGACGAATGGAATTCATCGTAATTATAATACTGTGAGTACATTTTTCATTATTTTATATGAACCTTGACACACTTGCCGACGCCCTTAACGACATCGAACTCAACAACATGCCTGAACAACCACAAGTGTATCAGCATCCCTATACTCGATCATCAATTACTCATGCGGAGATTTCGACAATACCAAACTTCAACGGTGATCCCAATACGTTGTCGTTGTACATTGATGCGTGTGAAGATCTACTTAGAACGTATGCTGATGTCCAAAACAATGCCAACTCCATAAATTCTTATTTAATAAAAATCCCAAAATCAAGAATTACAGGCGAGACGCAAGCACTCATCGGTTCAAGGAATCTACACACATGGCACGAAATTAAAACCCTACTGGAATTATCATTCTTAGATCAGAGATCTGAGGATTGTTTATTAAATGACTTGACAGTCGAAGGTCCAGGAAAACATGAAAATCCATATTCCTTTGGACAAAGGATAAAATCTGTGTTAAACCTATTATTGACGAAAATGCAGTCCGTGACGGCAGCTGACATGGTACCATTGAAGACAAGTTTGTACATTACTTCTGCGTTACAAATTTACAAGCGAGGACTCATGAAGTATGGAAATCTTGGGGAACTTATGTATCTCAAGGACCCAAAAACCATGGAACAGGCGATGTCTGAAGTGTTAGAATACCAGAACTGGCAGTATCGGTGTGGAAAATCATCCGCTCCACAACAACAAACCAAGACCCACCATCAAATAACACCAGGTCACATGCGATCACCATCAACAAACAATTTACCACAACCTTCTTACAAACTTCCTAACCAACAATTCTCTGAACAACAATTTCCACCAAAACAATTTTCACCACAACAATTCCAAAGAACACAATATCCACATCCACAAATGCAATTTCGAACTCCATATTACCCATCCTATCAAAGAAATCAACCGAATCAATTCCCACAACCTCAACATCCTTTCCCAAGGCAAAATCAATCAATATCCTTTCCCAAGACAAAAACCACCATCCTTTAAATTTAATAAATCCCCTGGACAACTTGCCGAGAAGACGCAACCAAGACAAAAGCCAATGGATGTCGACACCTCAACCTTCGGAAGAGTACGAATGACACCGTTTGGACCTTCGTACCCTCAAAGCAAAAGGGCAACTGAAGAACTTCATGTCCAAGAAGAAGAAGAATATGAATACAGGAATTAAATGCTCTATACAGGAATTAAATGCTCTTAAAGATTCTGCATGGAAGAAATTTAAAAAAACCGGTTTGCTATTGCATTTGAATTATTACAGATCTTTGCGCAATCAGTATAATTATGCCTGTAAAAAGGAGAAGGAGGTGTATTTTGGCAACAGATTTGGTAGTGCTAATAGCGCAAAGGAGGTGTGGCGACTTCTAAAGAGCCATGACATTATTTCCGGGGAGAAGCGTTCTGAGTTGCCTATGTCATTGCGGGATGCTGAAAAAATTAATGATATGTTTGTAAACTTTGTCACCGACAATAACGATGCCGATGAGGAGACCGTAGATTTTTATAGGTCAAATGTTCTTCGGGATGTTTCTGCTGAGTTTGATTTTAAGGAGATTACGGAGGACGAGTTAACTTTAGTGATTGGGCGTTTGAAGTCTTTGTCATACGGCGATGATAATATAAATTTGAATATGATCAGGCTGTGTTGTCCATTTTTGTTGCCGATTATTTTACATATAGTCAATTTTTGTTTGCGAGAGAATGTGTTTCCTGACTGTTGGAAGACGGGCCGAGTCGTTCCTATTCCGAAGGTTAGTAATCCTAAAGATTTTAAGGACTTAAGACCAATTACAATATTGCCGACCATGTCGAAAATACTTGAGAGCGTTGTTGATACTCAACTGAGACTTCACTTAGACCGGTACAGTATCCTACCAGATAAACAGTCCGGATTCAGAGCCGGACATGGTTGTCAGACGTCCTTGCTGGATATTACGGATGATATTTTTGCGGATCTGGATGCGGGAAAGAGTACCGTCTTAACTTTGTTGGATTACAGCAAGGCGTTTGACAACATTAATCACAGGACACTTCTCTCGTTGCTGCATTACATTGGTCTGGGGAGTGGTGCAGTTCAATACTTTGAAGGTTACTTAACTTCTCGCAGCCAATACGTAACTTTTGGTGACTGCAGATCAACTTCTTTGGCTTTGTCCAGGGGAGTTCCGCAAGGTAGCATTAATGGACCGCTTCTATTTATTATCTATACGTCCCAGATATTCCGTCACATCTCTGGTAGTTACCATCTTTACGCGGATGACTCACAGATTTATCATTCGTTTTGTTCGGGGGATGTACGGCGTACTGTGGGGACTATCAATGCGGATTTGTGCATTATAAGCGACGAGTCAAGGAGACACTGTCTAAACATAAATCCTCATAAAACACATATGATACTCTTTGGAGGCGGAAAACAGTATGACACGGTGGCGGAGCAATTGAGGGGTGTTAAATTAGATAATATAAATCTTACCGTGCAGTCGGAGGCTAAGAGCTTGGGAGTGACCTTGGATAGAGGTTTTAGATTTGAGACACACGTGTCTTCTTTGGTTAGGAGGTCTGTTGCTGGCCTTAGGATGTTGTTCCCGAGCCGTCGGCTGCTGCCGCAAAATGTTAAGAAGCTTCTGTGTGATAGTCTGATATTGTCGAATTTTAGCTTTTGTGACGTTTTGTACGGTCCTTGCTTGACGGTGGCTACCTCAAACAGAATACAGCTAATCCAAAATTCTTGCCTGAGATTTATTTTTGGTATAAGAAAGTTTGACAGAATATCGCATACTTTAAAAACTGCAGTATGGTTGAACATGAGCAATAGGCGACGGCTGCATGCTGCATGTCTTATTCACAGGGTAGTGGTCAGCCGGAAACCGGTATATCTTTATCAAAGGATTCGATTTCGAACGGACGTTCACAGCGTGAATACTAGAAGGAACACTGATATTGCTATTCCAAAGCATAGGACATCTCTATTTGAGCGATCCTTTTCTTACCAGGCCGCTCAAATTTATAATAGCATGCCCTACGAGTTCAGGCATTTGAGTTTGACCATGTTTCGGAGGCGTTGCAAAGATTTACTGTTTTCATTGCAGTAACAGTAACACTTACAGTTTGGAGCTTTGTTTTTTTTCTTCTTTATTACGTTTATGTGTGTTCTTAGTATTATTTTTTGAGTTGGGTTTTGTTTTTGAGTAAGGTCTTATTTATCAGTTGTCATTTTTAAGATATCTTATTTTTAAGTTAAGTTTTATTATTATTTTCAAGGTTCGGTATGAAAACCAGGCACCGCGCCTGATACTGTACCTTTTGGGTCATCATGTAACATTTCTTTTTGCAAATTGTTTATTTATGTTTCGTTTATGATATACCAATAAAAGCATTTATTATTATTATTATTATTATTAATATGAAGAAGAAGATGAATACCAACAATGGAACTATCCAAACCCAGAAGCTTATGAATGCGAACCACAAGAAGAAGAAGAACATAATGAAAATTTTCACGAAGCAGCCTCAACCTCGAAGAAAACTTAACATCCTAACCAATAAAATTACCTGACCATATCGAATTTAACCATCAACATGCTATCCGTTTACCTTACATCTTTATCCCTGAAATTAATGGAAAATTCCTAATTGACACAGGAGCATCCGCATCCTCTATTTCTAATCAATTGGCTCACGATGAATTCTTTAAATTCATACAATTTTCGATGATATATTGATTTCCGATGATATACTGTGACAGTATCTTCTTAGCGCTTGGTTTGACAACTTAGTCCTGAAGATGCCTCTTGCAACAGAGCGCGAAACGTCGACTACTTCAAAGTCCTCAACGCGGTTTCCACCCGGAAATCAATATATCATTGACTCAGACCGCGGAAGTCTACAATTTAGATCATACAATTTTCACCATTTTCTGTTACTACTATGCATGGGACAACTCACCATGACTATATCCTAGAGATCCCATCCCTCTATACATTTAATGCACCTAACCAACTTCACCGATTCAACATCGTTGACTTCTCCAAGAAATACGACGGTATCATTGGACTGAGATTAATGGAAGAAATGGACGCAGTTATAGACTTTAAAAACAAAGTACTACGAATGAAATTTAATACAATTCCACTACATTTTGAAGATACAAAAATTTCAATTGGACCAAGAGAAAGAAGATTGATAAAGATTCCTGTGGATAGAAATCTGCAAGAGATAGTCATCAACCACCAACAAATATCACCAGGCGTCGAAATAACACCAAATCTAACAACATCAGAAGACTACCAAGCATTCGTAGAAGTCATCAACTTCAACGAGTACCCAGTCCACATCAACATAGAAAAACCCATCTAATCAGAAATCCATTACATGGAAGAAGAGGATGACACTTGTCAACAGTTTCATTCACAAGATATTCAACATATGCAGAAGCAGAATGTGGAAACTAAGTTACGCCTTTCACATTTAAACGAATTCTGGAAAAACCAGAAGAGAAGATAGAAGTGATTATGCAGCATCACGAAGGAAAAACTGACCATCGTGGTATAAATGAGACGATTAAACAATTAAAAAGAAGCTATTACTGGCAACACATGAAGACAGACGTTACAAATTACATCAATAAATGCGAGACATGCAAAAGAAACAAATACGATAGAAGACCGCCAAAAGTCCCTTTCCAACTCACGGATCAAGTGGATAAACCATTCGACAAACTTCATATTGATACGATATCCATAAATTCTCAAAACTTTCTAACAATCATCGATGTATTCACCAAGTATGCGCAAGCTTACCCCATCCAAGGTAAAACGGCAGTGGAAGTAGCAGAACGACTAATCGAAAGTTTCAGTATCCATGGAACACCACGACAAATTATAGTAGATAACGGGTTGGAATTTAATAATTTGACATTGAGAGAATTACTTAAATTACACAAAGTTAATCTCCATTATACAACACCACAAAATCCAAATTCTAATTCACCGATTGAACGTCTCCATTCCACCTTATTGGAACACATAAGGATTATGAAGAATCAGAAGACGGCCCAAGATATGAAAATGCTAATGAAATTGGCAATCCTAGCTTACAACTCTACAATTCATTCGGCAACAGAAGCTACCCCTTTTGAACTTCTATATGGACACACAAATTCAAGAGAGCCGCTGGACCTGTATTATGATAACACCTATTTTCAAGAATACATCCAAAATCACAAGGAAAGAACAAGACATCTCTACGAACACCTAGCCGCTAAACTACAACAGAAGAAAGAAACGGTTATAGACAAGACAAATGAAACTCGAAAAGACCAACAATTACAAATTGGACAACAAGTGTATGTGAAACCATCTAAATACTACACACAGAAGACGAAGGAACGTTATTGGGGACCTTACACAATTACAAAGATTAATGAAAACGGCACTGTCGAAGTCAAGAATAAATATAACAAAATATTAAAATATCATGTAAATTCCCTAAAACTTGGACCTATTCCAGAACCCTCATCGGAAGAGGATTAACCGAGGTAATCAAGATCAACGACCAAGTCGGATTACTTCCCCTAAAAGAAGGATTGACTCAATATCTTTCTCTCACCATTATTCAGATACCAGAGACCACGTTCTGTACTTTTTTATCATTGTACTAATTGTTATTTCTATTTTTGTAACGTGCAGGAGATTACGCTCACGTTTCCAGCACAGGGTGACCAACCTATCTAAGGACGCGAACTTGACCGATGCATTTGGCCATTCAGCATATCCCTTGCAGGAAATACCGCCTCATTTATAATCAACGATATTTCTGCAGCTGACGTTGGAGGAGTTATCCGCCCAGATCAGACGTACAGCAGAAGGAATCTGCTGACAATAGAATAGATAAGATACTATATAAATAGTCCGCATGCAAGCCAGTAGGCATTATTATTATACGCGTGACCTAGACGTAGTAATAGTCGATCTGTAACACTTTTATATTGTATTGTATTAGCTGTGAAAGTAAATAAAAACATCTTTTTTGAATTCTACCAAACCACGAATTTAACTCGTATATAAAAAGAAATTCAAAAATGGTTACATTTCTGTATAGGAAATGTTAGGTTGATGCCACTTTTACGAAACGTCAAGTTTAAAAAGCTAATTCAAATTCTGACAGATTTATATTCGTTCATGACACTGTAGATGTCACATCCGTACCAACATACTAAAATATTGCCACGAAAAGTTCTTGTTTACGCTTTAATGGAGCGTTTGCTGGTCAATCCGCATATTGTTTTGCATGTATGCATTTTTAGAAATGCAATACATGACAAAACGACCGGATGGGAGAAACCAGCGAGCGCTGTGCTAAAGGTAGAATAGTTTAATCGTAATGTAGCAGCTTAAGGGGACAGGTGGTCCCAAATAAAGATGTAGATTATAAGAACTTTATGGTGTACTTCACTTGTCCCCGACTGTGTTCCAGTGGCTGTGAGGCGTTAGAGTAATATATTAAAGGTAAGTGTAATATTATTTATGATTATTGAAATAGATTTAGAAGTTTTGGTACCTCCGCTATATAGATAATAAGCTAGTCAAGCGAGTAGCCCCAAATATAATTAGTAGGTCATATTTAACGTGACAATATAACTACACTAATCGCTATACTTTATTAAAATTTTTTCAATTTATCGTTTTTACAATTAGATATAACAACGGGTTGATATTTCTTATCAACAAACAATCAAATTTGTGATCTTATTTTATTTGAATTTTGTATTTTGTACTTTGCCGCACCAGAGCGGCAACGTGCCATAGTGGTTCTCCAACCTCTGATGAAATCTGATGAAATCAGCTGTTTTCGAGTGTGACAGCCATATACATCTCTGTGGTGACAGCACAAAAAATATTTGTCAAATCCAAGCTACTATGTAGTTTCGTATCAATGCAGATGCGACCGATTTCGATCAAATAGAATTTGCTGTAAAACCTAAACTATTAATTTTACCAAAAAATATCATAGGCATAAATTATTCAAAATTTCCTCTACTTTAATTTATTATTTAACTATTTTGACGAAATTACAGAAATGGCAGCTCATTTGCAAAATCCTTGAAAAATGCTTAGAGGAAACAGCCAGTTCCTGTGGACCCTTTTGAACCAAAAGCTTTTCAGCTCTAAGTTTGGGCATAAAACTTCTAAATACGCACTTTCGTACCGATATCTTTAGTAGTTTCTCCGGAATCGTCGTCACAAAAATCTGGTACACACATACACACACACACAGACATTTTTTTGTACCTTGGTCAAAAATGTTCAGGGGACCCAAAAAGACCTATTTCCACTAAAATCCCAATTTTTTTTTCGGCACGATTACAATACTTTACATACTGCGTATGATAAAGTAAAAATATCATAGGCATAAATTATTCAAAATTTCCTCTACTTTAATTTATTATTTAACTATTTTGACGAAATGGCAGAAATGACGGCTCATTTGCAAAATCATTGAAAAATGGTAAGAGAAAATTGCCAGTTCCCTTGGACCCTTTGGAACCAAAAGCTTTTCAGCTCTAAGTTTGGTCATGAAACTTCTAAATATGAACTTTCGTTCCGATACCTTTAGTAGTTTCTCCGGAATCGTCGTCACAAAAATCGGGTACACACACACATACACACACACACATACACACACACACACACAGACATTTTTTTGTACCTTGGTCAAAAATGTTCAGGGGACCCAAAAAGACCTATTTCCGCTAAAATCCCAATTTTTTTTTCGGCATTATTACAATACTTTACATACTGAGTATGATAAAGTAAAAATATTTTCTTTGAATATAACCTCGTTTGAATCGCGGGAAATGGCCCAACAAATCCATGCTGACCTGTTGCCACGGGAAATCTACTGGGGTGTACCTAGTTTGTCCTAAAGGTTTATTTTGGTTAAATTTATGACGATAACATGAAATACAGTTTCGAACATATTTCCTGATATCACGGGCGATCCCTGGCCAATAGTATTTAGATAGTGCTCATGCCATCGTCTTCGTTACACCTAAATGACCGGCTGCAGGTGCATCATGTACTTCCCGCAGCACTCTATCACGGTGAGGCTTCGGGACGCGTAGTTTCCAGGTCTGGATCTCATCGTCGGCATTGCTAGTTCCAGGAAAGTATCGGTAAAGGTGTTCATTCATTGTTCCATATTCCGTGTTGTTCTCTGGATAATTCGATTGAGGTTTGTTTGGGATTGAAGTTCACTACGAAAAATCAAAACTATTTTCCTTTAATCGCAATATTTCGGAATATGTTATTCCTTCATCAGGCGTAAAACTACAAAATAACAAAAAGCAATTCAGCATTTAGTAGACCGACAAACGTTACTACTTACGATTAAGTTTCTTAAAGCAACTACGGCGACAAACATCTCCACATAAATCACGATAGCAAATTAACTAAAATTGCACATTGAAACACAAATGACAAATCTTTGCACACATAATGCCGCACGTGTTGGTCAGTTCACATCAAAATAGGAACTCGACCGAGGAAGGAATTTACGTATCGGACATGTCACACTACCACCGCGAAAAGAAAACCAAACAACATACCACGCCACGCAAAAGTTTTGATGCGGTGTTAAATAAATATAATATCAACCTAGAAACTCAAGAATGACAAAGAACGTCCCTCCATGCCACCCCTCCTCCTGTTCTTGTCAATATCAATAATATACGAGTAACAGTTACTAAGCCCCTCCACATCAGTCCGAAAATTGACAGTGTCATCATGAAAGTTTATGTGATACATCTCCACGAAAAGCCTATTGTAATAACCACGCTCCCGATCTAAAATACTGACGCTATCAAAATCAAAAGTATGATGATTGTCAATCGCGTGACATGCCAGTGCACAACCCGTTGTACCTAGACCACAATCACATTTATGTTTTGAGACTCTGTTCTTCAACCACTGAGAGGTGACACCAATGTACTTGCCATCACAATCCTTACACTGATTTGAAGTTGGATTTATATTCTGCAGGGAGTTGATCCTTTATATTTGAGAAAACAGTAACTAATTTATTATTATAGTGCTGAATTATTTTAACATCCGAATTTACGTTTGATTTAAAAATTGAAATTAATTTATCAGTTAAACAAGGAATGTGAATAAGTTTTTTATATTTGAAAGGTTGATGGGGAATAATACTATTGTAAAAAATGCTGGTTATAATGTTTTTGTGAGAAAATAAAACTCTATTGACTAATTTTAAGGGGAAACTGTTCTCTAAAAAGGTTGCTTTTAATTTATTGAGCGCTTGTCGGTGAAATTTGATATTACAAATGCTGGTGACTGTATTTTTCATGCCCACAAGCGTATTAATTTTGTGCTTGAAGGTATGGTTGGAATAGTAGTTAATGTATCTTCCTGAGTACGTAGGTTTTGTGTACCAGTCAGTGATCAAAGAAGAGTCTTCCCTAATGACTTTGCAGTCCAAAAAAGGAACAAAGTTATTACTTTCCTTCTCAACGGTAAATTGTATGTGGTGGCTAAAAATATTGAAGGTGTTCAGGGTATGCTCTATCATGTCCGCGGGAACCAAGGCTATAATATCATCAACGAACTTGAATATGAACGGCAATGTAAAGGGAAGCGTAGGAATGACACTATCGAGAACGCAATCCATAGCAATAGTTGCCAACATCGGACTAATCTAAAAAATCTGCAAGAAAACCTGATTACGAAAGGTGAAATAAGTATTGTTAATAACAAAATCTAAAGTCTCGATAAAAGACTGAAGGTCAAGACTACAATTAGGTTCTATCAGACTCCACTTCTCTCTCACTATAGATGTCACCATGTTCCCGGGTATATTAGGGAACAAGCTCACTACGGTCGAGCGAAATTAAAACATAGTTATTGGGAACATTAATATCCTTGATCCTGTCAACAAAGTCAAACGTGTCAGTTACATTGTATTGAGTTCTATGAGCCAGAGATGTTGTTAGAATACCAGAAACCCAGTTAGAAAGCTTATACGCTCCTGAACCACACGCTGAGATAATAATATAATAATATATAATAATAATAATAATAATAATAATAAACAGTCTTTATTCATGGTTTGTAGAAATACAAAATCAAAAATCATACAAACAAGAAATACCGTCATAGCAGAAAACAACAAAAAAAATTCATTAATAATCGACGGGAAACAGAATATAAACAAAAATTATAACATATTCAGTACCAAAATCAAAAAAAATCTTTGACGGAGTAGGGCTCCAAAATACATAAATAATCAAACAAAGCTCTGCGCATCGCACGTGGTGTGTTAATTTGTTTAATTTCGTAAGGAACTCTGTTCCAAAGTTTAACACAGGAGTAAACAGCACCCCTCTCGTACCTAGAAAGCCTGTGTCTGGGTATTCTGAAATCCTGTCCGTGTCTACAGTTATAAACATGATCACTTCTATATTCAGCAAAATACTCAGGGTGTTTAATAACAAAAGAAACGCTTTCATAGATATACAGTGCGGGGACCGTCAGCACACGCTCATCCCTGAACAGACCTCGGCATGAGTCCGAGAAACCCATTCCCCGCAAAGTACGGAGGGCGCGCTTCTGGGCAATAAAAGCCCGTTCAGCATGCGGTGCCGATCCCCAGAAAATAATGGCATATCGCAGATGAGATAAAATATTAACAAAGTAGAAGGTTTTTGCTATGTTCTTATTCGTATTTTTGACGAGAATTCTGAGACCGTATATGTTTCTGTGGACTTTGTTGCATACTTGATCAATGTGCGGTCTGAAAGAAAGGCTGTCGTCAATAGTTAGACCCAAAAGGGTAGCAGATATACTCCTATCGATATTCACTCCATCGTAGGTCATATTTGAGTTGTTAATTTGAATATTGGAAAACAATATAAACTTTGTCTTCTTCGTATTTAGACTTAGACAATTGGACGAAAACCATTTTGCAACAGTACCCAAACATCGACCAGTGGTTTGCACTAGTTGTTCTATCTCATGAGACTGATTAACTATCGTAGTGTCGTCCGCATAACAGATAATCTTAGCAGTAGCCAGTGACAAAGAAATATCATTAATGTAAATTATAAATAGAAGTGGCCCAAGTATGCTTCCCTGTGGTACCCCAACATTTATTGACAATACATCTGACAAACACGTTTTACTGTTCATGTTCCTTAATTTGCAACAATGCGTTCTTCCTGTAATATATGACCCTATTAAATTCTTGACTTGCCCCCTAATTCCATATCTATCAAGTTTAGCTATTAGAAGATCAATATTGACGCAGTCGAAAGCTTTTTCAAGATCTAACATAACACTGGCAGCCACTTCCCCTTTCTCCAGAACTCTCAAAATGAATTCAGTAAACTCGAGTAATGCCGTATTAATATTTTTCCCTTTCAAAAACCCGTGTTGGTTTTTATTTAAGATGTTATGTTTTTTTAAGAAACTTACTATGCGGCAGGATATCAGTTTTTCAAAAATTTTAGAAAAACACGAAATAACACTAATAGGCCTGTAGTTATTAATTAGATTCGGATCACCCTTTTTAAATATAGGAGTAATCACGGAGTGTTTCAGTGAAGTGGGAAACACACCTTGTAGAAAACACGAATTAACAACCTCAGACAACGGCTTTGCGATCTGGTGAATACAAACTTTAACAATTCTTACAGGTACTTCATCATAACCTACACTACTAGTTGAATTTAATGATGCAACAATTTCAATTATCTCCTGTTCAGTTACAGGTAACAAATACATTGAATTCTTGTTAACTGGTATTTTGTCAATTGTGAGATTAGGTGTTTGATCAATTGTCGTCAATATAGTGCTGGCAATCGAGTTGAAAAAATGATTAAATTCCTTAGCTCGTTCAAACGAAACATCATTAAAATTAGTATCAGCTCCTTTATTTCTGTTTATATTTTCTGATATAACAGTCCACAGGTACTTAGAGTGATTCTTCTGCGATATTAAGGCACTTTCAATTTCAAAATTTTTTTGGGTAATTAGAAGAGAGTGATATTCTTTCTGTTTAATTTTGTAAGAATCTCTAAGTTCCGGGAATGAAAAGGATAATTCTTGCAGCGAAACGAGTTCCCGTTTACATTGCATTAAAGGTTCATTTCGGGTGTAATTTGTCTTGCCTTTTTTTGTTAATTTTTTACTTTTTTTCATAAAATGACCATTAAAATGCAACAGAAAAGCATTTGCAAACATCCTATATTTCACATCGGCTCCAGACTCGGTGTACACCTGCGCAAACGATTCATCGGCCAGCGCGGAACAAAAATTATGAATATTGCTATCGGAAAATTCCCTGAAGCTTATTTCCACCGGCGTCCAATGAGCAATGTCCAATGTGACAATCTGGGCAGTATGATCAGAAAATCCAGTGTGAAATACCCTCGCTTCAGTTGACATGGTAGTGTTTGACAATATATTGTCAATACATGTATTCGAATGATGTGTAATTCGTGTAGGCTCACAAATTAAATGCTGTACATTAAATTCCAAAAGCACATTTTTAAAGTCAGTGAGTATCGCGGAGCTTTTACAAAAATCAATATTGAGATCGCCCATTATAAAAAAATCGCATTTGATAGATGACAGAAATATTAACAAATTGTACATGGTTTCCAAAAAAAAGGCGAATTCCGGTCCTGGTGGTCGATATAGGGCAACACATACACATTTGTAGTCACCAATTATACGACTTGTACCCGTCAGTTCTATAATGCCGCAAACACTCAGCCCATCAATTACTTCGACATTGGCAAAACACAAATTCGGGCTACAATAAAGCGCTACGCCTCCATGCTGCCCCCGCTCACGACAGGATGCGGATGCTAGTCGCACTTTTTTAAACTTATACGCTGAAAGTTGATCATAAGATTGCCAATGTTCACTTACAGCAGATACCAATGGACCGTCAATCGATTTAAAAACGTCATCAAGCTGGAGATGACAGTTGCCCATACTTTGTATGTTCTGGTGAAATAGTGTTAATTTCACATCTTTTATTTTCCTGGTGGTGCTACCTTCATTAGCCTGAATAAAAAACGATTCAGGCACACATTCTCCGGCCAAGTTTGCGGTGATTTAATAAGTTCTTCATGGCGCGCCGGGACGGACACCTTAAACGAGGAGTACTCCAGTGGATACCGGGATGCAATTTTTCACATCTTACTTCTGTAATTTGTTTTCCTTTCAGATATTCCTCCAATTGCACCGGTGTAAGTGCTGGTTCGAGTTTATACACGTGATAGTGTACATACTTAGTTGCAGCCTTGATCGATTCGTTATTAGCTGTGCCACAAATGACTTCGGTGTTTCGACGTTTGTTTCTCTTGCGTTCAACAATATTCCAGTCGGTGTTCCTTTTATCGAAATTATCTTGCCTGTGTGTATTTTTAGTGGAGACATACTGTACATCACATTTTTAATAGGCCTTAAAGGCACGTCCGGTTTATGTATTTTGGGCAGGAAGTATGCTTTACTTAAAACATAGTTATTGGTTGTCAATTGCCTGAGCTGTTCTTCTGCTATGTGGTTTTTCTGTAGCAATACCTTGAGTACACTTTTAGTCTTCTGCTGAACGGTCTGTGTGGGATTTCTGTTAATGTTTTGTAAATTGTCTCATCGTTAAGCATACTGTTAGCTTTTTCAATGTAACTGTGAGGATTCAGTACGACCGTGGTTGAACCTTTGTCAGCATTAATGACAAGCAGATTAGTGTTGTCCGTAAGAAACTTAGTTGTTTCTCTTTTTAGAACCGCCAGATGTTGGTTCAACCACGATTCAACCACGATTCAACAAAACTGCCATTCAAAAAATTTGTAACAACATTTGTCACTCTGGCTCTTAAAATGTTTCTGTTGTCTAAGGGACAAGAACAAAGTTCTCTGGATATTCTAACACTGCTTGTGTTTTCTTAACGTACCAAGGACATCGTACGTCAGCAAACTGCTAGATTTACTTGGCAGTGTCCTTCCAGGCCGCATCGCCAACATAGTCGTTCAGGATTCGGTAACCTTTCTGTTGAATTATCACTGTTTTGACTCGGCTTTTCTGAAACGTTTCTTACCAATGCAGAAAACTGAACTTCGGGTTTCTGGAAATCCTTTGGAGACGGGGATTTATTATCGGAACCTCGGTTCCTCTGTGAAAGCCTACTATTTGGACACCTTCGGTGTTCCCCTAGTATAAGTTCATCATCGGAAGCTTGGTTTGATAGTTCTTTCAGCGTTGTTATGTTGCTACGACGCACAAAGAATTTGTATTCAGGATTCATGTTGTTATAGATCCTCTCTAGCTGTTCTTGCTTTGTCAACGGTCGGCCCCGCCGCATCAGCGTTCTTCATGCCGTTACATAGTCCTTGAATGGTTCATGTAATTTCTGCAGGCGCATTCTTATTTCGTTCTCGATTATGTAGCCGTACCGGGGTGGTAAATACTGCAGCTTGGAATCTTCAATGAATTCTCTCCATGATGTCAACTCATCCCTGTTATTCCTAAACCAGACTAATGCCTTCTCGCTGAATCGTTCGGCAAGGTAACTAGCATTTCATGGTCGGCGATGGCGGAACATTCCAGTAACTCTTGAATTTTTTCCAAGAAGGAAATCGCATCGCCCTCACCATTAAAATACAGTCCCCATTTACGTACTGTCTCGCACGGCGATGAGTTAGGAACTCCTACTAGGATATCTTCTGGGAGAGTCCCTTCGGTTGACATACTCTTTCGTCGCTGGTGCTCCTTTCAAATAATTTCTGAACCGCTTTCTTACTTCATCGAGCGTTCCAGAGTCGTCTATCTCCAAAGTTGTCATAAGCGCCTCTAATTGGACCTTTGGCAGACTGTAAATTCAAGGTATAGGGCGGCTGGTTTTCCTACCGTTGACGTGCCGGGGTCGGAGTTCGGCATTTTCCTTTACGGTCCCTGCTCGGGCGAGGAAATGGGAAAAGGACTGAGGAAATCTTCAAACCAAAATAAATGTATTGTATTCTGTTCGGAAAAATCAATATTAACAAAAATGGTCGTACAGGACAAATATATACAATAAAATAAAGAAATATATGTCGTCCTAACAAAACGCTAGCTTCAATTGCCAACAGCCTTGTTCCTGTGACGTCGCACAGTGGCCATTTTGTCGAATCTAGCGAATAATAAATAGTGCTCACTTAATATTTTTGTTGCTTCGACATTTTTATTATAACTTTGATTTTGAATACTGTTTGTTTATCGGGAATGTGTGGGCTATGTGGTCAACCAAATTAAGCAACGTTTGTATACATGGTGTGGGTGTAATCAGGCTACGAAATCAACGAAATTAAAATGCCCTGAAACGTTATTTATTCCTCAATTATCCATGTCTCATGAGAGTTTAAATTATTATTTATTCATACCTGGTGTTATTTTGACGATGTACTGATGAGATCAGTCGTCTCTGCATTAAAATAAAACTAGTTAGTCAGGATTTAACAGATAAATAAATAATTAAATAAATAAATAATTCTTTTATTAAAATAAGACAATATTAAATGCAACAAAATATTATTTATATTTAGGGCGCAGTTCAGCACACTTGTTTCCAAATTGCCTTACTCTTCCACTCAACCCCTTACGCAAACTAGAACTTAAACATAACTGTAGCAATAATATAAAAATAATTCCGAGAACTTATCAAAACAAAAACAAATAAAAAAATTACTCTAGAGTCTAATTACACGCAATTGCAGCAAATCCAACTCAACAAAATATTGCACCAGCCCTTACAAAATAAAAATTAAAACAGCCTCCAATGTGCGCTCGATGCCTAAAGTCCCCCCTGTTGAGCAAACAGACAACGCTTCACCTTTCCCCCAAAACTGTTTAATGATAAATTTTTCATATCTTCCCTGAGACCATTGTATATGTGACTGACCTGGTAAGAGAATGACCGTTTATACAGCTCTGTGTGATGGGCAGGTGGAGCAAACAAACCCCCGAATCTTAAATTAAGGTTATGGACATCCGTTCTACAGCATACCTTCCGCATGAGGTATTGTGGGATCCTAGTGGATAGCAACTTATGATACAATATTGCTGCATGCAACACCCTAGTGTTATCCATGTTCAACCACCCCAAGTCGCCCAGCCCATTCGATACATGATACTTCGTCGATACTTCGTCGATACTTCGTCAAACCAAAAAGAAACAGACACGCTGAACACGCTGTCTATCAGACGCCATCAGGTAAGGACGGTACACGGTATCACAATATGAGATCTTTTGATACTATTAACTACTGTCAATATTAATTGTGAGATAATGTCAAAACATCAGCATTTGACACTACCGCTACTGTCAGTAGACTGAAAAATTTGCAAATCCTGGGTCACTATATAGTATTAAATCAATGCAGATGCGACCGATCTCGATGATCTCGATCAAATAGAATTTGCTCTTGCAGTTAAACTATTAATTTTACCCAAGATTGTCATAGGCATAAATTATTCAAAATTTCCTCTGCTTTAATTTATGATTTAACTATTTTGACGAAATTACAGAAATGGCGGCTCATTTCTAAAATCCTTGAAAAAGGCTTAGAATATACACCCTGTTCCTTTGGACCGTTTTGAATCAAAAGCTTTTCAACTCTAAGTTTGGTCATGAAACTTCTAAATATGAAGTTCCGTGCCGATACCTTTAGTAGTTTCTCCGGAATCGGAAAAATTGAGTACACACACACACACACACACACACATACACACACACATACACACACACACACACACACATACACACACACACACACACACACACACACACACACACACACACACACATACACACACACACACACACACACACACACACACACACACACACACACACACACACACACACACATGTTCAGGGGACCGATATTTCCGCTAAAATATCAATTTTTTTTTGGCACGATTACAATACTTTACATACTGCGTATGATAAAGTAAAAATCTGATGTGGCCAGACACATGACTTTATCATACAATATATAAAATTAATAGTTTAGCTGCATGAGAATCTATTCTATTGAGATAAATCGTAGGTATTGTCAAAGCATCAGCATTTGACACTACCTACACTACGTCATTAGAATAATAGTTATTTATGTATTTATGTATTTTATAATTTGCCGCACTAGAGCGGCAACGTTCCATAGTGGTTCTCCAACCTCTGATGAGATCAGCTGTTTTCGAATGTGACAACACAAAAAAATATTTGTCAAAATCCTGGCTACTATGTAGTTTCATATTAATGCAGATGCGACCGATCTCGATCAAATAGAATTTGCTCTTGCAGCTACACTATGAATTTTACCAAAAAATGTCATAAACATAAATTATTCAAAATTTCCTCTACTTTAATTTATTATTTAACTATTTTGACGAAATTACAGAAATGGCGGCTCATTTGCAAAATCCTTGAAAAAGGGTTAGAATATACTACCAGTTCCTTTGGATCCTTGTGAACCAAAAGCTTTTCAGCTCTAAGCTAGGTCATGAAACTTCTAAATATGAACTTTCGTTCCGATACCTTCAGTAGTTTCTCCGGAATCGTGTCCACAAAAATCGTTTACACACGCACACACACACACACACACACACACACAGACATTTTTTTGTACCTTGGTCAAAAATGTTCAGGGGACCCAAAAAGACCTATTTCCGCTAAAATCTCATTTTTTTCCGGCACGATTACAATACTTTACATACTGCGTATGATAAAGTGCTAAATTTGGACAAAGTGCTTTGTATTGTATTGTATAAATTATTTAGAAACTTTTTCATATTTTATTATATTTTTATTTTAAATTTGCAAAAATGAAATTTACAGCTTGTGACGTCATATGTGAATTCAAAGTATTTGTTTGCACAAGCTTGAAGTATTTTGATTTTAATACCTGATTCCAAAAATTCAAATATTTTAATTGTGATATCACTGAAATATATAAAAAGTCAAAAATTTTATTAGTTTCCGTTGAATTTTTTTCATTTTAATAATAATAATAATATTTTTAATAATATGTACCTAAAAAATAATAAAAATAAACTTAATAATAATAAATTATAACATCATAAAAATAACTTTTTTATTTACGAATCATAAATTCAATTACATAATTAAGTAATCACTCATGATTTGTACCTTCTGCACATCCGTATTTAATTGCGGCTCTTGTAATAGATCTATAACGTCTTTATTTAAAACTTCTTTATATGATCCATTTCCGCCACATATAATGACGTCATCACAGTGCTACCTGTAACATTATGGTTATAAGGGCTAATGGTTCTAGTGGTAGAACGTTGGTCTACCGACTAGCAGGTCTGGGGTTCACATCCATGACCAGCAAAAAAATCGTCAGTCGTCTTTCGAAAGACGAAAAACCGTTGGTCCCGGCAAACAGTTGACCCCCAACCAGCACAAAATCATCTCAGTAACGTTCCTTACATGTTGAACTCTCAAACTGAACATTCTGAAACACATGGAACATTACATGAATGTTCACACTGAAAAGTTGCATTTATAACATGAATGGTACCAAAATGAACAATTTCTTCTACACTCAACATCTATGCAACATTATATAAACATCAAAATTTAACGGTCATAATGCAACACAAATCAACGTCCTTGCGACGCTAAATCTCCCATTGTGCTGATTGGGACACCTCTGACATACATAAACTGTATTAATTTATATGTGCAGAAATTAGACTGTACTTTTAATAATAAAATAAAGTTAATGGAAAATCAGTCAAATTATTTTTTTTGTATTTTTCTCCTAAACCAATATTTCGCACGATTTTTCGTTATGATGTAAGTCAAAGAAGATACATTATTTTGTTTGGTTGCCATTTGTTCGCTCCCTTGTACAACATGAACTATGTGAATTATGTGAAAAAATTGTTACTACTACCCTTCATAAACAAAACAAACATAAAAAAATAAATTTAGAACATGGGAAAGTAGGTATATATCGATTGAACATACCAAACCAAGCAACAAGTGAAGTTAAGATAAGCGTAGTAAAAAAACGCTGTCGTCCGCTGGGCAGACCTTGGCAGATCAAAATACTATGACTGACGCAGGACATATCCAGGCATACACAGAAAAAAACTTGTCACATACCTATACGTATCTACCCATTGGCAGTCTATTTTGTATACGCGAAACCTTAAAGTTAATATCTGGGACTTCCGAAGGGTTTTATTAAATCATTTTACAATATTGGACGAATATAGTTATTAAAACCATCAGTACAAACCTTGCTCAAACAATAGCCAATAAGTGTAATAACTAAAGTTGTATAGAATTTCAATAACGATTTTTATTGTGCGAGCGCAACATTTCAATAAATCAAGGAGAACAGAAGTTGGACGAGATTAACCGGTACGTAAGAGACATTTCCGTAGGAATTTAATCAAAATATTTATAGGACAGGCTACTCAGTTAATTAGCTTCCCAAAAAAATAATTACCACTGTTTTTCGCGACATCACGATAATTCAAATTATTAATTCCTAGATTCGACAAAATGACCACTGTGCGTCGTCGGAAATACACAATAAAAAAATCTATGTTGATCCAATAAGACGCTAGCTTCAATTGCCAATAGTCCTATTTATCAGGATCAGCAGAAATACACAACAACAAAATATAATGTCGATCCAATAAGACGCTAGCTTCAGTTGCCAACAGTTCAATTTATCGGCATCGACGGAAATACATAATAACAAAATATATATCTTGATTCAATAAGACGCTAGCTTCAATTGCCAACAGCTCCATTTATCGGCATCAGCGGGAACATACAGGGAACTTACTTTTCTAGAAGTTCAGACGGTACTGTAAAGAGAGAAAGTATCATTAGCCAGATTCGTTTGCCAACAGAACGAACAGATTGGAAGTCGGACGGGATCTCTGTTTTCAGAGAAAATTTCCTGGCTTATATAGCACTAAACCGACCCCCTTCTTTTTCCATTTCGGGTTTTTGAAACTTGTCTAGCGAGCGAGGTCGATTTAGACAGGTATATAAAATAATATCGGAATTCTCGTATTGAGGGTACAAGACATAAAGTGGTCGAGGTTGTTTTGGGCGAGTTAGCATAACTAAAAACAGGATTCTCGTGGCGGTGGAATGAAAATATACATACAAGAAAGATTTTTATATAAACTAATGACATGCTTAAATTAAATGTTATTTTCATTTAGCGAAAACGGTTACATCTCTCCAAGGCAAAAATCACATATATTAGCACAAGATGGCGCATTAATTGCCGATTTGCTTACTGCAATTAGTTTCTGACTCTTATTGCGATTCAACGCTTCGAAAACCCTACCTATACCTTTCAGTCAAAAAATCTGCGAATTGATCAATAGTCGGATCGTCCTTATTGCTTGACGATTCCTCCCACGCCTGTCGCGTTGAACCAGCCAGTTTGCTTGTAACCAAATAAATCAGCAACACGCCCCAATGTTGCAATGGAAGTTTTAACGCCTCTAACACCCCCTTTCACTTTAAAAATTCATCAATTAAGCTTCTCAACGCCCCATAACTCTCTTTGATCACTACAGGTCAAACAACCCCACTACGTGTGCATTTTTAATTAATCGTCTTCAAATTTATCATTTTCCTCATTATAATCAGTTTCCCCGCCAATCGTTTCAAGCTATATAGTGAGGTTACTAAATTCCACTAAAGTTTTTTCCGCCCTTTGAAAACGTGACTCTAATTCCCCCAACGAAACTTTCGCCGTGCTCTCCATCAAATAATTATTAAATTTTGTTAACGTACCTTTTAGTAACTTAACCTGTTTAACCTCTGCCATTTTAGCTACCCCAACGCAACGCACGCAAATTAAAATCCCGAAATAATTCAAATCAAACGAACAAATCCAAATGCCGTTACAATCACGAGACTAAATCTGACAACGGAATGCGTACGAATAGTGTTTTCCAATAATAAATCAATAATAATAAAAATACCAAATGAACCCAATATCTCACATACGTCGAGATAATGCCAATGGAACAAATTCACTGCAACCCCCAACCGAAATGGAATCGCAACAACAAACGGCATTCGCCCAGAATCCTAGGTTCATACGAAACAAACGATACAAGCGTCAGCGAATGTAAGCGCGGTATGTGAGAGGGAAAGAGATAGGACCAACCTGTTAACCACGCTTCTCCAAACGTTGTTTTCTACCACAGGTTTGATCAAATGTTTCTAATCTTCCGCAGCACCGACGGTTTGCGGTCTTCATCCGGCTCGACAGACCAATGTTTGGTGCAGGCCCTTGTCAATAAAACCCCAGGCGACCCAGTGGTATACTTATTTATTGTAACTGATTGTAACTACGAAGTCTGGAAGTACAACAGATCTCTTGCAGTGATAAACGATAACTGGTCGTTATTAAAAACACACTGCGCAAGTTCAAATGGAGCGGGTTGATAACGCCAGAAATTAAATACAATTGCACTTGGCGCAGTATTATACAGCAGGTTTCCATCGATAAAAAAACGACCGATACTATTTCTGCCCACTATTCCTGCCCATACATTGACTTTGTCAATGTATTGCGTGCGACTTAAGTTCTGAAGGTGCTCGTTTGAACGGGACCAATATCTAAAAAATAACTGAAATTATCAGAATCAAATAACCGGAAATTTTGAGAAATTACTTGTCTATTTAATGTAAATATCGCTTCGTCCGTGAAAACTATGTTCAGTAAAATATGTTCGTTTTCGTTCAATAGATTGAATAAGATATCACAAAAATTTATTCGTTTCTCTTTGTTAATTCAAACAACTGTTGGTGGTTTGAAAATTTATAGGATTTGTATTTGTGTTGTTTTCAAGTTCTATGTACTGATGTTTTAGAAATAGTGAAATAAGTAGCCATTAAGAATAAGTATAACATTAAGTATAACCTACCAATCACCGTTATCCTGACTTTCAGCCCACGTCAATTTTAAATCGGCCATTACCGCGTTTCCACCAATTGACGATCTGGCGTCGTTACCCTTGAGGAATTTAACCGTATCAACATTTGACCTTTCCCACAGGCCATAGAACAAATGTTTTCACAGCAAGTTCTTTGAACGTAGACAGTTGATGTAATCTAGCTCTAACGTCAAAGTTTTTGATCCGATTAACAAGAGCCCCTACAGAGACGTTCCAACAGAAAATAAACCTAGCGCGAGTTTTGCAAACCGTCATAATACATCCGCTGATAACCCGCGTTAACTGCAGCTGTGCTCCCGCGAGCAGGTTTTAATTATGAAGTCTATGAAATAATTATTACTATCCAATATCAAGCGTCGAATTTCCCATACTTTATATTAATTCGTAACCCAGGTGGTTTCACAGTTGCCTTCTGTTTAATTTTGATGAAGGCATTCATCATTCCTGTGAATAAGCCACCTGTTTTTAGTAAAGGGTCGTATTGTTCGCATTTATATTTCCATATTTCATTAATTTTCAAAACTGTATAACCCACTTCAATAACCTTTCTTACTTCATTAATGACCCAAGTCCCCGACAATGTCCTATCCTCGTTGTTGTGCTCGCACTCATCGTTATTTAAGCTTTTCCTGCAACTTCTGCATAATACAAACATTACTCTATCGTTAATCTTCAGATTATCCCGTCTATGTCATTCAAGTTTAATGCTGAATAGTTCTTATCGGCCACAAATACCGATTGGCCGATTGGGAATTTACTGTATTTGCAAATGTATGGATGTAGACTACAAATGTCGACGTATTTAATTTTTTCTCCTGCCTTTCTCCTGACAAGTTTTACAATGACCTATTCTTTCACCTAAGAACGCGTCTCGAGGATAAAGAGGAGATGCAGTCACGAGATAATGATTATCTGTATAACTACGCATATTAATATCTGCAGAAAGCCAGTTCCTTAATGGACATTCCCGCATGTCAATGACTGCGTAGCCTAATTCTCTAAGATTGGTTGTCTTTGCTACTGTCGATTCTAATCGCGTATTGAGTGTCTCATTTAAATTATCATGCAGGGGAGTATTACCATTAATTTTCTGACAGACATCGTGGCCGTAAAAATAGCACGCTTGAAATTCGTACATTTGATTAGTTTCTTTACAATACCCATGAAGTTTTTACTTTCTTTCGTATTAAATAAGTGCGGGAAATGCCCCTTTTTAAAAGTGTTTTGGTAAACCTAATGCTTTTGGTAATTTTGCAAGAGCCATAGGAAAATTATTTAAACTATCTATAAGTACGTAAGTTTTACTGGAATCAGTTTTGTTCCACGTATTGTATGTATGTAGGTGGTAGAGGCTGGTTAGTCCCAAAGCACCTAGGCCCCACTGGACCCTTTGTGCAAACCTCTTGTGCTCACTCTGGACTCGTAAACGAACCCAGGCTCTGGGCAATATCTACTACGCACGATAGAGAAGCATTTCGGATTCTGTCCATGGTAGGCCAGGGGTCCCCAAGAGCACTTACCCTATGGTCTTAAAGGGCGGGGCATTCGCACAGGATGTGTCCTCCCGTCTCCTCGTCCTGCGAACAAGCTCAGCAGGTGGACGTGTCAGTCAGTTGCATGTTGAACATATGCTTCCGTACTTTACAATGACCAGTGAGTAGTACAGTAATTAGCCGGAGCTTACCTCAGGGAAGTTTAGAGAATTTCCTGGCTGTCGTGGATGGGTACCTGAGTGTCTCTTTGACCAAAGAGCAGCTTGGTGTGGTGTCCCACCTGTGAGTGAAACTGCTGTGGGAAATGTCCTTCACCATGTTTCTTAGGGCAGTCTGATGGAAGAATGACGGGTTCAGATACAACGGCTGTTTGATCAGCAGCTCTTCCTGCTAATCTGTCAGCGCTACGATTGCCTCCATTGTTTTTAGAGTGCCCCTTAAACCAGTTGATGGTATTTTTCCTGGCTACCTCTACAAGGGAGGTGTGACAGTCCAGTACGAGCCCAGATATAAAGCGGCACCGTTCAAGAGCCAGAATGGTATTTCTACTGTCAGTGAATATCACTATGTTTTTGCCTGACTTGTTAGATTGACTAATGATGTCTGAGGCTGTTTTAATGGCGAAAAGTTCCGCCTAAGTGAAAGAAGAGAATTTACTACGCGGGATCGACCGGCGAACCTGGAAGTCGTGCGAGAAGATGCCAGCACCTGTACCGTTCGGTGTCTTAGAGCCATCAGCGAAGATCTTCAGGCTCCTACTGAGATCAGCCTCAAGGGCTGTGGTGTGGGTCAGATATGGTTTCTTGAAAACATAGTGGGGATGGATGTAATCTGTAGGACACTCCAGAAAGGGCTTACCCTTGGTGACCTTCCTCCATAGTTCGATCCTCTTGCCACCAACCTGTCTGTCCCTTTTTTTGTCGGGGGAAAATCTTCATAAGACACTGGCCACGGTCTCATAGGCCAGTAGTGTGAGATTTGACTCACACCCCTCCATATTTGCCGCTATCTGGGATCGATGGATCTGCAACCGCTCACGGATTTCTTCAGACCATCAGCGCTAACGGTGTTAGTAGAGGTATTCAACCGGTTTGGGAACGAGGAGGGACCTTGACCTTTAAGGTCAAGGTCAAGGTCCCTCCTCGTTTCCAAACCGGTTGAAGGTCAAGGTCAAGGTCAAGGTCCAGGTCCAGGTCAAGATCAAGGTCAAGGTTGAGGTCAAGGTCAACGCCAAGGTCAAGGTCGAGGTCAAGGTCAAGGTCAACGCCAAGGTCAAGGTCAAGGTCAAGGTCAACGCCAATGACGAAGTCAAGGTCAAGGTCGAGGTCGAGGTCAAGATCGAGGTCAAGGTCCCTCCTCGTTTCCAAAACGGTGGAAGGTTAAGATCAAATGTGGTGGTGTGTATGTATATACAGGGTGTTTCAGAAATAACTGCTAACCTTGAAGGAGCATATGCCCAAGGACGTAATAAGCATGTTTTGTCAAATAACATATGGTCTAACTTCACGCATTATTGAGAAAATTAATGAAGAAAGACGGAGTCCGTCCCTGACCAGCGGAAGACACTCGACCACAATCCACTACAGTTGTGTTGCAACTGGTGACAAATCAACGCAGCGGGGAACATTCGGTCTCCCCCCCACTGCGGCCTTTCTCGCTGAACGTGACAATGACCTACATTCGCCAGGTTGATATGAACGTATACAAGCGTGGTCATGGTCGGTCAGCTGTTTCTTGGTTTATCAACAATAAAAATCATTTGGATTTTGGAATCTTTATGTTGGTGTCTTTGTGTAGTGATTTGTGTAGTATTGAATTGCAATTCTATGGCTAGAATGCGACATAACTTTGGTCGGCCGAGACGCCTAGTTGCTGTGTTGAGTCGCTTTGTTTTGTTCGGCGATAACGCTTAATAATCACAACGTTTGTAAATCGGCATCACATTTCTGGATTAGGTAGGTACTACTCTCTCTATTTTTAATTGTTTGTACGGTCTTTTGCAACCGTAGTCAACTCATGCGCGTTCGGCTATTTACCAGGGCCGGCCTTAGACGAATTTTTCAATACAATTTTGTTAGTACATAAAACTTTGAAATAGACTATAGGTTATTTGACCAAAATTGCTTCTCTGTCCTTGGTGAATATGCTCCTTCAAGGTTAGGCGTTATTTCTGAAACACCCTGTATAAATAAGTGTTTCACCAATGTACAGATAGTTGCAGATAGTGTGTTTAAAGAAGTAAGCAGAGTAAGTTATACACCATTATTTATACGCTATTATTTATACGCTATTATTTATACAGAATGTGTTTAAAATAAACTCTCAGTTATTAATATTTTGTATGTGATTAACATATTATTATTGTTCACGAATCAATTCTATTTTCAGTGTCTTCAACGCCACAGAATTCATACCCAAAGAGGAATTCTGACGCTCCGAAGAAACCGAGGCGGAAGAGAGCTTTAGTATCTGAATTTTCTAATAGGTCACATCAAACGCAAGATGATTGTGGTAAGAAGGATGATAGATCATCATCATCGTCATTATCTCAAGGAATATTCAAGGAAATCGGACTATCTCAAGATGAACTAGATGAAGTGGTGATTTCGTGTGCTCAATTACAAGATCTGAAGAGTTATGAACATTGTAAGCCGCTACATCCAAACATCGGAAATACGGTTGCTACCAATACGGCTGATAAATCATCACAACTAACTGTCCTAGAAGTTTATGATGGAAAAACGACGTCATTAATATCTCAACATATGTATTTATTAAATAAAAGTATGACAAAATTTGTTACGGTTGGATTAAAAATGGAATCAAATTTCGATCCAGTTGTTCGTTTAATGGGTACAAGGCGACAGAATATTACCTTTACCGACAGCAATGGAGAGAATTTGTATCGCATGAGAAGACTATTACACAATACCTACAACAGATGCAAACTCATGAAGAATGTCCACTGATGAAGCAGTACGGTTTTCATATAACTTGTGCATGGATTGAGAATTACATTAAAGTATTGAAAATTAAAAGTGGGGAAGACTGGTTCTTCATATCAATGGATAGACTTCTCCAATAAGGACATAATTGTCAACCGTTTGCAATACTTGAAGAATTTGAACATTAAGGGATTTTACTACAACATAATCGATACCGTATTATCAATGCAAGGACATGTCTTCACCAATATACGAACCTTGCATAAGGTGAAGTTTCTGAACGAGCGTGTTCTATGAACGAAATTTTGGCGACTGGTGCTGAAAAATTACACTTTGACATTGATGTGCGAAAAATGTGTTTGGAGTAACATTACTGATCAGATTCACAATTATACTTGATTGTTTTATCGTTACGATTATACATACATAATTAATCTTTTTAACATATATTGCTTTTCTTTTATTGGTAGGATTAGTTTATACCGTTAATTTCTAGTTTAAATATTCTAAATTGTATTTCAACATAATTTAACACGCATCATAAATAAAAAAAATAAAATTAAAAAAATGTTTTATTTACCGCAACAACAAATATATACAATAAATAATTACAATATATTATCTTTTGCTATCCAAGAGTTATGTGCAGCACTCAATCCCAACCATTTTACGTGAACTTGATTTCTTTTTCGTCGGATAACTTTTTCAACTAAATGAACATCTGGATGCTTCACATTATGTAATTCATGCTCGTAGAAACCTCCCAGTATAATTTCACCTAATGAATCTTTGAGTTTGTAAGTTCGAGGAAGTGTATTCTGAATTTCGTCGATAGTAAAAATTTCATTTGATCAATTTGGGGTGTAGTTCTTGGAAAATGCGTGCCTATATTTACTTATTCGCACATAATCTCCAACTTTAAACTTTGCAGGTTTTGGATCCGCAATTTTTAAGGATGAATATATGTTGTTAAGTATAGCTTTTGCGTTTTTGCGATTTACTTTAGAAGGTTTAAATCCAGTGGTCCTATGAACTGTATTATTATAGTTATCCACAATTTTTGGTAATAAATCTAGCCAACGATAGTTTCCTTGCATACTATATTCTCTCCACATTTTCTCCTTTAACGTTCGATTCAACCTTTCAACGATTGAACTTCTTAAGCTGGAATATGAGCTGTAGTGGTTCACACGGTTGCGAGTCATTAAGTTCTGAAAAGATGAATTATATAACTCGGTTCCCATGTCAGTTTGCATATTCTTTGGAATATTTCTATGTTCGGAAAATACTTTTTCCATCTGTTTCGCAACTTCACTACCAGTTTTTGTTTTGAGCGGTTTTGCCCATGCATATTTGGAAAATGCATTAATCACAACCAATATATATTTGTATCCTTTATTTTCTCTCGAATATGGAATCATTTCAACTAAATCTGCCTGGAAGAGATCGTTTAATCCTTTAATAATAACTTTTCTTCTTGGAACGTTTCTTCGCGTTGGAGCATGAATTTCATTAATAACATCTCTTTTAACTGTTGTCATCATGTGATATCAATATTTCAACTAGAAATGGTTTTACACTTTGGATGTCGTGAGGTTTTAAGGATATCATATCTTCTGCTTTTATCTTCATTCCGGAACTATTGTATTTTACACCGTTGATAAATAAATTTATATCGGAGCTACTGGACGTGTCGAGTACTGTTCCAACAAAAAACTTGTTTTTATAAAATATTTTCGAGCCTTTATTATTATTAAATGATCGCCAGACATGGAACCATCTCCGAAAAGTTCTAACACCGATTGCTTAGTGATCAACTTTTTTATTTTCTTATGATGTGTAAAAATATTTGTTTGATGTATATGTCTACCAAATTTGTCAACGGTCATGATAATGTGTGCAGGATAATGTTATTCTGAATAATGCCATAGTTTTCAAAATTTTAACTATATATATATGCACACACTTAACAGTATATGATTTTAGCTTCCTTCAATTCTTCGATGATCGAGATAATTTCGTTATTATGTCCTGTATGACCGGCGGCTTCAGACGCCATTAGCAGTCGTAACCTATCAACAAGTTCATTAGGATTATCCCAAAATTGATGTTCTATTTCACGTTTTGGAATATGGGTTTTTTCTAAATATGATCCTCCTGTTTTCCAATGTCTTGCCCACCTTGTGGCACTTTACCATGTAAGATGGGTTTAATGATGTTTACATACTTATATCCTTTATTAGCAGATATTTGCGAATCTGGATTATAATGAAGTCTGGCTGCGCTAGTACGATTCAAAATATTTCTATATTCACTAACATCCTGTTGTTGAAACCTTCCTGGTTCCTTTTTAAACAGAAGTTCATAGAGGCCTCTTGTTCCTTTATATTCTAAACCACCGATAACAATATTAGGACCTTTAAACTCTACTTTATATTTCCCAAGGAGGAGTTCTCCGCCAACTTCGCGGACACCATATTTTTTATCAAATTTATTTTCTACATCAACTCCATACTCTTGGAGGTATGATCGAGGTAATTCATCAAATTGTCTCAGCACATTCTGCATTTCAGGTGTTTGTTGTGACTCTGATAATCTTTTCTTAACTTTTTGAAGACTCTCGTGGGCTGCACGTTCATACTCTTCAATGTTAAAACTTTCATCCTCATCCTCGTCAATAACTTCTGCTTCAGATTCTGTGTTGGCGTTGGTGAGGAAGTTGAACCAGCTGCTATTTCTTCCATTTCTAAAAAGCGTGGCGTCTTTTTTACAGTTTTCATCAATGGAGTAGAGGTGATAGGTGTTTCAATTTTCCTTTTCGGTTTGATAACGTGCTATTTTTCATATTCCATATCATCCATATCATCCATATCATCAAATTTACTATGACTATCTATTTTCTTTCTAGGTATAATATCTACATTTTGTAACTTAGCAGCAATTGTGTGCAAAGGTTCCGTAATTGGTGCGTAAGTCGCTAAAAGTCCTTCCTTAGCTGTACTTATGTCAGCTTTTAACATTTTTAACTTATTGCGCAATATTTCTCGAGCATTCACAAGTTGTCTAGTAAGGTTTTTATCCATGTTGAAGGTTTCATGTATTTTCCCAGACTATTCGTTTTTTCTGTTATTACACTTCTATATAGGTATCAAAACCTTTCAGTTATTACACTTGTATATATGTATCAAAACCTTTCCGATACCGGCCACAATTTTTAGGAAAATCTGTATCAATTACCAGAAATTCGTATTGATCTACCCAACAACTTCGACATATATGTTGAAACTGATCAAATGTCATATCTGTGCTAACATAATTATCGTAAACATGTCGTTGATTCAATATATCTTGACGAAAAACAATGATGAGATTGCAATTATCTCTCACCAAATGTTTTGGAACTGCGCTGTATGATTGACATAAATAAAAGCAATCAATATTTTTATGACGACCGAATGAAAAATATTCCTTTATAACATTTTGTTGAGTACACTGAACGTCATCAAACACAACAATAGAGTACTCCACCACTTCAGATGGTTGAACCATTTCTTGTATATCTGAGCAGTCATAATAAGAAAAATCGTTCATGGGCTTCATTAAATTTCGCAAATATTGATATTTGGGTTGGTTTAACGATTTAGAACAAACGTATATATTTTTAAATCTTAATCCATCTGGGTGAGTCAGTAAAGTAAGCAAGATGTTTGTTTTTCCCGTACCTGATGAACCAATAAATATCCCACGTTTACAATTACCACCAAAGAGATCACTATGCCGTGTAAATGTTTTTGTTTTAAACTTATCATCAAAATTTTGTATCGGTAATGAAAGATGATGATTAATGAATTTCATTATACTCAATTTAATATCACTATACTTGAAAGGTGAATGGGGAAATGAAAGATTATAAATAATGCTTTACAATATATATCTATTTCAAAGTAATGCTTATATATAAACGCCATCAAAACGTTAAGATCTATTTACTTATCTAAACTAAAGAGTAACATATATACACATATATTCCACCGAAACATTAAGCTTACATATCTAAACTGATAAATGAGTCACCAGTATTACCAACTTGCACAAGTTTACGACTTAGCAAGTTACTCCCGCAGATTATCCCACCGCAATATTTCCCTCAAAGCAAATTATGTTTTTCTTTCTAACGCTCGTATTATAATCCCCCACAGGTTTTCCCCCACGGCAATATTATCTTCTAATTCTCGAATGCTATCATTAAAGTTTTGATGACAGTGCTCAAAGACTGGATACTAATCGGATAATAATCCGATAACATGCCCTGAAGGAAAAGCTGTAATCCTCGATAATGGTTGGTTCACTAGAAATGGTCGTTATAATATTATTTAATTATTTAGGAGCGGAGGTGGCCGAGTGGATAAGGCGAATGCCTTCCACTCAGAAGTCCAGGGTTCAAGCCCAGGTTAGGCAGGGGATTTTTCAAATACTCCGTCTCCCCGACTGCCGCACAGACAAGCCACTGGCTTTGTGCACATGGCAACATCCCCACAAAAAAATGAGTTTTTAAAACTTTCGCGATGCGGTGGCATACAGATATTTGGGTGAATGTTTTCACCGGTATGAGTGTTATTTGTGGTGCTAGTGGATGGTTTGGCATGAGGTAGGTTGTGGTTAATACAAATGGTGGTGGCGGGAGCTTGGAGGCGGTTGGTGGCACTAGTAGTGGGTGGTTGGTTGGTTTGAGCTGGGGGGTAATTAAAATAAGTGGCGATTAGTTGGTTTAGAGGAGTTTCGAGGCGATCAACACAAGTGTTAGCGCTGCTGGCGGCTGGTCCGTCAGCTGGAGTAGTTAAGAGGATATTTACTAAAATGCTCACTTTTGCAGGGGGGGGGGGGGGGAGGACTCTTGCCGCAAGAGGAATCTTGGCTAACAATAATTGTTGCAATTGTTGGCTCACTGTCTGAAATATTTATTGGGCTTAAAGCGGATTGGATTGGATTGGTTAATGGGGGCTCATAACATTCACCGTTTTCCTGCTGATTATACCTAACTCTTTTTCTACCATCTACAATTGTGGGAGATGTTGGCCTGCTGTCTATTACGGGTGACTCATTTGCACACTTCCGCTTCCAAGCGGTTGTAGTATTTGTTGTAGTTGCTGTTACAGCGGTAACCGCGGCCGTTGTATCAGTTGTTCCCGCGGTTGAATTAGCTGTTCCAGCGGTTTCGTCGATCCGGTTAATTTCTACGACTAGCTTCTCTATCTCTTGAGACGATGGAATTATTTCGGGATCCATGTCCGACATATCCGACTCACGATCGTTTCTATCCATCGGAA
Source organism: Melinopterus prodromus (assembly GCA_964023965.1). Lineage (NCBI taxonomy): Eukaryota > Metazoa > Arthropoda > Insecta > Coleoptera > Scarabaeidae > Melinopterus > Melinopterus prodromus. The sequence goes on from OZ030390.1 coordinate 54,158,569, forward strand.
AATATTTTGCAGTATCTCCGCTATGCATACGCAAGGCATGATCCGTAATGAAGTTATTCTATACATATAAAAATGGTAAAAATGAATTAACTGTTTATTATGTAAAAAGGAACTTACCATAATTATTCGGCGGTGCTTATAGCGGGCACCAAAGGATGAGATGTTACGTGGTGATCCTGGATGTCGGAGTAGATCTGTAGGTGCTACTGACGCAAGTTTTTAACGCAGCGAATTTATACAAAATTGGAATGAAGGAAAGTTGGTTAAAAAAGGATGGAGGTTAAGTGAAAGTGCTGGTAGAGGTCGGTGACCAGAGAAATCGAGGTGACCAGGCCTCCGAACCCACGTTGTGCAACAAGCACACTTACTTTTAACTGACATAAACTTACAAAAACAAACGCTTTCATTTAATATATTTATTGAGCGAATTCAGTAACTAACAATTTATTTCAAACTTACTACTTCAGTACAACCGCAATGATCTCTGGAAGAAGCGGGCCCATCAATGTGTATTACATGATTATCTAAGTTGTAGTGTTCATAACATGGAAGTTTTCCTTTCAGCTTTTCGTCTTCTTTGTAATGAGGTGGTAAATTGTTCCATAGAAATATAACCTTTTCTTTGAATCCAATAAAAGACCCTTGTCTTTCATATCTCTCAAGAATTTCGGAACTTTTGTTAATTATATGTTTTACAATGCCTAGTTTGCAAAGTATTTTTAATAATAATTTTAAAGTGAACATTCTTCATCAGTTGCTTCTCTTACAATACATAAAAGTAGCACCATTTGATGGCATATTTATATAAGTATCAACAAATAGGTGGGGATGTTCCATACACATCTTTCATGGTTGGAGAGGTTAAAGGAGGAGTAGTAAATAATACAAAGAAAAACATTTGGACTATATATATATATATGTCACCGAATAAAGTATAGGGGTATACACCAGCAACCCAGAGTGGGGAACGCGTTGCCGAACCACAGGGAGACCAGTCGAGTGATGGCTTTCCATCGTGATGGGCGCAACCGTACCGCTATCCACTCGTTATATTAGTTACTGCAGTTATGCATATTTCTATTTGGTTTCACTATATTGGTTGAAACAGTTGTGTATTCGTTATTTAAAATTGAGAGTTATAATATCAGAAGAGGGATCTAATTCGCGTGCAAAATCCAAGAACAAAGAAACAGCTGAAAATGTTAACCCTCGCTGCCTGACGGAAGTACTTGAGATCATATTATGGAGATTATGGTACTTGGGATCAAACTTGTTTGTTTTCAAGGTATTAGTGATGCTTAAAAGAGATCGTTTAATTTTGGTGAGTCATACCTTGTTGAGATAATTATTTGTACTGCATTGAATGGAAAATCATGTAAGTACGGGTCTGCTTAATTGCAGTATGCAAAACTATTGTCTATTTTCGATATGAATTTAATTGTTGTTATCTTTGTGTTGATACCAAGAGAGTTGCACATTAATAGTGATTGTTAAAAGAGATTTTGTAATTTGTTGGGTCATAACTTTTTGGGATAATTGTTGCACTGCATTGAAAGGAAAATCATGCAAGTACAGGTGTGCATATTGCAAACTGCAAACCTATTGTAGAGCGACCTCGAGCCCTGAGTCATCGCAGATGCCGGCGAACCACTAAATCCATGTACCTGACTAACTGGTGGAGTGTTTTTCTACTATTGTGGGTTATTATTTCATGTACCGAGCGTTCGACGCTGTCGAATGTTCCTTGCATAGTCTCGGCGGCGCCGGTTTTAGACAGTGGATGCCAACGATACGACGCACTTGTAGTAGTATTGTTCTGGTATCATTGTGTTTCGTTCAATTTGATTACGGCTTTTGTTTGTTTAATTTACGATTGATAACACTATTGTCAATTATCAATACGATCTTAATGTGTTGATTTATTTGTTTATATCGAGAGAATTGCATACTAACTGAAGTTCATGGATGCCAGATGAGTTTTCAAAATTGCCACACTTGTCAGAATGGTCAAGTGGTTTGTAAAACTTTTTGCTGATGCTTGTTATACGCCACTTAGAGACGTGTTGGAGAGAGTGTTTTAACATTGGAAACGTATGCATTGTTGGTACTAGTGCCGAGACGGAGTAAGATCAAAACCAATGTGTTTACGGTTTGTGATTGATAATTAATAGATCATAGTTGAAATAGTGGAATGCCTCAATGGTTTGTGATTTATAATTTAACGATTGATTGTTTTCCATAATAAGTGTAGGTAACTACTGTAGCCTTTAAAAAGTGTTTTAGCGGTAAAACATTGAGAATACGAAAAATCGGTATAATTTCTGATTTAAACTTATTCATTTCTTAACTTAAAACAGGAATCTCCTTATCATTTGTTGTTTAAAAATTGAAAGTACTTTTGCTAAGAGTACTGTAATTGGCGCGTTTGAAGAGCTTACGCTCGTATTGCTGTTCGCACGGGAGGAGCACGTGTTTGGTCTTTACTGTGCAGTTATTCTGTTTGTTTTGCGGTTTTCTGTGCAACCACTGGTCTTGTGTTGTTCTGCGATGTTGTGCCTTGGTTTGTGAAGATCGTGAGTAGCTTTTGGTTCCTTCCTGCTCTGTATTGTACTGTTATATACATTGATTTGTCTTGCTTTCCGATCTGTGTTATTCTTTTTTGGTTCGGTTTTCGTATTTTGGGATTATTGTGTGCTGTATTCTTTGTTCCTTTGTTTATTCACTTTGTTTACCTTCCGTGGCCCTCTACACCTGTGTCGTTAGTCACCACGATTGGCCGAGTGGTGTGAAAAGTGTTATTCCTTATTCCTAACCCTACTTACTGGCTTCCGCCTGCTGGCTGCTGATTATTTTGCTTTTGCGTTGGGTGCATCTTGTGGTAATGCCTGCGATTACTTGCAGGTGTTGCAACAGTACTGAGGAGCCCCACCGTATGATTAATTGCTCTGTTTGTGAGGGTCCTTATCGAATTCTCTGCGTTGATGTTTCCAATTCTGAGGCCCGTTTGATCAAACAGACGCCTGGTATCTTCTGGTCATGTAAGAGTTGTAGAGGTCTCAGCAACGATTTGAATGGTCTAAAAGCGGTCATCATCTCACTGCAGGGTGAGGTGGCTCAGCTTCGTTCAGCCGTCTCTGCGTCTTCCGAAACGCATTCAGTTTCTATGCTGGACTCGGAAAAAATTATTCAAGAGGTTCTCGATCGTGCTAGGCGCTCTACTAATTTAATTATTTTTGGATGCAAGGAAGATACTTCTGGCTCTAGGAAGCAACAGACTGATTCTGATGTTGCTTTTGTAAGTGACTTGTTGAACGACTTGGGTGTCGATCAGTTGAACGTTGCGCCGGAGCGCCTCGGTCGCTTCGATGCTACAAAACAGGGACTCTGTCGCCCTATGAAGGTAAAGTTGGCGTCGGAGGAGACTGTGTTCGGTGTTCTCAAGAAGACGCGGCAGCTAAAATCTAATGAGCGATGGCGCGCTATTTCTTTATCTCGTGATCGTACCCCGTTCCAGAATAATTATTACAAGTCTGTAAAAAATGACCTGGACAATCGCTTGTCAAAAGGTGAGGTGGGTCTTAAAATTAAGTATGTAGGTGGTATTCCTACAATTATGTCGGAAAACTAAATTTGCCCAACAGAAACTCTCTCGTTTGTAATGTGTTTAATGTTTATTACCAAAATGTTCATGGATTGTGTTCGAAGACGCACCCGTTTTATGTGAACACTTGTGATCTGTCCTTTGATATTGTCTTCTTAACAGAAACCTGGCTCAATGTTTCAGTCAGAGATTCTGAACTTTTTCATAGTTATTATGCTGTTGTGCGTTCGGATAGAGATTGTTCAGCGGTGGGTCGTACAAGGGGTGGAGGAGTTTTGATGGCGTTTTCGCCTAAGATATCTTACTCTGTTATTGATGTATCTAATCTCTCAGATCTCGTTCCCCTGATAGATATTGCGCTATGTAGGTGCTGTTTTGGCCATACAGTCTTTTATGTGGGTGTCGTCTATGTGCCACCTGATGTTGGTGCCGCTGAGCTTGAGGTGTTCTGTGATGGATTGTCTGCGGTGCTGGTTGGGAATAGGGTGCTGCTTCTTGGTGATTTTAATGTGGCTGGTTTTGCGATGTTAGATGAGTCCCCTAAGAGCCGGGTTCTTGGAGGTTTTTGTGATTTTCTGGATCTTCATCAGTTGAATGGCATTGTGAATCACACTGGCAGATTATTGGATTTGGCCTTGACCGATGTGGAGGCGTCCTTATCTGTCGCAAGAGATTTGCACCCTCTGACTCCGGAGGATCCGTATCATCCTGCTCTTGCTATGTGCTTCCGGCCTGGAGTGAATAATGTCACTCCTCGTTTTTCCCCTAGCATTGATAATAGCCGATACAATTTTAGACGGGCAGATATTCATCAGCTATATGCTGACATAGCCAATATTGATTGGACGTTCCTTACGCTGCATACAGATGTCAATGTTGCTGTCGATGCATTCTATCATGCAATATATGAAGTTATTGACCAATCTGTGCCTCGATCGCGTGCGTCTTCTTCTGATTACCCGTACTGGTTTACACCTGGAATAATTGCAAATATAAGAACTAAAAACTATTATCGCAAGAAATACCACGCCACTGGCAGCTTACTTTATCATCGTGAGTTTAGGCGAATGCGTGCACTGGTCAAGGCTCAGTCGGCATCTGCCTATGCTGACTTCCTTCGGGATGTTGAGAGTAGGATCGACTTGGATCCCGGCGATATGTGGAAGTTTGTTAGGCTTAAGAATGGTAATTCTCGTATACCGGGAACTGTTTATGATGGCGATACCTGCTATGACAGTCCTCAGGATATTGTAGAGGCATTTGCTCGCCACTTTTCTGCGGTTTACACTACTCCATCTCGTGTGACTGATGGTGGTGATTCCTGTCGTCCGGGATTTTCCCAGAGTGTGGTAACCGAGTCTGAACTCATTGATTTGATGACGGCGCTGCCCAACAAAAAGACTGCGGGTGATGATCAGATTCCGGCCTTTTTGGTCCGCGATACCAGGCTTGTTCTAGCTGAGCCGCTTGCGATTGTAATAAATCTTGCCATTGGGTCCTGTACTTTTCCAGACGTATGGAAAAAAGCCAGAATCATTCCTGTCTTTAAAAAGGGCGAGAGCTCCCAGGTCAAGAATTACCGCCCTATTGCTATCTTGTCAAACTTTGCAAAGATCTTTGAGCGGGTTTTGTACAACACAGTAAGCTTTAACACGAGAGCATACATCTCCCCTTGCCAGCATGGTTTTGTCTCTGGCAGATCGACGCTCACCAATCTTGCTTCTATATCGCAATATCTTGGCGAGGTTCTGGATGTTGGCGGTAGGGTGGATGTTGTGTATACTGATTTTTCTAGTGCGTTTGACGTGATCGACCACGGAATTTTGATTCGGAAGCTCAGCAACTTTGGCTGTAATTTACCTCTCCTCAAGCTACTTCAATCTTATCTGAGTGGTAGAATAAACTATGTATTCTACAACGGTTACTCCTCGCATAAGTTTATTTCTACTTCTGGTGTTCCCCAAGGCTCCAATCTTGGACCGCTAATGTTTAACCTGTTTCTTGATGATCTGCTAGTGTCGTTGAGCTGCCCCGCACTGGCGTATGCGGACGATCTGAAAGTCTACATGTCTATTAATAACATCCAGGACATTCAACTGCTGCAGGACAACGTTACCATTGTTGGGGACTGGTGTGTGGACAATCGATTAACAATCAATGTGCAGAAGTGTGTCTGCGTTACCTACAGCCGAAGAGTGACGGATTTGTTGCCATCTGGATACCATCTAGCCGGAACGCTTCTTCCGTGCTCGACACAGGTGAGAGACTTGGGAGTGCTTTTTGATGCCCGCCTGACTTTTGTTCAGCACATTGAGGGGATTTGTGCCAAGGCCAGTAGGACGCTGGGCTTCATCCTGAGAGTGACCAAGGAATTCCGTGACGTCGGCCCGCTCAAGACTTTGTACTTTGCTTTTGTTGTCTCGACTCTGGAGTATGCTTCAATCATCTGGTCTCCGCATTATGTATCACATCAGCTGAGGGTGGAACGGGTGCAGCGTCGCTTCCTTAAGTGCCTCTCGTACCGCATTGATGGAGTTTATCCGGAGCGTGGCTGTGACTATGGTGCGCTGTTGGTGCGGCATGACGTGACGTCTCTTGCGGTGCGGCGTGAGACGCGAGGTGTGGTGTTCTTGAAGAACTTAATTTTGAACAAGATTTACTGTATGTATCTTCTTTCGCGAGTGGGTTTTTTGGTGCCGCGTGCGGGTTTGCGTTCTAGGGACATGTTTTATTTGCCGCGCATGCGTACTAATATTATGCACTCGGTACCCACAGTAACTATGTGCCGTAACGCCAATAGGGAGCAGTATAGCTTAATGTTCGAATAATGTTGCTGTGTCTCCACTACGCTTGGAGTGAATATGTTGCACGTATTGATTTTAGTGTTCTGTTTCCCTGATGTTATTTGTTGTTGTATGCTGTGGTTATTATTGTTATTATACCGATCGTTCTCCTTACCGTAAACTATTTCTTGTCTAATTTTTATGTATTGCCTTGTAATTGGATTTTTTCTGTTGGGCAATAAATGATATTATTATTATTATTTGATATTTAGAAATATGAAGGTGGCATATTATAAATCGGAAATAGGAAATCTTTTGTTTTGTAATTTCATAATGCAAAATTGAAAGTTACTTGTTTAAGAATAGTGAGGTTACGTTTCTAATCATTACTGGTGAATTGAAGGTTTACGTTCTTTATGAATTGTAAATTGACGATTGAAGTATCTTATGCCGTGTGTGGCTTAATTTGCGAATTTAAGGTTGATGCTTGCGATCATTATTAGAGAGTTGAAATTTATTAGCTTTGTGTAGCTGAATTTGAGAGTGTAGCTTTTGGAGTTTGTGTATTATGATTTGAACATTGAAAATTAATGTTCGTCGTGAATCATAATTAGAGAATTGAAATTTATAGCTTTGTGTACCTGAATCTGAGAATTTGTAGTTTATGTGTTTTGGTGTATAATAACCAGACACTTGTAAGATACTGTTCTTCGTGTGTTCTAATTTGAGAATGGAAAGTCTTGTCTATCAAAAATTGAGTATTGGTAGTTATCAATGTTTTGTGATTCATAATTTATGAATCGTAAGTTTATGTTCTTTAAGTATTATAATTAGAGAACGGAAACCCCTTATGTTTTGTCCCACATAATTTGTAAAATGAATTGGAATTTGTGTGTTATAAATTGAGGATTGAAATACCTTATTCCGTATACGTAACGTAATGTGAGAATTGTACGTTTGTGTATTTCGAGTATCATAATAGCAGACATTTGTGTCCTTGATCGTTATGTGTCATAATTTCAGAATTAAAGGATAATGCGTTTTGTTGGCATGTTAAGAAAGTTGAACGTTGTTATGTAATTCAAATGTTTTTCTAGTTTATGTATCCCAATAAAAAAGGGAGTGGATCATTTGATACGGCTCTAAACCTTGGTAAAGCAGTTATGGTGATAACTCTAAACTTGGTTAAAGCAGTCGGGATTTGTTGTTTGTTACGGCTCTAAACCTTGGTAAAGTAGTTATGGTGATAACTCTAAACTTGGTTAAAGCAGTCGGGATTTGTTGTTTGATACGGCTCTAAACGTTGGTAAAGTAGTTATGGTGATAACTCTAAACTCGGTTAAAGCAGTCGGGATTTGTTGTTTGATACGGCTCTAAACCTTGGTAAAGCAGTTATGGTGATAACTCTAAACTTGGTTAAAGCAGTCGGGATTTGTTGTTTGATACGGCTCTAAACCTTGGTAAAGCAGTTATGGTGATAACGCTAAACTTGGTTAAAGCAGTCGGGATTTGTTGTTTGATACGGCTCTAAACCTTGGTAAAGTAGTTATGATGATAACTCTAAACTTGGTTAAAGCAGTCGGGATTTGTTGTTTGATACGGCTCTAAACCTTGGTAAAGCAGTTATGGTGATAACTCTAAACGTGGTTAAAGCAGTCGGGATTTGTTGTTTGATACGGCTCTAAACCTTGGTAAAGCAGTTATGGTATTAACTCTAAACTTGGTTAAAGTAGTCGAGATTCTTTGGTTGACTACAGCGTTAGATCATGTTAAAGTAGTTGGTGATCTCTAAATTTGACTAGATGACTGTTAGTTATGTTAAGAAATTAAGCTGTGGTTACTGGATGTAGATTGATAGAAACAGCCACTGAACTTGAATGAGAATGCTCTTTGCATGTTAAAGTTGAAAGTAGCTCCTGGGCTTGCTAAGAACGATGGAGTGCCTGAAACTGTTGGTAAAAGAAAAACTAGATAATTAGTCCGGTTGTATTCTGTCAGAAGAATTGCTAGGCACAGCAGATCAGAGACAGGTATCCCGAGAGCGTGACACCTTGCAGGATGGCCGTGTCACCGAATAAAGTAGAGGGCTACACACCAGAAACCCAGAGTGGGGAACGCGTTGTCGAACCACACGGAGACCAGTCGAGTGATGGCTTTCCATTGTGATGGGCGCAACCGTACCGCTATCCACTCGTTATATTAGTTACTGCAGTTATTGCATATTTCTATTTGGTTTCACTATATTGGTTGAAACAGTTGTGTATTCGTTATTTAAAATTGAGAGTTATAATATATATTTATTATTAAAAAATATGGTTTACAATACTTAATAGTTATTTATAGTAATCAATAGTAGTACTAATGTAACTTATGAACAAAGGTGTTCATCATCCAAATTTCGATCACAATCATATTTAAGCGCAAAAACGTTACTAAGTGAACAAATACAATGCAATTTGCTGTGGAATGTGCACATTGGAGTTTGTTTATAAAATTTCTGACACCTTGAGTCAAATGCTTCCACCATTTCTTCATTCCGCACAAATTGTTTGATAAAGTTGGCTTTTTCATAACCCTTCACATAAACTTTATCAAAATTGTCGGTTATATCGCGAATAATCTGACCAATATTGGCTGATGATGTATATCCAGTTTCCCAATCGATGGTGTGATGAAAATTCATTAACCAATCAGCTGTGCGTTTATCTTTTTTTGACAATGACTTATAGGGTATTGGAGACTTAAAGACAAAATGATTCATCTTGCAATCGTCGGTTAGCGATGCTAACTCCTTTGGTATGAATAATCCACCCACTCGAAAACCTTGAACGTCCACAATAATGTACTTCATTCTTCACGCTTCTTAATAAACTAATGCTTCCAGTACTACTACTAATACATTTATGAGAATGTATCTACAATAGTTGTTTCACCAACTTTGTTTGTGGTGAATACTGATATCCACGATGATGAAGTATTAAACAATAGGCTGTGGTATTCTTGGGAACATTCTCACTTGTAGTAAATTCAATTCTAATTTCTACACCGCTTTTATGTAACATATCTCTGTGATGTGCACAATCTATACCAATCAGTGGAACTTTCGTGTTATAATCAGATTGTTTAAAGTTAGGTTCACTATAGTCAACACCGTAATAACTTTGTTGGAATCGTGCATACATTTCGTATAATATTGCATAGCGATTACTATTAAAGTCAAGATTTAAATTATTGTACGGGTGTCTCTCACCATTTAAAAATACGGTTAAGTTGGTTAATTTAATATTATCAAATTGTGTTATATTTTTATTGAGTTGACCTTTTCTATTTGTTTGAAATCCAATTATTATAAAGCGAGGTGTTTCCGTCTGCGTAGCTGTTTTTACCGACCAAGAATGTTTGGTACTTTCGGGCAGGGATGGAAACTCATGCATTTCTCAACTTCGAAATGGTAATTGAATTTCATCATTTTTGCCTGCCAACCTAGTTAATAGCAGTTGTTCCTTTAGACCAACGTTCACATGTGGAACTCGCCAAATTATCTTTTTAATAGTTATGTGCGCTTTTTCATCGGTAAGGGCGCTTGCTGGCCTTGTCGCGAATACTGCATCTGTGTCATCATTGCTTCGAATTAATACCAGTTCTTGTCTCGCATTAAGAATATTTTTTTTGTAATCTTCACAAAAGCCTAAGAGCGACTTTAGTGGTACAATTACATTAAAATTTCCCATCTCATCTACAATATCGGTTGTAAAATTTTTTCCATCAGTGTTCCAACCAGCATTTCGCATTTTTATCATATCATTTGGAGTGTATGAAAAATAACCTTTCATTAATGAGGTGAGTCCAACATTTCGGACGGAATCTACTTGCACTCCGTTTAATAGATATCGAATATCGCTGAACAAAAAAGCTACAGGATTGCATATAAATAAAGTTGATGTGCTGACTCCTTCCACAGTACCATCTGCTTTCTTTGTGGAAGTTTTTGGGGTTCCATCATCGTTAACAGTATCTATCCGTCCTTCCACGTATAAATAACTCTCACCGGGGATTGTGAAATAATCAATTTCTGGCACCGTAATTCGGATTTCATCCGAGTGATTATAACTTTGTGACCCAAATGGCTGATGCGAGTGAAATTCATAACTAACAATAGAATTATCAACTTTAATCTTATCCGTAATACTTAATATATCCATTTTTAGATGACTTTATACCCCAATTCTTTCAGAAACGATCGATTTGTCGATGTTAATTTCTTCACTACCTTTTCACTACTACCATGTTTAAAGTCTTTACATTCACATTTATTCACATATTTTCCATTCATAAATGAACCATTTCTTCTTTTTTTACTCTATTTTTAAAAACAAAAGTCATGTCACTCTCCGACTTCTCTTAGATGTACTCTAATGGTGATTTCTTCTTTCTCTCCAAATGTTACTAATTTACCTCGTTGATCCAATATCTTTACTAAGATACTAGTTATATCTTTTAAGCCGACTGGTAGGTAAATAGGAGGTTGTGGATTTTCAATAATCTTAAACCCTGGAGGGACGTTAGGGAAAAAATGATGTAGCACGTGCACTTCCTGCCCGTTGTTATATGATCCGCTTACTAAATTATAATAAATCTGTAGAGCGTTTACAGCGGTTATATTTACTCTGTGATCTCCAATTTCATCTTTATTCTTCTCAAGTTTTCTATTATTATATCCTAATAATGAACCAACAGAATGGTCTTTATCAAAGTAAATATTCTCTGAACTTTTAATAGTAACCTTTTGGGTATTTGGATTTCCTTGAATTTTTATGTTATTATTGTTTTTCTTCTTCGTTTGTTCAGTGATATATTCTGATATATCATCCACATTATATGTTCCGGTAGGAAGTTCAATCTTTTGACCTGTTTCTCCGTAGTGTAACAAGTTATTGTCGATTGTAATATTTGCAATTGAGTTATATGCGTCAAAATTCAATAGCGCTAATTCATAATCTAATTCTTCATTTAGATTTATCGGAGGATAAAAATTGCAGCCCAACACTGAGCTTTGTCCAGTTAAAGTGAATGTATAAGAATGTGAAGCCATGTTCACTGTCTACGTAACTCTTTTCTACTACCACTTTTTTCAAAGTTCATATTTACTTATTAAATACTGTAGACATAAATGACCACAATTATAGGAGTTGGGTTTCTGATAACGGTAATAATTATAATTGATCAGTTTTCCACCATCTGACAATAAATATTTTTGCACTTCAAGCGGAGGGTGTAAATCCCCGAAACTATCAAAATATGATATATTGTCACCTTTTCTCACATATGCTGTCCAATGAGTCCCTTTTCCATCATAATTATCTAAATTAATTATGCCGCTTTCCAAGTTATGAATCACTTTTGGTAACTTATTTCTCATAAAAACTCCTCTAAAATGTGGTATCTTAAGTAGTTTACTATACTTCATCAAATCTATATTTGTTAGCGGTTGATGAGGAAGGGATCTAATTAGTTTTTTGATGCTGATGATAAATATAGTCCACACCCTTCTTTGTATGGTTTTATATAATACGCGCTTCCAGTTAAAGTTTTTGTTTCCATAGCATGATTATGACGCTCCGCTTCTTTCAATTGTTCTCGGGCAGCCTTTGCTTCATTTACGGATTTTGCGATTGCTGCTGCTTCCCCTCCCAACGACCCCAACGCTCCTAATGCTGCGAATAACGGTATCATAGGAAGAAACCCCCCCCCCGTTTTAGGAATTGCTATAATTCTTTGCCGTGGAGGGAATACTTTTTTTAGTGTTGTATAAGCGATTTTGACATTTTCTAATAAACTTTTCTTCTTAGCACCACGCGAAAGCGCTCTTCGAGCAACTTTCATTGCTTGTGCAAACGATAAAGCTGCCCCAACTTTTCTTCTAGCTTTCCAACCTTTCTTCTTCATCAATGTTGATTTACGACGCGTAACTCCCATACCAAATTTTGTTTTCGCTTTCATAATTGCTGCTATGGTTGATGCTGCTAACTTTTCACCAAATCCAGCGTCTTTGCTTTTTATACGTTCAACTGCTTTATCATATAACTGTCTATCAGCTTTGTGGCGATGATTCAAATCGTTACTTTGAGAGTAAGAAATATCGTGCGCTTTGCACGCTTCATCCAAAACGTTTACACCACTCTGCCCCTTTTCCAATCTTTTTTGAAGTTTGGTTCCAGGTCCGCAAAAATTATAACCAGGTATATGAAGCTCAAATGGAAGCTTATTAATCAATTTATTAATGAAGCCGCGACCAGCACGTTTCACTTTCCGACGTGGAATAATGGCTTTTCTTATAGTAGGTAGCATTTCATACTAAATCACCGATTGTTTTTGGTGCACTGCTACTTCCTTAATTTATTTTAACAATTTATATAAAAAATCTTTCGTTAAAGATTTTCAACCTGTGCGATTCAACCAAATATTTTGATAATATTTTATCAACGGTAGCAATTCTATTTTGAAATCTAACGCGATCTATTGCGACTAGTTCCCACATTTGTTTTCTACAGTTTCTGTATGCGAATTCCCATACGTGAATACGATATAACTTATTATATTCAACACAAATTTTCACTTGTTTCTTATGCGACTGATTCATTTTTCACTATCAACTGGACTAGACCGTTTGTAGGTTCAAACCTTAGTCGGGATTTTTTTATATTTAAAGTCAGTCTCAGTTAAACTTCAACCTTGAACTAATCCTAACAATAAAACCACATAATGTTTTGTGTATTAAGATAGTTTATTAATCGTTACATTACATTACATCGGTGACATAAACTAATCCTAACAATAAGAGCACTAATATGTTTAACATACATAGTAATTGCTAATATTATTACTAAACAACTATCACAAAACTATTACCTAATTGTCACTAGTTGATAGTATTACCTAATTCAGATTTTTTTCTAATAAAGCGATTAAATTATCTAACCTCTTATTTCTACCTCGTTCAAGAATGTTCTTGTGTCCCCACGCCAGTGTATTACAATTATCATCAAAAATATATCGTTTATCATCTTTTGCAGATAATGCTATTTTATTTTTCAATTTTGTATACATAGTATGTAAGTGTGGTCGAAATACATACATCTTTTTAAAAATACAACCTCCATCGTTTACAATTCGTTTGTAATCATCAACTGTTAAATCATTGTCTATTACATACTTCTTAATACCTTTCGCTTTATTTACATCTTTTGCTTTATCTGTAGCACTTGCTATAACTTTAACACAGTATGCTTTGGCACCGGTACCATAAAATGATTCTATAATTTGCCCGCCATATTCATCTTTCATCTTACCTATAATCGATTCGGTTTGAGGCATACAATGTATATTATTTATCGAATAATTTGATGTATCAAATTTATCAATGTTATCTTTGATATCATCATAAACGTTATCTGTTTTGATAGACAATATTAATGAATCTGTGTCAGTATATAATAAACCAACGCGATTATTATACTTCCTTTTTAAGAATAGAATGTATATATATATATATATATATATATATATATATATATATATATATATATATATATATATATATATATATATATATATATATATATATAGGAAACTGGTTTAATCGGTTTAAATATGCTATATAGGGAATATGACGTAAATAGAATCCAAGAGAGAAGTAATTTTTAAAATTAATTAAAAGGATACGGTCTCAGCCCGGATTCGAACCGGGGCCTTCTTCCTTGCCGGGGAATTGCTCTACCGCTGAACTACTGAGCCCGGTCGCAGGATATAGATTTAATTCGTCATTTCAAACGATAGTAACAGTACGGGTTGCTGTCTAACTACTATTATCATGACATCTATTGGACACTGGTGAAAATTGGTTCAATGGTATGTCAAGTTTATCGCAAATCTTGCTAGTGGAAATATATATATATATATATATCAGAAAAGAAAAACTTGCTTGTGACAGCAGTATTTGCAATAGTTTGCAATTAGCTTGCTTATGTTAACAATGCTCGTATTATAGGTATATAATACAATATCTTATCTTTAGATAAGAAAAACTTGCTTGTGACAGCAGTATTTGCAGTAGTTTGCAATTAGCTTGCTTATGTTAGCAATGCTCGTATTATAGGTATATAATACAATAGGTATCTTATCCGTAGATAAGAAGAACTTGCTTGTGACAGCATAGTTGGCAATTACCTTGCTTTTGATAGCAATATTATAAGGTATGTATATAGTATAATAAATTATCATTAGATAATAAAAACTTGCTGGTGACAGCATAGTTGGTAATTAGCTTGCTCGGGAGAGCAATATTATATATGTATATAATATAACATATTATCGTAGATAATATAAACCTGCTTGTGATAGCATGGTGTGCACTTAGCTTGCATGTGATAGCAATGCTCATAATATATAGGTATTTACATATATATTGTATAACATCTTATCGTAGACAGTAGTATAAACCTGCTTGTGACAGCATGGTGTGCAATTAGTTTGGTTGTGATAGCATTGCTCATAATATATTGCCTTGTGTGTGAAAAAAGTCGGCAATATACTTGCCGCAATATAAACCTGGTTGTGACAGCATAGTTGACAAATAGCTTACTTGTGATATCAATGCTCATAATTAATATTCATATATATATATATATATATATATATATATTGAATAATAGATTATCATTAGATATTATAAACCTGCTTGTGACAGCATGGACTGTTTTTGTATATATCATAATATAGGGCTGTGTTTGTGAACACAGACCTCCAATAAAGTAGCCGTAATATGCTTATGACGCATAGTTTGCAAATACCTTGCTTGTGATAGTAATGCTCATCATATATTTATGTACAATATATAACCGAATAGAAAAAGGGACAAGAATATATAACATATCTTTGATGTAAAGTTAAGAATAAAATATAATACGTTATCATTATAATAGACGCTTGCTTGTGACAGCATACTTGGGAATTAGCTTGTTTGCACATATTATACGAGTATATGTTATGATATTATTTACATATAACAAAAATACTCACGTTTTTTAAAAACGCATTTGTTTGCATGAATAATACAATCCGCTATTATAATTGTTTTCCAAACAAAAGAGGAGGTATATATGGAAGAAGAAATATTGTCGCAGGTACTAATGGCGGCTACTAGTAGGTGTCAGTTACCGCGGGCTCAAAGCTAAATCCAGTAGCTACTGCTGGAATCTCGCGAGTTCATATCAAATGAGACAATAGATGACAATCTAATTTGAGTCAAAGTGGAGACAGCTCTGTTTAGCTATATGTAGGGTGTTAACAGCAAGGTTGCAAAAGGAGAGGGTGTAGAAACCACTCAACGATTTATAAAGGGTTTGAGCGATTCAAAAACAAAATCAGACGGGAGCTTGCGGCTTACAATTTAATCAAGGGTTTTAATGTGGCCATAATGAAAGCCCCCACAAATTAATGGTAGTTTGACGTGATTTTTTCACCTAAGAATACCAAAAATTAGTATGAAAGGAATGGTCAAAGAAGTTAAATATCAAGGGTCCGTCTCCGACAAAGTCTAAAGGACCAGATCAGAGCGAACAGCGTGAACAATCAAAGACTCTCTACACAAGAACCAGTTCCTACGCAGGGTATAGGTCGCACCCAACGCAATGAACGGATAGGGGCGAAGAACATTAAGTAAATGTACAGGTTTGAAAAACTGCTAGACTTTGAGCCTTTCTTACAGTAGCTGATGTAACGTTACTAAAATTAAGATGGAAAATTAGCTCGGATGTTGGGTAAATTTGATTTTGTAACATGTCCCGTCCAAAATATTGTGCCTACAAGGGTAGAATTGGTTAATATTAACTATTCTCAAATGTATAAAAGATGGTGATATTCCGGAGGGATGAAGATTTTAAATAAATTACAGCGATAACCTGGAAATTACTCAGGGACTATTGCGTAGCTAGCGCAATGCTCTAACAAACTGAGCTGTCATTCTCAGTTGTTATTAAATTGGTAAAAATTACTAAATGGCAACTTTAGACACCTATTTACCAGTCGCTGTAAGAGAATCGGATAAAAAATATCTAGATTTAAATTTAACAATGCCCCTTATCAATGTCATTGTATGCCGCTTATATTATCCTCTGCTTAGCTATTATTTAATCAAAATAATGAAACGGTGGTGAAAGATTAGAAATTTTTTTTTGCCGGTTAGTTACCTGAATGATTTTCTGCTATGAAATAAAACAGCAAAGAATTGTCAGAAAAGGTTAACGATACAATTAAACTGCTAGAATATTTGAGATATGTGTTGTATATGGTATGCAACCAAGTATACTTCGATATCTATTCTGTATTCTGACCTATTTAGAATACCACTTTTTATGTTATTTGATTTTGTATATAAGTGTGTGCTGGTTTAATAAATGCAGTTATAAAAGTAAATAGTCGTATTATTCTTCGAAATACAACAGTGGCGACGAAGTAAAGAAGATTTTGAGAAAATGTCGATTGGTAAAGTGAATGAGTTTCAACTGGGAATAAAGAATTGGTCTACGTATATTGCGCGTTTAGAGCAATATTACATAGCAAACAAAATTAAAGAAGAGGACAAAGTTCCAATTCTCCTAACGGTAGTTGGCGATGAAACGTACGAGCTGATGGTAGATTTGTGCGATCCAGAGAAGCCGGAGAAGAGAAATTACGCCGAGCTGGTTAAAACGATCAAACAACATTTGGAACCAGAGCGCTCAATTTACGCCGAAAGGTATAAATTTCGTTTGCGTCGTCAAGAGGGCAGCGAATCAATCTCGCAGTACATCGCGGCATTGAAAAATCTGGCAAAATCATGTGATTTCAAGGGAAACTTGGATGAAAATTTACGGGACCAGTTAGTGTATGGCATACGCAATGAAACAATTAAGCAGCGTCTGTTCACCGAAAAACGTTGACGCTAACCAAAGCCACCCAATTGTCAGTCAATTTGGAAGCAGCTGAGAAGGATGTCAATTCCATGGACCACGTTCCAGGCATTCACCATATTCAGGGAAGTCAAAATGGAGGGCGGAAGAAGCAAAATTCTCAGGCGGAAGTACAGCGGCAACCGGAAGCACGAGGGACTGGTAGGCGATCGAATGGTCGAGACCGCGTGGACGGATCCAGGCAGCAGCAAGGAGAAAAATGTCGTTGTTGCGGCCGAACCAACCACCGAAGCGGGGACTGCTATTTTCGCAATGCCAAATGCCATCGTTGCGGTAAGCCCGGACATATAACTCGAGTTTGTAAATTTAAAGATCAATCTAAGAAGAGTAATAATTACGTAAATTATGAGTCTGATATCGATTTTTTTCCATTAAATAGTAATTTAAATAATTTGCGGACATGTCCTCCGATCAAAGTTGAAATTATGATTGATGATAAATTTCCGTTAGTCATGGAAGTTGATACTGGCTCAGAAATTTCCGTAATTTCAGATATTATGTTTAATAAGTATTTTCGTAGTAAAACTTTGAATCGACGACATATTAAATTATCTTCGTATGTTAAAAATATTATCAATTGCATTGGATTCATTGACGTGTCAGTTACTTTTAAAAATTGCTTCAAAATTTTAAAATTGTATGTCGTACCACATGGCGGTCCTCCCTTATTAGGTAGACAATGGTTGACGGCACTAGGTATCAATATAAATAGTGATTTGCGAATAAATAAATTAGAGAATGCCAGCGGTCGTGTTTCAGAGTCAATAAATTTGTTGAAAAGTCAATTTTCTGAAGTTTTCAAGAACGTACTAGGAACATTTACCGGTTATAAGGCCAAGTTAACATTGCAAAAAGATGCAGCACCAATTTTTTGTAAAGCACGTTCTCTGCCTTTTGCTATTAAATCGAAAGTTGAGACAGAATTAAATAATTTAGTAGAAGCAGGTATTTTGCAATCAATTGAACATTCTGATTGGGCTAGTCCCATAGTACCAGTGATTAAGAAAAATGGACAAATTAGGATTTGCGGTGATTTTAAAGTTGGGTTAAATCGTCAGTTGCTGATAAATAAGTACCCCATACCTAAGATTGAAGAAATTTTTGCATCATTGTCTGGGGGAATGTATTTTACTACAATTGATTTATCTCAAGCTTATGCTCAAGTTGAACTTGATGATATATCTAAAGAATTTACAGCTATTAATACACATAAAGGACTTTTTGTATTTAATAGACTACCTTATGGTATTGCTTCAGCTCCAAGTATTTTTCAAAAAATTATTGAGCAAATATTCACAAATGTTGAAGGAGTAGCTGTGTTCTTGGATGACATTTTGGTGACAGGCACTAGTTTTGAGGATCACGTACAAAAACTTCATGTTGTTTTTAACAAATTATTACAGTACGGATTAAAAGTCAATGAAAGCAAATGTAGTTTTTTTATGAATAAGGTAACTTATTTAGGTTATGATATTGACTGTAACGGCTTACATCCTACTGAAGAAAAAATTAATGCAATTTCAAATGTAAAAACACCACAGAACGTGACAGAACTAAAGGCATTTTTAGGACTTGTAAATTATTACGGAAAATTTATTGATAATTTGAGTTCAAAATTAGCTCCATTATATAACCTTTTAAAGAAAAATGCAGAATGGATATGGAGTGTTTCACAGAAAAGGTCATTTGAATTAATTAAATCTGAGTTAACTTCTGATAGAATATTAGCACATTATGATCAAAATATACCAGTTAGTTTATTTTGTGATGCAAGTTCGTATGGTTTGGGTGCTGTACTGTCGCATGTGTATCCAAATGGTGATACAAAGCCAATAGCTTATGCTTCACGCACTTTAAATCCTAGTGAAAAACGATATTCACAAATCGAAAAGGAAGGACTCGCAATAATTTTTGGTGTTCGAAGATTTCATCAATATTTGTATGGCAGAATATTCACGTTAATTACAGATCATAAACCACTTATCACTATATTTGGCCCGCATAAAGGTATACCAGAGATGACTGCTAATCGTTTACAGCGATGGGCAATATTATTATCATCATATCAATATGAAATTAAATTTGTAAAGTCCGAAAATAATAGCAGTGCAGATGCATTGTCTAGATTACCATTACCAGAAATTAATTATTTTCAACAAGATTTAGGACATATTTTACATATTGAAGAAGGTTTGCCAATAGACCATAAACAAATTGCATTCGAAACTAAACGTGATAAATTATTGAATAAAGTTTTTGGATATTGTTTGCATGGATGGCCTGAACATGATGTTGCAGAGGAATTAAAATCATATTTTTTAAAAAGAGATCAATTGCATTTACAGCATGGATGTATTTTATGGGGATTTAGGGTAGTAGTTCCACTCAAATTAAAAGATAAAATATTGGAAATGTTGCATGAGTCACATTCAGGTAGTAGCAAAATGAAATCGGTTGCACGATCGTATTGCTGGTGGCCATTAATTGATAAAGACATTGAAAAGAATTGTCAAGAATGCATAACGTGTAATACTTTTCGAACAAATCCGTCAAAAACTACAATTCATCAATGGCCAAGACCATCAAAACCTTGGACCAGAATTCATTTAGATTTTTTAGGACCAATTTATGGATATAAATACATTATAATTATCGATTCCACAACTAAATGGCTAGAAGTTTTTAAAATGGCAAATACAATTGCTTCATCTACAATTAAATGTTTGAGTACAGTATTTGCTAGATTTGGAATACCGGAAACGATAGTCACTGATAATGGACCACCTTTTACATCAACAGAAATGTCATTTTTTTTAAACAACAAGGTATAACACACAAATTTTCACCACCTTATCATCCCGCGAGTAACGGTCAAGCGGAAATAAATGTGAAAAATGTTAAATTGGCATTAAAGAAGGCTTTTAGAGAAAATAAAAATTTAGATTACGCGTTGGATAATTATTTGATCAATTATAGAACGTCTGAACATTCTCTAACTGGCGTTTCACCTGCAAAGTTGATGTTTGGTAGAAATATAAGAACTAAATTTGATTTATTGATACCTAGGACTGAAACTATTGTTGAAAGCAAATTAGAAGCGCAAAATTTAGAAAATATAAGGAAAGATAAACAATTTGCAGAGGGAGAAAGGGTCTTGTGTAAAAGTTTTCAAAACCCTACTCTTCCCACTTGGAAAGAAGCGGAAATAACACGAAAATTAGGAAATGTTATGTATGAAGTTAAAGATGGAGAAGACAATATACACAAACGTCATGCAAATCAATTATTACCACATAGTAATGAGACTAAAAAGCGATTGTCTTGTCCACCTTCCTTTACTTTTGATATTCCCGTGGATACTCCAAGCGAAATATGTGAATTAATAGACGACACTAAAACACCCGAACAACAGGTTGCACCGTATAATTTACGGCCAAGAAATAAATAAATAAATATGTATTTTGAGTTACTTATTTTATATTATTAAGGATTATGTATTCTCATGTATTGTTGGAATGTTTTGTGTGAAATGTAATGACTGAATAAATAAAGTTATTCTCTATGTGTATATATATATTTATGTATTATCATGTATTGTTAGGGAATAAGATTGTTTTCGAGTTTAGTAGAGGGATGTTGTATATGGTATGCAAACAAGTATACTTCGATATCTATTCTGTATTCTGACCTATTTAGAATACCACTTTTTATGTTATTTGATTTTGTATATAAGTGTGTGCTGGTTTAATAAATGCAGTTATAAAAGTAAATAGTCGTATTATTCTTCGAAATACAACAATATGGAATTAACTATCATAAACGTAAACTACATAGTGTATATTATGCACTAGGGAAGAAATACTTTTAGGTTGCATTCGTAATTCCGTTACAATAGCAATTTCGTTGCTAAATAATAATAACAAAAAAATGGGGATTTTTGTCTTGCCGTAACACACTCAAGAAATAAATATGTGCAAAATACGTGAATTTACAAGATTCTTAGGTGTAAAAACTTCAGCCGGTGCCGCTGGACGCTATGATGACTCTTTATGAAACCTTTCGATTGAATTTTGTTAAATTGAGGCTTTAATGCGTGTAATAAACATCTCTAATCTTTCGAAAGGCGTCATTAGCGGGTACAGAATAACCCCAAAACAATTCGAAAAAATCCACAAAACTTTATATTATTCAGATGCGTTATAAAATCGGATGGGGTATTGGGAGACTGAGAAAAATTAGAACAGAGTTTTCTATAAATTTATTTAGAATTACTGGCTCTATTTTTTAAGTAGAGATTTTTAAGTAGGCTTTCCAAAAACACATCAAACTGTAATATTATATGTAGTGTTGATAATACGACACCCTTATCTTTTATCATCTGTAGGGACAGTAATTTTACCATCTAGTTAGGTTGGCCAGGGAGACTTGGATATGGTGCAAAGCAAAAATATTTACTTACAGGCATCAGTACTACATGCATCTTTAGACAAACATGAGACAGAGTTCAGTCGAGAATGGGATATAACGGTACAAAAGGGGAGTTAAGCTGCTACTTTTAGGATATGATAGTTAAGTTTGAAAAGCCAAAAATTGATATTTGGCATTTCGGACGAACACAAATTCTAGAATTTTATTTTGTGCTTGAAATATCCGGAAAGTTTTGTTGGTTTGATGCTCTTGTCAATTGGAATAGTGGTCCTTCTTTGGCCCTCACAGCTGTTGTACAAGTCATTGTAGAAAGCTGGATACCTGGAGCGTCTTAGATATCGATGTTTCAATGTTAGAATCCAACGGTATTTGTTTTGGAATTTTCAATAATTAATGTTTGACTAGCAGCCATATTGCAAATTTTGGTGATTAGCAGAAGGTTTTAGAGCTTTATTAAAGGCGCGTTTGGGTTACGACCGAGTTTGTCAAAATATAACGTTACCTGGGAATCGGAGATAGTCCCAGGGTATGTACAATGTACAAGACATATTGGAGCTGTTGTCCACCAAACTTGCAGTGTTGATGGCACTAGCTACTACATGACGTAATTATTTGCATAATAAAAGCAATGAACTGTTGGAATTGTCTTAGAAAATGGCAAGCGGATAATAACATCCGGGCCAATCAGACGGCCTACTCTGAAACTGCCATATTTCCAGCAAAGTCGCAATATATGTGCAGTAACTGCTGGTGTACAGTACTGTAATAAAACTAAGTATTACAAAAAATCCTAGATGATAATAGTAAAAGTGGATTGAGATGTAAACATTTCCGTCTCACATTACAAACCAGGCGCCTCCACATTACCCGCAGCTGAACTTACTTAATGTTCTTCGCCCCTATCCGTTCATTGCGTTGGGTGCGACCTATACCCTGCGTAGGAACTGGTTCTTGTGTAGAGAGTCTTTGATTGTTCACGCTGTTCGCTCTGATCTGGTCCTTTAGACTTTGTCGGAGACGGACCCTTGATATTTAACTTCTTTGACCATTCCTTTCATACTAATTTTTGGTATTCTTAGGTGAAAAAATCACGTCAAACTACCATTAATTTGTGGGGGCTTTCATTATGGCCACATTAAAACCCTTGATTAAATTGTAAGCCGCAAGCTCCCGTCTGATTTTGTTTTTGAATCGCTCAAACCCTTTATAAATCGTTGAGTGGTTTCTACACCCTCTCCTTTTGCAACCTTGCTGTTAACACCCTACATATAGCTGAACAGAGCTGTCTCCACTTTGACTCAAATTAGATTGTCATCTATTGTCTCATTTGATATGAACTCGCGAGATTCTAGCAGTAGCTACTGGATTTAGCTTTGAGCCCGCGGTAACTGACACCTACTAGTAGGCGCCATTAGTACCTGCGACAATATTTCTTCTTCCATATATACCTCCTCTTTTGTTTGGAAAACAATTATAATAGCGGATTGCATTATTATTGCAAACAAATGCGTTTTAAAAAAACGTGAGTATTTTTGTTATATGTAAATAATATCATAACATATACTCGTATAATATGTGCAAACAAGCTAATTCCCAAGTATGCTGTCACAAGCAAGCGTCTATTATAATGATAACGTATTATATTTTATTCTTAACTTTACATCAAAGATATGTTATATATTCTTGTCCCTTTTTCTATTCGGTTATATATTGTACATAAATATATGATGAGCATTACTATCACAAGCAAGCTATTTGCAAACTATGCTGTCATAAGCATATTACGGCTACTTTATTGGAGGTCTGTGTTCACAAACACAGCCCTATATTATGATATATACAAAAACAGTCCATGCTGTCACAAGCAGGTTTATAATATCTAATGATAATCTATTATTCAATATATATATATATATATATATATGAATATTAATTATGAGCATTGATATCACAAGTAAGCTATTTGTCAACTATGCTGTCACAAGCAGGTTTATATTGCGGCAAGTATATTGCCGACTTTGTTCATACACAAGGCAATATATTATGAGCAATGCTATCACAACCAAACTAATTGCACACCATGCTGTCACAAGCAGGTTTATACTACTGTCTACGATAAGATGTTATACAATATATATGTAAATACCTATATATTATGAGCATTGCTATCACATGCAAGCTAAGTGCACACCATGCTATCACAAGCAGGTTTATATTATCTACGATAATATGTTATATTATATACATATATAATATTGCTCTCCCGAGCAAGCTAATTACCAACTATGCTGTCACCAGCAAGTTTTTATTATCTAATGATAATTTATTATATTATATACATACCTTATAATATTGCTATCAAAAGTAAGGTAATTGCCAACTATGCTGTCACAAGCAAGTTCTTCTTATCTACGGATAAGATACCTATTGTATTATATACCTATAATACGAGCATTGCTAACATAAGCAAGCTAATTGCAAACTACTGCAAATACTGCTGTCACAAGCAAGTTTTTCTTATCTAAAGATAAGATATTGTATTATATACCTATAATACGAGCATTGTTAACATAAGCAAGCTAATTGCAAACTATTGCAAATACTGCTGTCACAAGCAAGTTTTTCTTATCTAATGATAAGATATTGTATTATATACCTATAATACGAGCATTGCTAACATAAGCAAGCTAATTGCAAACTATTGCAAATACTGCTGTCACAAGCAAGTTTTTCTTATGTAAAGATAAGATAATGTATTTTATACCTATAATGCGGGCATTGCAAACATAAGCAAGCTAATTGCAAACTATTGCAAATACTGCTGTCACAAACAGGTTTTAAAATTATCTACTGATAATTTGTATTCTATTGACGGTCTTGTGTTCACAACCAAGTCCATTCTTGCTCTGACCTCTTCGCCCTCTGAGTTGGAAAATGCCGTTTCCTTTTTCTTTCCATTTAATTTTGACAGCTTCTTCTTTAACTTTAAAATATTTCCGTCCACCGAATAGTCACTGTCAC
Organism: Melinopterus prodromus; assembly: GCA_964023965.1. NCBI lineage: Eukaryota > Metazoa > Arthropoda > Insecta > Coleoptera > Scarabaeidae > Melinopterus > Melinopterus prodromus. Next base: position 54,183,411 of record OZ030390.1, read on the forward strand.
TATCGTTCCTATGCCGTCTTTTAGATTATTTAGGCATTTTTAAATACACTAGATTGTATTAAATTATATTAAATATAATTATATTAAATACGCACTGTGCGAAACGATACGTACGATTCAGCACACGAACGAAGAATGAAATAGTGAATCAGGCATATGCCCGCAGCCGGCGCAGCAGGTAGTTTTTTCAGTTTTTTACTCTAAACGTGTGATTCAGTACAAGAATAGAAGGTACTACAATGTATTATTTATTTCGACGAGGCTTCATATAATCAATATCGAACTTCACTTAGGTAAGTTCGTTTGATCTTGTAAATATCTTGATCTTCCATATTGCCTCTATCACTGAGTGTTAACTGCATATCTTTGCGATATTTTAATAAATCGTCATCATTCGATTCTTTTAATGTTTGCAGATTATGGATAGTTTAAAGTTTTCATGATGTTGCTGCAATAGTTGAAAACTTTCTTGAAGGGAAGATATGGTACAGTCCAGCATTGCAAAATAAAAAATTATTTTAAGAATTCCGTTTGGGTTATTTATAGGCTGAACTGGTGGCTCACAAGTCATAATGGAATAGTTTCGTCTTTTTCCGTATTCGGAACTCTGGAAAAACGGGATCCATGTCTAATTGTTGAGCTGTATTGTTGTTGAAGTAATAATATTTCGAAAATTTTCATGAGTCTTTTTAATTAGTTTGTAATATTATTCAAGGCATGTGTATGTCGGATTCTGCATCATTTTACTTACTACGTTAACTACATTTAATACATCGTACCAAATGTGAAATGACAATGAAAATTTTTATGTAAATATCTTTGAAATTATGTTTTCAATTATGTTTGTACTCTTGCATCTATATCTTTAGAATCATCTTGTGAAATGTCATTAAGGGCCTGATATATTTCTTTTAAATTTGTTTTAAGGCGGTCTGATTGCCTCAACACGACTTTCCCATCTAGTAGCAGCCAGCGGTTTTAACGTCAAACTTGTTATATACTTTTTTAATATTGCCCAACGCTTAACGGACACTGAAAAAAAAAATTGAAAAAAATACAGTTTCAAATCTCAAATTTAATGAATACGGTATAAAGAAAGATCTTGAATTTATTTCATGTATTTTTTGTTGGAGGACATTATGCTTCCCACGCATGTTAGCAGCATTATCATAAGCTTGCCCTCGTAAGCTAGAAATAGCGAGATTCATTTTGAAATGATTAGTAATAAATTCGAACAACCCTTGAGCAGTGGTGTCTGTCATCAATTGATTGAAAACCCAAAAAATCTTCACGTATTTCAGCAGCATTTCTATCTTTGTTATGGTAATAACAATATTTTGGAGACTGTGGCGAACTTAATAATAAAATTATAAACCCCTAACCACAACAAGTATTTTAGAAACCTAAATACGTATTTCAGCAACTATGTTGCCATCTTCAGTAGAAACTAAAAAAAGAAAGAGAGATTAGCACTTGATAGTATCTCTACTGGATATTGTCCAAGCTAATCACTAGTGGAAGTGACGTCCATGTTAAAAATTACCCTATATATACCCATTTGTTGGTCACACCTCAGTGAATTTTGATCATTGAAGCGTAAAAAACATGTATAATTAAAGCAGGTCAAACAATGGCGAACTAGGTATAGGACCCCTGTCTGAATTTATTAATTTATCTCTATTCAAGTGAATAAAGATACTTTCCAAGCTGTTTAGTTCCCTATTATTTGACACAGCTTTTACAAGTTTTAAGTCATCTACAACTACTTTATGACCTGTGTCTAAAATATGTTGAGCCACACTAGATTTTTCAAAACGATTATATTTAAAATGAGCTACATGTTCTTTGAACCTAGTTAAAGTTGTTCTTCTAGTCTGGCCTACGTATTCTTTTTCACAGTCATGACATTTGATACAATATATACCAGATTTATCAAGTACATCTACCTTATCCTTTGGGTTTCCAAGAAGGTATTTTATGCTATTATGAGTCGAATATGCTATACAGAGATTTTGTGATGTAAAAATACTTCTCAAACCCCTTGTATATGCACAATCGAACGGTATTTTAACATATTTCTTCTTTTCTACAACCAAAGTATTTAAAGTAGATATTTGATTTACATAAATTTTTTGATTCTGCTTCTTAATCATTCTATCAACTATTTTCTCAGGGTACCCATTATGTATGACAACATTCTTAATAAACACTAATTCTTGCTGATATCTATCTGCGGACAATGGAAATTTCAATAACCTATTTACTAAACAACTAATAAAAGACAATTTTTGTTGAAAAGGATGCTGCGAATCATTAGGGATAAACCTGATTGTGTTAGTATCTTTCCGATACACGTCAATTTCTATTATATTTTTGCTATTCCTGACTACCAGAGTATCTAAAAATGGAAGTTGGCCGTTAACTTCTTGTTCTACAGTAAAGTTATTGGTGTTGAATTTAGAATTCAAAACGAGAAGAAAAACTTGAATACTGCACTTCTTGGTGTCAAAAATGGCAAAAATATCGTCGCACACAATTTCAATTTGAATTTGATCGCCTAAATAGTGTGCTGTCCTTTTTGTTGATATCTGGATGCGTCGTAAGTGTTCTGCCATTACCGAATCAAATTTATATGGTATAGTTTCAAATGATTTTAAGAATATATTGGAATAAAACTATGGTTGTTTTAATATTTATATTATTTATTTAATATTTAAATTTACTGTCGAGATGGAGAGGGATAAAACCCTAAACTTCCTCGACTTAACTATAAATAGAGATAATGAGAGACTTTGCTACAGCATATACAGAAAACCCACTATCACCGACATCCTAATCCCCAAAAATAGCTACACCTCCCCCACATACAAACAATCATCATTTAGATTTTTATTTAATCGTGCCCTCAGCCTCCCCCTTAATCGCAGCGACTTTGAATTGGAAATTAACACCATCATGCAATTAGCTATAGCCAATGGCTATAAGATGACTGACTTACAAATTGTATACGATAAAGTTCATAGAAACAACATAATAAAAATGATCTATCCCAATTACAAACCCGTTTGCACCTATATCGCTATGAACTACCATGAAACCCTATCTGACCCCATTAAAAAAAACCCATCAAAATTTGACATAATATCATCATATAGAACTAATACAAAACTTTCAAGCTACCTAATTAATAATAAACAAAAAAAACAATATGTTAGAAAGGAGTGGTGTCTATAAAATTTCTTGTTCTAACTGTGATAAGATTTACTTGGGACAATCAGGCCGCAGTCTGAGGACACGATTTAATGAACATAAAAACAACAAAAACAATAATTCTGCCATGGGTAAACATCTCTTGGACTCGGGCCACAACATTACCTATGATAACATTTCACTGCTTCACGGTTTGCCTAAGTCGTCCAGAATGAACCCATATGAAGAGATGCAGATACAGAAACAGAATAACATCTCCTGAAACCATCCTCAATGACATTATCGATGAAAATAAAGGCAGAATGTTCTTGAAATTCCTAGCAAAACAACCCCATCCTGTCTAGCAGCGCCATCCTGTAGACAAATCATGAAACGTTCCGCCGGCTCCCTGCGCGGATACCAGCTGACTGCCGACATTTTATAATAGATACGTTTAGGTGCGCCGTTCGTCCACATTGTATATTTACCTCGACTAATTGTCTCTCCGTTCTGTTGCCATTATTGACGGAAGTTCGCTTCTCATACTTCCATACTATTTAACGACTTTTAAAGGAAGCAAAACAACACCAAGCGCTCGTGACAGACACGAAGGTAATTTTACCACATGTTCCATTTTTTTAGGTTAGTAATTCGCGTATTTAATTATATTTTGCAGTCTGTTACCCGATATTCTGCAGGTGTGTCCCTGTACTGTGAAAACCGTTCGTCCTAATGATTTTTCTGTTCATGTATGCCGTTTAATTGAACCGACGCACGGTGCGTTTTAAAAATGAAATGTCCAATTTTTATACTTGTACTAATTTTTCTGTGTATTTTTGTAGAGGCACTGAAGACGGGATAACACCCGAAATATAGATCTGCCGATAACAATAAATAATTAATCATCAACTAAGAAGTTTTATTTAATTTACGTTAATTACGTTGATGAAAAAATGGAGTCATTCCTCGCCGATGGTTGTTTTGTGAATGTCGAGTATATTAATTACAGGCGATCGATTTCGGTCTTTAAAACACCATCTTCAGGCCAATAATCATTAGCTAAAATTAATAAGAAAAGTTTAATAAATGACTATTGGCCTGAAGATGGTTTTTTAAAGACCGAAATCGATCTCCTGTAATTAATATACTCGACATTCACAAAACAACTATAGTTTTATTCCAATAATTATTCCAATTCAGTCACCTGAATGTGCAAGATAGAACAATTCATATATATATATATATATATTGTTAGAATTATATTTGCGTTTGGAAGAGCCGCTGCCGGTCAGAAGGCGCCATTACTCGACGGGAGAAGTGGGGACGCGTTCCCGCTTTGGACGACTCTCGCCCGTATAGGCCGTGTCGCAGTATGGTCGCAGTCAGTCGAGTTGCAGTGCCCTTCATGCTCGGATGTGCAAGCCGCTCTCATATATTTTTCTTAAGTTTCTAATATCAGAAGAGGGATCGTATTCGCGTGCAGCATCCAAGAACAAAGAAGCGACTGGCAATGTCGACCCTCGCTGCCTGACGGAAGTATTTGAGATCATATTATGGAGATTATGATATTACGGATAAGGAATTGTTTGTTTTCGAAATATTAGTGATGCTTAAGGGGGATCGTATGGTTTTGGTGAGTCATAACTTGTTGAGAGAATTATTTGCACGGCATTGAATGGAAAATCATGTAAGTACAGGTGTGCATAATTGCAACTTGCAAACCTAATGTCAATTTTCGATATGACTTAATGTGTTGTTGTTTCTATTTGTTTATGCCGAGAGAATTGCACACTAACTGAAGTCAATGGATGTCAGATGAGTTTTTAATGTGCCGCACTGCCTTAATTTGGCCAGGATGGTCGAGCTGCACTTATGACTTCTGCTGGTATTCGGTTCTACACCGCTCAGAGGCGTGATGAAGAGATGGAATGTTCTTTAATATTGAAAATGTATGCAACGATTTTATGCATGTTATGCATCGAAGGTTGGTGAATGGAGAAGGAGTAAGATAAAAACAAATATTCTTTTTAAGGTTTTTGATTGATAATTGATAAATCATAGATGCAATATCGAAATGTCTGAATGGTTTGTGTTTTATAATTTAATAATTGATTGGTTTACGTAATGAGTTTAGGTAATCACTGAAAATTTTAAAAGTGGTTGCCCTTGGTGTTTTAATGATGAAAATGCAAAATATCGTGTATTATAATTTCTTATTTATTTCATGACTGAAAATAGGAATGTCCCAATCATTTATTGTTTAAGAAATGGAAGTACTTTTACTACGTGTATTGTAATTCGTGAATTTGAGGAGCTTACGCTTGTATTTCATATTTGGAAATATGATGGTACTTTCGTCTGGCGTATTATAAACTGAAAAAAAAAAAATTAATTAAAATCTTATGTTTTATAATTTCATGGTGCAAATATGAAATATTGTTGTAAGTTGTGTTGGTAAACGAATTTAATAATCCGTTTTGCAATTTAAAATATGAAAGTGTTTGATAATGTGTAATGTGATACTTAATGTGTGTATGATAATTAGGAATTGAAATTGATCAGCTTTTGTGTATTTGAAGTTTAGAATTTTAAAGTTTTTGAGATTAAAGATTTTGTATAATATGAATTGAAAATTGAAAGTTAATGTGTGTCATGAATAATAATTAGAGAATTGAAATTTATTAGCCTTTTGTAAGATTACAATTTTGTGTTGAATTGAAAATTGAAAGTTAATGTGTGTCATGAATAATAAATAGAGAATTGAAATTTATTAGCCTTTTGTAAGATTACAATTTTGTGTAGTATTATTTGAAACTTGAAAGTTAATGTTTGTCTTGAATACTAATTAGGACTTGAAATTTATTAACTTTGTGTAACTGAATTTTGGGGATTTAAAGTTTACAATCTTTTGTAATAGGATTTGAAAATTGAGAGTTAATGTTAATCGTAAATCATAATATTAGAGAATTGAAATTATTAGCTTTGTCTAACTGAATTTGAGAATTTAAAGTTTACGGTTTTGTAAAATATGATTTGAAAATTGTAAGTTAATATTTATCGTAAATCATAACTAGAGAATTAAAATTTATTAACTTTGTGTATCTGAATCTGAGAATTTAAAGTTTGTGCTTTTGGGCATAATAATCAGACACTTATAAGTTACTGTACTTCGTGTGTTAAAGTTAGAGGATTGAAAGTTATTATATTTTGTGGTTCACTATTTAAGAATCGAAAAGTATGTGTACTACGTGTGAACTGAAAGTTAGCATGTTTGCTGTTTTATAATTTATCATCATGTTGTCATAATTTAAGAACTAAAAGTTATCAATGTTTTGTGTTTCACAATTTATGAATCGTGAGTTTATGTTCTTCAGGTATTATAATTTGAAAACGGAAACTCTTTATGTTTTGTCTATTATAATTTGAGCATTGAAAGTTATCAATGTTATGTGTTTCATAATTTATGAATTGTCTGTTCATATTCTTCAGGCATCATAATTTGAGAATGGAAACTCTTTATGTTTTGTCTATCATAATCTGAGTATTGAAAGTTATCAATGTTATGTGTTTCATAATTTATGAATTGTCCGTTCATATTCTTCAAGCATCATAATTTGAGAATGGAAACTCTTTATGTTTTGTCTATCACAACCTGAGTATTGAAAGTTATCAATGTTATGTGTTTCATAATTTATGAATTGTCTGTTCATATTCTTCAGGCATCATAATTTGAGAATGGAAACTCTTTATGTTTTGTCTATCATAATCTGAGTATTGAAAGTTATCAATGTTATGTGTTTCATAATTTATGAATTGTCTGTTCATATTCTTCAGGCATCATAATTTGAGAATGGAAACTCTTTATGTTTTGTTTATCATAATCTGAGTATTGAAAGTTATCAATGTTATGTGTTTCATAATTTATGAACTGTCTGTTCATATTCTTCAGGCATCATAATTTGAGAATGGAAACTCTATGTTTTGTCTATCATAACCTGAGTATTGAAAGTTATCAATGTTTTGTGTTTCATAATTTATGAATTGTATGTTTATGATCTTCAGGCATCATAATTTGAGAATGGAAACTCTTTATGTTTTGTCTATCATGATTTGAGTATTGAAGGTGATCAATGTTTTGTGTTTCAAAAATTAAGAATCCTAAGATTATGTTCTTCAGGTATTATAATTAGAGAACGAAAACCCCTTATGTTTTGGCTACCATAATTTTTGAAATGAATTAAAATTTGTGTATTATAAATTGAGGTTGAAATACCGTATTCCACGTACTACGTAACGTAATTCGAGAACTGTAAGTTTATGCTTCTGGAGTATCATAATAGCAGCCTTTTCAAGTTCTTAATTTTTACGAAAGATAAGAAAGATAATGCGTTTCGTGTAGCATGTTAAGAAAATTGAACGTTGTCATGAAGTACAAGAGTTCTTATAGTTTGTGTGTCCCAATGAAAAGGAGTGGAACATTTTTGCGCTTTGCATTTATTTAATTGTTAATTGTGAGTTGGCCCTTTGGTACTAGCATTGTTATGAGACCTATCATATGTGGCCGTCAAATTGAAATGAGCAGTAAATTGATGCTATCGAATCAAGAATTAAATTAAGCAAAGCGTAAAACACGATGCTATTGCAATTGCTATAATTACACAATTGATTTAATGTTATTTTCCAAGGGTTGCCGTAAACCAGTGGTGTGCAAACACTGTACCGTGGCACAGTAGTTGCAGAACGATGCTATAAGACTGCCGTAAGAGGGGGACGATTTGCTAGGAGCAGGTTGCGGAGAACTGCTAGGAGAAGGTTGCAGAGCGCTGCCGTAAACCAACACAGATAATTATTTATTATTATTATTTATTCCATCGGATTTGATTTATGTGCTTGGTCTCTGTCCCTTGAGTGGTTGAGCCATAGTGGTGGCTGCGGTCTCATTATTGTAAAAAAAAAAAAAATAATTTAGAAATTATTTATGTGTCTGGTCTCTGTCCCGTCAGTGGTTGAGCCAGGTGGCAACCGAGATTTCCACATGCTTTTGTTTTTGCACGTTAATTTGTCTGGTCTCTGTCCCGTTAGCGGTTGAGCCAGGTGGTAACCGAGGTTTCCACATGTTTTTGTTCGTGTACTTTAATTTGTCTGGTCTCTGTCCCGTCAGTGGTTGAGCCAGGTGGCAACCGAGGTTTCCACATGCTTTTGTTTTTGCACGTTAATTTGTCTGGTCTCTGTCCCGTTAGCGGTTGAGCCAGTTGGTAACCGAGGTTTCCACATGTTTTTGTTCGTGTACTTTAATTTGTCTGGTCTCTGTCCCGTCAGTGGTTGAGCCAGGTGGCAACCGAGGTTTCCACATGCTTTTGTTTTTGCACGTTAATTTGTCTGGTCTCTGTCCCGTTAGCGGTTGAGCCAGGTGGTAACCGAGGTTTCCACATGTTTTTGTTCGTGTACTTTAATTTGTCTGGTCTCTGTCCCGTCAGTGGTTGAGCCAGGTGGCAACCGAGGTTTCCACATGTTTTTGTTCGTGTACTTTAATTCGTCTGGTCTCTGTCCCGTCAGTGGTTGAGCCAGGTGGCAACCGAGGTTTCCACATGCTTTTGTTTTTGCACGTTAATTTGTCTGGTCTCTGTCCCGTTAGCGGTTGAGCCAGGTGGTAACCGAGGTTTCCACATGTTTTATTCGTGTGCGTTAATTTGTCTGGTCTCTGTCCCGTTAGCGGTTGAGCCAGGTGGTAACCGAGGTTTCCACATGTTTTTATTCGTGTGCGTTAATTTGTCTGGTCTCTGTCCCGTTAGCGGTTGAGCCAGGTGGCAACCGAGGTTTCCACATGTTTTTGTTCGTGTACGTTAATTTGTCTGGTCTCTGTCCCGTTAGCGGTAGAGCCAGGTGGTAACCGAGGTTTCCACATGTTTTTGTTTGTGTACGTTAATTTGTCTGGTCTCTGTCCCGCTAGCGGTTGAGCCAGGTGGCAACCGAGGTTTCCACATGCTTTTGTTTTTGAATGTTAAGTTATCTGGTCTCTGTACCGTTAGCGGTTGAGCCAGGTGGTAGCCCGGGTAACCGAGGTTTCCACATGTTTTTGTTTTTGAATATTAGGTTATCTGGTCTCTGCCCAGTTAGTGTTCGAGCCAGGTGGTGACTGAGTTGTCCACAATGCGGACTAGAGTGCCGAGAGCGTCTCTAACGTCAGGTGGGCCGTGTTAGAATTATATTTGCGTTTGGAAGAGCCGCTGCCGGTCAGAAGGCGCCATTACTCGACGGGAGAAGTGGGGACGCGTTCCCGCTTTGGACGACTCTCGCCCGTATAGGCCGTGTCGCAGTCAGTCGAGTTGCAGTGCCCTTCATGCTCGGATGTGCAAGCCGCTCTCATGTATTTTTCTTAAGTTTCTAATAATATATAGGAATTAAATCTTATTTGATCGTAGATGAATGAAAATTGGCGAAATTCTTCAGGTTTTCGATCGATTTAGGAAAAGAAACTCACATTTGTGTATATAAGCTATATTTCGGACCATATATTGGGTCCTTCATCAGGCCATTTCACATCTACAAAGAAACAATCAACAGTTAAGAAAACAGAAACTTCACTCAGCAAAAGCTATACATACTGGAGTTAAAGAGGCGACAAAATTTGAGAAAACACGAGCGACATTACACTAAATAAACGCATTTACAACACGATTTCACATACGGTGTGCTTAAAACGACAGATACAACAACACAAGACTGATGACGATATGCACGCTGTGGCAAGGTCACACCCAGGTGCACAACCCCAGCGGCAAACAACCACCAACACAATAGCAAAGGACGCCAACATCAAAATCTGAGCGTTGTATTTTGAATTTCATGCTTATTACCACGTTTGTTTTTGTCAAAATCGATTATATTAGAGTAAATAATGCTTAAGTTGTCTGTATCATTCTTAAAATTTACTGTACCATCAATGAAGTTGATGTTATACATCTCGAGAAACATACGGTTTCGGTAACTACAATCCGAGTCCAATATCCTGACATCCTCGAAATCAAACGAATGGTCATTATTCAATGCATGACAAGCCAATGCACATCTGGTCTTTTTAGTATTACAATCACTTTTGTGTAGGCTCAGACGTCCACGAAGCCACTGTGTAGTGACACCAATATATTTGCCATTACAATCATTGCATGACAGACAATAAATCACATTCGATCTAAACATCAGGGGGGTAACATCTTTAATTTTACTAAAAAATTGTGAAAGCTTTGACGGGTAATGCTGAACGAATTGCAAATTGTCAGGTAAAAACGGTTTGAACAGATTTTTTAGTTTATGGGTAACAATGGGCACAGACATCAACTTTATGTAGGAGATAGGTTGGTCATTAACAGGATCAAAAATGCTTCTACTTTGAGTATGACTTGTGTTCGTGGAAAATAATATTTTTTTAATTACTCTCCGTGGAAAACCGTTATTTAAGAAAACGTCATAAAGTTTGTTAAGTGCTGACACCTGAAACTGGGGATCACAGATTTTTAAGACACGATTCTTCATGCCGACAACGGTGTTAATTTTGTGATTAAATGCATGTCCCGAGAAAAAGTTAATATAACGACCTGAATAAGTTGCTTTGGTATACCAATCAATGTCTATCGAGCCATTTCCACTATTTATAACCCTACAATCAAGGAAAGGAACGTACCCATCGCCCTCCACTTCAACCGTAAATTGTATATTACTATTAAAGCTGTTTAAGATCTCCAAAGTGTCCTCCACCATGCCAACGGGAACACAAGTAATTATATCGTCAACAAATTTATATAAAAAGGGGACATCAAAATTTAAAAGTGGCAAAACCTTGTCAAGTACATAATCCATTGTCAATGTGGCCAAGATGGGACTTATCGGGGAACCCATAGGTGTGCCGAATAACTGAAGGTAACATTGGTCATTGAAAGTAAAATACACACTGCTAAACAGAAACTTTAAAGTGTCGATAAAGGCCATCATAGTAAAACCACAATTAGATTCAACCAAATCCCACTCCTCCACAATAATGTGAGTGACCAGATCAAGAGGTATCTTAGTAAAAAGACTGATAACGTCAAAAGACACCAAAACAAAACCGGGAGGAATAACAACATTTTTTATTTTTTCGACAAAATCAAAAGAGTCGGTTACGTTGTAATTAGTTTTGTTAATAAAAGATGTAGACAAAATACCCGACAAATACTTAGCCAATGCAAACATTGCTGAACCTGACGCTGAAATGATTGGCCTGAGTGGTATACCATCTTTGTGTATTTTTGGCAGGAAATAAGCTTTACTCAGTGTTGAATTTCTAATAGTCAGCTCTTTTAACTCATCATCATTTAAGTATTTTTTATTATGTAAATCCTTCAACAGTTTATTAAGCCTATTCTGCACGGAGACCAGTGGATTGACGTTGATTTTTGTATACGTCATCGCATCATCAAGCATTTCACTCGCCTTATCTATATATTCCGTCCTATCCATGATCACAGTGGTGGCGCCCTTATCCGCTCGTGTTATTAATATGTTAGGGTTATGCTTAAGAAATAACCTGGTCTTTTTTATAAGAGAGTTTATCAGTTGTGGGTCATGTAGTGACTCATTATTGGGAGAGTTTAAGAAGTTGGTCAAAATGTTGGTGGCTTGCGCTCTTAAAACGTTCTTATTGCTTGTGGGACAATGCGCCAAAATACCTTTAACTTCCATTAAGAACCGTCTAATATTCACATTATTCTTGTCAACAGATATGCAAAACTTAGGCCCTAATGACAACAGATTCAAGACTTCGGTGGGTATATTAGTAGAAGACAAATTGACGACCCACTTTGAATTATCTTTAAACAGCTCACCACAATCCCCATTAAATCGGCTAAGGAGTTTCTGAAATTTATTCTTGTTAGTTGGCCCTGACATTTAAGAAAACTTGTTTGCATTTTAACCTCAAAGAATCAAGAAAATTGGAACAAACATGAAAAGGCAAAACCAGTTTTAATTGTTCCTCCAACTCAAGCATCACTATCTCTAACCTATTTACATTGCTCAAAGTGATTTGTATCTCTAGATTGACAGTGGCATCCCTTACCCCGCGTGTGAAGTTGTTGATTTTTTTAAGGAGTCTACCATCAGTTGTCTCCATCAGCGCAGCCACTGCCTTCGTTCCATCGCTCACGTGTCTCGGTGTTACGTTCTTCTTCTTGCACCGCATTAAGAACGTCAAACGGTTTCTCATTTTCGCCAGCCTGGTGTTAAAGTTGCTCAGTTGTTTCATACTACTCACGGTAGCAAGTCCATACTGTCTCTTGATATTATTGTAGAAACCCATATTAAATTCTTAAAGATGTAGGAATTAAATCTTATTTGATCGTAGATGAATGAAAATTGGCGAAATTCTTCAGGTTTTCGATCGATTTAGGAAAAGAAACTCACATTTGTGTATATAAGCTATATTTCGGACCATATATTGGGTCCTTCATCAGGCCATTTCACATCTACAAAGAAACAATCAACAGTTAAGAAAACAGAAACTTCACTCAGCAAAAGCTATACATACTGGAGTTAAAGAGGCGACAAAATTTGAGAAAACACGAGCGACATTACACTAAATAAACGCATTTACAACACGATTTCACATACGGTGTGCTTAAAACGACAGATACAACAACACAAGACTGATGACGATATGCACGCTGTGGCAAGGTCACACCCAGGTGCACAACCCCAGCGGCAAACAACCACCAACACAATAGCAAAGGACGCCAACATCAAAATCTGAGCGTTGTATTTTGAATTTCATGCTTATTACCACGTTTGTTTTTGTCAAAATCGATTATATTAGAGTAAATAATGCTTAAGTTGTCTGTATCATTCTTAAAATTTACTGTACCATCAATGAAGTTGATGTTATACATCTCGAGAAACATACGGTTTCGGTAACTACAATCCGAGTCCAATATCCTGACATCCTCGAAATCAAACGAATGGTCATTATTCAATGCATGACAAGCCAATGCACATCTGGTCTTTTTAGTATTACAATCACTTTTGTGTAGGCTCAGACGTCCACGAAGCCACTGTGTAGTGACACCAATATATTTGCCATTACAATCATTGCATGACAGACAATAAATCACATTCGATCTAAACATCAGGGGGGTAACATCTTTAATTTTACTAAAAAATTGTGAAAGCTTTGACGGGTAATGCTGAACGATTTGCAAATTGTCAGGTAAAAACGGTTAGAACAGATTTTTTAGTTTATGGGTAACAATGGGCACAGACATCAACTTTATGTAGGAGATAGGTTGGTCATTAACAGGATCAAAAATTCTTCTACTTTGAGTATGACTTGTGTTCGTGGAAAATAATATTTTTTTAATTACTCTCCGTGGAAAACCGTTATTTAAGAAAACGTCATAAAGTTTGTTAAGTGCTGACACCTGAAACTGGGGATCACAGATTTTTAAGACACGATTCTTCATGACGACAACGGTGTTAATTTTGTGATTAAATGCATGTCCCGAGAAAAAGTTAATATAATAGACATTGATTGGTATACCAAAGCAACTTATTCAGGGGGTTGTGCACCTGGGTGTGACCTTGCCACAGCGTGCATATCGTCATCAGTCTTGTGTTGTTGTATCTGTCGTTTTAAGCACACCGTATGTGAAATCGTGTTGTAAATGCGTTTATTTAGTGTAATGTCGCTCGTGTTTTCTCAAATTTTGTCGCCTCTTTAACTCCAGTATGTATAGCTTTTGCTGAGTGAAGTTTCTGTTTTCTTAACTGTTGATTGTTTCTTTGTAGATGTGAAATGGCCTGATGAAGGACCCAATATATGGTCCGAAATATAGCTTATATACACAAATGTGAGTTTCTTTTCCTAAATCGATCGGAAACCTGAAGAATTTCGCCAATTTTCATTCATCTACGATCAAATAAGATTTAATTCCTACATCTTTAAGAATTTAATATGGGTTTCTACAATAATATCAAGAGACAGTATGGACTTGCTACCGTGAGTAGTATGGAACAACTGAGCAACTTTAACACCAGGCTGGCGAAAATGAGAAACCGTTTGACGTTCTTAATGCGGTGCAAGAAGAAGAACGTAACACCGAGACACGTGAGCGATGGAAAGAAGGCAGTGGCTGCGCTGATGGAGACAACTGATGGTAGACTCCTTAAAAAAATCAACAACTTCACACGCGGGGTAAGGGATGCCACTGTCAATCTAGAGATACAAATCACTTTGAGCAATGTAAATAGGTTAGAGATAGTGATGCTTGAGTTGGAGGAACAATTAAAACTGGTTTTGCCTTTTCATGTTTGTTCCAATTTTCTTGATTCTTTGAGGTTAAAATGCAAAAAAATTTTCTTAAATGTCAGGGCCAACTAACAAGAATAAATTTCAGAAACTCCTTAGCCGATTTAATGGGGATTGTGGTGAGCTGTTTAAAGATAATTCAAAGTTGGTCGTCAATTTGTCTTCTACTAATATACCCACCGAAGTCTTGAATCTGTTGTCATTAGGGCCTAAGTTTTGCATATCTGTTGACAAGAATAATGTGAATATTAGACGGTTCTTAATGGAAGTTAAAGGTATTTTGGCGCATTGTCCCACAAGCAATAAGAACGTTTTAAGAGCGCAAGCCACCAACATTTTGACCAACTTCTTAAACTCTCCCAATAATGAGTCACTACATGACCCACAACTGATAAACTCTCTTATAAAAAAGACCAGGTTATTTCTTAAGCATAACCCTAACATATTAATAACACGAGCGGATAAGGGCGCCACCACTGTGATCATGGATAGGACGGAATATATAGATAAGGCGAGTGAAATGCTTGATGATGCGATGACGTATACAAAAATCAACGTCAATCCACTGGTCTCCGTGCAGAATAGGCTTAATAAACTGTTGAAGGATTTACATAATAAAAAATACTTAAATAATGATGAGTTAAAAGAGCTGACTATTAGAAATTCAACACTGAGTAAAGCTTATTTCCTGCCAAAAATACACAAAGATGGTATACCACTCAGGCCAATCATTTCAGCGTCAGGTTCAGCAATGTTTGCATTGGCTAAGTATTTGTCGGGTATTTTGTCTACATCTTTTATTAACAAAACTAATTACAACGTAACCGACTCTTTTGATTTTGTCGAAAAAATAAAAAATGTTGTTATTCCTCCCGGTTTTGTTTTGGTGTCTTTTGACGTTATCAGTCTTTTTACTAAGATACCTCTTGATCTGGTCACTCACATTATTGTGGAGGAGTGGGATTTGGTTGAATCTAATTGTGGTTTTACTATGATGGCCTTTATCGACACTTTAAAGTTTCTGTTTAGCAGTGTGTATTTTACTTTCAATGGCCAATGTTACCTTCAGTTATTCGGCACACCTATGGGTTCCCCGATAAGTCCCATCTTGGCCACATTGACAATGGATTATGTACTTGACAAGGTTTTGCCACTTTTAAATTTTGATGTCCCCTTTTTATATAAATTTGTTGACGATATAATTACTTGTGTTCCCGTTGGCATGGTGGAGGACACTTTGGAGATCTTAAACAGCTTTAATAGTAATATACAATTTACGGTTGAAGTGGAGGGCGATGGGTACGTTCCTTTCCTTGATTGTAGGGTTATAAATAGTGGAAATGGCTCGATAGACATTGATTGGTATACCAAAGCAACTTATTCAGGTCGTTATATTAACTTTTTCTCGGGACATGCATTTAATCACAAAATTAACACCGTTGTCGGCATGAAGAATCGTGTCTTAAAAATCTGTGATCCCCAGTTTCAGGTGTCAGCACTTAACAAACTTTATGACGTTTTCTTAAATAACGGTTTTCCACGGAGAGTAATTAAAAAAATATTATTTTCCACGAACACAAGTCATACTCAAAGTAGAAGCATTTTTGATCCTGTTAATGACCAACCTATCTCCTACATAAAGTTGATGTCTGTGCCCATTGTTACCCATAAACTAAAAAATCTGTTCAAACCGTTTTTACCTGACAATTTGCAAATCGTTCAGCATTACCCGTCAAAGCTTTCACAATTTTTTAGTAAAATTAAAGATGTTACCCCCCTGATGTTTAGATCGAATGTGATTTATTGTCTGTCATGCAATGATTGTAATGGCAAATATATTGGTGTCACTACACAGTGGCTTCGTGGACGTCTGAGCCTACACAAAAGTGATTGTAATACTAAAAAGACCAGATGTGCATTGGCTTGTCATGCATTGAATAATGACCATTCGTATATATACATATGGTATATATATATACATATGGTAAACATTGGAAATAGTTAATACTAGATGGCGGTAGTTTTTAAGTTCAAAAACTACAGCCACGCCTGGGAGAATTCACTTCCTTTATATATATATATAAAAGGAGAAAGGTAATTTGTAATTTCTCCTTTAATATCTTACCGTCGATAAACCTGTTTTCCATCTATATATTGTGACGAAAGTATAGTACAGCCGGGGAAAATTCAATGGTGACAGGCTTGCCGCTAGTGTACACCAAACGTAGGTCGGAGAATGTCGGTCGTCGTATACCTACCTGGTAGTCATAAAACCGAAGAGTCACTTCTGTTTCATTTCATTTTAAGTTTTCTGTATATAGATGGTATGAATATGAGTTTCGTATTTATATAATATATTTTCGATATTCGGAGCGAAACTGCCGCTCGTAGCTAGAGATTGTTATTCGTTAATATTTTTGTTTCGATATGCAATTGCAGTATTATTTCATTTATACTAAAATACATAGTAACGTTAGTTATAATTGTAAAAATTTTAATTAGGCACATATTGAAATACTTCATCATCATGGCTACGTCGTTGTATGCATCAAGGCAAACCGATTACTACATCCGATATCCGCTGTCAATAATTTTTAAAGTAGGTAATTCCAGATAGGAAGTTCCTGTAAGTGAAAAAACTCATTTTTCTCGGTTTCTACTTAGTCCCAGACCGAAATAATATACTTTTATCTCAAAATGTTTTATATTTATGTAATTTACGTTATGGTAAGTAATGCATATAATTATGTATTCAACAAAAATAATATAAATATAACATGAGTATAGTATAGATAAAAATAATGATAGATGTATAACTGTAAAAAAATGATATTTGTAATAACATAACATAAATATATGTAATAACTTAAAAACAAACATTTAATAATATAGGAATAACATAAGCATCTATTAAATAAGAAAAGTGTTCTGTTAGGTTGGAGGTTGATATAAATTTGCAGGTGTGCTTTTATTTCATATGTTGTTGAGGTTGGTATGACCTGATGTTTTAGGAAATGATACATTTATGACAATCTAAACGGAACATATGTATCGTCAATTTGTTGCACTAAGAAAACAAGCAAAATCCTTTGTTGTTTATTTACGATTTTTAAACAAATAGCTAGATTGATAATTGAAGTGTTTTTGTTTGTTTCCTTGGTGTTATATACGATATGTTTTTGTATTCATTCTCATTTGTATTCAAACTTACCGATATATTTAGTTCATTTGCGATCTCTCCTTTGTTTCTGCCAAGTTCCCAAAGGGTGACGATTCTTGCACGATCTTCAATAGACAGGTGATAGGGCATTGTAACTCTTCGAAATTGTGTGTCGATGGCACGAAGTCACAACGTTATG
Source organism: Melinopterus prodromus (assembly GCA_964023965.1). Classification (NCBI taxonomy): domain Eukaryota; kingdom Metazoa; phylum Arthropoda; class Insecta; order Coleoptera; family Scarabaeidae; genus Melinopterus; species Melinopterus prodromus. The sequence continues at coordinate 54,201,294 of OZ030390.1, forward strand.
TGATACATATTTTCAATATTTGCCTAATTTGCGGAAAGGCCAGCAAAAAAGTAAATTAAGGAACAAAATGCAACCCATAGTGTAATAAAAATACCTACCTTTGTGCTTGATCGTCCGGTAGGTCGGCCGCAATACAAAATATTATACAAGGAACTAGTGGACTTGAAACTTTTGCAATACGGCGAAAACGATTGAGTAACATAAATATAGATTGAAATTTCAATGATTTTATTATAAATTTCAAAGTTATTTGCATATCGTTCTGATGTGATATCATTTATATTGGATTGTAAATCCTGCCCTTACATGTCATACATAAAAGAAAATTGTTTGTGGATGTTATTATAGAACGTAAATATATAATTTTAATAAACATAAAAATAACAACATTTTTATGATTAAGCTAACATGCTGAACAACACGGTAGTATCAGTTCTAAAGGGCATATCTGCAGCAAAGAAGAAACCGGGGCAAATACGATTTACAAGTACATGCAAAAAATACCTACATTAAATATTACAGTGCACTTTTGTCAGTTTCGGATATCGGAAACATATAAATAGACGAAATTCGATTTCATTCCATAGATACAGAAAAATAAAACGAAACGAAACAAAAGTAACCCATTGGTTTTATGACTTTAGCAGGTAGGTATCCGACGACCGACAATCTCCGAGCTACGTTTGGTGTACACTAGCGGCAAGCCTGTCACCATTGAATTTTCCCCGGCTGTACATTACATTATATAATTTAGGGCAGGTCATTTAACCCGTCCGTCCGGCAGACAATTGCTTAGTCAGAAATGCAGGCGTCAGGCTTTTTGATATAGAACAAAGGAAATTCCTTGTGGCACGAGTACAAAGCGTGCACATTAACATTTACTTATATCAAAAAGCATATATATATATATATATATATATATATATATATATATATATATATATATATATATATATATATATAAAAGGAGAAAGGTAATTTGCCGGGCAATTCCGTCACACGAAGAAGCAAATTACCTTTCTCCTTTAATATCTTACCGTCGATTAACCTGTTTTCCATCTATATATATATATATATATATATATATATATATATATATATATATATATATATGCACGACGAAGAGGAAGCATGTCTGAAGCTCGGAAAGAAGGCGAATTGTGTTGGCGGTCAATCAGCAGAGAGGTTTTGTAATGTTTCTCACTCCCCCAGTGGGAAATATGTTAATCCAAGGACAGCTTAACAACCGCATGGAGTCAAATAGCGTTCAACTCTTCGTGTTAGAAATAAGTTAGTACTTAGTGTGTTTATTTTTTTAGTTTAATTGTTGGAGGTTGATGCCACCGCTGTAAGGAAGAATATGCATTTTCCCGTTCTCTCTTCGATGGATGAAGCTGGCTGGTCCGGGATCACGAAGTTAAATAAACGGATGGTGGTCATCTACAAGAAGCAGTCGAGACATGACGAACCGGGGTACCATACCAGCATATTAGAGTTATATGCGAGTTTTACGGTTGCCAATACCGCCAGAGGAAGCTGGCGATGTAGACTGGAGGGGATTTGGCGCTACGGATTCTACCGAACCACACCGCACGGGACAAGAGATGTCTCGACCAGTCTGAGAAGAAACAAACAAGTCGATTAGAGAGGAACGGTCCTATGGATTCTACCAAACCGCCTCGCACGGGACAAGGGGTCCCGACTAGTCCAAGTAGATGTAGAAGGAGAAGAATTAAGAGAATTCTAAGAGGCAACAGGAGAGGATTCTGGAAAAAGAATCTGTGTACACGGTCAAAGCCGACCGTAATGGAATCCCTCAGATGACCATCGCAATCCTAGAAGAAGAAGGTTGACAGGAAGACCCAAGAACCAGTCGGGGGATTAATGAGAACGGGACAAATGGCATACGATACCGGCACGATACATTGCATTTTTTTTCTAAGGATATTTTTTTGTATTGTTTTGTATTGTTGATTTGTATTGTAGTCAAATAAACCTATAAGTGGTGCGTTCTTTTCTATCCTGTCCCGTGGCTGTTCAAATTTGTGTCTTTCTTTTTTCATTGCTCTGGGTCGAGCAATTGTTTGCCAGGAGGGTTGTGACGAAAGTATAGTACATTACATTATATAATTTAGGGCAGGTCATTTAACCCGTCCGTCCGGCAGACAATTGCTTAGTCAGAAATGCAGGCGTCAGGCTTTTTGATATAGAACAAAGGAAATTCCTTGTGGCACGAGTACAAAGCGTGCACATTAACATTTACTTATATCAAAAAGCCGTGTGTAACCAAAAATCCAAACTCAGGATTTTTGGGGGCCTAAAGCAGGTCATAACGTTTTGCCAAATTCATATAAAAGCCACGGCATGGGATGGGTAGAGGATCAATCAGTAATTTGCAGCACCTGAGTATAGTATACGCTCAACGATCGTGTTTCACGGTCGCCAGTCAGCTGTAAGATTGGAATTCCGTGTGATCAGCAATACACGACCTATGTAGACAACACTGCGACTTTTAATTACATCTCCATCCTGACCTAGAGCCGTCCCCCATTAAGAGCTACGTAACATATATATATAGTGGTAAAATATTAGTTGGGTCGATCGATCACTTCGTTGTAATAAAACTCATTTATTATTGCAATATTTCGACACTTTATTGTGTCTTCGACAGGCAAAACTAAAAATTCATACAAGCACATGTTAAACTACAATAGCACAATATTAAAGAATTACTTACATTTAAGTTAACTGAGGCTAGCAAATTCAGAGTCAACAGCACCATTCCGTTAAATGTACGGTTAACATGTATAAAATCTCTGGTACATCACACTACAATACAACATTTTAAAATTCAGATCAATGAAACACATAACGACGACAAAGTAGTGTTAACCTCTAAGACGACCGAGGGAAGGAAACGACCACATCAAGCCAGAAAATATTTTTTTATATAACAATTTCACACGTCAAACATGCGTCTTTAACACTAGCGCCAAAAGTTCAAGTAAATTTAAAAGAAAATCAAGCACGTAACACTTCAATTCCTCACAGCTTTTTTTGTTTATCGATATCAATAATAAGCGAATATATGTTGCTAAGGCCATCTAAATCATTTCGAAAATTGATAGTGTCATCCGTACAATTTATGTGGTACATCTCTAAGAACAGTCTGTTGCCATGGTTGTTATCTGAGTCTAAAATTTTAATATTGTCAAAATCAAAGCTATGTTCATTCTCTATTGAATGTAGCGCCAAAGCACATCTTGTTTTTTTTGTACGACAATCGCTCTTATGTAATGACACACGGTTTTTCAACCACTGAGAGGTCACCCCCACGTATTTGGCCTCACAATCTCCACAACCAACACAGTAAATTACATTAGATTTGTAACAATCTTCATCCTGATCTTTTATTCTGCTAAAAAAAGAATTCAATTTATTTGGGTAGTGGTGTACTATTTTAATATTATCAGGAAGCATTGGTTGAAACATAATTCTTAATTTCGGTGTTAAATTACTTATCATAGCTAATTTTTTATATTGGTTGTTACAATCCAAGGTCGGAGTTTTTAAATTGACAGGTAAATGCAAATTGGAGTTAGTAGAAAATAAAATTTTGTTTAATAATTTACTAGGAAAGCCGTTGTTGAGGAAAACTTTTTTTAATTTATTTAGCGCCAAAGCATGAAAGTATGGACTACAAATCTTTAAAATTCTGTTCTTCATAGCATGTACCGTGTTGATCTTATGGCTGAAAATGTGGTTAGACTGAAAATGTATATATCTACCTGAGTACGTTGGTTTCGTGTACCAATCAGTAGATAACTCCGACCGGTGTCATCGCGAATCAATCTACAATCCAAAAATGGCAAGGACCTATTCTCCTCCAACTCAACAGTAAACTGTATGTGGGTATTGAAATCATTAAAGCAAGATAAAATGTGCTCCGCACAATAAAAATGCAATAATAAATGAGTTTTATTACAACGAAGTGATCGATCGACCCAACTAATATTTTACCACTATTATTTTCGATCGAAGAATTATATATCAATTTATAGAATGGGTTTTTATCATGATATTGAGACAACATATGGAAGGAACGTGATGGTACACATGAAGAACCTTTCAAATAACAACACCAGGCTAGCAAGGTTAAAGAGTGGGCAGACCTTCCTTATAAAATGTCGAACAGCAGGAGTTTCGCCCAGACATATTCAAGATGGGTTAAAAAGAACAGGATCGCTACTGGATACAACTAATCATCAGCTCTTAAGGAGAATCAACAATTTTTCTAACAGGTTGGAGACGACTACTATCAATTTAGAGATCAGTATAACTATAAGTAACATAAACAAAATTAATAAACAGATGTCAACTTTACATGATTTGATAAGAGCCGTGGTACCATTTCATATCTTTTCAAGCTTTACGGATAGTTTAAAATTTAGTTATAACAAAATTTACAATAAGGTTAAGGCTGCTAATAAAAAGAAATTTGGTAAATTGATGGGAAAAAAATGTGAGGTTACTTTGAATTTTTTTAAGAATAATGATGGCTGGGTGGTAAATTTGTCTTCTGCTACCATCCCTGTGGACATTTTAAATTTTCTATCTTTGGGCCCTAAATTTTGCTTACCAACTTATAAAAATGATATCAATATAAGAAAGTTGTTGATGGAGGTTGAGGGTGTCCTGGCGTGCTGTGCTAATACAAATAAAGATCTGATTAGAGCTCGAGCTACAAACATTATAACCAATTACTTGTTGACTAAAAGAACAAACACCGCACTTGAAAGTTTCTTAATAGGTTTGAGAGTTAAAACAAAGTCTTTTTTAGTAGAAAATCCTAATGTCTTGGTGATAAAAGCTGACAAAGGCTCTGTCACAGTACTTATGGACAAAGAACCTTATATAGCCAAGTCTTTAGAGATGTTAGGTGACGGTAGCACTTATCAAACCATTAGCAATAATCCTTTACAAATTATTCAAACGAAAACTAATAATTTGCTAACTCAATTAAAGGAAACCAAGCATATAACTAGTGAAGACTTTAAATATTTAAACATAAGAAACTCAGTTCTAAGCAAGGCCTACTTCCTACCTAAGATTCATAAGGAAAATATACCTTTAAGACCCATAATTTCATCAATTGGTTCAGCAACGTATGAATTGTCTAAGTACATGGCGCATATCCTGACGGTTTCTTTGGGTGAAAGAACTAATTATAACGTTAGGGACACCTTTGATTTCATCAGTAGTGTTAGAGATGTTAGGGTGCCATCTGATTACATGTTGATATCGCTTGATGTTGTTAGCTTGTTCACGAACATTCCGTTGAGGTTAGTTGAGATGATTGTGACCGCAAAGTGGGACTTGATTAAACGTAATTGTAATTTTACACTTGACTCTTTCCTAAATACTTTAAATTTCATTTTTTCTAACACTTATTTTACTTTTCATGATAGGATATTTTTACAGAAGTTTGGTACACCAATGGGATCTCCCATCAGTCCTATTTTGGCGCTCATAGTCATGGATTTTATTTTTGATAATGTAATCCCTTTGCTTGATTTTCGTTTACCCTTCATTTATAAGTTTGTTGACGACATAGTCACGTGTATTCCACGGGATGGTGCGGAGCACATTTTATCTTGCTTTAATGATTTCAATACCCACATACAGTTTACTGTTGAGTTGGAGGAGAATAGGTCCTTGCCATTTTTGGATTGTAGATTGATTCGCGATGACACCGGTGAGTTATCTACTGATTGGTACACGAAACCAACGTACTCAGGTAGATATATACATTTTCAGTCTAACCACATTTTCAGCCATAAGATCAACACGGTACATGCTATGAAGAACAGAATTTTAAAGATTTGTAGTCCATACTTTCATGCTTTGGCGCTAAATAAATTAAAAAAAGTTTTCCTCAACAACGGCTTTCCTAGTAAATTATTAAACAAAATTTTATTTTCTACTAACTCCAATTTGCATTTACCTGTCAATTTAAAAACTCCGACCTTGGATTGTAACAACCAATATAAAAAATTAGCTATGATAAGTAATTTAACACCGAAATTAAGAATTATGTTTCAACCAATGCTTCCTGATAATATTAAAATAGTACACCACTACCCAAATAAATTGAATTCTTTTTTTAGCAGAATAAAAGATCAGGATGAAGATTGTTACAAATCTAATGTAATTTACTGTGTTGGTTGTGGAGATTGTGAGGCCAAATACGTGGGGGTGACCTCTCAGTGGTTGAAAAACCGTGTGTCATTACATAAGAGCGATTGTCGTACAAAAAAAACAAGATGTGCTTTGGCGCTACATTCAATAGAGAATGAACATAGCTTTGATTTTGACAATATTAAAATTTTAGACTCAGATAACAACCATGGCAACAGACTGTTCTTAGAGATGTACCACATAAATTGTACGGATGACACTATCAATTTTCGAAATGATTTAGATGGCCTTAGCAACATATATTCGCTTATTATTGATATCGATAAACAAAAAAAGCTGTGAGGAATTGAAGTGTTACGTGCTTGATTTTCTTTTAAATTTACTTGAACTTTTGGCGCTAGTGTTAAAGACGCATGTTTGACGTGTGAAATTGTTATATAAAAAAATATTTTCTGGCTTGATGTGGTCGTTTCCTTCCCTCGGTCGTCTTAGAGGTTAACACTACTTTGTCGTCGTTATGTGTTTCATTGATCTGAATTTTAAAATGTTGTATTGTAGTGTGATGTACCAGAGATTTTATACATGTTAACCGTACATTTAACGGAATGGTGCTGTTGACTCTGAATTTGCTAGCCTCAGTTAACTTAAATGTAAGTAATTCTTTAATATTGTGCTATTGTAGTTTAACATGTGCTTGTATGAATTTTTAGTTTTGCCTGTCGAAGACACAATAAAGTGTCGAAATATTGCAATAATAAATGAGTTTTATTACAACGAAGTGATCGATCGACCCAACTAATATTTTACCACTATTATTTTCGATCGAAGAATTATATATCAATTTATAGAATGGGTTTTATCATGATATTGAGACAACATATGGAAGGAACGTGATGGTACACATGAAGAACCTTTCAAATAACAACACCAGGCTAGCAAGGTTAAAGAGTGGGCAGACCTTCCTTATAAAATGTCGAACAGCAGGAGTTTCGCCCAGACATATTCAAGATGGGTTAAAAAGAACAGGATCGCTACTGGATACAACTAATCATCAGCTCTTAAGGAGAATCAACAATTTTTCTAACAGGTTGGAGACGACTACTATCAATTTAGAGATCAGTATAACTATAAGTAACATAAACAAAATTAATAAACAGATGTCAACTTTACATGATTTGATAAGAGCCGTGGTACCATTTCATATCTTTTCAAGCTTTACGGATAGTTTAAAATTTAGTTATAACAAAATTTACAATAAGGTTAAGGCTGCTAATAAAAAGAAATTTGGTAAATTGATGGGAAAAAAATGTGAGGTTACTTTGAATTTTTTTAAGAATAATGATGGCTGGGTGGTAAATTTGTCTTCTGCTACCATCCCTGTGGACATTTTAAATTTTCTATCTTTGGGCCCTAAATTTTGCTTACCAACTTATAAAAATGATATCAATATAAGAAAGTTGTTGATGGAGGTTGAGGGTGTCCTGGCGTGCTGTGCTAATACAAATAAAGATCTGATTAGAGCTCGAGCTACAAACATTATAACCAATTACTTGTTGACTAAAAGAACAAACACCGCACTTGAAAGTTTCTTAATAGGTTTGAGAGTTAAAACAAAGTCTTTTTTAGTAGAAAATCCTAATGTCTTGGTGATAAAAGCTGACAAAGGCTCTGTCACAGTACTTATGGACAAAGAACCTTATATAGCCAAGTCTTTAGAGATGTTAGGTGACGGTAGCACTTATCAAACCATTAGCAATAATCCTTTACAAATTATTCAAACGAAAACTAATAATTTGCTAACTCAATTAAAGGAAACCAAGCATATAACTAGTGAAGACTTTAAATATTTAAACATAAGAAACTCAGTTCTAAGCAAGGCCTACTTCCTACCTAAGATTCATAAGGAAAATATACCTTTAAGACCCATAATTTCATCAATTGGTTCAGCAACGTATGAATTGTCTAAGTACATGGCGCATATCCTGACGGTTTCTTTGGGTGAAAGAACTAATTATAACGTTAGGGACACCTTTGATTTCATCAGTAGTGTTAGAGATGTTAGGGTGCCATCTGATTACATGTTGATATCGCTTGATGTTGTTAGCTTGTTCACGAACATTCCGTTGAGGTTAGTTGAGATGATTGTGACCGCAAAGTGGGACTTGATTAAACGTAATTGTAATTTTACACTTGACTCTTTCCTAAATACTTTAAATTTCATTTTTTCTAACACTTATTTTACTTTTCATGATAGGATATTTTTACAGAAGTTTGGTACACCAATGGGATCTCCCATCAGTCCTATTTTGGCGCTCATAGTCATGGATTTTATTTTTGATAATGTAATCCCTTTGCTTGATTTTCGTTTACCCTTCATTTATAAGTTTGTTGACGACATAGTCACGTGTATTCCACGGGATGGTGCGGAGCACATTTTATCTTGCTTTAATGATTTCAATACCCACATACAGTTTACTGTTGAGTTGGAGGAGAATAGGTCCTTGCCATTTTTGGATTGTAGATTGATTCGCGATGACACCGGTGAGTTATCTACTGATTGGTACACGAAACCAACGTACTCAGGTAGATATATACATTTTCAGTCTAACCACATTTTCAGCCATAAGATCAACACGGTACATGCTATGAAGAACAGAATTTTAAAGATTTGTAGTCCATACTTTCATGCTTTGGCGCTAAATAAATTAAAAAAAGTTTTCCTCAACAACGGCTTTCCTAGTAAATTATTAAACAAAATTTTATTTTCTACTAACTCCAATTTGCATTTACCTGTCAATTTAAAAACTCCGACCTTGGATTGTAACAACCAATATAAAAAATTAGCTATGATAAGTAATTTAACACCGAAATTAAGAATTATGTTTCAACCAATGCTTCCTGATAATATTAAAATAGTACACCACTACCCAAATAAATTGAATTCTTTTTTTAGCAGAATAAAAGATCAGGATGAAGATTGTTACAAATCTAATGTAATTTACTGTGTTGGTTGTGGAGATTGTGAGGCCAAATACGTGGGGGTGACCTCTCAGTGGTTGAAAAACCGTGTGTCATTACATAAGAGCGATTGTCGTACAAAAAAAACAAGATGTGCTTTGGCGCTACATTCAATAGAGAATGAACATAGCTTTGATTTTGACAATATTAAAATTTTAGACTCAGATAACAACCATGGCAACAGACTGTTCTTAGAGATGTACCACATAAATTGTACGGATGACACTATCAATTTTCGAAATGATTTAGATGGCCTTAGCAACATATATTCGCTTATTATTGATATCGATAAACAAAAAAAGCTGTGAGGAATTGAAGTGTTACGTGCTTGATTTTCTTTTAAATTTACTTGAACTTTTGGCGCTAGTGTTAAAGACGCATGTTTGACGTGTGAAATTGTTATATAAAAAAATATTTTCTGGCTTGATGTGGTCGTTTCCTTCCCTCGGTCGTCTTAGAGGTTAACACTACTTTGTCGTCGTTATGTGTTTCATTGATCTGAATTTTAAAATGTTGTATTGTAGTGTGATGTACCAGAGATTTTATACATGTTAACCGTACATTTAACGGAATGGTGCTGTTGACTCTGAATTTGCTAGCCTCAGTTAACTTAAATGTAAGTAATTCTTTAATATTGTGCTATTGTAGTTTAACATGTGCTTGTATGAATTTTTAGTTTTGCCTGTCGAAGACACAATAAAGTGTCGAAATATTGCAATAATAAATGAGTTATTACAACGAAGTGATCGATCGACCCAACTAATATTTTACCACTATTATTTTCGATCGAAGAATTATATATCAATTTATAGAATGGGTTTTTATCATATATATATATATATATATATATATATATATATATATATATATATATATATAATATATAAACATTGGAAATAGTTAATACAAGATGGCGGTAGTTTTTTTTAAGTTCAAATACTACAGCCACGCCTGGGATTCGAACCCAGATATACGGATTGCCGGTCCGACGTTTTACCAATTAGACTAACGTGACCTATGACATTCAGTAGGTTTATTTGTCACTTAAAGGAATATGAGTAGAAGTTTCTACCTTTAGACATATTTCATTTGTGACACCTATCAGATGTAATGTGTCAAGTATTATCTAGGTTATTGCATTGAATGCATGATTGAATTATAAAGGAAGTGAATTCTCGCAGAAATCTGCATACATTAATATGAACATTTGAAATAGTTAATACAAGATGGCGGTAGTTTTTAAGTTCAAAAACTACAGCCACGCCTGGGATTCGAACCCAGATATACGGATTGCCGGTCCGACGTTTTACCAATTAGACTAACGTGACCTATGACATTCAGTAGGTTTATTTGTCACTTAAAGGAATATGAGTAGAAGTTTCTGTTGACATTTTCTCTCTCCGGTGAGCAGCACCGCTTCTGTCTTATCGGCCGCAAGTTCAAAGTTTCTTTCCTCCATCCATTCGGTTATTCTGTGGATGGCAAGATTTGCGTACGCCTCCAGCTCTGCGCACGTGGTTGCTGTGACAACCAACGCGAGATCGTCCGCGTATGCCACCAGCTTGACCCCGCGCAGCCTGAGCCTCAACACTCCGTCATAGAGGACATTCTAAAGCGTTGGGCCCAGGACTGACCCCTGAGGGACGCCCCTGCTAACTCTCCATCGGTCCTCTTCGCCATTGTTATCCCTGAGGATTGGCCATGTATCCCGCATGTAACTCAGGATCATGTCCAACAGGTATGGGCTCACACTTCTACGTTGCAGTTCTGCGATGAGATGCTTCCACGGGACGGTGTTAAAGGCGTTCTTTACGTCAAGAGCAACCAGCATGCAGAACTTTTTTGTCCTCCGCGTTCCCTAATTTGCCCTCTCTGCCATTTCCATAACACTTTTCACCGCATCGACCGTTGACCTTCCTTCTCGGAAACCAAACTGATTGTCCGCTAGGGGTGCTTTTTCTTTCAGTTCCGCCTTTAGCCTGTCCACGAGCAGGTGCTCCATCAGCTTGTTAACTGTGTTCAGGAGGTAGATGGGCATATATTTTGGTGACTCTCCTTCAGTGGCTGCTTTCTTGGCCGCAAGTACGAGATTCGCCGTCTTCCATTGAGCAGGGTAGTTTCCGGACTTGAGGACATCGTTCAGTACGCCGTTCACATACCCCCCCCCCCCCCCCCCGCCACCGTCACCATCTCCCTCACTGCTTCCGGTGAAATACCGTCGGGTCCCGGTGCTTTGTGTGGTGCGACTCTGCCCGCTGCTCTTTCAGTATGGTTGTATATACCATTCGGTTTAGGAGAGCATGGATGTTAAAATCTCTATTTTATCTGAATTGTATCTATTTTATGCGGTTATTAGTACTTAAAAATCATCAATAAATAGAGGTACGTAATTAAAATAAGATATTCATTATCAATCTTGCCAATTGAGATATTAATTGAATTGTCACTAATCAACGCAACGCCTGGTAGATATCGATTTTACTTGATTTATGTGTGCTTAATCGGTTGCCGACCCTTAAGGCAGCCCGCTTACCGTCCAACCGCTGCGCGATGTAGGCGGAGTCAATTTACTTGGTGCCGTGGCAGGTAGCAGAACGCTTATATGCGCCCCGGCCAACACCTCGTGAGCAGCAGTCGAGCTCACGGGCGTATTTAGACTCCCCCATACCAGGCTTTGCTAGCCAAAGCAGCGGAGACGTATTTTTCGGTGCAAGGAGTACGATGACTCCTGGGTCCCCGCCTCACCGAGACAGCGGTATCGTCAACCGTCAGGCGGAAGAGTTCATGAGATCCCATACCAAACTGACGTTCGGCTCAGAAGACGAGGCGGGACACCGATGGTCGGGGAGGCCCGATCTGGGAAAGGCAGAGCCGAAAAGAAAAAACAGAAGAAAAATAATAATTTCGTCATCCCTGTGATGGGTTTGGAGTTTTCGGGGCTTTCGGATCTCGAAGATGAGGAGGGCAGCACGAGTAGCGAGGATATCCTAAAGTTCATGGGGACACCTTTCAGGAAGCTGTCAGAGGATGACTTTCAAGAAGACCCGTACGTAGGTCTAGTTTACGACCTGACCGAAGACACTAAGGCGGAGGAAACCAATACTTTTGGTAGCAGTACACCGGCGCATGGGGGAAACAGTGGGCACATGGTATTCCACAACCCCGGTGGAAGTGGCGAGACTTCCAATATCAACAAAGGAAAGATCGATATGACAAGGAGACAGGGAAAGAGGGACAGGACGCCTGATAAAGAAAGCCCGAACCAAAAGAAGAGAGGAAATGGCGACGCGCACCAGCTGGACAACGCTCTCCGCGAAATTTTCAAGAAAGCGGAACAGCTGGAGCGTATCATAGTACAAAATACAGCTGTAAATATGAAAGACGCAATAGCGTCCTTCGGGAGATTTACAAAACGAGCGGAGAAGCTACACGGACAAGTACGGAACGCAAAGTTGGCAGAAGCAGAAGCAGAAGCAGTGCAAATGTTAAAACTGCAACTGGCTGAGCAGAGAAAGAAGAAACAAAAAATTCAAGACATAGACAATAAAGACACAACCAGGACCCCCGAGCCAACTACGAGAACTATGGCCACGCAAACAGAAGATATTCATACCTTAACAAAACAGCTTAAATCAGCACAAATTCGAGCTCTGCAAAGAAAAACCTGCGAAACTTTACCAGTATAGTGGACCAGCCGTGGGAGGACGAATCCTTTAAAAGCATCGAGGAAGCAATAGGAAACCGAATTAAGAACGAGAAGGAGCAGCTCATAGCCATAGTATGCGACAACGGAGCACTAGGGGACAACCCGCTCATCAGAACTTTCGCGGAAATAAACCCACACATAGGCAACCACCTTACTGGGAAAGGAGTAACTGAGGGGCAATGCACGCAGATCTCGACCAACACCAGCATCGTCCAAGAAGAAGGGGGAAGACGATAACATCACTCGCACGGTGATGGCCATACGTGCGGTCTGCCTTAAAAAGACCTACCTCAGCTTAAAGACCATCTACTCCATTAGGCAGTATATTAATACAAAAACTAAAATAACTCTGTGCGAATCTTTAATATTGTCTCATTTCAACTACGCTGACGTTCTGTACTCGCCCTTTTTATCATATCATTTGAAAATGCGAGTGCAGCGAGTTCAGAACTCGTGCATTCGTTTTATTTTTGGCCTAAGACGACGAGATCACGTTAGCAACAGGATAAGGTCTATTGGGTGGTTGAACATGGCTAACAGAAGAGTTGTTCATGCTGCTCTTACCTTCTATAAAATTATGGCGACGGGTAAACCCCCGTACTTGGTCCACAAGATAAAAACGCGATCCGATGTGCATTCAATTAATGTCAGATTTAGAGGCGCTCTCTCTCCGCCTCTTCATAATACCGAACGTTTTAAGCGGTGCTTCACTTATCAAATATACTTCATATATAATAAATATATTTTTTCTTGCCCTGGGTGCACATCGGTGAGCAATCTAAGACAAATTTTAACCCACACACTATTCGATAGCCAGTGAACCAAGCATTTCCTCACTTTTCCTCTCATCTCCTCTACGCTATAGTAACTATCAAACCACACTCCTCACAACTATTGTGTATTGTTTATCCCGAAGTATAATGTCAAATAAAGCTTTAATATAAGTGTATCTGAATGCCAAGAGAGGTCATAACTGTCATAACTGCCATAGGGTGTTTGCCATCTGTTTCCTATTTTCTAATTTTGTTTGTATGGCAGGTTGGTAGAGCAGCAATATATTGCTGAAACCTGCCATAAGATTGATTCAACAATTGTTTCTACTTGATTTCATTGTAATAATATATTGTGTGTGTATCTGTAACAATTGTTTGAAACCAATAAACCACTTTATTATTATTATTATTATTATTATATACCTGGTGACAAACACCAAAACCTAGCTAGGATATACAATTACGTGCAGCGAACTCTTAATTTGACGACTGATAAACACCCGGACGCGACACGCATTGCCATAGTCGAGCCCCCCACTGGGAACCTTCAGCTGACAAGGAAAGCCCTAGCCTTTTTTGGCCACGACACCGGGAAGACTTACGTCCTATACAGGAATAAAAAACCAACGTACGCTAACGCTCTTGAGAAAAATAATGAGCTGCCAGACAGAACATACGTCCCCCGAGAAAACAAGAAGAAAACAATAAACATAAAACTTCAGAAGACAACAGAGGAGAACGGGCAGATTATTAAAAGGTTAAAGAAGGAAATAAGCACAAATGAAATTGGCATAAAAATCGCTAACATACGAAGAAACGAAAGCATGTTAATGTTCGACATCTGGGCAACTAAAGATCAGGCGCAAAGACTTTCAAGCCAATCGTTGAGCAAATCATAGGAAAAGTCAACCAAGTAGAGGAGAGAAGGACTCCGAACTCCACCATCATTATCAGAAACCTGGACTACCTTACCGACGAAAGCGACGTGAAGGCAGGTATAGAAAGCAAGACCAAGCTAGTCCTCAAGAGAAACCCAAACAACATACTGACCTTTGATATCCAGGAACTAAAAGAAGGGGCTGCACAATCATTTAAAGAAGCAGTTAAATTAATAATAGGGAATGAAGACAAGGTCAAAGATAAGAAGACCCCGAACTCCACCATTATCATTCGAAACCTTGATTGCCTCACCGAGATTGAAGACGTCAAGAGCGGGATAGAGCAAAAAATTGGAACCACCCTCAAGGACGGAGAACACAGAATAAGGCTAATCAAAGCAAGACTTAGAGAAGATAGGTACACAGCCATCGTCGACCTACGCAAGGACATACCCAACTTTGTCACCGGAAATGGAGGACAACTGCAGGTGGGATGGCAAGATAGAGTAGCCAAGCAAATGATGACACTGAGGAGGTGTTTCAGGTGCCAAGGTCTAGGGCATATATGGGATAAATGCCCAAAGAAGGAGGACATGGAAAAACAAATACATACTCTGCAAGAAATGCCGAACATATGGACACAAAGCAAAAGAATGCAGTAACCCGAAAAGCTGCTTTGATTGTAAGCTAACGGGGTATTCTATGAACTCTATGGCCTGTGAAACCTACAGAGGTATGGTGAGAGAAATGGAGAAGGACACGAAGAAGGTGAACCACCAGAGTGGTAGAAGAGGTAGCAAAAGTGAAACAGTTCGTAGAGAAAGAGACGCTGAGCTGATAACAGGCGAGAGAAGCACAACGGGGACTGGGTTGAACCAGGAGGACCATGAAGGGTTCACAACGGTACAAAACAGGAAAAGAAAGGGCGCTGCCCAGCAAACAGTAATTAAAGACGCGGAATAATGCAAGACAATAATAAAAGTCCAAGCCTCGGACATAGATGACGAGATAAATATAATACAAGTGAACATGAACACAAGCTATGTCGCTGCTTAACAAGACCATCAAGGAGAACCAAATTGATATAGCTATGATTACAGAGCCACATAAACGAAGCATCAACCACAAAAACTGGTTTTCCAGCGAGAACTTGAATGCAGTGATCCGCGTACTACATCCGGATAAACCGACGAGAGCTGGACGGGGACCAAACCACACCTACATAGTATGGCGAAACACACTATTCGTATCTTGCAACTGCTCCCCCAATGCAGAGCTGGAATAATTCAACAACACCCTACAAGAAGTGAATGAGTTAATAGGGGCAAATAAGAACAGGAAAGTGTTCGTCGCTGGGGATTTTAACGCTAGGTCAGCTGCCTGGGGAGATACTAGGGATACCCCCAGAGGAAGGAACATGGCCGAGTTCATAGCGGCCAATGATCTACACATCGTCAACACCCATGACGTACACACGTGGAGCAGAGGCAAAAGCAAATCGATCCTGGACCTTACCCTCTGCAACAACCGTTTTCGAAGGTGCAGGATGTCATGGAGAGTTACCAACACCGAAAACCTCAGTGATCATAAGGACATCATCATCAACATCAAAAACATACCAAGAGAGACCATACCCCAGAACACTAAGAGATGGCTGATAAGCGACCGGAGGCTGGAGAAAGCTCCAAAAATAATCAGAGATAACCTAATGAACGTGAAGATCATGAGCACGACAAAGCTAGGTAACATAACCGCAGACATCTGCAATAAGGTTTTTGGAGCCACAAGATCAACCCGCACCAAACAGATGCAGGTGTACTGGTGGAACGGAGTGGTGGCGGAAGCCAGGAAAAAGTGCAATAATATCAGGAGACAGGTCACGAGATTAAGAGCAAGAACAGACACAGGCGACGGAGCTCTCGAACTGGTCGCCACCGAGTATAAACTCCAACGGAATGACCTGAGAAAAGCGGTTAAAACAGCGAAAAGGACGGCCTGGAACAAAATACTTCAGGACTTGAATCAGTATGTATGGGGAGACGCGTATAGGATTGTATGTAAACAACTTCACACCTTCACCAGAATGAAAATTGAAGATGCCAGAGCAGATAAAATCATTGCAGAACTATTCCCATCTGCACCAACCATCAAATGGCCAAGAACCAAGAGGCGGTTTAATAAACAACAGATACACCTGACCGAGGAGGAAGTGATAGCAGCAGCAAAAAAACCTGAGACTAAGGAAGGCGCCAGGCCCGGACGGGGTCCCGGCAGAGATCGTTAAGCGGATGGTTGAACAGAAGCCAGGGACCCTATTCTCGTCATCTTTTTGAAGCGAATCGCGACTTATCGAATGGAGTAGGGATATCACCGGTTGCCCGTATCTATGAGCAAGTTTGCTTGTTGCTAAGAACAATAACACACGCGCCACGCCCATACGTTCTCATACGTTTGATTGAAAAGTATGGGCGTGGCGCGTGCGTTATTGTTCTTAGCAACAACCTAGATACGAACCAGAGGGCAACCGGTGATATCCCTACTCCATTCGAAAAGACGCATTCGCTTCAAAAAGATGACGAGAATAGGGTCCCTGGTCTCTTTTGGGAGATGTTTGAGGACATCCTTCAGAAGAGCGAGTTCCCGACCACTTGGAAAACTGCAACGCTTACACTAATAGAAAAGCCAAAACCACCAGGAAATGACATTGCCGACATTGCCAATCTGTCTGATCAATGCATTGGCGAAGCTCATGGAAATCATCATCCGAGACAGACTCGTGGCGGACCTGGAAGAGGGTAATAAACTGTCGGATCAACAGTATGGATTCCGGAGAGGGCGCTCCACCACAGACGCGCTGGACATGGTGAACAGCATCACCCAAAGGTGCGACAGGTACAATCGAGGAAAACGCAGGCTGTGCGTCCTGATAACGATTGATGTCAAGAATGCGTTTAACGCGATCGGATGGGGAAAGGTTATTGAAGCAATGACAGCAAAGGAAGTGCCGGAGTATCTAATAGAAATAACTAAGAGTTACCTGTCTAGGAGAAAGATCATGTACGAGGGAAAAATCTACCCAATGACCAATGGTGTCCCACAGGGATCGGTTCTCGGCTCGGTCCTCTGGAACATCGCATACGATAGTGTCTTCGATATTCCACGCAGGCCGAATGTCCATCTCCTAGCGTACGCGGACGGTCTTGCCATCGCCATACAAGGATGGACCGGAGAGGGGATCGCGAGAGACGCGGAGGAGATACTGCGAGATGTGGGTCGGTGGTTCCGCGAAAAGGGCCTAGAGATAGCCTATCAAAATACGGAGGCCACGATAACCCGAGGAAGGAACACACTGTGATATTCTACGTTGTTCGGATGATATACTACGTATATCGGATGGGTTGACACTTAAACACGTTGGCACTTATAATACATTTATTCCCATATAATTACATTGTTCCTCGTTGACGGTCTACTTAATACTAGTAATTGCAATTACCTATATCTAGCTCATTCACCTATTCATACCTAGTCAGCACTTACAACATTCATATTAATCCTTTGTCAGCTAATACATACATACACTACATTCGATTGTACATAGATATGAAATACAAAATATTCCATTACACCTTAACGGTAATAAAATAAAATTTAACATGACATTGTTCAAATTTTATCTTATGTAATACAAACATAATAATACAGTATCTACGCACCCCTTTTTTTTATTTTATTATTTACAGTACCTTTTCACTCTGTTTTTATGCACTGTCACTAGTTTATTATTAATCTTTAAAGTCACGTTCGGATTGTCTTCTTTTATAACTTTATACGGTCCTTTATACACTTCGTCCAGTTTATCACCGGTTTCATTATTTATTAATACTTTATCATTAAACTTATAACTAATACATTTGGATCTTATATCTAATTTATTTTTTCTTTTTAGTTTAGAGTCAATTAATTGTGTTTTTGCATCGTCCCATGCTGATTTTAATCTATATTTTAACTCGTTAGAATAATTGTCAAAGTTGTAGATAGGTTGATGTTTGCTAATAATATTACTTGGTAATACGCAACTTTTTCCAAATACTAATTCATAAGGTGTGTATTTTGTCTCTGAATGAACGCTATTGTTAAACGAAAAACTCCAAAACGGCACCCATGAACTCCAAGAATCTGGAAATTTTGAAGTCTGATTTCGCAAATATGCTCCTAAATGTTTGTGTGTGTTTTCTAAAGCTCCCAATGTTTCGTGATGATATGCTGTAGAATTTAATTGTTTAATTCCTAGAAGTTTTGAGGATTCTTTAAAAATATTTGCTAAAAACTCTGTACCCTGATCAGTAACAATCTCTTTGGGTATCCCAAATTTTAATATGAAGTTATTGACAAACGATTTTGCTACAGTTAGTGCTTCTTTGTTATTTAAACTATAACAGTCAACAAATTTTGTTAATTCGCATTGAATTGTTAGAATATAACGATTATCTTCTTGATCTTGTGTCAAAGGTCCCACAAGGTCCAAGTATACCTTTTCAAACGCTGATGAAGCTGTAGTGGTAACTGTCAAAGGCTCAGTGTGAGACCTCGAATGTTTGTACCTTTGGCAGTCATCACATTTTTGAACAAATTTAGTTATATCTTCTTTAAGGTTTTCCCAAAAATAGTAACGTTTAATATTTGCATACATCCTATTGATTCCTGCATGCCCTCCCGTCGGAAGGATGTGGAAATCATTTAAAATTAATTGTCGAGTTTGTTTACAATTTATTCGATTTGCTTTGTTTATTATGCAAATTTTGAGTTTTAATTTTCTGATCGTTTCGATTTGCTTAGATAGTCGGGTTATTAGTTGGTGATTTTCCGGATTTTTTACTATAAATAATTGCGCAATTCCATTTTCTCTACAAATTCTATCTAAATTTCTCAACTTCGCGTCCAGGGCTAGTGTTGATCGAATACTCATATTAATATAGATTACTTTTAATATTTTCTTATATAAAACATTTCCCAACTTTATTACTTCTTTACTTCCCGAATTTTTTGTTTCTCTTTTTGACATGTGTCTTAATTCAACTGTGTTTTCAGGTGGCTGTAGCAATTCAACAAGTGCTGGATGGCCTGTCCACTCATTGTTAACATGCCTTAAACCTTTTTCAGTTTCGTTGTTTTCATTATAGTGTTTTTTTTTATCTTGTTTGAATATTTACGTTTATGTTATCTGACATATTTTTAAGATCATTTGAGTCAATTATTATTCTAGATAGTGCATCTGCGGTAGTATTTGCTTTTCCTTTAACGTAATGTACAGAAAAATCAAACTCTTCCAGCTTCAATCTAAATTTAGTTAATCGTGAAGATGGATTTTTCATTCCAAAAAGATAGATCAAAGGTCGGTGATCACTAAAAATTCGAAATCTCCTTCCATACAAATACGGTCTGTAATGGTTTATAGACCATACGATCGCTAACATCTCTTTTTCTATTGTTGCGTAATTTATCTCAGCTTTATTTAATGCTCTGCTAGCATACGCAACTGGTTTATTATCAGAATTAGATAATACAGCGCCATAAATTCATTTTCGTGTGAAAAATTTGGATACTGCAAGACTGGTGGGTTAATTAAGCAATTCTGCAAAATTTCAAAAGATTTTTGACAATTCTCATTCCAATCAAACAGTACCGCTTTTCTACTTAATTTATTTAATGGATTTGCGATTTCTGCGAACTTTGGAATAAATTTTCTGTAATAGTTTGCAAAAGCAACAAATCGTTTACATTCATCTGAATTTTTTGGAATAGGATAATTTAAAATAGTACTAATTTTGCTTGGATCTGGTGATATACCTTCTGCTGAAATTACGTGACCTATATATAAGATTTCTTTTTTAAGAAATTGATATTTTGTAGGGTTCAATTTTAAATTTACATTACGAAGCCTGTTCCATACTCTAATTAAATTTTGATTATGCTGTTGTAAACTATTTCCAAACACAATTAAATCATCCAAATATACAAAACATGAATCGTAATTTAACCCTGACATTGCAATAGTCATAACTCTTGAAAATGCACTGGGACTGGTTTTTAATCCCATTGGTAACCTGGTCATTTGAAATTGCCCCTTTCTTGTAGTAAATGCAGTATATTTCCTACTGTTGTCTTCCAATTCGACTTGAAAATACCCTTGTGAAAGGTCTAAATGAGAAAAATAAACCGCTCCTGATAGTGAATCTAAGATTTCAGTAATATTTGGTAAAGGAAATCGATCGTCTTCTACATTTTTGTTTAATTGTCTATAGTCAATTACTACTCTCCACTTGTTACCTTTTTCACTTTTCTTTGGAACAATTAGTAAAGGCGAAGACCAATTTGATCTTGTTTCTTCAATTATACCTTCATTAAGCATTTTATTTATTTGCGAATCAATTTCAATTTGCTGAGCTTGTGGTAATCTAAATGGTTTTACATATACCGGATGCGAGTCTTTTTTTAAACGAATGTTTTCTTTAATAATGTTTGTCACTGTCAAGTTGTCACCTTCTAAAAGAAATGAGTCAGCATATTTCGCACATATTTTGTGTATAGCTGTTTTTCTTCTTTATTTAAATGTTGAACTTTAACTAAATCTAGTAATTTATTAACACGATCTAATGTTAGATAAGCATTTTCAAAGTTGTATATTTCAAATTCTGTCAACTTACTAATTTTTGGTTTAAAATTTCTAATACGTACCTCTCGGTCATTTGTATTAAGAATACGAACTGGAATTTTATGTGAACTTGGTTTAGCTATTATTCCTGCTGTAAATACACCTTCTGCAATTTCTAATGGTGTAACTACACAATCCTCAAATTCATCTATCGAAAAGTACTTAACAACTTCACATCGCAGTGGAATGCTAGTGAACTCGTTGTAATCAGATTCTATGTTTAGAAAAATTTGTGAAGAATCATACCAGAAAGAAAATAGAAATTTTTCAAAGTCAAGTTGTGCCTTTTATTTAAGAATAAAATCAGCTCCAATAATTCCACTTATATCACCGCACGACTCACTCAAAACAAAAAAATTATGATTAGTCGTTACATTCCCAAATTGTAATAACAAATTAATCGAACCTTGTGGTAGTTGTTGAACCTGAAATTCCATTTACTTTAATTTTGCTGTTTGTATCAATCAATTCATCTTTCCTTAGTTTATTTGAAAAAATTATGCTAATGGACGCTCCCGTGTCCAGTAAAAATAATAGTTCTTCACGTCCGTGACGTATCCGAATATAATTTAAAGAACTAGTTGAAAAAACGCATTCTACATTTTTATTCACGAAAAAATGTATCTTCTGTATGTGTATTGTTAATATTATCTGTTTCTGCGGACACAGCATATACTTGCGGAGCACGGTGACCCCGATTTGCAAACGTACTACCTCGCGTTTGTCCACGGTTTACGCCGCGACTGTTAAACCCGCGCTGAGGTTGCACATAATTGTTCGCTGGTCTATTGCCATTTCCGTAATTTTGGTTCTGTCTTTGATAGTTATTTGTGACAGAATTTTGTCTGTTACCTCGATTATTATGATTAGGATGAAATTTTCTGGTGTTGTTAAAACCATTGCGAGAAGAATATGGATAATTCTTCTTATGCATAAAAAATACATTAGAACTATGTGGCTTGTTCTTTTCCTCGTCTAAAGCAACAGTAATCGTTTCTTTTAATGTGTTGCAGTGTCTAGGCTTTTCATATTGTTTTTAAATCATGATTTCGAATTCCATTACAAAATGAATTAATAGCAATATTTTCGTTAACTTTACGCAATGACACTAACAAATTCTCATCATCTTCCGCCTGTGCAAGAGTTAATTCGCTTAGCAATTGCTCTATCTCACGACCAAAATCGTCAACTGATTGATTGTTTTGTCTCGCTTGATGCACTGACCGAAAGCAGCTTCCTGTCAAAGATAATACCTAGGTATTTCAATTCGTCAGACAGCCGCAGTGTTGTGTTGCAGAGCTTTGGTAGCCTGAAGTTTTCCGGATTCCGGTTTCCCGTGAAGAGCACCATCTCTGTCTTAGCCGGGTGGACCGACAGGCAGTAATAGATGTGAGGGAGGTGCTCGCCGGTGACTCATCAAACGGGGCCTTCGGAAATTGTGGCATCATGAGGACTTAACGATCTGGTATCTAGTATATCCGAACAGGGATTAAGGCAAGTGCGGATAGACGCTATAGCCCACATGACATTTATACCCTTCTCGATGTGGAGCTACCCTATCCCGCGTATATGGGGAATGAAGAGCCCCGGAGAGAGATGACATGTCGTAGAGTTCTCAGCGTAAGCGTGCTCGACAGTGTACCCATCCTCCGATGAAAGGGTAACCTTTCTAACCTCGATGGATTCGGATAACGCGTTAGCGTTCCGGGCGGTGACTCGTCAAACGTGGATTCCGGAAGGTTTACGACACGAGTACTTGGAGTAATCCAAGGCTATGGGATGCACTAACTCTTCGGTGTATATCCCTAGACCACCGGGGGCTACGCTATAACATGGTACCTATGCTGTGTGTCAATGGCCGCCCTTCTACGGTGTGTACAGATGTTGAGTAGAAGTTTGCGCAAGTGGCCTCACCTGCCACTCGTCCAACTGCTGGTCTCTTACGAGGTCTTATTTGTATCTTGGGAACCTGCGTGTGGTGGTACCATTGGTGCACGACAACAACTTACTTAGTGGATTTACAAATGCCAGCCATGGCCTCTTTCAACTGGAGACGGACTCTCGGGCGCAGCTACACGTTGCCTAGGTGGTGTACCATGGATGCTGTGTGGCGAAAGCTAGGCCACCGAGCCGACACCTATGGGGCGGCGGTCCTTATTCATGTGCCTGCATCCTATCGGACAGGGTGTCATTGTGATTGCCTCTAACGAGGATAACGAGGTCGTCTGCATAGCCAGTTGTGTGGTAGAGAAGATCGTTTAACTGTCGGAGAAGGCTGTCCAGCGTGAGATTCCACGCAGTATTAAATATGGTGTTAAATAGGTTTTAGGAATTATATACTACTGCACTCACACTGCATAAACACAATGAAAATAAACGAAGAAATAAAATCAGTGATTGGAATGGAAATTAGCAGCTTCGAAGAGCTATCAAAGGAAATGGGAAAAATAATCAACAAACACCAAACACAAGAAAGAGTCAAACGAAGAGCACAGTGTCGCTGGATAACACCCGATATTATAAAGAACATCGAAAACCGGAATAAGGCACAGAAGGCATATAGAAAAAACCAAACCATCGACGTGCTAAAAGGCAGATACAATGAACTGAAGAAACAAACCGCGTCAATGATAAAACTAGTAAAAGCTGACAACTATAAGAAAAAACTCCAGGCACTAAAATATGATAGTAGAAAGACGTGGGAAATAGTCAAAAATTTGGTTGGCAACAACGGAACCAAAAGTAGGATAATAAGGGAGATACAACAGGAAAATGGCATAACAACAACAAATGAAAAAGAAATAGTGAATGCATTAAATAAATACTTCGCACAAATAGGGGAAAGACTGGCAGAGCAGTGTAAGCTAAGGCAACGAAACACCGACTAGCCGAGCCAGACAATCAAAGACATAGCCACAGCTGAATTCCAGGAAACGAACAATAACGAGATCAAGGATATAATTAAGAAACTTAAAAAAACAAAGTACCAGGGTTCGATGGCATCACTAACAATATGATAATCGAAAACTCAGAAGTAGTAACACCAATACTTACAAAGCTCACAAATAACATGCTGGCGGAAGGGACATAAATAAATAAATAGATAATGTCTTTATTAAGTTAATAATGCAAATATATAAATATAAATGTAATTCGGGGTTCAGATGTCAATTAAACTCTGCTCTTCCACCCAACCTTGTGAAAAAATTAAATTAAATAAAACAAAATGACATAGTGCGCAGTAATATAACAAAAAGTTGTATTCCTATTGTACCTCTAAACTTAAACTAACCAAACTTAAACTTAAACTTTAGTAATTGAGCCAAACAAATATAACCTGCAGAATCCTTCTCAAATGTATCATCTACATCTACCCAGTGGAATAGAACTGCAAGTCCGACACTTACTGCAACATCCTTACTGATTCACAAGCAAATGTTTCCTGTACAGCCGCGCAAATCGGGATGTGCCCACCATTCGGAAGCTGAGCGGTAAACTATTGTAAGTATGCACAATGTCATAGGAAAAAGACCGTTCAAGAAGCCGGGTGCGATGCGCTGGTGACGTTAATAAACCCCTAAACCTAAGATTCAGTGAATGCACATCTGTTCTGAAAGTAATCTTCCTCCAGAGGTAACCCGGCTTTTTCATTTTAATAATTTTTATGTATAATATGGCCGAGTGTAAACGTCTACGGTTATGCATGCTCAGCCACCCTAGATCTTTCAACTTGTGAGTTAATCTCTCCCTTTTCCTGATACCAAATATTAAACGAAAAAAGAAATTTTGCAGTGTCTGAATTCGTCGTCGGTCACATGCATCAAGGCAGGGACCATACACGCTGTCGCAATAATCAAACCTACTTAGAACAAGGGAATTACAGAGAATTGTCTTTGCTCGCTGAAAAATCTATACAAAAATATCGTCTTCAGGGCAGCGTATGATCTCCCGAGCTGGACAGATACGTATTTTTTGAAGCGCAGAGCTCCATCAAAAACAAGCCCCAAATTTCTCCCCTCCTCCCGCAATGGAATCCGCTCACCGCCCCCATTTATCCCAACAAGCTCCGATAACTCCGCAACCTTACCTCGCCCACCAAACAATATTACACATGATTTCTTTGGATAAAGCTTTAAGCCATGTTCAGCTGAGGCAATCTCAGTTAGTAACAAGTTAGTAACATCACTACTTAACTGCTCACAAGCCAGCATAACCTCAGAAGGAAAGAAGACATATAGTTGTGTGTCGTCCGCATAAAATTGTATCTGGCTGAATTGAATACATTGACGGAACTGAGCCGTGTAAAGTGTGTAAAAAACTGGCGCAAGAACGGTTCCCTGAGCTACACCCGCATGGACATCCAGGAAGGAAGATATCTCTTCCCCGATTCTAACCGCCTGTATTCTTCCGGTAATTATCGAACCCAACAAATCAACCGCAGCATTATCCAACCCAATGGAGTGAAGAATGGAAATCAGTACGGCACGGCATGGTGTATGGTATCAAACGCTTTACTATAGTCAACACACTTGCCTCGATCCGTACTCGATCCATACTCGACACTATATCATCAGTGATATGTAAGAGCGACGTTGCACAACTGTAACCCTTCCTGAATCCCGACTGGCAATCAGGTAAGATGTCATATTTATTGATATGGTCTAATAGCTGCTCCGATAGCGCCTTCTCGAATATCTTTGACAACAATGGTACTACACGGACTCAAAATGTCCGACAGTGATGGTGTGCTGGGGGGTCATCCACCATTCAATACAGTCCTGTGTGGCCGTTGTAAAAGTTCGGTGACCAATAAAGTTGAGTGCGAAACTTGCAACATCCCGTTTCACCCTAGTTGCCTCAAAAGGCATTCCAAGGAATGTGAGGATAAACATCGTGAGCAGAAGGAAAGTGAGGTTAGTGAAACAACAACCGACCATGATGTCCGGATGCTCAGACTTGAGGTAGAGTTACTGACTCAAATTATAAAAGAAAAAGAACACCATAACAATACCCTTATAGAAAACAATGTTCTATTAAAGGAGAAAATATCTTTCTTAGAAAACAACAAAATAAACGCTTGTGGCGGCATCTGTCAAAACAAGAACAAGTTAGCCTTACCGTCAACTTCTAAGAAGACCAATAGCGCCAGCGCCATCTCGGTGACAGTAGATCGGACGAAGAATGTTCAACTTAGTGGGACACATATGCTAACTACAGCAATTCAAGCCAGTGATGTAGCCATAATGTCTGGTAAGCACGCCAAGGCAAATGAAATGCAATCACCATCATACTCAGATGTCGCACAAGTAGGTAACACAACACCAATTCAGGAAACAAGATTACCACAAGTAAATCTGCTCCCAAAACACAATGTAAAAAGATTCTCCGATAAAGAAGACAATACATTCACCACAGTAACGTATAAGAAGAAAAAAAATCACGGACAAGTCATCCGAGGCTCTGCCCAAAACTACAAATTAAAAGGAGTTACCAGGAGCGGACACCTCCATATTTCTCGCCTTGATAAGGAAACTACACCTGAAGACATAATACAACACATGAAAGAAAACGGCCTCGCTGCTCTTGATTGTGAAAAACTAACGTCAATGTATCCGGAAAAATACTCCTCATTCCGAGTATCGGTAGCAATGGATCAACTAGATGCTGCAAAAAAACCGGAAGTATGGCCTGAAGGTTCGTCCATCAACCGTTTTTTCTGGAGGACCCATCTGAGAAACCGGAAATCCTAAAATTATTTCACATCAATATTCAGTGTCTTACCAACAAAATCAATGAACTTGCGCTATTCAATGATAGTAGTAGAGTTGACATCATTTCTGTAAACGAGCACTGGTTGCAGACTGATGAACTGGTGGCAATTGACATACCGTATTATACTCTTGCTGATTTCTTTTGTAGGTCGCAGAAAAGGCACGGCGGTGTATGCATATACGTTAGATCGGATAATCGTTTTGAAGCATTGAATTTTGGCAGTTACTCGGTAGAGTTGGACATTGAGGTGGCAGGAATTAGATGTAAACAGTTTGTCATTTTATCTATATACAGATCACCTGCTGGCAATTTTCAAAATTTTATTAATAAATTATCAGACATACTTGACCGTTTTCGGACTAATCAGAACCTAATCATTTGTGGCGATTTTAATGTAAAATTTAATACTCGTGACCCAAATGCAGTAACACTATGTAATACTCTGGAAACATTTGGCATTCGTGCTACAAATAAACAAAACACAAGACTATCTGCTTGTCTTGATAATATTTTTGTTTCAAGTACTGTTCAGCTCTTCAGTGTTCGTTTGGACAGTTCATTTTCATCCGACCATTCTGGACTGGTTGCGGAGGTGGGGTGTTCTGTTCAGGAAACTGGTGGTGAGAGGATATCATATAGGCCAATCACTGACTTTGGCCTGTTTACGCTTTATAACAAAATGGAGAATACAAACTGGTCGTTTTCCCTCGACAATACGATTCACATTGATGTTAGAGCAGCCAGATTCTTGAATATCATATCTGAAGCAATGGATTCATGTTTTCCCATTAAAACAAAGCTGCAATTTAAAACAAACCGGTGGTGAATTGGTTCAATGACGAGCTGTATAGGATGAGAGAACAGCTGCGCTCATTTAACATTCTAAATCGTAACTATCCCGGATTCATATCAGAAAATCGACTGAAAATATTTAAAAGAAGTTATAGAAATAAACTGCGTGAGGCGAAAAGATCGGCTTTTGATGTTTACGTTGAGTCGGGTGCCAACAAATCGTCATCATTATGGAAAATAATAAAGCATAACACTAACCGAAAGAAAACTAGTTTGGACAATGTACCCTCGGCTGAAAATTTTAACGACTTTTTTATAAACATACCCCATGATATTGTTAAAAACCTAAGCAAACCTGATATGAATCCACTACAATACATAAAAAATATAACATCTAACACCTTTAATTTTAACCATGTTTCATTTAATGACATGAGAGACACAATAAACTCATTGAAGAACTCAGCAAGTGCGGACTGATATGGTATCAGTGTAAGAATAATCAAAACATTAAGAAATATCATTATATATCCACTTACACACCTTTTCAATGACTGCATTGAACAAGGTTGTTTCCCGAAATGTTTAAAAATTGCGACAGTGATACCGATACATAAGAAAAATGACACGGGCAACTGTAACAACTTCAGACCCATATCATTAACACCGATCGTATCAAAAATATTCGAAAAAATACTAAAAAAACAAATATACATACATTTTGAAGGGAACAACTTGTTTAGTGAATCTCAGTTTGGATTTAGGCATGGCAAATCTACCAGTCTAGCTATCAATGCTCTTATAAATAAAATCTTAAACAACTTTGAGCGCGGATACCATTCAGTTGCCACGTTTTATGACCTCTCGAAAGCTTTCGATTGTGTCACACATCATGTTCTATTAGAAAAACTTAAGAAATATAACTTTTCGAAATCGAGCATTGGGTTAATGGAGTCATATCTGAGTAATCGTTACCAACACGTAAAAGTGAACAATTCAATTTCATCGAACAGACTTTGCAGTTACGGGGTACCCCAAGGATCAGTTTTGGGCCCCATTATCTTTTTAATTTATATCAACGACATTAATTGTGCTACTGAAGCAACTGATCTTATTCTATTTGCGGATGACACAACGGTAGTTAAGGGAGGTGATGATTATGAACAGCTTCTTAATACAGTTGACCTATGTGACAGAAATATTAAAGAATGGTTTTCTTCAAATGCGCTTTGCATCAATCAGGATAAGTGCTTATCGGTATTGTTTACATTGCGACATGAAGCGCGTTCCAGTACGGACGATAATGAGAGTGTAAAATTCTTGGGTGTTATTCTTGACTCCAAATTAAAGTGGGAAAGTCATGTCGGACATGTTTCAGGAAAACTTGCGAGGGTGATTCATTATTTGAGAATCTTGAGAGAATCAATCTCTATAAAATGTCTTAGGGTTGCATACTTTGCCTTTTTTCACTCCTTGATGACATATGCAATATTTAACTGGGGCCATTCAGGTCACAGCAATAAATTGTTTTCTCTACAACGCCGATGCATAAGAGTAGTACTCGGAGTCGGTTGGAGGGAAGATTGCCGTGAACACTTCCGAAATCTCAATGTTCTGACACTTCCATCCGCCTACATATTGGAATGTTTAATGTACGCTAAGGTCAATGCCAGTACGTTTGTGACATCGAATGCAATTCACTCGTACAACACTCGTGAGAATCAGCAGTATCGCCGACCTTTTCTGAGATTGCAGAAGTCGCGCAACGCATCAAATTACTGGGCTCTAAAATTTTTTAATGTTCTGCCGCCAGCAATTAAGTGTTACTCCAATAACAGATTTAAGACAGTAATGAAACAGTTCTTGGTTGAAAAATGTATATTCAATTACGATGAATACTTTAACTGTAATTTCGTAGAAATATGTAGTGCATAGTGTTTTTCTTTTTCTGTTCTGACTTGTGTAAACAATTTTCTTTGTAATAACACCAAGACAGACTGCTCTGTGCAAAAATTGAACAGATGCTCAATCACCGGGAGAATAAATGGGGTACAAATGGTGAGTTCTCGTGCACCAACTCCATCGCAACCAACGGCGCCGGACTTTATTGATCTAATACATTCAAATATCTCATGTTCTGCTACTGGTTTGAATTTAAGCTTACTCTCAAAAGTGGTCACGGTTTTTGATCTGTATTGATCAACCAAATTATCCACATTCACATGAATTGTCTGATCACCAACCAGGTACTCATTAAATAATTTAGGATCTGACAAATTTACTGGCAAAGGCGGGCGGCCTTTCCTCCCGATATTCATCATGTTAAAAGTCTTCCACATTTCCCTTCCATCAGCACCCAACAATCTCCCCTCAAAGAATGCCTTTTTTTTCGCGCCTACATGCTGCTGTGACTAAATTTCGAAGCTCTTTATAGTAAGTCCAGTGCTCAGGAGATTAAGAAACTTTAAATCTTGTCAACGCACGGTCTCGAGTTGACATCATCTCTCTAACCGTGTCAGTCAGCCAGGGCGCGGGGGACTTGCTAATACGAGCCCTTTTAAAGGGCGCATAAATGTCAAACAATCTTTTAATACTGGAATTAAAAAATGCAACCTTGTTATCGATGTTCAATATATCGTGTGAAGTCCGCCAGGGAACAGCTCGTAAACTACCGTTAAACTGCAGGTAATCGAAAGCAGAGAAGTCTCTGTAGGTCTTAAAGATCTGTTTCGGTCTTTGAGTAGAAATCGCAAAAATACATTCGATTATACAGTGGTCGGACAGATGGCTATCCGTTATCAAAACATCCGAGACTGTGACTGACTCGGAAGCGATCAACAAGTCCAGTAGAGTAGAACTAGATATACCAGTTCGGGTGGGGGCGTTTATATACTGTTTCATGTTGATGCCTTCAAGGATTGCAAAAAAGAGTTCAGTTATATTACAATTCAGATCAAACAAATTTATATTAAAGTCCCTAAGCATATTACAGCATCACTCTCAACCACAAAGCTGGACCATGTGGATTCGATTATGTTGAGAAACTCCCTCACATCAAATGCCGGCGGACGATAAACCACGCCAACCGCATATATTTTTCCCCCAACACGCACGGAGATCCACAGTTGCTCCACTCCAACAGTCGACTCACACACAACAAATTCTATGCCCTACCGTATGAAAATAGCAACACCCCCTCCACGCGTTTCCCTATCACGTCTCACAATATGATATCCCTCTATACTAACGGCGGCATCAGAAATCTCGCGGTTAAGCCATGTCTCAGACACGGCTACTACATCGTACCCAGCTCCAAGAACTACATCTCTAAAATCAACCATCTTGGGCAACAGTGACCGGACATTTAGGTGGGCACACCTTAAGTCAGTACGCCTCAAAGAGGTCATACTAAGCAGCGCACAAAATACAGAAACCAAAACTGGTACTCAAAGAAAACACTTACCATTGCCAGCGCAGGTGCAGGAGCGACCATTCACAACGAAAACATAACTAATTAAATAAAAAATAAAAAATAGCAACAATGATATGAAAAGAATCACAAAAATCTGCAATAAACAGAAATTATCCCTACAAAAGCAATATTCACAGAATATAAGTTAAGTTTGAATCAAATAACTCAAATAACTACCGGATTTTCTGGCGACAAAACAAAAGCTCGACGCAATTACCGTAATAACAGTAATGAACAAAATTAAAAACACTAAGAAACAGAAATACAAAAATAAGGTAATGGAAGATACAACAATCCAAAGCAAAACCAATTTGAACAAACAGAACGCAAATACCTTGTTAAATTTAGAATGTATACCGCGATTCGCTCAAAAACAAAGAAAACAGTGCAGTGCAACACCGAATGCACACACCACTAGTATGAAATAAGAATGTTACAATTATAATACCAGCAAAAAAACAAAAGAAAGCTTAAACTGCAAGAATACTTGCTATAAAGAAGAAAACTGTGTATTTTTATATGTATTCGCTCTATTATTTAGGCACAGTAACGCGCAATAAAAAAGAAGAAGACTAAAATTCAAAATGAAATGAATATAACTCTAAAACGGTATACAAAATAGAAGATATTTCAGAGACGCACAGAAAAAAAAATTAACTATACAAATATAAAGATGTAATACCGAGGTACCACAAAACAA
Source organism: Melinopterus prodromus (assembly GCA_964023965.1). Lineage (NCBI taxonomy): Eukaryota > Metazoa > Arthropoda > Insecta > Coleoptera > Scarabaeidae > Melinopterus > Melinopterus prodromus. Next base: position 54,233,318 of record OZ030390.1, read on the forward strand.
AACTATCAACTAAAACAATACTGTACAAAATGTATCCTGAAACAAGATTCTCAGAACAAAACTTAGCAACCGAATTATATCGTGGCTGAAAACCCGTCGAGCAGACAAAATAATGTTTATAGTTTTTAAAGAGAGACTTAGTCGCTCCGCAAAAAAGAAAAAAGACATAAATACCAATAATAACACAAAGTAGCAATAATAACACAAATATGCCGAACGGCACAAGAACAAACCGAACTGAACTGTGCGAAATACAATAAAACCAAATATCCACGTGATTCGACCAAAAAGTGAGAAGCGATCAGGTACGTTAATTAACCTTATTCAGCCCTTGTAGATCAGCATCGCAGTGCACTACAGAACGGGTCCCGTTCACTTTGATATATCCAGAATACCTTAAAACAACAGTAATTACACCGATATACAAAGATGGGGACAATACCAAACCTGCGAACTATCGACCGATTTCCAAACTGTCGGCACTCGGCAAGATTCCAGAAACAATAATAAAACGACGTATAGACAAGCAAATCGAAACCCGCAATCTAATAAAGGTGCAATTATACGCTTTTCAACAGAAAACAGGAACTATTTCAGCAGCACTCGATCTAATCACATATATATTTGGCAACTTGGACAAGGGAAACGAAGTGGTAGCAGTTTTCGTAGACATGAAAAAGGCATTTGATACAGTCAGTAAAGAAAAAGACCTAGCAAAACTAGAACATTGTGGAATAAAAGCAGGAAACTTAAATATTATTAGAACTTACATCAACCACCGACCACAAATAGTAAAAATAGGGACCACAGAAAGTGAGGTTGCATATTCCAGATACGGACTGCCGCAAGGAGGAAATCTCTCTCCTGTAATATACATCCTATATACAGACGACCTCCATGAACTCCACCTGAACGGCAAGCTATTTATTTTTGCTGATGACATCTGCATGGTATATACAAAGAAAGATATGTTTAACATACAACAGGACATAAACACCGATATGGAAAAGCAAGAAACCTAGAGCACCCAAAATTATCTGACAATAAACGAAAGAAAGACGAATTACATAATTATGAATAACAACAGAAAGCATAAATCGCTGGCCATACAATTAAACAGCCAAAAAATAGAAAAAACAGAAAAATCTAAATACCTAGGGCTGATTATCACGCAAAAACTGCGGTGGGATGAACATATACAGAAAATAAGAAGACAGATCGCACTAGTTATCTCAAAAATTCAAAAAATCACGAAGATGACCCCGAACTCAATGAGAAAAACAATATATCATTCCATGTTTACGAGCAGCATACAGTACTTAGGGACAATATGGGGAGCGACAACACAGAAAAAACCTGAATATGCTCCAAATTCAACAGAATAGAATACTAAAATTACTCTTCAACCACGCCTGCCATACACCAACAACAACTGTGTTTGAACCAGGGACTAAAAACGAAAAGTATTTTGTTCGTTTCCGATAAGAACGAAAACGAAAAATTTCGTTTTCGTTCTTTTCGTTCACACCCTAAAAATATCGTTTTTGTTTTCGTGAACCGAAATGAAATAACGGTTAAAACCGGTTTTTTACTATTTTTCTATTACAAGTATGCCAACATGCTTTTTTAATTTTTTTTTATATTTGACAAATAAGTCACATGTCATAATTTTAGTCATAGGTGGCAAAAATTACTAACATAAAATTTATGCTTTTAAAAACGTAATGTTAAAAATTTCAATTAATTGCATTTTAAGTGGTGATGGCATTTTTGCTTTTTCTGTATTGGAGAGGCACGAATCTGTTTTAGTTTCTTTCATTTATTCCCATTCAATTTAGTTACTTGAAAACCACACACAAACTGCTATGCAGTTCAGTGGTATGCCAGTGACAGATTTTTTTGTTTTTTTGCTTCATATTTTAAATAATAATATTTGTTTCTTTTCTCTCTGATCTTGCTTTATTTCAATTAACTTTTACTTATTTAAAAAGTCTGATGTGGCCAGGCACATGACTTTATCATACCATATATTAATAGTTTAGCTGGATGAGATTCTATTACTACTAGAACTAGACAGATATTTTGATTATATTTACAGTATGTAATGTCAAAGCATCAGCATTTGACACTACCTACTGTCATTAGAATCACAATATCTGACAAATCCTGGCCAACTAGTTTTAATACTATAGTGTTTTAATGCAGTACGAGCGATCTTAATGAAATAGAATTTGCTCATGCGGCTAAACTATTTATTTGTCATAGTCATAAATTATTCAGAATTTCCTCTACATTAATTTATTATAGCGACTCAAAAATGTTTAGGGGACCCAATAGGACATATCTCCGCTAAAATCTAAAAAAGAAATTTCGCCACGATTAGTATACTTTGTCATACTACGTATGATAAAGTAAAAAGGTTGTTGATTCTGGTGATTACCATATTATATTGGCTTCTAGCATACTATATTTTCAGATATTACCACGTGTTCAGTGCTAACTACCAAAGATCATAAAGAATTATGCTCAATATTCCAAATAAGTTTTAAGGTTAACATACCGTCTAAGAATATTTCTTGCATTTATTCGCGAAAACATAACAACATTGCTATCCGCACTTGAAATACACATTGACTTTTGAACACCAAGATGTTTCAATATTGTTTCACATAGCGTACGTGCCCGTGTGTTTGATCGCATTCTCCATACATTTGCGTGTTGAATTGACGCTTCGCAACCGCTGACGTTCTGAATACTGTCAAACGTTCAAAATATCCTGGCTACCTACTATTAATGAAGACACGATTTCGATCAAATAGAATTTACTCCTGCAGCTAAACTATTAATTTTATCAAAAAATATTATAGACATAAATCATCCAAAATGTCCTCTACTTTAATTTATTATTTATCTATTTTGACGAAATTACATAAATGGCGGCTCATTTGCAAAATCGTTGCAAAATGCTAAGAGTAAATACCCAGTTCCTTTGGACCCTTTTGAACCAAACGCTTTTCAGCTCTAAGTTTAGTCATGAAACTTCTAAATATGCACTTTCGGCCCGATATCTTCAGTAGTTTCTACGGAATCGTCTCCACAAAAAAACGGGTACACACACACACACAGACATTTTTTTGTACCTTGGTCAAAAATGTTCAGGGGACCCAAAAAGACCTATTTCCGCTAAAATCCCATTTTTTTTGGCACAATTACAATAATTTATAATACTGCGTATGATAAAAAAAAATTGTGTCATGGTTAATTTTTGGTTATTTAAAAATAAAGTTATTATTATTATTAAAAATAAGAGAAAAAATTGTAACCTATTTATTTTATAGCAAAAATATATATAAATAATTCAGCATTCCAACATAAATAAAAATTTTAGTTAATTAACTAAAATTTTTATAACGAGATATATTCTAAAGTAAATCAACGTGAATAGAAGACCCTTGCATCCCCGATATGTCTACTAGGAGTAGGTTACAAAAATATTGTGTCATTAAACCGGTTAAAACCGGTAACCGAAATTATTTATTTCGTTTTCAATCATGAACGAAAAATAAAAATTTCGTTTTCGTTTCCGTTTTCGTTCTTATAAATTTTTCGGTTAATTTAGTTCTTTCGTTCTCGTTTTCGTTCCGTTCTTAGTCCCTGGTTTGAACGTACCGGAGAATTAAACATTCGTGACACTTTGATGATGAACGATATCTTATTAATGCACAAGATACAAAAGGGGGAGGTAAGGACTGCACTTGCATTTACGACCAGCAGTGATATACACAATAAAAATACAAGACAGCGAGAAATGTTACGAACACAAACAATTAATTTATGGAGATATTGCCTGGATATAACTACAGATACAGTAAACTTATATAACAAATTAGACGCAACAATTAAAAACCTACCATACGAGCAATTTAGAAAAACTATTATGAGAATGATTTTAAGAAAAGAGTAACAGCTGCATGATGTAATGACAATTGTTCATTATCTAATTCTGTCATATTGACCGGTAATTCTGTAAGAAATTCTTGAAAGTTGTTCAAAGAACTGACTAAATTTAACCCTTTTGTAATAAGTAACTTGAACTTCGCTATATTTTAATTTATTAATTTTTGAAAGTACAAGGAAAATGGAAAATAGGAATCGGCAAATACCTTATGTGCGTGAAATGCTGGAGTGTTTGCAGCGATTTCCGGCTAGCTGGAAAACATGACGGGATGGGTTTTCCTTGCAAGACCGGTTGGACCTGGTGCACCACGTAGTTTATTCGTATTTTTCTTCGAAGCTCGGGATCGACGGACCATTTGGTTAGTTTGTAATTAGCTAGTCGCTGATTCTGTTCACTTGGTTTCTTAATAAGAACACTTTTGTTGTAGAAAACGTACTTCTTTATTTCAGAAGGTAAAATGGCAACAGAGTACATACGCTCTCAGTTGGTCGCTGAGGCTCAAAACATATTCTTCCAAAATGAACGTAGGTTCGAAAACCAGTATTTTGGAGCACGCGCAATAAGATCATGTACAAGATTTAAATAATAAGGTTGGCCCAAACAGTTGGTACGGATGTGACATCTACAGTGCCATGAACAAATATAAATATGTCAGAATTTGAATTAGCTTTTTAAACTTGACTTTTCATCGAAGTGGTACCAACCTAACATTACCTATACAGAAATATAACTATTTTTTAATTATTGTTTTTAAATACATATTTATAGCGTTTTCTTCTGGTAAAATTCGGGCGCAGTAGTTCGAGCGTACTGGTGCAATTTTTCACGAGTGAAGGGCAAGCAAGTACGATCCCAACAGTGCACTCGCCAGCACGAGCTCTCAGAGCTCGTGGAGAAAAATGTGCACTGAGTGCAGATTCTGCTGCACCGGGTTTCCTACAGAACACGAAACTCTCTGTGAGTGCAACCAACAGAACAAAAAATTGTGCACTGGTGCGCTCGTGTTTTACCAAAAGAAAACGCTATAACTCAAAAAGCAACACAAAAAACGGTGACGTCACTCCTTCCGAAAACTACATAGCGCTCACATACTCGCTCACATCCGACAGCACCTTCGGTGACGCGCCGCATCACCGCTCGTTGCGCTCGTCCGTACTTTCGGCACTTGGGACATAAATAACTATTATTCTAATGACAGAAGGTAGTGTCAAATGCTGATGCCTTCACAATACCTACTGTCAATAGTATCAAAATGTCTGTCAAATCCTGGCTAACTAGTTTAATTTTAATGCAGACACGATTTATCTCAATCAATTAGATTCTCATGCAGCTAAACTATTAATTTTATATATTGTATGATAAAGTCATGTGCCTGGCTGGCCATTTCAGATTTTTTATTTCATATATAGATGTATAAATTTAATGTTTTAAGTTATTTAGTGTTCAACTAATTACAAGCATGCTGTGTGGTATGGAATTATCTCATAGTAATACAATATAATACAACAATATTACAAGTACACGGCCACGACACGGCCTCTTCCCTCTGTCTTCACCTCGGGTGGTGGAGATCATCCCCGTGCTAATGGTATCGAGGGTTCATTGTAGTCGTTCGTGTACTGTTATTCCGCTATCTCAATTGCTCCCGTCAACATCATGTGCTTTAACTTTCTTTTGAACGGGTCCCTTTTTAGTTGTTTAGTGCTGTCTGTCAGTCTGTTGTATACACTTATTGCCTCTGTTGTCATTTTGAGCGTGTATTTTGTTGTTCTTGATCTGTACTCTCTTAGGTGTGTTCGCTGTCGGGTATTTTGGTTGTGGATGTCCTCGTTTACCACTAAGGTTAGTTGTGTTCTCATTTCTCCTCTCAGCACCTTATATAGCACTATGATGTCGTTCGTCATAAGAGTTTGTTTTATCGTTAGTTCTTGTGCTGTTCCAAATACGTCTTTTGTTGGTGTGCGGTGCTGGAGGCGGTGTAATATTTTCAATGCTTTGTTTTGCTGAACAGGTACTGTAGTTATGTTTTTCTGAGTGGTTGACCCCCATATCGATCAGAGGTAGTTAATGTTCGACATGAACATGGAGTGGTAGATCGTCCTTCTAAGCTCTATGGGTATCAGGTTCCTAATTTTCACGAACTTAGATATGGCTATTGCGTTCTTTTTCCTGATATTTTCAATGTGTCTGTCCTATTTCATGTCGTGCGTTATTGTCAACTCCAGGTAGTTTGTTTCCTTGGTCTCTTTGATTCTATCTCAGTTAATGTTTACGTACAGTGTCCTGTTGTTGTTGTTGTTCATTATGATGTACATAGTTCGTCTTGTCCTCGTTTATGGTTAGAGAGTTCTCTGCGCTCCATTCTTCTAGTTTTTCATGTCTGTGGTCAGATCGTCCTGAATATCCGCTAAGTTTGAATTCGTGTATGTTATGCAAATGTCGTCCGCAAATACTGACAGTCTGCAAATCTGCTGTAATTCGTGAATGTCGTTTGTGTAAAGAATGTACAATACCGGTGACAGATTACTTCCTTGTGGCAACCCAAACGATGTCTGTGATGTGGTGCTTCTTATTTCGCCGATCTGTACTTGTTGCAGTCTGTCCGAGATGTATGTTTTAATTAGGTTTAAGTTGCATCTGTTATTCCGTTCCGTTCCATTTTTATTAACATTTCGTTCTTGTTGATAGTGTCCAACGCTTTTCTCATGTCTATGAATATCATTACAGCTACTTTCTTGTCGTCTAGGTTGCCCATGACGTGTGTTACTAAATCAATTACTGCTGATGTTGTTCCTGTCTGTCGTTGAAATAAGTACTACCTTTCGTTGATCAGTTTGTTTTTTTCGATGTGTTGATCTAGGCGGCGTTATATAATAGTTTCCGTATTTCTGCTGATAGCTGACAGTTTCGAGATTGGTCGGTAGTTTTCAGGTCTTGTGTTGTCTCCTTTCTTGTGTTTGGTGTTATTATCGTAGTCTGGGTAGATTTCTTCGCTTAGCATTTTGTGCACTAGTTTCGTGATGATTGGCGTTAGTTGTTCCGCGTTTTCCGTTTAGATATTGTTAGTTATCTTATCGAAGCCTGGAGCCTTATTTTTGTGTTTTTTTAGGATGTCCTTCACTTCAAATTCGTTTGTTTCTTGAAAATTTGCGTTGTTGTTCTGTAATTTAGTGTTTCTTACTCCTTCTGAACCTTGCACTTTTTAATTGCATTGTTTTGCCAACCTTTCTCCATTTTGTGAGAAGTAATCATTTATTTGATTGGCTATTTCGTGAAGGTTTGCGGTTAAGGTTCCGTTATCCTGTCTTATATTTATTATTGTTTCTGTTTTTTTGAGATTTTTTGTTTAATAATTTGTTTACTATTGCCCAGGTTTTTTACTATCATTTTGGATGGCTTGGAATTTTTTGTTGTAGTGTTGTATTTTTGTTGCTTTTATTTTTTCTGCAGTTAGTTTTTTATAGCGAGGTATCTTTGTTTTAATATTTCGTTTGTGAGGTTTCTTCTGTACGTCTTGTGTGTCATGTTTCGTTCTTTTATGTTCTTTATAATTTCGGCTGTTATCCAGCTACTCTCAGCACGTCTTTTAAATTTGAATGTTGATTTTCGTTTGGCTTTTTGTAAGTATGTCCTCCATTGCATGCGATAGCTGTTCAAAGCTATGTATTTCTCTCTTGGTTAATGCTTCTATGTCGTGTTTTATGTTTTTATTGTTGCTGTGTTTGTGTTTGTGGTATGTGTATTTTAGTGGTTTTTATCCCTCTATTCTGGTTAATATAGGATAATGATCGGACACGTTCGTTGGTATTTTTTTATTTCATCAATTTTGCTTTTTATGTTAGTGATGCCGTGGTCCAGTATAGAGTTATTTCCGTTTGTGTTTTCTCTGCTGTAGTATTTACGTCCAGTTTTATTTATTAGTGTATAGCCATGTTCAGTGATCGATGATCTGTAGTCCCTTACGGTTTCGTTATTTTCCATGATATTAATGTTAAAATCGCCGAGTACAATATGTGGTTTTTCTGTTTAGTATGGTGTTTTGTAATGTCTGTCTGAGATCTTCAAAGGTTACTTGTGGGGGTTTATACACGGCAGTGATCGTTAGATTCTCTTTCTCCAAGAAAATTGTTTGTATTTCAATATTTTCAGTTGTTGTTTTATTTTTTGTTTTGTATATAACTCCCTGTTTTATGTATATGAGCTATTTTCAGAGGAGGAGGGTCCAGAACAGCTTTTTGAAAATTTGAAATTTCCTCGATGCCAATGTTTTGTGTGAGCTTTGTATCATTTTGTTCCGTGCTTATATCTCGGAAAATATGTCGGAACAAAACCTTTTTTTTCAACGGAACAAAACACCACGAAACTAACACAAAACTTTGGCATCGAGAAAATTTCAAATTTCCAAAAAGCTTTTCTGGCCCCTCCTCGGAAAATATCTTATATCTTGGAAAATAGATCGGAACAAAACTTTTTCTCAACGGAACAAAACGATACAAAGCTAATCCAAAACTTTGGCATTGAGAAAAATTTAAATTTCCCCGACGCTTTTCTGGCCCCTCCTCGGAAAATAGCTTCTATCTCGGAAAATATGTCGGAACAAAACTTTTTTTCAACAGAACAAAACGACACGAAGCTAACAAAACTTAGGCATCGAGAAAATTTAAAATCTCCAAAAAGCTTTTCTGGCCCCTCCTCGGAAAATAGCTTATATCTCCGAAAATATGTCGGAACAAAACTTTTTCTCAACGAAACAAAACAACACGAAACTTTAGCATAAAAAAATCAAAACTCCTATGTGGTGGGGCTGGCATTTCCCCAGCCCCCTCAAAATGGTTATATCTCGGGAACGAAAAAGGAACTAAACTTTTTCTTTACGGAACAATTCGACACAAAACTAACACAAAACTTTGGTGTATAGCGATATTACATAATCCACTATGGAGAAATGCTGGAGAAATGCACCTGTTGCGTTGGGATCACTATAGCAATGCAAATGGGACTCTAAACATAAATTTGCCAATTGGTTGTCATTTTCAGGTTACCATTAGCGAGTAAACAAACAATATATTTAGACACATATTACTCGTGCTGTACATATGTTTCCGGAATTAAAACTGCAAGCGCAGTTTTACACGATAAACTCATTGTAACAATCTACCATTATAAAATGGCGGATAGTTCATCGGTTCAAGCGGACGATCAAAAATCCCGAGATGGTGATGTCGCCATGCTTGTTGATGTTTCGAAGAGAGTTGCCAATATAGCGACAAGTGTAGGTGTGAATGATCGCGGCAGAAGTAAGAGCGGTCAGCCAGTTCTAAATGCAGCAGAGACATTGAGAACAAAGCTGGTATGTGGAAATTATGCAACTTGAATAATTACTCAAATTAGCCTGTATAAAATACCAACACTATGCATGAGAATCACAAATTAGTGTGGTATGTGTGTAGTTAGCTTGTTATATTACGTCTTGACGGTACATTTTCCAAGAGCAGTACAGACAATCGTTTAGACCATTTTACATTTTACATGCACCATTAATGTACTATCGTGGCCATATATTATGTTCCCTCTTTTGACGTCTATTTTCTCGCAAATCTATGGGCGAAAAATTTTATAATAACCTGATGCTGTGCTTGATTCATATGATACAACTCATCAAAATTAGAAAGCTCAGTAAATTTGATTCGTTTAATTTTGGCAATTAATTACTCCGGAAATAATGCATAGAATTCAACGAATTGAAAAGTAAAATCACCTGCGGTATGGTAGCTTTTAATGAACACTTTTGTAAAATCATCGGATTAGTGGTTGACCCACAAAAAACTATATTATGCAATGCCAGCAATTCCGTTATTAGAAGAGCTAGGATGAAGAAGTATCAATCATAGGCTACCTAATAAACCATATGTTTAAAGTTTATTTCAGAATGATTGTTTATCTTGCATTTTCCCTACAAACGATCGCGTTGAACCATTACATGATCGCCGCAATTCACGCGGCGCTTTTCCGTCTTTGGTGTGGTGCGGGGAAGGGATCGACAGCGACGCTGCCGGTAGTGGGGATCGCACGATGCATTAGTTACTAGAAGAACAGTGTTTACGGCACAATATAACGACACGACGATTATATTATTGTGCCTGTATTTAAATATTACTAATAAATAAATTTTTTAAATTATTATAATAGTTTGAATATTTATATAACAAAATCGGACATCTTATCCAAATATTTTTCAGTTTATCAAGCAAACTTAATTTAGTATTTACAACTAATCGGAAAATGTGCTAACTCCATATTCTTCAAGTCCACAAAAGCGGACCCAGACGGAGTCACTGACCGCACTGCGCAAAATATTGTTCATTTTTATTTTGGTCTTAAAAATTAACAAACAGTCGGAATGCTATTAAATGCAAGGGACATGTGACGCAGTAAATAAGAATTACATATATGCATGCTAACTGCGTTGTTAACTGTTAACATTCGTTACTGATCTATCCACTTCTATAAAAATATTGTTTATAACCTTATTGTATAAAAACTGAAGAATGCAAAAACGCCAATTGATAGAAGCGACTCTGAATGCAACCGGAATAACCATTGAAATTTTTGTGGTAAGCAGTTTAGGAGAAAATAAATCGGAAAGACGACCGTTATTTTAGAAATGCAAAAATCGGGTAAATTTTTTCACTTCTCTCGCGCTCATGTTTGCACCGAGGCAAAAATTTTTTGATAGTCATTTTATGTAGGTATGATACACTTTATTTGAATTGTTCAGTAAAGTTACGAGACGTCAAACACAGGAGTCAATAATATCGAAAGGAGAAATGGTAGTTAGGGCATTTCTCCCGCCCGGGTCACATATTATAATAACAATTCTGGAAAAGTTAACAATTTAATTCTGTTTGTTAAAGTTACTACCTTGACAAGTTATCGTTCTTTTTGTGTATTGATAATCAGCTGTCCGCGGTTCTCTCGCTATCGGCAGCACCGCTAACGACCCATTTCCCCGCACCACACCAGAGACCGTAGTGCGTCGGAATTCACGCGGCGTTTCAGCACGATCTTTTGTATGGAAAATGCAAGATTAACAATGATTATGTAATAAACTTTAAACCTATGAATTATTGAGTAGCCTATAGTCTATATTTCATTATTCTAGCTCTTCTAATAACGGAAGTGCTGGCATTGCATAATATAGCTTTTTGTGGGTCAATCACTAATCCAATCATTTTACAAAAGTGCACATTGAAAGCTAGCATTCCGCGGGTGATTTTCGAGGTCAAAGGAGGGGACATAATATATGGCCACGATCGTATATCGGGCAGGCAAAAAACCGCATGGATATTGGGCCAGACGGCTTTGCTCCTATTTGGCTGAGGATATAAAGATAGGATAGTAAAGAGTGGTAGGGGTTTTTAAGTATACCTCATAAACAGTATAGTATAAATATAAACATATATACATATATAAACAGATGTAGGTATGGTTAAATGAGAGCGCCGAGGGAGATAGACTACACCCTGTATTTCTGATATCTGAGGGAGATATACTATGTTTTCAGAGCTCTATGAATAGTGATTAGACTCATATTTTACAATAAGCCAGTGGCGGATCGCTTACAGGCACTATGGAATGCAGCTCCCACTATTTTCACTTGATATTATGGCAAATATTTAATATAATGAGCATGTTTCTTTAATTCTTTCTTTATGCTTGTACAATTGATAATCCTTAAGACTCAGTTCTACCACTCCTAAAACGCATTTTCAAATAAAAACGTTATTTATTGTTCAAAGTTTATGACATTTTCAGTGTAACTTCTTAGATAAATAACGAGTTGGGCTCGATGAAAAATAATTTTTTGGTAAGATAAAAATTAATTTTACTTCTACATCTTTTGCTTTTCTCAAATATAAAACATCTAGCCTAACTCATAAGACAAAAATAGTTTTTTTTATTTAAGTACAAAACATTATAATTGCGATAATAAAGCGTAAATAAAACTGCTGCCCGGTGTAGAGAGCAGACGTCAGGAGTTTAAAACCCGCATATAACTGGTAACTACGGATTGACTTTGGTAGGGGGCAGGCTAACCACTCCGCATGTAAAATAACAACAAAATAAAGTTTTTTACACACGTAAGTATTTTATAAAGGTTCGTAGTCTTCGTGTCGTCAATTCGTCGTTTTTGTCATTAATTTATTTAATAAGTGCATGTTGGCTTCGCGGACCACTTCGGGTGCTTTCAGGGACCACCAGTGGTCCGCGGACCACCGGTTAAGAACCACTGATTTAGAGGTACTTTTTCAAAAATTAAAAAGTGTAAATTTAAGGGGTAATCTTTGTTATCATACAAAAGAACCAGTATTTACATTTATTGTTTAAAGATTAGTTCTTTCAAATGTTACTCGCAACTGCGGCAAACATGGCCCATTTTGTAATTTCAATTTTTGATAAGGCTTTCCAGCATCTCGAGTGGTATTTGGCCAATGACGTAAGCAATGTTGGCTCCCAATTGTTCAATCCTAGCCGGCTTATCCACGTAGACTTTGGACTTTACGTAGCACCAAAGGCCCCGGATTTAAATTTAGGACATGATACCATTAGAAAACTTCGGCATTTTTAAAGGCGTTTAATAAATAAATATTTTCAGTACCTAATAAATAAGCAATTCAACTCACTCGTTCTTAAAAAATAAACTGCACTATCATGTTGAACCAGCCTGCCGTCTGCGAGATGTTCAAGAACGTCGCGGACACGCCTGAAGTAGTCGGTTGCTGCGTTTTTCATTGAGTTCCGATACTCCGCGCTGGGTCACGTGAGATAAAATTTAATATCTTTTGAACTATAAAAGACTCCATCCTAGAAAAATGGGGCTTTTACGTAAAAGTGTTGTGGATATTATACATATATATATATAACAATTAGAGGCAGCAACGACCATATATATAGATGCAATATAAAGTAAATTCAAATATTGGGAATTTTTGGTCTAGGGCGAAATAAGGTAACTCCTTTTTTCTATGTTCTAATTTTCGCTTTATTATAAAAGCTTCATCAGGAACAGGCTAAAAGAAACAAAAATCCTGACTTATAACAGTAATGAACAATGCTATAAAAACTTACAAGCAGAGTTCTGCGAAGTTGGCACGGACAAAGAAATCATTTTCACCGACGAAGAGGCCCAGCACAAAACACATTTACACGCTCACGAGGCAAAAACATCTCCACAACTACATTAAAATAATTTAACACTAAACAAATCGACATGTCTCCATTTTTACAAGGAACAGCTATGACAACACACATGAAGTTTCAGCGAAATCTCATCAATGCACACTTTAAGGGGTGCCAACGTCAAACACGAACCGACTCGCGTGAACTTTTAAAATTAGAATTGATAAGAAAAGAATAGATGCTGCTTAATTGACTAGTGTCTGACTTAAAGTTTAAACAATCGGCAATGTTACGCTGGATGTAAAACATTTCTAAAAACAATCTTGATCTGTAGTTATCTTCACGGGCAATGACCTCAGTTTGTTCAAACTTGATAACAAATGATAAAAAATGATGTCGATGAGTTCATAGCCAGCATCCAACAAGTCAACGCGAAAGCATACATGAATATTATACAATACATGAATATATGCTGACTTTTTCTGTATAGCATGTTAAATATATTCTATTCTATTCTATTCTAAAACATGACAGCTGCACGTTTATTTTCAATTACTTATAAATTATCCCCTGTGACCGTTGGAAAAGAGTTGTCCTGCAAAATTGTTGTGTAGGTAATATATTATCGGCACATCGGTAGACTTCTTCTAAAAGTTATACATGTTGTTCAAATTATAAGCTCAAAGTTGAAATTCGAGAAAAGTAGTAAAAGACGATTTTTTCAAATGGCAACCCTGTCAAATGAATACATTTCTCAATTCTATGGAAAATTTGAGATCAACTTGGTGTACAATGTCATATAAGTAAAATGTACTTGTACCTACTGAAATCGATTTTTAAACATCACAGTAGAAATTGCAAGAATCGACAAATCTAGATTGCATTGAAAACAACTAAACAAGTTGGAATAAACAGAACTTTATTAAACAAGTTTTTTAGGTAATTTTTGATTTAGCTGAGTCAATAACACAAATTTTAGATCTGAGCCCAATTTACCTACAGTTGAATTTACGAGTTAAAGAGGTGTTTGTTTGTTTGTAAGTAATAGGCGCTCTCGGTCTTGTACTTGTCAACAAAAAAGGAGATTTTATAGGAAAAGACCAGCCAAATTAAACAACCTTGGTTTATTTGCGGTTTTACATTCTCCGGCAATTCTCCGAAAAATATAATTCCCTTCCAAAATTTAGCATCCTTGGTTTAATGCTCCTATGCCCGGTTTCTGGTACATAATCGGTTGGTTACCCAACTGTTGGAAGTTACCTGCCGAAATTTACCAAACCGGTAACCATCGCTACATTTTAGTGTGTTTCTGGTACATCTGGCTGTTAATTCAATACCTCAATTTTCATTGGCTGCTCGGTCACGTGTTCCCGTCTCCCACGTCGTACAAATTTGCCAACTGCCAAGCTATGGCATGTCAATTTATTTGTGTTTAGGTTAAGTTATAGGATGCGTTTCTTTAACAGTGATATGAAAGAAGAAGTGATAATGAATGGATTGTACAGTTGTAATACATGATATACAAAGGTATGTACAGCAAATTTATTGCATATATATCAAGTAAAGTAAGATGTGATAAGTTTCGTTCAGATAGGTTATGTAGTTCACACTATTATGGTGTATATTTCTATAGTAGTAGTATTATTGGCTAGTTTAATGTAATATTAATGTTATAAATACTTACGGATAATAATTTTGCTAAATTATTTATATTATTATATAGGTAGTTTCAGTAATTTTATTTATTTTTAGGTTATAGGAAAGTTGTTATGCAGGCATGCAGTTCTACAACATAGATGAGCTAGCTATTAAATGCTTTTCCAAGTGATCGTCAAGGACGAAGAGTGGTTAATGAAAAGGGACCAACAAAATATTCATGACTTTGTGAAGTAAGTTTGTTTCAAATTACTATTTAGTTTACTGTGTTTTGTTTATCGACTGATCAGCATAATTTGTAATTAAGTCAACTAACGTTATTTTTTCTGCTTAGGTTCACTTTGAAGCATGTATGTGGGAAACAGAAGAAGATGGCACTTGAAACATAGAGATAGACGAAGAAGTTGAAGTTAATCATGAACTACGTCAAGCAGCAATTTGAAGCGCACTTTGAATAACAGCGAATAAGATTCTGAATACAGGATCTTTCACAGCGAGACCGAATGGAGTGAAGGATTGAAATTTTTTAACTAAAATATTGTCAGTTTTTTGTTACTTCTAGTTTCAAATAGAATATTTCAAATGCGCAACACCCTATACCCTTCGTTTAATTGTATTTTACGTATCCTATACCTAACGTGACTTTTTTGAGCTATTAAAATTTTCAATAAACAACCGCTGCAAAATCACTTTATGATTAATTATTTATAAATTATTTGCGGTGGCCACTGTCAAAATGTTGTTTATAAAGTTATTGTGAAAGTAACATCATATCGACACATTGGCAGAGTTTTCGAAAAGTTATACAGTTGTTCAAAGTATAAAGTTAAAGTTGAACTCGACAAAAGTAAAAAAAATCGATTTTTAGTACTCTTGTTATTTGAGCGTCCCTGTATAACCGTTTGAAGAACTCCACTGATGTACCGACAATATGTTACCTTCACGACAATTTTGCCAGACAACTTTTTACCAACAGTCAAAGCAAACAATTTATAAATAATTGACACTATAAGCAAATCAGCAACCTTTCATTCAAACACATTATTTATATGCATAGTGTACGATTAAATTTTATTTATACTAATGTTTATATTTTAGTTTTTATAAAAAGAAAAATTTTGTATGTAATATACCTACGCCTTATAAAATGTTTTGTTCAAAGTTTATTTCACGCCGCTCATCAATAGTTGTTATTATTTGGTTTGTAAATACCACTTGAACTTACAACAAACGGTATGTTTCTGTATATGAAGCTATAAAAATATATAGATTTATAATTATTATTCGAAAAGTATTTTTCTTTGTGCATGAGCAC
Organism: Melinopterus prodromus; assembly: GCA_964023965.1. NCBI lineage: Eukaryota > Metazoa > Arthropoda > Insecta > Coleoptera > Scarabaeidae > Melinopterus > Melinopterus prodromus. The sequence continues at coordinate 54,249,427 of OZ030390.1, forward strand.
TTTCATGAACCTTTCGAAAATAAGGGAAGTAATATATACAATTTACAAACTACAATACCAGTATTAAAAATATTTTCATTATTATTTACATATGAAGTTTGTTTTCAAAGTTTATTTCATGCTTATATTCAATAAATAAAGATATCTTATATATACAACATTTATGATAATAGCTATCACACAAACCTTTATAGTACTTTATACCTATTCAATTAAATAATTCAATTCTCTCTTCAAAAGACTCCAAACAAAATGCAATTCAACCAAATAACCTAACCTTACAATCTCACAGCGACAGCGTGCAGATATATCATATATTAGCGAAGGTAGTTGGGGTGAAGTAAGATAACCAGCCGGTAACCCCTCGTCACAGTGAGTTACCTAACAACAGCCTGGTAAATACGTACCAGAAACCGAAATGCGCATATACCGGTCAGGTAACCGTACCCAGAGAGTTACAGGTCGTACCAGAAACCGGCCACTATTGTCTTAAAAACAACTTCATAGCTCACAAAATTGCGTATGTTTTCACATCCTGGTAACAGCTGTGCGAAATTTTTTTCCTTACTACCAATACTCAAAACATCAAATCGAGTTAGACTTCTGTAATGTACAGATTTTTTGCACTTAGGGCTCATGGTTTTACATTCCTCGATAGTTATGAGACAGATCTGTGAAACCACCCAATTATACAGGACCCAATAACTGATAAGGGGAACATGAAAGATAGAGATCGAGCTGCTTTCGATGGATTATATGCTAACTATATCAGAGAAGCCACCAACAATAATATGTAAAAATTAAGCATGTTTAGCGGAAAATGGAAACGTTTTTGAACAGTTACGGAAATCGAATTAAACAGTTTTTTTTTTTAATTTACTTTGTAATTTTGTTACATTTTTAATATAGTCTTTTATTATAGGCTTATAATTTTATAAATAGCAAATTGACTTTGTTACTGCCCACAAACGGTTATGAAACACTACAATTACTATCAAAATTAAAATCAAAGCTATTATTGCAAAGACAATAATAGAAACATTATATGCAGTGCTGTTTCCAAATTCGATACTTTCTGTCGTTCTCTCTTGATTCTCCAACAAATGGTGAATTTTATTAAAATCGTGCAAATCTATATTTGTAAGTTCTAGAGCAGTGGTGTTCAAACTTCTCCCGCTATCCTTCTCTCGCTCACGGGCTTGCCAACTTTACTCCGCTCAATGTGGCCCGCGGGCCGTAGTTTGGACACCACTGTTCTAGAGGGTAGTCTTTCATAAGAGTTTTGTTGTGCACTTCTAACTTCACTAATGGTAAGTCAAATAGATTAGTCACAACTTGGTATCCATCGTGGGTTGATTGCAGTTTCTTGCTACTGATGCGGGCAAAACAAGGCCATGACAACGACAGCTTTACGTTGTTGCTGATCGTGACTTAGAAGCAGCGACTCTCGCAGCATACGGACATGGGGGGTCGCTTTGGGTGTACTGATGAGTCAGATGCTTGGTCCCAGTTGACTGGATATAACGTCATGGATGTAGTATGCATGATGTTCGCACCGTGGATTCGGCATTTGGGCGATTATCTGTACTTCGCAAGGTCACAGCAGCGCTTCGGTGGTGGGCAGACTCGGGCAAACAAAAAAATCAGTTATTTTCCGACATTTTTTAAGATACCCGAAATGTATAGAGATGTACAGCGTATAGTCATGTGAAACTGCGACATATTCCATAGTGGGGAATATAAGGGAGGATTTATTCTAGGCGGAAGGGAAAGGTAGAACGTGAAATGGAGTAAGCCGTCCGCTCGTGATTAGCGGAATCTCCAGAACACAGCCACTAGTTCGCCCTTAGTAATATAAGATTTAAATGAGCAAAGGTTCAGAAATGTGCTTAATGTGCATACGTCAGTTACTAAGGGCAGATTGTTATTAACCAAATTAGAGGGAATTTTTTGAATTTTTTTAACTAGAATATCTGGATCAATTGTGGGTGAATAAAAATTATTAATTTTTGCGAATGTAACTGCTAATATTAATGTCTGAATTTCGGATTCAATAATAGCGAATGATTCAAACAATCTCTCCAATTCAATTTGAATTCGCAAATAAAACTGTTCCCGCATAATTTGATTGTCGTACCTCATGTATTCGTTGATCCTCTGCAAAATCAATTTTTCGTTTGATTTCAACTGAGATATAGTGCTATTAAATTTAGAATTCATCTGATCGACTACCAGTACTTGCAATTTCATCTCGTCTTTTAAAATTCTCTCATTGCTTTGCAAACCTTGAATTATTGAATCGTACCTTTTCGCGTCATTTGCGTCGATATTACCTGTGATAACTTTTATAAACAACCAGAGTCCATCGATCAATCATCGCTTGCGTCTATCTGTGTTCGGTGTTTCAAAAACTAAATTCCTTAACAATCGATTAGTTCGTTTAGAAACAAGCTGTAGATTGATAATATGAGCGACTATTTCTTTGAATGAACTTAGTTGTTTTAGCGAATCTGGATTACGTTTATATGCTGCTGTTGTTATATTTAAAAGTAAATTGTCATTGTTTAACAATGCAATTTTTATCGACGTGATTTTTTTTAACTATTACCACGTCCCAGCCTGAGTTTGAAACTTTCAATTCCGACATAGGTTCTATGTACAGCCCTACCTCATTTTTAATAGCGGTTGTTTAATATCGATTTAATATCGGAACAGTTAGTGGCCAAGGTGGTCGCTAGGGAGAGGGAGAAGAATCTGAAACAAAAAGCTTCAGTTGTCTAAAGTGAAATTGAGACAATTTTCGATCTAGTTGGATAGTGGCAGTTATATTTTTCCGGTTTTACTTCAATTACTTTAAATGGTCCCTGAAATTCTGTAAGTTTATCGGTATTATTATTTCTTTTGAGTAAAACTAGTTGACCAATTTGATAATCGACACATCTTACTGTTAGATTTTTGTTAAATGACTCTTTTGCTTTTATTTGCGTTCAGTTGCTTATTCCTACCATCTGTTATTATTGCAGTACTGTTGATTTTAATATCATCCAAATCCAAACTTGATTCATATGGGAAAGTTATTTATAAAGAAGCCAATTTTAACCTAGTTCCATCTAGTTAGGTACTCTCTGGCTCCTTGATGGAGAACAACCAGGAGAGTGGGGCGTGGTCACTTACCACAGTAAACCGTGTGCATAGAGGTACGGCCTAAAAAGACGAGTTGCCCAAAGGACACTTAATAATTCTTTCTGGATCGTTGAATACTTTGTCTCGGTGTCATTTAACGTACGTTATGGGTACCCTATTGGACGGTTGGAGCCTATCTTTCACTGAGAAAGGGCCGCCCCTATAGCAATATTTGACTCATTGGTTGTCAATATAAAAGGCTCATTAGAGTTCGGATACACAGGAGGGCTTGTTGAAATCTCTTTATATTTTTTAAACGGCTCGCGACAACCATTATCAAAATCAAAGTCCAGGTTCTTTTTTAATAGTCGTGTGAACGGCTTAGTGACATCAGTGAAATTGGGTACACATTTACGGTAATACCCTAACAACCCTAGGAAGGTATTTCCTTAATATTTTTGGGCTCCAGCTAATTTAAAACACAATTGACTTTAGTCGGCTCTGGTTTAATGCCCCGCTCCGTCAAAATGTGACCCAAAAATGACACTTCTTTTGGTAAAAGGAAGCATTTGCTAGGTTCTATTTTCAGATTTTACTTTTTTAACCGATCGAAAATTCTGCGTAACTTTAAATAATAATGGTATTGTAGCGATTCGCGAAATATCAAAACGTTGTCCATATAAATTATGCAGGATTCGCCAATCAAACCGCGAAAAATATTGTTCATCACGCGCTGAAACGTTGATGACGCGTTTTTAAGCCCAAAGGGCATTCTGCAATATTCGCACCTTTATCGGTATTGAACGCGGTATTTTCGACATCTTCGCTAGCCATTTCAATTTGATGGAAACCCGCCTTCAAATCGATTGTAGAGAAGTATTTACTCCGCCCTAGTCAAATATATCCTCTATATTAGGAATTGGATACCTATCGGGCCTTAGTGATTTCATTCAATTTTCGATAGTCAATAACGAGTCGCCAGCGTTTATCACCGTTCGGAGATGGCTTTTTTGGCACGACCCAGAGGGCGCTGGACCACGGAGAATTTGATGGTTGAATAATTCCATGATCCAATAAACTCTCGAGCTGCTTATTTACTTCCGCTTTCAATACGTGACCATATCGATAGTTCTTTGTGTGCACTGGAGGTGAATCGCTGGTTAAAATTCTGTTTTACATCAGCACTAAAACGGAGAGGTTCGCCATCCAAAAGAAATACATCACTATACTCCCGGCACAATTTATCAATATGAAGTTTCTCTTTAGCGTAAAGATGAGTAAAATGTAGTTTGGATTGGATGGCCTTAGATCTATCAACTTTAGATAACTTTATGCTATTAACAGAGATCGAATCTGAGGGCAAACTACAAGGAAATTCTTCCAAATTGACACATAAGTTTGAAATTTGGAACGGTGTATTCGACCTGTTAATTACTATCGTGTAGGAACGTCCATTCACCACTTTTACAATAGCATTAGGAAAATAAATATTTTTGTTTAAAGTCAACTCAGGGCAAATTGCAATTTTACTATTTTCGAAATTATCGCACTTAACGTAAACTATTTTTTTGGCATCGTGCCTTGATTATGTTGTTATTTATATCGTTATTTCTATGGTCTCTACTACTATAGGTGTCGAATTCTGCTTATCGCGCACAGAGTAGAGAGACTGTAGACAGTGCAATTGTATCTCATGGTCTGGGGGCCGATTTTCAAAGTTAGGACCGTAAGCGTGCACGCTCGCGGAAACTATTGAGGCTCCGACGATGAGCTATCGAGAGCGCAGCAAATTGGCATATTCGGCAACGCTATTCCGTCTACCGCTCCAATCACGATGCTAGTAAGCAACCGACAACGTCGCAAATTTCGCGGCGACTAAGGTTGTAGTGGGGATCCGCTGGTGATGCAGTATCTTCAAACTGGTGAACAGCTCGTATCGGTCACCGCGCGGGTATTTTTCGTTGAAAGCAACGACAGGGGCACCCCAGTCGATGCAACGTGATCACTGACGCTCGCAAGATTCCTAATAGTAATTCCGCCAATACTTCCTTTACTTTAGATTATAATCCACAAATATAATGTAATTTTTACATTAATAATTAAATAATACTATATTAAATTAATAATTAGTAAATAAATAAATATAAGTACGTACATTAACAATCGAAAAAACGTATTAATTTCTATTGTTGTATAAATCACATCTAGCCAACGCCTATTTAAATAAAATTAAGTTGTCAACAATAATTTAAATTATGACTGGTGTCACACAAGTTTGGTACATGTTTTTTTTTTGTTGTAATTTACATTACAAAATTGGTATACTGGCAAGAACATTATTTGATAAATATCATTTGATATTATCAACATTTGTAGAATAATTAGTGATTGAACAATATAGTTAATATTACCGTGTCATTTGGAGACATTTTTCGCAATGCAAATACTGCGTTTGTAAATCATTTAATAATGAATATTATATATAGTATATTAAAAATTATATATAAACACAAATAATCTTTTGAAAAATGTCATATATGGTATGTTTCTCATCTTATATCACTAATAATGATTCGCCCTTTAATGATATTATTAATAATACAATAATGAATGTATGTTTAAATTTATAAAGGAATAATTTTTTAATTGTAGTTTTACATGAAAATTATTTACTACAAAATTCGGGGTTGATGCGATATTAACAAACTAGAGGTTACTTTTTCCAAATGGAATAGTATTTTATGTTCATATGTCCTTAGATCTGTCTTGTTTTTCGAATTCAACGATGTTCAAATTTTCGTTCAAGATTTATGACATTGGATTGATTCGCTATAAACTGTAAAAAAGTCACATTACCACAACACTTTTATCTATAATTTGATGTATATCATGTGTAAATTGATACAAAATTAAGCTCACTATGGATGCTTGGCTTGTAGGACGTACTAGCTCTAATCATTCTTCTTAAAAATATACGTTAGCGTGACATTTGAACATTTGGTAATAACTTTAAAAAAAATCCGGCTCAATATTTTCGAGTGTGGTGATGACTTTTATGAAAATCGAACATCGATTTTTTTAATCGATAGCAAGAAGACTATAATATAGCCAGCAATATTCTTAAAATGTTACACATAGACTCGACAGAATTGAGCCGGATATATTTTGCATTATCTTATTATTTGAATGAAAATATCTGAACATTCTGCCATATATTTGTTTCCTGCTTTGAATTTTTAGTTCTTAATAATTTATTATCTTAGTAGAAAATCAAAATTGCGCTGTAATGGGACAAGAACGCCTAAATGCCCTGTCCCTAATTTCAGTTGAACATTTGTTTTAAAAATGTAATTTTGAAAACAATAAATTAATTAGAACATTGTAAATTTGCAAACAAAAATTTGTAAAAACAACATGAAAATGTCAAAGATATTTTTATATTATTTATAAACCATTATAAACAGTTGTTATATAGAAGAATTCTTATTATTATAAAACTGTTTATAAACAATAAAAAAAATATTTACGTGCTACCTACTACATTCTCTTTGTTTATTGTTTTAGTTTAGTTTGTGGGTGGGGCCCCCAAAGATAATTCACTCGGCAATCACCGATACGAGCGTACACGCTCGCTAGTCATGACTTTGAAGATCGACGCCCTGGCGTTTTCAACATTCTATTTGAAAAATCGAACAACCGTAGGAAGTCAAAAAATCGATTCTCAAAACACCGTCACAAATGGTATCAAAATTCAATATATACAATTTCTGAGGTTTCCTGCAAATTTCAAATGTCAAACTTTCGGTAATTTTAAGAGGCATCCCGAAACAGTTAAATTTTCCTTTTGTTCGCGGGAATTTGAAACTTCATTCGGTTTGATCAAGGACAAGCTAGCTCCGGTGTCAAGTTTTAGATTTGCATTTTTTACTAGCACATAATAAAGATTTACTTCGGATTTGTTTATAGTAACAATTTTTCCAGAGCGTTCTCCGGAACATCCGGCGGCTGGCGCGCACGTGATTTAGGCCTAAAAAAGAATTATCTGTCTCCGTGATACCAAAATCGGGCAGGTCGTGTTTTGTCATGTATCATCAGTCATCACTTTCTACATTGTGTGTTACGATTTGAACCTTTGTCGCGCTCCGAAGCGTTTGCTGTCTTTGTTTATTTAAACACTCGCGTTCAACGTGACCTAACACCTAAAACCTTGGCCGGCGACTTATTATGCAATTCCTGTTTTATAGCGGAATTTGATTTGTATTAAATTGTAAATTTGGCTTATGAAATTGTACAATGGGTGTTAATTGTCTAGTAATGAATTGTTGATTTTCGCTTAAGACGATATAATTTCGCTATTCTAAAATGTTTTGCCGATTTTGAATTCTAAGTTTTTGACAAAGGGGTTCACTAATGCCACTTCACTAATGCCACTAATGTCACTATATTTAATGAGTTTCTGTATTCTAAGTAGATGTATTTCTACCCTTTGTACAGCCGAGGAAAATAAGATCTTTACATGACCGCAGCGTACACCAGACGTAGGTCGGAGATTGTCGGTCGTCGGATACCTACCTGCTAAAGTCATAAAACCAAAGGGTTTTATTAACCGTTTTTTATAGTTTTTTTTTAACTTTTGTTTCGTTTGTTTTATTTTTCTGTATGTATAGAATTAAACCGAATTTCGTGTATTTATATGTTTCCGATATCCGACCGACAAAAGTGCATTGTTATGTATATATAAAATACTCAGTAAATTAATTCCTATTGTAAGAAGGTATATCGTCAGTTTGAGTATAATAACATCCATAATCCATACGCTTTTTGTATTATCTGTGATATGTAAGAGGATGATTTACAATCCAATATGAATGATATCACATCAGAACAATATGTCGATAACATTTACAAAAATGGAAAATTAAAATATATTTAAATTTCAATCTATTATTATGTTACTCAATTTATTATCATTAAATTGTTGTTTACCTTGAATTTTATTATTTATTGTGTGGAAACGACAAAACATCTGGAACGGATTGCTATTTTAAAAATCCCCGAACTTATCAATTTGTAATTATCAAAATATACATAAATATACATAGCTATATTAAATACAATGTCTAACCATCAGTTGTTTTTAGTTATGACGTCATCGATAGTTTTTATGGCCATTCCCTCTTTTTCTTACTGATTTTGATATATGTTTTGCTTACATTGTGTTGATATAATATATTTATAACCTTGTGTAATAAAATTTACGAGACATCGGCAATTCAAAATTATAAGAAATTGATAACATATTTAGTGACTGGACTGTGAATATAGTAACGATTATTTGTATGTTTTATAATTGATTTTCCAAGTATTCAATTTTGATTTTAGTAGAAAAGACGAGCAGTCAATTCAACGATAATTTTATTAGTATTGATAAAAAATTTATACCGGCTAGATATTCTAGAAACCTGAACAGGGTCCCTTAGAAACCTTGAATTTTAACCTTTTATCTGAACATCGGAAAATTTTTATAAAAAAAACAAAATGGTTGCATTCAATGTTATCCGTTGTTGAATAACAATTGGTAATACAAACTCGGTTACGGCATTACCACGGAAATTATATTTTAAAGAAAAAATTATTTTGCTAATATTTCAAATGTGCAGTAACTTAAGGATTTTGAAAAACAATCAGCTCTACATGAAAAGTTGTACGTTGAATGACATTTAGTTTCTAAAAATAATTTTTGCGGGAAAAAATGTGGGACATAATAAATGTTCCTTTTATAATATATCTTCACTTAAGTAAATAAATGTGCAATACAGTCGAAACATCTAGAAATTATAATGAGCAGCTAAAAGGTCGTTAAAAATGACCATTACGTTAATTAAATCGCAATTTAAAAATTATATGTAATTTAATATAATATAGTATAGTAATTAATATAGTGCGAGCTAAAACTAATATTTTATGCAATACGTCTACCCGAAACAGTTGTTATGGGCTGATGGGTTCTTTGCATAATACATATGTATTTTATACATAATATATTTGATCATTATATTCTTTTACGAGATAATTTTCAAAGTAAAGCTCTCCGATAGTAAATGGTACAATTTAATATAATAGTAGATATTAGCAATATTCAATAATAATTTAACTTTACAACCAGAACATAAAATATGGAAATATTGACAAAATGGAACTCTACAGCAGCTCGACCAAAATTATCGAAATCTTGAATTTAAATATTTCCCGACTGTGCAAACTCAACAACGAACGGATCTAAATCAAAAATTTTGCTATTTTGGTTATGCATTTTAGAGATATTTACACATACCTGGCGCGCTCACTATGTAATCAATTGTTCAGTCGCTATTGACAGCGGATATCCGATGTAGTAATCGGTGTTTCTTTAGACATACGCCGACGTAGCCATGATGATGAAGTATTTTAATATGTGCCTAATTCAAATTTTTATAATTATAACTAACGTTAGTATGTATTTTAGTATAATTAATTAATATTAGTATAATTAATAATATTGCAATTGCAAATCGAAACAAACATATTAACGAATAACAATCTTTAGCTTCGGATAGCAGTTTCGATCGTTCCGAATATCGAAAATATATTATATAAATACGAAGCTCAATTTCACGCCATCCATATACAGAAAACTTATAATGAAATGAAACAAAAGTGAGCCTTTGGTTTTATGACTTTAGCAGGGGTATCCGACGACCGATAATCTCCGACCTACGCTTGGTGTAGGCTAGCTTCGCTCATGTAAAGATCTTTTTTTCATCGGCTGTACGTATTCTAAAAGTTTTTCTGTGAAATTTTGTTTGAGTTTAGTGATCTCAAATGACAAACTATGCACGTCTAAGACTTCACCGAATTTCTTAAACAGTTCTTTCCTAATGTCTGGCCAGATAGCAACTTCCAAAGTATTAACATGACTCAAAGCGATGCCTTCCAATTTTGCTTTAACAACAAACGCAAAAATATCCGCTTCGTCAGGATCGAACCTGTTAAAAACAAAATCCACCGAATCAACAAATCCATGCAGCATCGACGAGCTCCCGTCGTAGTATTAGTTTAAGGGCTTTGTCATATGATATATAATTTTGCGCACCACGCGTGTCAGCATTATTTGGCGCGTTATTGTCATTCGGCATTTTAAGAATCATAATTTTGAAAAATAGTGTCAACAATAATAAAATTAAAAATGTATGTTTAAAAAAGGATGAAATAAATGAATAATCGCAAAAAGGTTTACAGAAATTAGAGCACCTTAGACATGCAGTGGATATGGGACACGTACGTTAGCGAAAAAATGACGAAAAAGAATATGGCTGTACTCACATTAACGCTAACATCAACATAATAATGTTTCCGGCTCTGATTTTTCTTTTCGTCCAATGTTCTGCCCCTGGATTTTCTTCTTTTTTTGCTTGAGTCCAATAGTCAGGTTTTCTTGAAACTATGCACGTTTCTTCTGCGATATGAGATTCCTAGTCGCCGTACCAATCGACGATTTCTACAACCCTTGCTTTTTTCTTCTTTTTCTATATTTGTAGGGGGTGGTGATCCTACTGACTGCGCCAGTTACGAGGGTTGCAAAGGGTTGCGATTGAAAAGACCAAGTCACAATAATTGACAGTCTTTATTGTACGACGGCAGAGTACAATGTGATGCCAATACATCATATTACAGTATAATACTCGTCTAGTCAGCAATATACACTTAGCACGCTTGCTTAATATTACCCAATATTAACTAACAATATCATTCTACAGCTGAATTGAGGAGTGGAAAGAAGCTTTGATAACAAAAAACAGTAAACAAATATCCCGGTGTTAAAATAATATCCGGCTAAGAAATGATTAATGTTTGTCAAACCAGGCACAAAATGCAAATAAATAATAAAAAAAGCTAAAATAAAGTACATAGTGTGAGTAAATTGCCTTTGGTAATTTCAGCTGTAAATTACTTTAATTTTAAAAAATCAGAATATCCCTACATGACACAAATCTAGCTACACTAACCCTAAATAAAAAAAGTGTATTGAATCGATTGTGCTATATCTGCAGTTGTGGGAGCCATGCCAAAGAAATTCCTTTTAAAAATACTTATATTATATTTAAAAAATATTATCGACTGCCAAATAAAAGAGTTATGTTTGGTTTATGTCACGCAACCTTTATTTTTATTTTAAGCAGCAACGTGTGTTGTGTGGTATTTAATAAAAGCAAAATACTTAAATCTTCTTTGGTGCCCCCTCTTACCCACTGCAAAGTGATAATCTAATTTACCTACTCATTATAGTACACACACTAAATAACTGCCAAGAACACGTTGTTTCAACGTAAATTAAACATTAGCTAACAAAACTATTTGCGCGAACAGAGCTAATAAAACATTTGCGATAACTTTTGGTTTGCTGAATTATTAAAACTAGTTTATACCAATATTATGAAGTAAATCCTAGAATTGACCACTGTAGGTTGGTAAAAGTCCAAAATTAAACCAAATCAAATTGGTCAAACATAGGACTGACGCATTAAACCTAGGTTTGACCGTATTTCGGTCTTCAGTAACTACATCAGTCTACAGTCTACAGTAACATATATAAGAAAGTTAGAAGCCGAAACACTTAAAACAGGTTTTTTAAAACACGAAAACTAGGTACTAAACTTTTATACCCACTCTGCCAAAGTATGCTTAGTAATCTGCAGGAATTAGAAATCATGCTTGCGAAGAAAATTACTCACATAGTAATGTTAAGTGAAACTCACTTAACAGAAGAGATTATTGATAGTGAAGTAAACATTGAAGATTATAATCTAATAAGTGCAGTTCACATTTTCGGCATACGGGCGGTGTAGTAATATTAACAAAAAAATATTAACTTTGAAGTCGTAAAAAATGTATATGAGAGGCATATATGGTGTGATTTATCATAATCTTTTCAATTTTTATTTTTTTGACAGTGAATTTATTACTGAATTCGGTTCTCTCATAGATACAATTACAAGCGAGTATAGCAAACAGCATAATTATATCAAGACATTTTAATATAGATATGTCTAAAAACTCATTCTATAGTATGAAGTTACAAGAAATTATTGATAGGGTAGGAATGAAACAAATTGTTCAAAACTACACAATATGTGCAAGATGTACAAAAACATGTAGCACACTTATAAATTTAGTATTGACGAATCGGAATAACACAAAGAACAAAGCATGTGTTTTGGATACATTCAATATATCCGACAATAATACAATTGAAATCAAATTTGATGAGGAAATCAGTATTACAAAAATGACAGAAAAAAATGAACGATTTTAGTAAATACATTGCAGATTGTTGACAAATTAGACTTTAAATGAAAAGGATGCGTTACCTAATGTGCGACAATTTACAACAATTTAGTAAATGAGTCACTAAATATAGGAATAGTACCTGAGTCTTGGAAAGTAAGCACCATTATACCAATACAAAAAATTGTCAACAGCACCAAATGCGAAGAGTTTCGGCCTATTAACATGTTACCAAAACTAGAACAAATACTGGAAATCATTGTTAAACGACAGCTCACTGAGTACTTGGATGAATGAATTTATTACTGACCAACAGTCGGGTTTTCGTGCTCAGCATTCATGTGAAACAGCCCTCAATTTGATATTGGCAAATTGGAAAGGAGAATTGGCAGACAGTAAAACGATAGGTAGTTGCAGTTTTTGTAGACCTGAAAAGAGCATTTGAGACTATTTGCGTCAAAAGTAATTACAAAAATTAGAAACTTACGGAATCAGAGGAAAAGAATTGGAATGGTTTGGAAACTTTAACAAACAGGAGAATTAATAAACAGCTTAGGGGTACCACAAGGATCTGTTCTTGGACCAGTTTTATTTAATTTGTACATAAACGATGTTGTTTCACTAGTTAAATCTTATGATATGCACCTATTTGCAGGCGATACACTAATATCAATTGCAGGGGATAACTTACCCGATGGAATTGCGACATTAAACTCTGAACTCGTGCCGATATCAAATTGGTATAAAGAAAATAAGTTATATTGGGATGTATTGAAAGCAAAAGGTATGATATTGGAAAATAGAAATTCGGTAAACCCTACACCGAGAATAGTTATCTGTGTTATCGATAACACATGTTGTCGAGATAGTAGACAAATTTAAACATCTATGTGTAATTTTAGACAATAAAATGAAATTTACGCGTAATATGGAGTATCTTTAAACAGGCGAGCCGAAAGATTAGCTACTTAGGAATACTTAACTTACATAAAAAGCTAGAATATCTTTGTACCATACGATTATAGAACAATATTTTAACTATTGCAGCAGTATACTTTTTTGTTTACAGACTAAGCCATAAAAAATCGTACAATAAAAGTGAGCACTCAGAATTTTATTACAAAGCTCCAGGTTAACCAGTATCGAGTCAATGTTGAGTAAATTAAATTTCTTGAATGTTAAACAACGAACGGTATATCAGGCACTCACCTTGCTAAATAAATCCATAAATAATAAACTCCCAAATTATATGAGTAATTATTTAACATACAATATGAACAACATGAATACAATACCTACTCGGCAAAAGGACCACTTCAGATTATAAAAATATACAAAAAGCAGTACGCAAAATTTATTTTATTAGCACTGAAGATGTTAGCCTACCACGTGATATAAAAAACAGTAGTCTTTTTAAAACATCATATTGTGACATTTGGGAAGTGGGGGGTGGTCACCCCTTGGTGGGTAACCACCCGTACTTTCCCCGAAGGGATAATTACGTTTCACAACTGTTTAAATAATCAGTTTATTTTCTGTACGTTACATGGTTCTTAATAACTGCTTTATGACTGCTTAATGACTGCTTAATGACTAACTGTATAAAATGGTTTCAATCCTTTATAGTGGTTCTCCAAGGTATTGGGACGTAGCCGACCTTCCTGGTGTCGACTTGTTTGTTGTTTTAGCGTTGCACACTCCTAGAACAAGGTTCCCAAAACACAAACTAACCTCGCGACTGATCATGTTTAATGCTCCGGATACCCTATGTGACATTCCCCTTTCTACAAAAAGACATTGCCCTCAATGTCAGTGTCAATGGTATGACTGATGCAACAAACTGCGCCACCAAGAAGCTCGGACGCCCTTTTCCTTTGACGTCTGGGAACTACAAAAGCACTATAAAAGACAGGACCTGTACATTAAAAAAAATACAATCTATTATCACAACTATGAAACAAAAAGACCAACGCACATACAAAAACACACAATACATCCATACTTCTATAAATACTTTTCATTTTCATACATACATAAATACATCAATACATTCATCTGCATCTTTAAAATCTGTGGTCTGCTACTTATAGCATCAATTATCCGCTCCTGACATTTTAAGTGGTTCCCATTTCTCAAATATACTTTTCAACTAAGTATAGTCCATAATTCTCCTACGTAATTATATCCTGATTAATTCTTCTGATTAATCAGTACCATTATTATTTCATAGCTGGCTAGACCATGAAGATATCTGCAAGCGCCATTATCCAAAATGTCGCTGCAATCTCAAGAAACTTTAAAACATTCATAAAACTATCAGAACAGAATTTTGTTACGATAAACACAGCCATCAATTTGCAGATCTATTATTGTTTTATTCACACACCTAATTGTTCAATAACAAATACCTATTATTATTTGAAAACATTCATACGTTACTACCAGTGGTTTTGGCCTCACATTGCATCACATAAACTTGACCTCTATTTCTTGACTAGGCATTATTAAACAAAAGTCTTTGCACTCTATTCTGCAAAATTGCAAAGTATAACACAAGTGTTTTTGTCGAGCGTATCTTACTTTTATTTAGCAAAAAATTACCTTGCATTTGCATTTTTTTATGTGAATTAAAATCTAGTCATCTATAATTAAAATGGATATTTCCTACGTCACTTATTTCTACGTTATGACTATAGGTCGACGACCTGATGTTTCAAAACCTATTTTTTTCATTTTTAGGCTCCTTCCTGTAGTCGCTCTGCCCGAATAATGCTCCTTGATCTGATGAAAATTGACATCTTTCCATCTTCTTCTGGTTCTGTCGGCAGACAGGAACACCTCCATCTTACATGGAGATGAAAAATTCTTGTTAGACGCTTCTTCTTGTTTCTGCTTTGTCGTTTCTTGTTCTTTCTTCATCGCTACTGCATCTTTTGGCTTGGTTGCTTCTTCGTGGTCGCTCTTTGTTAGACATAATGGCTTGATTGGGTTCTTCTTCCGTTGTCGGTGATGTTAATTTGGAACCGCTTCTAGTATTTACCATCGGGATAACGGCATCTCCACCATTGTGACATTTTGAGAGATGGTTAGGTGGTTACCCCTTTGTGGGTAACCATCCTTTACGTTCCCCGAAGGGATAAATACGCTTCACAACTGTTTAATGACTGCTTAATGACTAACTGCATACAACTAACTGTATAAAATGGTTTCAATCCTTTATAGTGGTTCTCCAAGGTATTGGGACGTAGCCGACCTTCCTGGTGTCGACTTGTTTGTTGTTTTAGCGTTGCACACTCCTAGAACAAGGTTCCCAAAACACAAACTAACCTCGCGACTGATCATGTTTAATGCTCCGGATACCCTATGTGACAATATCGGGGTTATGTATTAGCTAATTTGAAGTAGTTTATAAGTTTAGTACTAAGGAAACAATTTTTTGCGATTATTAGTTTCTTTTACCTAAATAGACATCACTATTATTGCATGCCTATATGTCCTATATGCCCGTATGTGTTCATACTTTTTTCTGCGAGTGTACGTGAGCGACGGGGATGTTTACATTATTATTTGACGAACAGATTAATCCGGCTTATGCAGCAAGTCACAAACAATTTAAATGAAAATATATTAGAGTGCTCCAATCGGCGAAGTAAAAGCACACATTAAAACAGAAATAAATGGTCAAATGTTGAGCTTAAAAACACATTTTAAGCTCAACATTTGACCAGTTTTGACAAACGGATATGGTCCGTCCTCTACGCTTAACACATCGCGGCAGTACATTTGTTCGGGTCTTAGAAACAAGTCTTAGAAACCGCTGCTTATGTGCGTGTATAGCCTTGTGTACCTTTTCAACAATTTTTTGGGAGAGATCGGTTTTTATCGCTTTTATGTTATTATGGGAGAAAAATATTAACGTTTTACTTATAGTGCAGGTAAATAAAGTTGGGAGTGGGTACTAATTGTAGACGGGACTATTATTATTGGAAATGGTAAAGGGGTAAAAGTGTCTTATACTAAGTTGTTGAACATAAAAACTCTACAACATTCATTACAGTCACATTTTACTATGACCCCAGAATTTCCGAGAAAAATGCGAATGCCAATGCCAAAACGATTCTTCTGTTTTTTATTTTTCATAACCGCAACAATAATTCTATTTTAATAAATTTTTGTGAAAATGTGCCTTCTTATACCTTCAATAAGCATACGGTTTTTTACTATACAGAACCGAAAAGCTTTTGAGATATTTCGTTTTTTCATCCAAAATCAAGCTTCTTTAAAAAATAAGTTCTATGGTAAAAAATCATCGTTCTTTCGTTCACCAGAGTTCTTCTGGTGCTCATTTTTGTTGTTTTGACAGGTACTTATTTACATATACAGTAATAACAATAATAAAAATTGTATAATAAAAAAAAGTTATCTAACAATATACTGAAAAACACTGAAAAAAATTAAACGACGTTTGAACTAAGAATTTTTCATTATTTGTATGATTTTTTAAGAAAATTGCAAAGCCGGTTATATCATTCAGTTATACGGAAAAAATGAAAAGAAACTGTCTAATTTCTACACTAATGCTATAACCATTAAATTAGAATAATAAAACTTCACATAAATAAGGAAAATAATCAGTTTTTGTCTTAGAATCAAAGACTATCAAATACAAAAGTTGTAGGTCATGAAAAAATCTACAACTTTTGTAGAGATTACTATATAACATAACCTCAAACCTTTCGAGAAAAATGCGAAAAATCCTTTTTTCAAGTTTTTACAATTTTAATTAATTAATTATTTATCTACGACTCACATATAATAAGTTCATCGCATACGTATCTATGACTATATAATTCCCATCATTATAGCGTTGTATAATAATGACAGTTCGTTGAAATAATGAGCTCATTATTTGAACGAACTGTCATGATTATACAATGCTAGTGTCAAAGTCTGTCAAAACTTACGTGGATGACAGTTATTTGATAGTTCGCCTCGCCATCATTGACAAATACATTTAAATTTTTTGGCATATAATGGAATTTATGAGTCGTAGATAAAATGTTGTATTTGACTCGCACATAACGGATATACATCGCTCGAATGATTATACGCTCGCCTACGGGTCGCGTGTAAACTTCGTACTCGCGATTTATATCGTTAACTATGTGCTTGTCAAATAATATACTAATTTCGGTCTCAAATATTCACAAATTGTTTATGAAAAAATCTACTAAAGTTGTTGACATCAATACAGCAGAAACAGTACTTTGGTAATAATAATAAATTCCAAAAATTAATATTCTAACACGTCCCTAATACCAATGGATTCCGTAATACCGCTTTTGAAGCCACCATTACACTGTGGCCAGCGAGGGTGCAGGTACCCTCGCTGCACCTACCGCGACTTGCATTTTAGAATATCTCTTTATTCTGTTTTAGTACATCTTTTGAGTTTCAGTGTATTATATTCATTACAGTAGCAATAATACTTACAGTTTTGAGCTTTGTTTTTTTTTTCTTTTCTTTATTATATGTGTTTATATAAAAGTAAGTAAGTAAGTAAGTAATCCTTTATTCACCAAAAACGCACAAACATTACAAATCATACAAGTAAATTCTCAAAATTCAGCATAATAATTCAGCATACAATATAATTTCTGTACAGTCTTACAAGCTAATACTTCAACAACATCCATAAAAAAAAAAAACAAATGTCAACCCAACTAAATAATTACGTCTTCAGCAAACAAAGGCGTCCGCTCGGCCTGAACGGAGACACCACATAGCACAAGAGTGCTGTGCGTGGCAAAAAATAAATGTTTTTAAATATCGAACGAACGCTGAGAGTGAACCTATTGTGTTTACGAATTCAAATCCATCAATAGTACCAATGATAGAAGCAATTAGCTTCATCGACACGATGACGTGCACATATGGGAGGAAATACAATCTACACCATTTCGCGGTATAAAACATCTAATTCAGCATCTGATACCGATTTTAACCATCCTTTGCAAAGGAAGCTGAAATTCGTACTTGTAGTCGTTATGTTATTGGAAGAGAGAAACTGATTAAAAGAGTTATAAATTCTGTGAATGTGAGCTATGAAAAATCTCTCGGTATGGGATTTGTTGTGCTTTAGTGGTCTAGCTACGTTTTGTACAGAGTTTCTTGTGGCATAACCATGCTCAGCAAACTCCAGCATTGCCGAATGATGGGATACATATTTGGCCACTTCCAAAGTATACAACTTCCTCAGCGAAAAGACCTCGGTCAGGTCAAACAATGCGTCCGTCGGGAAGCCAATAGGCTTAAAAAACATGATCTTCAATACCATTTTTTGTGCAATTTCAACATTTGTGATCAGGTAACCTGATGCCCTACCCCAGACAAGAATACCATATGTTATAAGTGGTTGTACAAGGGCATAATAGAAAGTGATTAACTGCTTTTTTGATAATATTTCACGAAGTTTTTTGAAAATAAAAAAGAGAAGAGAAAAAAAAGAAAAAAAAGAAAGAGAATATGTGTTCTCGGTATTATTTTTTAAGTTGTGTTTTGTTTTTGAGTCAGGTCTTATTTATCAGTTGTCATTTTTTAAGATATCTTATTTTTAAGTTAAGTCTATTTTTATTTTCAACGTTCGGTATGAAAACCAGGCACCGCGCCTGATACTGTACCTTTTGGGTCATCATGTAACATTTTTGCAACTTGTATATTTATGTTTCGTTTATGATATACCAATAAAAGCATTTATTATTATTATTATTATTATTATTATTATTATTATTATTATTATATTGTGTGTAACTAAGTAACTGTCTAAACGTCTACGAGGCTTTTCATTGAGGAATCCTTGCCTTTTTCGCAATTTTTCTTGGTGTTCGTCATCTGATAGATTTGAGTATGTTTCTTCTTCTTGAAACGTTTCTTCATCACTGAATCCTTCAGTTGGTACATTTCCTCGGAGATAGAGCTGCTACATTTCAGTGGAACTGCCTTCTAAGTTATTTAAATAGCACATTTATCAATATTTCGTGTATTTCATATTTCAGTGTCCAAGTTATACGCACAATCTCTTCTCTTGTAGTGATTCTGCGATATTGATCTAAAAAATACTTTTCTCGACAAAACTAAATTATATGTATGCAATAATAAAAATTAAAAAATACTAAAAAATTTATGTTCGCATTTTCTCGGAAGCTTTATGTTAATGGTTAGTGTAGAAATGAGAGACAGTTTTTTCTGTATTTTTTTTCGTACAATTGATTGTGTAATCAGTTTTGCAACTCTCATTTTTTTTTAAATTAGTTACTGTTATTTCAAAATTAATAGTTGCAAAAGTCGTTTTTGAGTTGTTTCGATTTTTGATAAGTTCCGATCTTCAGCGCTTAGGCATATTTTCTTACGATGTCGTAGATTTTCGGCCCCGTTGTCGATATTTTTTCTTTTCGCGTCGAACGTAGGAGTACTACTTACTGGTAACGGCTACTAAAGTATGTAGGACAAGCTTAATTTAGACATATTCATATACGTTTTACAAGGTGTTTCAGAAATTATTTCTTTATAATGTTCATAATGATTATAATGTTTTATAATGCTAGTTCGCAGAAGAATACTCTTCTTTCCGTTTATAGCGACATTTACACGCAATATCGATCACACGCGCCTGGGACCGTACGCGCCAGAGTGAGGAAAGAACGAGCGCAATCCCTCGCGCCAAATTCGTTGACAAATAATAGCGACAAACGTCGCGCGCATTTTAACCACAGAAATAAAAAGGTCCATTATAAAAGATTCTACAATCTTTTATAATGTCGAAGTATGCCATCATATCAAAATATTACTGGTTGCCGCTTTATTATAATTGACTGCCGCCACTGTTTTCCACGCAAAACTTAATTTGGTTGCATAACCTATATCAAGTTTGACAGTTGTTTGTGTACAGCGAAAAAAAGTTACTAACATGAGCATGTCCTACTTTAACTACAATCATAAATTCATAATGACCCTGTATTATAGTATATTATAATACAAGTTTTATAAGACAATAATTGGAGCACGAGTTGATTTAATTCCTCGCTACGCGCGTCGTGCAAAAATGGAACGAGTGCGCTAATACGTCTTATAAAAGGAATGTGATACAGTATTTTTCTACTTTGCGTTCGTTATAAACTCATAACGAACCCGCTTTCGGTGTCGTTATGAACACACTAGATCACAAACTTTTAGTAACTTTGAGTTTTCCTAGATTGATGATTTTGACGTCAAGTGTCAAATAGCGCTGACATTTTAATCAGTATTGGCTGGCCTCAATCGTATTTGTGAATTTTACCGCAACTACCAACTGTTGAATATAAAACTACTCCTATTTGTAAGATGACAACAGCAATTTTTTAAATTTATATAAAATTAATGTCGCAAAGTAGAAAAAATAGTAGATAGTTTTATAAGACGTATTGGCGCACTCGTTCCATTTGGGCACTCGTCGCTCTGTTCGTCGTGCCCAAAATAACTCGTGCGCCAATTTTTGTCTTATAAAAGTTGTATTTTAATATACTATTTTCTACTTTGCAACATTAATTTTACATAAATTACGAAAATTGCGGTTATCTTACAATAATAAAAAATAATTAAAAAAAAATTTTTGCCAACGTTTCGCCAACGTACTTTGGCTTCGTCAGGGCCTACAATAATAATTATAATAGCTAAAATGATTAGTTGGTGATAAACTTACATGACACTTACTCAATTTTAACTACAGATATATGTGAAGGGTTATTTGACAAATTTTCGGGTACATGGCGGCACTGACGGCACTATCAAAATATAATTATAAATCAGTCTACGGTTAAATGTTCTAAGGAACACTATTAACGGTCAGATGGTTTGAACTGGTAGTAGGTGTATGTACTATCGTGGTCATATATTATGTCCCCTCTTTTGACGTCCATTTTATCGCAAATCTAGGGGCAAAACAATTTGAAAAAATTCTGATGCTGTCCTTGATTAGTATGCTACAACTCATAAAAATTAGAAAGCTGTATATGGAGTTTTGTCGATTTTTCCAAATTAAGAAGAATTGGCGGTATTTTTGCCTCGTAAATTTCATTCGTTTAACTTTAATTACTCCGGAAATAATCCATAGATTTCAACGAATTGAAAAGTAAGATCACCTGCCGAATACTAGCTTTCAATATGCAGTTTTGTAAGCTCATTGGATTAGTGCTTGACCCCCAGAAAGCTATATTATGCAATGTCAGCAATTCCTTTATTAGAAGAGCTAGAATAATGAAATATAGACTATAGGCTACCCACTAATTCATAGGTTTAAAGTTTATTGCATAATCATTGTTTATCTTGCATTGTCCCTACAAAAGGTCGAGTTGAGAAAACAAAACGCCAATCGATAGAAGAGATTTCTCTCGTACCGGGTCACATATAATCAAAATTATGCAAAAAGTAAGAATTTAATTGTTAGTTAAAATTACTATCGTGACAAGTTATCGTTGTTTTTGTGTATTGATAATAAGCTGCCCCGGTTCTCTCAGCTGTGTCGGTTCTCTCCGACATGACAGCACCGCTAATGCTTTCCTTCACCAAAGACCGTAGAGCCTCGGAATTCAGCACGATCTTTTGTATGAAATGCAAGATAAACAATGATTATGTAATAAACTTTAAACCTATGAATTATTGGGTACCCTATAGTCTATATTTTATTATTCAAGCTCTTCTAATAACGGAGTTGCTGGCATTGCATAATATAGCTTTTTGTGGGTCAACCACTAATGCAATGATTTTACAAAACGGCACATTGAAAGCTAGCATTCCGTAGTATTAAGGTGGTTACTACATCCACCACCCAATTACCGCCACTAAATCAATTAAGAGTGGGGTTCTACTACCATCTCCACCACTCAATTATCTAATTAGAGCGGTAATTGATCAATTAGAGGGCAATTACACCACCCAGCCAATTAATAATACAATTACATCCATTAAACCCCCACATCACAGAGTGCTCGGTGTGATCTGGGTTCTGAATACACTCAGTGCCACCAAATTATTCAATTAAGAGTGCAATTACACGTGGTACTTAATCAATTGCCACCACCGAATCAATTAAGAGTAGGGTAGGCGACCGGTGGCTCTAGACACATTACAGGGGGTGAGGGGTGACCCTAGACATAACATCTGTCGTACCACTCACTACTACGGAGGTGTATTTATACAATACCTTTTTTTATTTCATGATTGTCTTTCTCTATCTTATAGCTATTAGTTTACCGACACACATTACATCTCTCATTGGGGTTATTACACTTCACAAACACATTGCATTAGGACGGAATAAAACACGAATAATTTACATACAAAAATCATTTATTAAATTGTTATCATTACATAGTATCAGTACATAATATCATTACATAATTATAAACTAGTTCACACCTTTCCTTTTTTCCTCAGACTTTCATTATAATTTAGCTGATTTGATTATCTAACTTGACGTACTACACTATTTATGGGTGTGTATTCAGTAATACTATCATGAACGATAATACATTACGCTTTAGTATTATTGGGGAATACATTAGAACTTTGAAATTGCACAGTAATGTCACACGTCGATGACAATACAACATTTGCAGCATGTTTAGATGTATCAACTACGAACAGGGCCCGCTGGTTAAAATCCCGATAATTTAGCATAGGTTGTGCATGTTGCTGCTCAAGGAAACCAGTCTGAAAGTCTAAATACATTTGAAATACCTCTGCATATCTCATTCTATCAAAGTTCAAACGCATAGATTCATATGGATAGCAAGCCGAATTTAGATATACTCTCAAATCGGTGATGCTTACATGATCAAAGAGAGATATATCACTTTTAACATTATCCTTACGATTCGTTTGGAATGCAATTATGACATAAAGGGTTAACGCTCGTCTTCACAGACCAAATCTCATTATTAGCTCCTCTAAGAGATGGAAGTTCGTGAAAATCCCACTTCGTGAATGGTATTAGTATTGGTTTCTCACTCTTCAGATTCTGTAGCAACTCTACGTTCACATCATCCGATGGTAGAATGTGTTTAGCTCTTAATTCAATGTTAGTAAGTTTTATTTTCAACTTTTTCAAATCCGTTGCACCACTATCAGCAGCCGAGAGCACTATCTGATAGCAGTTATTGTCTGATCTGGCTCGAACTAATCGCAGTTTGTGACGACCTTGAATTACTCGTCTATAATCATGAAATACACCAAACAGATAACTTAATGGAATCCGTAGGGAGAATGTATCATTATTATGAAGTGTATAAATACCATTATCTAGTGGATATACTAATCCAGCAATGTGAAGGGCTTTACACTGATTCTCATTTAGGCATAAATATGCTTTCAGGAGTGTTGTAATTCCAGGATCTCTAATTCTATCAATCTCGATACCATTGAGTTCATAGCTAATAGACTCGAAAAGAAACGCCCCAAAATTGTTTGTAATCTTAGCATCACCCGACCCAGTCGCCGAATGCTCGATGGAACCTTCAATATACAGGGCACTTTCATACATCGAAACCAGAGCATCCTGCTGATTGATGGTGATTTCGATTTCGTCATTATGTTGAAATGAGTTGGTCTGGGGGTGGTATATATGTATTATCTCCTCACCGACTATCGAATCGTCGAAATCAGGGTTTCCGAATATCGATAACTTTTCTGACATGATAACCTTGAGATCGTAGAAATTGAATATTGTCTTTGGATAGTGATGATGATGATTGGCTAATTGTTACCGGTGCTCCACCTACTGGGTGAATAGTACTAACTGAAGTCGGCTGGAAATTACCCCTGCTTATATACCTATCACGCCGTGATGACCGCCCAACACGAAAAACTAAACCCATTTCACGTTTGCTTCTTCAACTCCAATCTAATTACAATGTCTTCACCTCGAAAATTGACTAGTTCCCCACACTGATCAAGTAAATTTATTGTGACGTTTGAAATGTTCCGTTGATTCGAGACGGGTAAGTAAGTAAGTATACTAAATTCCTCGGCTCAATATCAATGCTATAACCAGGGTCTACTGCTGGCGCAAATTCGTATAGCGTATGTGATGGTTTGTTGTTATAATACGAACCGAAAATAATATTGCACTCTACACGTATAGTAACAACCTTACTTATTCTCCCTGGTAAGCCTGATTGGTATCTAATATTCGGAACGATAACGTATTATAACGTATTATAACGTATGGCGCGCGAGTAGACCACGTGTTCGAGTCGCTCCGCAATTAAAGTTGTTTTCATTGGGACATAAGCATTGTATAGCGTGTTAGTTACAGTTTTCCGAGTTATTTTGTTTGTGTGTGCATATTGACCGGTAGCAATGTCGACGACGACCAGATCAACCATAGAGAAGAAAGATTTAATTAAATCGTGCGTGGCTGAATTCCTGAGTGACACCACTTTTATTGAGGACCTGACCAAAAAGATAGCTGATGCGATTGAGCAACGTTTTGTGAACAGGCTGAAGGAATTGGAAGCCAGGGTTGATTGCTTAACTGAAAAAAATTTGTTGCTCACCGATAAGTGCTATGAACTCGAGCAATATTCCCGCCGTAATAATATACGGATAATGGGCGTTGAGGAGGTTCCTCGTGAGAATGTCGAACAGAAGGTGTTGCAACTGTTTAATAATCAAATGGGTGCAAATATCAGTTCTTCAATGATTGATCGCTGTCATCCGTTGGGCCCTGCGAAGGACGGTAAGATGAATATCATCGTAAAGTTCGTCAGTTACCGGGATCGTAGGGAAGTGCTTAAAAACAGGAAGTCATTGTCAGGTACCAATGTGAGAGTTGTGGAGGATCTAACCAAGGAACGTCATTCGCTGTTGTTGAGTGCAATTAAATCGTGTGGTGCTAAACAAACGTGGGTGTTTGACGGCAACGTGTTCATAAGGGTCAATGACAGGAAGTTGATGGTGAAGACAGATCAGGGCCTTCGTAAGTTTGTACCTTCTGGTTGATTGTTTGCCGCCGGTTACGCTTATTGTTGGTTTAACAGCTTTGTTTTGCCAAACGTTAATTTAGATTTATTTTTTGTTTACATTTTTGGACATACTTTTGTTATGTGCCCACTTGAATTTTTGTTATTTTTTATCTTTGATTTTGCGGAAGCGATGCGGACCTTGCTTGTCTTAAAATAGTTAGTGGTGGAAGCTTTTTTAGTAATAATATTTTTCAGCAATCAACTTCACTTCTTATAACAAGTTATAGCATAGTGTTTTGTTTATTTTTTACATTTTTGTTTAATTGAATTATAGCATAGTCTTTGGTTTTTTTTTTCTCTCTATTGATTTTTGTTGTATATATATATATATATATATATTTTTGTAGCTACTTGTGAATACTGTTTGCTTAGTAGAGTACTAGATTTCCTTTATGATATGGTAGCAAAGTCTGACTATGTTTTTAGTTGTTAGTTTTCTTTAGTTAGTTTTCTTAACCAGGCTGGTCCGGTCTTATGGCTGATAAATATTTTAGGTTAGCGCATATTAATATCAGATCCATCCGGTCCATGGAGCTTGAGCGCCTCGAAGCGATAATGAACTTGCATGCCATTGATATTCTGATTGTATCGGAGACTTGGCTTGATCCTGAACAGGAATGTGGAATAAGTATTCCTAACTACTCTTTTATCCATTATGATCGGAGGTCTCGGGGGGGTGGCGTCGGTATGTTTATTAAGACTGGTTTAAATTATGAGATTATTTTGGAGGGGGGTGGTATTGAGCAGTTGTGGGTTAGAGTTGTTGTGATGGGAAGTAATTTTTATTTTGGAGGGGTTTATAAACCGCCAATTCAGAATTATATGGAATTCCTTGATGAGCTGGAGAATTCTTTTGGCTGCTGTCTGTCCGAATCTGACAATGTATTCTGTGGTGGTGATTTTAACATTAATTTATTTAACTGTGATAGCCCCTCGACGGTGGCGTTTAACGGTTTTGTTGAAGCCATAGGCGCGGTCCAACTTATTGCGCAGCCTACCAGGATTGCTTTGGATTCATCCACTTTGATTGACTTGCTCATCACTACGAACCAAGCGTTGGTTCTGGATAGTGGAGTCATTGAATGTGATTTATCGGATCACGACCTCATTTTCTGTGATATCCGGTGCAAATCGGTGAGATCTCCAACTATTTTCCGCACTTATAGAAATTTTAAGAACATAAATTATGATACCTTTCTGTATGAATTATATAGACTTCCTTTTGACGACATTTTCAGAATTCGGAATATTGACGATAAGGTGGATTACTTTAACACCGTGCTTATCGACCTCTTCGATCGTCATGCCCCCTTGCTGACTCGGAGATTTACTAAACCTTATTTGCCGTGGGTCACAGTAGAGATTAAGCAGTTAATGCGGGAAAGAGATAATGCCAAAACTTCCTATAAACAAACTAAGTCCCCTGTCGATTGGCAAAATTACAAGAACCTCAGAAATCGTACAACATCAAGTATACGGATTGAAAAAAAAAAATTATTTTAGAAACGTGTCGCGGCTGCCTGGCAATGGACGGGAGCTCTGGCAGCAAATAAAAAATATAGGCATTTGCGGTAAAAAACCGGTAGACCTTCCTAGGCATCTTTCGGACCCTGATATGATCAACACGTTTCTACTGTCTGGCCTCGATGGATCTCTCGGTGAGGATATTCATCAGGATGTTCTTTTTGGAGGTGTACATAGTACATTTGGCTTTTTGCCTGTTGAAATTGATTGTGTGTTGGATATGCTTGCCGTTGTGTCCAGAAATTCCTTGACATCGGTGGGAGCTGATGACGTAAGTGCGGGTATGCTTGGATTGTGTTCGCCTTATATTGTGCAATTCATTGCTCACATAATAAATGTATGCATCACGGAGGGTGTATATCCGAGCGCCTGGAAGGTGGCTGTGGTTCGGCCTTTGCCGAAAATCTCCAAACCGCTGGAATTTAAGGATCTACGTCCTATTAGCCTCCTCCCTGTTGTATCAAAGATCTTGGAGAAGGTATTATACAAACAGCTGATGGATTACCTCACCAAGCATAGCCTCCTTCCTTCTTGCCAGTCCGGCTTTAGGCGTGGCTATAGTTGTTCGTCGGCGCTGCTGAAGGTTACCGACGATGTTTTGTCGGCTGTTGATGAGGGATCTGTCACTGCTCTTGTGCTGCTTGATTTTAGCAAGGCCTTTGACACTGTGGACCACCGCCAGCTCATTTCAGTACTGCGCAGTGCTGGCGTTGATTGCACTTCAATAAACTTGTTGATTAACTATTTTAGTGATAGGTTTCAGGTAGTTAAGGTTGGAGGTGTTTGTTCGGCAAAGCGTCGTGTAGTGTGCGGTGTCCCACAGGGGTCTATTCTTGGTCCATTATTATTTTCTGTGTATACGTCGCAACTATTGAAAAATCTCAAGCATTGCACTGGTCACATGTATGCTGATGATACTCAGATTTATATCTCATTTAGGCCTGATCAGTGTGTTGTTGCGGTGGAGAACCTTAATGCTGATTTGGAACGAATATCTCATCTATCAAGGGGCTTGGGTTTGAATCTAAATCCCTCAAAGTCGCAACTAATACTTTTTGGGAGTGCGCGGCGTTTGGGATCGTTGTCTGAAGATATGCAGGTTACTATTGATGGTGTTCGATTGCCCATTCTGAAGGAAGTGAAAAACTTGGGTGTGATAATGGATAACTCTTTCCGTTATCGACGACAGATTGCTATCTACATCAGACGTGCTTATGTAGCTTTGCGCGCTCTTTACCCCCATAGACATAGTCTACCTATTCATGTGAAGAAAATATTGTGCGATTCTCTTGTCCTCTCTCACTTCTCATACTGTTCCCCTTTGTATCACAGTGCCTTAGATGTTGTTGATGTGGGCCGGGTTCAGAGGGTTCAGAACAGCTGCTTGCGATACATTTATGGCATTAGAAAGTTTGAGCGAATATCGCATAAATTGAAGGACGCGGGTTGGTTGTGCATGTATGATCGGAGGCGGTTACAATGCCTGACCTTCTACCACCAAGTTATTACTACTGAGACACCTCAATACCTCTACAACAAAATTCGATTCCGGTCCGACGTACATAACCTGAATACGCGATTTCGCGGCCGTATCTCGCCTCCTCCCCATAGGCTATCGCTGTATCAACGATCCTT
Organism: Melinopterus prodromus; assembly: GCA_964023965.1. Lineage (NCBI taxonomy): Eukaryota > Metazoa > Arthropoda > Insecta > Coleoptera > Scarabaeidae > Melinopterus > Melinopterus prodromus. The sequence continues at coordinate 54,278,091 of OZ030390.1, forward strand.
TAGTTGGCAGATTTACACTATTTACGGTGGAGTCGCGGATTCTTATAGAAACCTTTCTGTTGCAACGTTTAAAGGTAAAATGTTCGCTTCGTTGAGGGGTTGCGACTGATGATGGTGATGATGTTAAATGTGTGCGACCATTGTTTTTTGCTAGACCAGTTATTGGTGTGAAGCTGACTTTTTGCTGTGTTCACCATACATGCTTTTTTTGTTGAACTGTTTTGTTGTTTGCTATGATGCAAATTTATATATTATGATTAGGTACTTAGTTTTAGCCATTTATGTGGAAACCATACGTATTTGTGTGCTATTTGCTTTTGATGGGTTAGATATGAGCAGAGCCACGCATATGTGTGGATGTCTGGATCTCGCCCAAAATAGTTTATTTTTTTATTAATTTCTGTAGTGCTATTTTTTTTATTCAGTTAATAAAGACATTATTATTATTATTATTATTATTATTATTATTATTATAAATTGTGGCGAGAATCCTAACACTGTACCGATAGTATTCGGCCGAGTAAAGTTGATTCGTAATTCACTCCTAACTTCACACCTCAAAGTATTATTATTACCATTGATTGATAGACTACTTCTGTCCAATGGTTTTATATGTCCACGTCCTTCCAGTTCATCCAATAAGTATGCCTCAATATTACTGAGTTCATATGATCCTGTAGGAATTTCTATCACACTTTCGTGAATATCTATACCACTATCCGACTCGTGATGAGTAATGGAATTTATTGTATTCCTCAATATCGTCGCGTTCATACGTTCCAGTTGACATATCGATTACACCCTTTTGGATATTTATACCACTATCCAATTTGGGAACACCGTAGTGAAATTTATTATGCACACCTTCTTCAATATTGGGGATACTGTTGTACGTATGTAGGGCTAGTAATGCTAATGAATATTGAGAACCAAGTTCTAATTCGATTGGAGGATAAAAATCAATTGATAGTGTACTGGAAGCACCTGTAAGTGTGAATGTCTGAGACATAATTAAACGATTTTGTTGAATGTTCATCTATTTATGCTTTATTAGAAATTCTAGGCATAAATGCCCACAATTGTAAGTATTACTCTTTTGTACATTGGTATGATTATATGTAATGTCACAATGTTTGAAATATTTTATTAGTTTCTTTGGCGGTCTCAGGTTACCAAAACTGTCAAAGCAGATTACATGGTGATCTATATTCTGATATGCTACCCAATGAGTCGGGGGGACTCATTGGGTAGCATATCAGAAGGGGATGGAGGGGGTCCACTGTTATCATCCAAATTAACGATGGCACACTCGTTTGCGGTTATGGGTGTTTTCGGCATAGTATCGCGCATGAAGACTCATCAGCATATCTAATTAAGTCGATGTTGGTTAGGGGCCTCTTGGGTAGCTCAGCCAAAAATTTTTTTTTCATGTATAATCCTAGACCTGATTTATGCTTCTTCAAGAATAATCCAGATCCCTTCTTGCCAATAGCTATCGCCTCCATTGTTTTATTATGACGTTCTGGGTCCGGTAATTTATCTCGAGCTTCTTGTCCACTTCTTATGGCTCTGTATACACCTGCCGCTCCGCCACTCAGTCCTCCTAATGCCGAGAGGCCGGCAAAAATAGCTGGTAGTAGAGGGATGATTCCACCAGTCTTGGGGATTGGGATTATACGTGGAATCCTTACTCTAGCCTTTCCCCCAACATTCTTAACAGCTAAGCGTGCACTCTGAACAGCTAAACGTGACGCATCTCTCAAATTATCAGCTCTACCTATTGTCTTGCTAATTCTGTTTACAATTGCTTTGCGGAATGCAACTTTGGCTTTAGCATTTTTCTTTGAGAGTCTTTTCACCCTTCTATTATCTCCACAGGATGTTGAGATTCCCATACCAAGTGTTCGTTTTAATTTCATCGCGTTGGTAACCAACCAGGCTGATGCTTTTTCGCCAAATTTAGAGTGTGATGATTTTACTCTATCCCAAGCCCTATTTTCGAGTTCTCTATCAGCTCGATGACGATCCTCTAGACTTTTATGCTTCTTATATGCGATATCGTGATTCCTACAGGCTGCATCCAGTCTATTCACCCCCTCATCACCACGTTGCAATCTTTTTTGTTGTTTAGTTCCAGGTCGGCAAAACTGATACCCCGGTAGGTGTAACTCAAATGGTAGATTATTATAGCTCGTGTTTAAGAGCCCCTTACCCTTATACGTTATCATTGATACTGATTACACATCATGTGTACTCATATATTTTATACACAAATCTCGGTAACATAGAGTTCAATATTACCCTGGCTGTATAAGAATCCTTTTCAGACATGTTCAAACCTGTCTAAACTTGCATTTTTATCACTAATTATACTGCTATACATGATCCGGAACATGTTCAAACACGTTCAAACTTGTTTTGTTAGTCAATGATAACGTCATGTTACATCCTAGTTCTCACCATTTTAAAGTGCTATATTGTTTCACGCAATTATCATATTAATAATAGGGATAGAGATCAAATAATATACAGACACACATAATTCACATAATACATTTAATTCATATAATTAATAATATAGTATCTACATTACATTTCTAAATTTCACATTGTAAACAATTTTTGCGTGATGGTGGCGGTCCATCGTAGTGGGTATCCTGATGAGGTGTGTTATGATGTTTGTGACATGGTAATCTAGCTTTCAACTCATCATCGTCAGTGAAATGTCTAGGTAATTTACACCAGGCGGCTTGTAGTTGGTGTGGAGCTACATGCTTACGTAGATAGTTGATGGAGAATAATCCTAACTCATCATGACTAAACTCATTAAACATCTTTTCATGTGTGAAATGTGATATGACGATGTCACATGCGTTAGAGTTCATGATTTCTATGTGTCTGTGTTTTTTTTTCTCCAATGACTATCACACGACACTATTAGATTATGTTTGCTTTCGGTATCCAACTGTTATGAGTGCTATCGAAACCCAACCATTTTACGAATACGAATACTCTATCACCCCTCGTTTTTAAAACCTTCTGCACAAGATACGTATCGGGGAGTTCGTTTTCATTAATTCATGCTCATAAAACCCTCCCTTTATTGTTTGACCATACATATCATCCGGATCTGTTATCTTAATTCTTACAATCTTAAATAATTCAGTTGTCCAACTCGGCAAATATCTCTTGGTGAAAACACGCTTAAATTTACTTATGCGAACCACATCACCAACTTTCAATTTACCCCTACCAGCGACCTTACTGTGACTGTAAACGGTACGAAGAAGTTCATACTCAATCTGTTTTGAGTCAACATCTATCGGCTTCATCCCTATGGTTCTATGCTTTGTATTATTGTATTTCACGGTGATGGTTTGTAGTAGGTGATACCATTTATAGTTTCCATATAGACTAAATAATTTGAATAAATTCTGCTTTATGGTTCTAATTGAGCGTTCAACTATGGCAGCCTTCATTACGCTGAATGTTGAATAATGGTTAATTGAATACTTTCTCATTAATGAGTTAAACTGGCTATTGTAGAATTCACGCCCATTATCGGTTTGTAGGTTCTTTGGAATACGGGGATGTGAATTCATCAATACTGTACCCATGGCTCGTGACACTTCACACGATGACTTATTCTTTATCGGCTCCATCCATACGAATTTAGAAAAACAATCAATTACAATTAGAATATATTTAAACCCTCTATTGAAGCGAGAATATGTGATGAGCTCAATTAAATCGGCTTGCCAAAGATCATCTATACCATGTAGAATGGTCCTCCGCCTCGGAAACTTCTTGCGAGCCGGTTTATGCAATTCATTCACAATAGCCTCCTTTGCATTACTAAACTTTTTCATCTTATGATGTTTACGATGTGGACTCAACTGTTGTACTGGTGGTTGACTTGTGCTCGAGAACTATTAAACGCTCTACGACACTCGCGATTTCCTCTCTGGCGAGTTGTGCAAACGATCGTAAATTCCTCTCCCCGTCTGTAGTACTATTCCTCATAACAGTCATTCTCGTATGTTGTTTTCGCATTTCTTCTGATATTTCATTCTGTTTTACTTCTAATACATCCACTCTAGAAGCCCCCGATCTGATGTCATTGGTAGTAATACGCATAAAAGAATCAATGTGTGATTTTGTTGTGGTAATATTATCATTAATGGAAGCGATTTCACTACTAATATAAGGTCGTATATCAGTATTCCAAATTTTCATCTTATCCGAAATTGCTTCGTGAATTAGCGGCATCATCTCACGTTTCATAATATTAATAGATTCTTGAATTCTGCTTTCGACATATTGTTTGTATGCACCCTCACGATCTTTGGTTGGTGTTCCAATGTTACACAATTTGCGCTTCCGGATATCATAATTTCCATCTTGTGTTAGGGTGAATGTCTGCGCTCGTTGTATGCGTGTACGATTCTTGACTCTACCGTGAGATCTACCGAATTTGTCTACACCCATCTTAAAAAATTATTTCCGCTTCTCGCGGCTACTCAACGATTGATACAATTTCGTTGTTGTGGGAATTGTTTCCAGCAGCTTGTGAAGCAGTCAGCAGTCTTAGTCGATCTACAAAGTCATTAATATTATCCCAGTATACAGGGTCTCCCACGACGAGCTGCCATTAGAAGAATATGGAGAACCAAATGAAATGACAGATTGAAAATTTCTGGACTTATATTGTTGGACACGATCGTCTCAACTAAAATATTTTGAGTTTTCGGTTACTTCCGGTTACACCGGAAATGATGTCATCTTTTATATTTCAAATGGATCACCCTGTATTTTAACGCATTTTTGAAATCTTCATTAAATTTTAGATCAACTTTATGTTACATTCCCTATAACTAACGTGTGTCATTTTTGAGAAAATAATTATTTTCATTAAAAAATGACAGCTGCACGGCTACTTTCAACTACTTATAAATTATCTCCTTTGACCGTTGGAGAAAAGTCGTCCGGCGAAATTGTTGTGAAGGTAACGTATTATCCACACATCGGTAGAACTCTTCTAAAAGTTATACAGGGTGTTCAAATTATAAGATCAAAGTTGAATTCGAGAAAAGTACTAAAACTCGATTTTTTCAAATGGCAACCCTAACATATTAATACAATTCTCAATTCAATGGAAAATTTTAGATCAACTTTGTGTACGATGTCCTATACCTAAAATGTACTTGTACCTACTGAATCGATTTTTAAACATTACCGTAGAAATTGCACAGATTGCCAAATCTAGATTGCGTTGAAAACAACTGAACAAGTTGGAATAAACAGAACTTTTTGATAAAACAAGCTTTTTTAGGTCAGTTTTCATTATCATTGGTTTAGTATTTATAAAATTATAAGCCTACAATGAAATAACAATATTTTGGAGACTGTGGCGAACTTAATAATAAAATTATAAACCCCTAACCACAACAAGTATTTTAGAAACCTAAATACGTATTTCAGCAACTATGTTGCCATCTTCAGTAGAACCTAAAAAAAGAAAAAGAGAGATTAGCACTTCATAGTATCTTTACTGGATATTCTCCAAGCAAATCACTAGTGGAAGTGGAAATACGTATTTAGGTTTCTAAAATACTTGTTGTGGTTAGGGGTTTATAATTTTATTATCCTACAATGAAACACAATATTAAAAATAAAACAAAACGTTAAGAAAATTTTAAAAAACCGCTTAATTCTATTTCAGTAACTGTTAAAAAATGTTGCCGTTTTTTTGCTAAACATGCTACTATTCCTTTTACCATATTATTGTTGGTGGCGTCCCTGATAGAGTTAGCACATAACCCATTGAAAGGAGCTGGAACTTTATCTTTCGTGTTCTCCTTATTAGTTATTGGGTCCTCCATTATAGGGTGGTTTCAAATGGACGGTGCAGATAGCAGTTGCTATAAGAGGTTTGCTTAACGAGCGATAATCGGCGATCGGTTGAATGCGCTTAATAGGCCATACAAATATCCACCGCATTCCCCCGACTTGACGCCAATGGATTTATTAATTTCGGGAGCTATTAAAGACGTAGTTTCAGAGAACCCAATAATTGATAAGGAGAACATGAAAGATGGAGTTCCAGCTGCTTGCAATGAGTTATGTGCTAACGCAATCAGGGACGCCACCAACAATAATGCGTTAAAAGAATTAAAGCGTGTTTAGTGGAAAACGGCAACGTTTTTGAACAGTTACTGAAATTGAATTAAGCATTTTTTTATTACCTTACGATTTGGTTTTATTTTTAACATTGTGTTTAATTGTAGGCTTATCATTTTATAATTACTAAATTAATTATAATGAAAAATGACCTTTTAATAGTTTAATAAAGTTGTGTTTATTCCAACTTGTTCAGTTGTTTTCAATGCAATCTAGATTTGTCGATTCTTGCAATTTCTACTGTGATGTTTAAAAATCGATTTCAGTAGGTACAAGTACATTTTAGGTATAGGACATTGTACACAAAATTGATCTAAAATTTTCCATAGAATTGAGAAATGTATTAATATGTTAGGGTTGCCATTTGAAAAAATCGACTTTTAGTACTTTTCTCGAATTCAACGTTGATCTTATAATTTGAACACCCTGTATAACTTTTAGAAGAGTTCTACCGATGTGTCGATAATACGTTACCTTCACAACAATTTCGCCGGACGACTTTTTTCCAACGGTCAAAGGAGATAATTTATAAGTAGTTGAAAGTAGCCGTGCAGCTGTCATTTTTTAATGAAAATAATTAATTTCTCAAAAATGACACATGTTAGGTATAGGGAATGTAACATAAAATTGATCTAAAATTTAATGAAGATTTTAAAAATGCGATAAAATACAGGGTGTTCCATTTGAAATATAAAAGATGACATCATTTCCGGTGTAACCGGAAGTAACCAAAAACTCAAAATATTTTAGTTGAGATGATCGTGTCCAACAATTTAAGTCCACAAATTTTCAATCTGTCATTTCATTTGGTTCTCCATATACTTGTAATGGCAGCTCGTCGTGGGAGACCATGTATATACTGCATTTTTCGATCATCGACTTTCATTTGGAGATCACCCCCAAACTTCGGGTCCCATGTGATGGATGTATCTAAATCAAGTGTGTTTTCCAATAGCGGTTTTATGATTTGTGTATATTTATACGATCTATTCGCCTTAGTTCGCGCATTTACATCAAATTGATGTTTATGTACATTCGTTAAATTGAGTATTTCATGATATTTCTGCAAATCCCTACGTGAATAACCTACTGGTGATTTTAGAAATAATAATTCATATAACCCCCTACTTCCATCAATTGTAATTTCATTATCTATAATTATTTTATCATTTGAAAAATCGATGCTTTTTCATCCTAATATCCAATTACCACTTTCATAAATGTATTGAGCACCAAAACTTTTATCTACGTGCTTATCTAGACCGGTAGAGAAGTATGCGCTAATTTGTGTGGGCGCTGATGATATTTCCATGGGCTCACGCTTCTCAAGCTTTACAGCATTTGCTCCGGCTGCAATATTCTTCTGTAGTAAATCCATCGCTGCGGTGGAAATACCTTGTAATGTATCAGTTATAGGTTTTGCGACACGTTCAATTGTTTCATCATCACGTTTGCGTCCTAACTTTAAAGCTACATATTTCATCTGACAACATTTGCGATCTCACTGATTTGTCTCTTAATATCATCTCCACTCCGAGGTGTATCACCATGTTTACTACTCCTCAACTGCTTCCTCCTCTCCATTGTATATTAAAATTGAAGATACTAAGATTTAAAACCAATTATCCAATTCAACACTGCGACGCACTGTTTGTAGCTCTATTTCACTCGATAGTCGATTCACACTGTCACTATTTTCTATTGTATGTCTAATATACACTGATCAAACCCCATTCTATATCGCCCATCTTCAATTTTAAAGTCCTTCATTATTACTAATGCACTATGCTTTCCACGTCTCCAACATTGTAGACACATTTCTCGGAACCTATGAAAATTCATGTCTGCTGATACGTGCTCCTCAAACACATGCTTTAAATTAAGTGAGTCCTGAGCGAATAAAACTATGAGGATCCACAATATCGTCATTATTGCTATAATAAAAAATTTGAACTTCTGGGTATCTCCTTGATTATATTATTTAAAATTCATATTTTGGTTGCAATAATGTCTTTGAGCAAATGTAGATATTCTCAAAGCGTAAACCATTTTTCTCAAATAGTAAACTAAGTAGAAGGTTCGTTTTTCCACAACCTGAAGGACCACATATAATCGCCCTAATACTGTTTGGAAGAAGTTCACCATGGCGCTGATGTGTAGACACTTCATCATTCGAGCAGACTGCGTCCAAGTTAATTAGCGGTAGTGATAGTGATGGGTGACGACCATCATACTAGCGAATACTGATTGATACTAAAAATACTTATAAATAATAATCAATTTATATTTGATTTGGAGTTACGGACGGTGGGACTGATAGGTGTATGATAGGTTGACTGATTCCAACAGATTAAAAACCTGATTGATGCCACATACATGAGCGTGAGATACAGAAAAGTGTCATTTACATGGTGTGCTGTATACGGCTATTTATAATTTTCTGTATATAATTCAATGACAGGTTGATGGAGTAAGAATGTGATGAAATTTATATATTTACTTTATTATTAATAATACATATTATGCATACTTTAGAAATGCATGTGTTCTCTCGAAGCATTTGCTACAAAAATGTTTATTACAAGTATCGCATATGGTTTTAATTTTTATTGTTGCATTTCTCGCTCGTTTTCTCCCCAACTCTTTAGAATGAAAATTATAACACGAAACGCAGTATCTTCTTCTTTCCATTTTGTCCAAAATATGTACCTTGGATTCCCGCTTGCTACCACTCGCACCTACAACATCTTCATCGGTAGCTAATTCAATTCTTTCTCGTAATTGCTTTTTACACTGTCTAATATTGTTGGTTAATACTACCACATCATTTCTTTCTGATATATCTCCAAATTGTTGTCGGTTGCCATTTTTACGATGATTCCAGAATGTAGCTCTCCCATGGAAGATTAAACTCATAGTTCTATAATAAGAAGATACCACTTATCGTATTCTTTATCAGGTCGGTTGACACGATTGACGGGTTGACTGACACAAATTGTCAGGTCGACTGACACAATTAATGGATTGACTGACACAAATTGTCAGGTCGACTGATGCAATCGTTGGCTTTTATGTTAGGTCACTGCTGTAAGTCAAATGAGAGTCGATTGCTTGGTACCACATATTTACACCTACTGACAGAAAGAAGTCATATGGATACGTTAGAAGCGCTAAAAACCTTAAAGAGAACCCTAAAAACTGCTTGAGAACTGTCTATAAAAATATAATGCTCTGCACACAAAGATCTTATATATTGAAAGGATTTGTGTGTTTTACATAAGAAACAATGCTATTTTGCAGTATTGGGCCTGAATGAAACAAAATCCCATAAGAATGCATAGAATTCCTAGCACAGTGTCATATACAGCATCTTTACCGGTATCTAATTCATTTCGTTCTTGTAGTTGCTTTTACACTGTCGAATATTGTTGGAGAATGTAGTTTTTCCATTGAATATGAGATTCATACTTCAATAATAAGTAGATACCACTTCTCGTATTCTTTGTCCGGTCGGTTGACACGATTGACGGCTTGACTGACGCAAATTGTCAGGTTGACGGATACAAATTGTCAGGTTGACTGACACAAATTGTCAGGATGAGTGACACAATCGTTGGTTTTTATGTCTGATCACTGTTGTAATAGTAGTATATGCAAAGTATGGTATAATAAAGATCCTATCATCAACGACTTTGTTTGACTGGGTGGGGTTTGGAGGTGGGGATACATATTACCTATATATTCAAATAATTATAGCGGAATTGTCTACGATTAAAATGACAATTGCGGTAGTTGATATTCAGGGTTTCCGAGTGGGGTCAGGTGTCTTCATGGTGAAGGAGTTGTGCATCTACGATGGAAGATATATGTCAAATCACCTCTTTCTAGCATCAACCAAGTTTGAGGATCTAAATAGTGATGATAAGAAAACTACTCGATATCTGGAGGCTCATCACCATGGCATCGATTACACGGCAGGCTTCATAGGTTTGGATGAACTATCGAATGTATTGGAATTATATTTGGATGGAGTGGATCGCATTTATGTGAAGGGTGGAGATGTACTATTGAGAGAGGCGGCTTATTGGAGGACACATCCGCACATTATAAATTTGGAGATGATCGAAATAGGGTATCCCACCAAACCTATAATTGAGATGAATACGCCATGCAAGTTTCACACATGTAGACCAGTTAGTGCTGTGTGTGCCATGAATAACTGTAAGATACTCTATAATTATGTGATGATGAGTCTTCCATTATAATTGCTGATACAGTTATGTACATTGACTATGTTTTAATCTTCTATATAGTGGTTGATAGAATTAGTGGTGATTGCACTTACCGAGCACCTTTAGCATCTTATACCACGCGGAATGACTTACAAAAACATTAAACAAAAAACTACCTCACGAATGATTTGAACTAATGAATGGCAGATGCTAATCTCATGATGTAACCCCATAAATACATAGACATCTGTCCAACATTCTAATCCATTCAACCAATAGTGAGGATAACAATTTCTAAAGCTTACCTGAATATATGTATCCCATATACAGTCCTATTCCCCCACCTTTATTGATATATTGCCACCCCTACCCAATTACATATACAGAAAAGATACTATAGAACAATCTAGAATAAAATGGATTATCGAGTCAGCTAAATTATAATGAAATACTGACGAAAGATGTACTACCTAATTACATAAACACATCTTCACGTCATCGAAAAGCATTGTGTCCCGACTCGCAGCAGTGTTGCGCAACAGCGGACTGTTGAATCTTGCGTAGCCGGGTGTCTCTACTGTGCTCCTTGACTCGACATTCGATACTTCGTCCTGTCTGTCCTACATAGCATGTTCCACACTCACTTGTTATCTTCTATACCCATTCGTTCTTCAGGAGGGGTGTGATATCCTTTAAGTTAGGCAAAAGATCCTTTACTTTTGCTGGTGCTCTGTACCTTATCGTGATACCCGACTTTTTCAGTATTCTACCTATGCATTCTGATACCCCACTTACGTATGGTAACCAAGCAAACCCTTTTGACTCTTGCCGCTCCTCTGAGACTTGCGGTTTTCTTTGTGTGACATCCCGTATGTGTGACTTGGTGTATCCATTCTGACGTAGAGCACACTCCAAGTGTTTCCGTTCGTCGGCCAAGGTGCTGGAGTCGCACACCTTCTCGGCTCTGGTGAACAGAGTGTTAATAACACTTCTCTTCTGTTGGGAATGGTGGTGTGATTTGGCGTTCAAGTACCGATCGGTATGAGTCTTCTTACGGTAGACTGTATGTCCAAACGTACCCGTTGACGTTCTGTATACCAGCATATCCAAAAATGGCAGATGATTATCCTCTTCTACTTCCATCGTGAATTTGATAGGATTAATATTGTTCAGGTGGCTAAGGAACTTAGTAACTTTATCTCTACCGTGTGGCCACACCACAATGGTATCATCAACATATCTGACCCAATGCTTGGGTTTGTAAGGACTTGATCTTATGGCTTTTTCTTCAAACAATTCCATGAAGAAATTGGCGATTACCGGTGTAAGAGGCGATCTCACGGGGACACCCTCTACTTCCTCATAGATCGCTCCCGCCCACTTGAAGTATGGTGCAGAGACAATACTCTACAAGTTCCGGTACATCGGTTGGTAGACAAAGGGGCACAAGTGTTGTCGGAAGGCCTTTGACTGCCTACTTAACCGGTACACTCGTAAAGACTAATGTTACGTCGAAACCTACGAGTATATCCTGCGGGTCAATAATAACTTCCTTCAAAATCTGAATAAATTGTTCAGAATTCTTAACAAAAAATGTAGTTTGTCCTATAAACGGTTGGATGGGTTTCGACAAGTATTGTGCAAAAAAAAATAGGTTGGGGACCCTATTGCGCTGACGATTGGTCTCAAAGGTACCTATCCTTGTTGGTGTTATCCTTGTGGATCTTTGGCAAACCGTAGACCCTCGGTGCTCTAGGGGTTTGAACAAAACGGCTTCTTTGTTCCTGTTCGAGAATCGATGATGACTTAACCAACTCCTTTACTCGCCTTCTTATCTTATCTGTTGTTTGCAATTTTACGGTACGTATTTCGGTCTAATAGATCGTTCTTTTTCCGGTTGTAGTCCTCCTTGTTCAATATCACCGTTCCATTCCCTTTGTCCGCTGGTAGTACTGTGCTATCCTTGTTGTCCTTGATGGTCTTCAGAGAGTACTTCTCTTCTTTGGTGATATTGCTCTTCGCGGAATAGCTATCCTAATTACCCTGAAAACCTCTTGACGAATGTCCTCTGCTTGTACACCTGGAATTTTGTACAATGCGGCTTCTACTTCAGTAATAATTTGCTCCTTAGGTATTCTTATCGGTACGATTGCAAAGTTCAATCCTTTGCCTAGGACCGACAATCCGCCAGTGGAGAGTTGGTGATTAGACATATTTATAACTACTTTCTTCACAGTAGTAGATTTGGTCACAACCTTCTATGCCTATAGCTTAACAAACTTCTTCTTTTGAGATTCAGTTGCTTTGTCAAACTGGAACTCCGCCTTTCTCCATGTGGTGGAATCAAGCTTACTCCAATCATCGGCTGACAATCCATTTGCTAATTTGAGATGAAGTTTTAGCAATTTATCTGTAATGTCCTGTAAAGATCGGTATGTAAAATGTACTCTTTCACGTAATAAGGCAGTCTCCGTTCTCCTCAAATCTTCTTGGCGGCAGCGGTGTTGCTATGGTGCTTGGTACGCAGGAATGTTGGTACCAAACCTTTGTCCCTACACCTTCTCAGAAAAGCAAGATTGGATAACATACGCTTGCTTACCATACGTAAGTGGGGTATCAGAAAGAAACGGTAGAATACTGAACAAATCTGGTCTCACGGTAAGGTACAGAGCACCAGCAAAGCTAAAGGATCTTTTGCCTAACCCAAAGGATATCACATCCCTCCTGAAGAACGAATGGGTATACAAGATAACAAGTGAGTGTGGAACTTGCTATGTAGGACAGACATGACGAGCTATCTAATGTCGACTCAAGGAGCACAGTAGAGACACCCGCATACGCAAGATTCAACAGTCCGCTGTTGCTCAACGCTGCCACGAGTCGGGACACACAATGATTTTTGATGACGTGAAGGTGTTGGCAAGGGTTGGTAATTATCATCGAAGGCTTATTAGAGAAGCCATCGAAATTTACCAACATCCTATCAACAATCGCGAGAATGGTACTGACATTAGTAGGGTCTGGAAATCGATCCTAACGCGGTTAGGTGGAAAAGCACATGGGAGCGGTAGCTCCAGACGAGCGCAGTTTTTTATTTATTTTTTATTTTGTTCAATTTTGTTCAAAAGTTTGTGGCATAACACCTAGTCAATGACTAACAAGTTATTTTCACTTAACCTAAACTGATAAAATAATGAGTATTTTTACAATTTTGCCCATTGGCCCAAGTTGTTTTAGTCTGACAGTTTTTACCACTCAAGTAGACGGCGGTTGTTTTCACTTACACTTGTTTTCACTTTTCACGTACTGTGAATACACTACGGGTGCTCTGCTTTTAATCACTCCCGCACTAGTTCGAATGGTTTAGTTCTTTTCAGCCGACTCACTAGCGCACTGTTGTCTAGCAGCTGGATGGCTTCAAAGTTGTCGTGGTGGAGTAGACGATCCTCGTGCTTCTTAGCAAATTTTGATATTTCGCTAGTTACCATCTCCATGCGGAGGTCCCGATGAAGACTGGCGTTTTTGATGTACCATGGTGCACCAACAATGGCCCTTAGTACTTTATTTTGGAACCTCTGAATGAGGTTGATATTGGACTGCTTAGTGCATCCCCATAACTGTATTCCATACACCCATACTGGCTTTAATAATTGCTTGTATAGTAGGAGCGTATTTTGCACTGACAGGGCTGCATATAAGCCTTGTGCTACCTGCCACGGCACCAAGTAAATTGACTCCGCCTACATCGCGCAGCGGTTGGATGGTAAGCGGGCTGCCTTAAGGGTCGGCAACCGATTAAGCACACAGAAATCAAGTAAAATCAATATCTACCAGGCGTTGCGTTGGTTAGTGACAATTCAATTAATATCTCAATTGGCAAGATTGATAATGAATATCTTATTTTAATTACGTACCTCTATTTATTGATGATTTTTAAGTACTAATAACCGCATAAAATAGTTACAATTCAGATAAAATAGAGATTTTAACATCCATGCGCTCCTAAACAGAATGGTATATACAACCATACTAAAATATATTTGCATTAACACGTTTTGTACATTCATCACTTAAATAATGTACTGTAATCATGCTTGTTGACACTTGGTGCCATTTCGTCGTGCAAATTATCACTACAAATTGGTTCTGTATTTCCATCTGGATCTGTTGTGATCTTTGTTCGTTTTCGTTTCATTACATGAATGCGAAATATTTGAAAATAAACGATGACAATGAACGGTAAAAAATGATGAAAATCGTTGAAGCGTAAATACTCAACTCGCGTTGCTACGAATATCGGCGGCGTGGCCGAATTCGGTGCTTTTCTGGCGGCTCGTATTAATTCTTACTAGTTTTGGTAAATTTTATAAATTATTTCGTTTTAATTTATAAAAGTTCTATATATACTTACGATTTATAAACTAATGTTATAAAAAAGAAATTAAAATCACATATAAATCAAGTAAAATCAATATCTACCAGGCGTTGCGTTGCGTTGGTTAGAGACAATTCAATTAATACCTCAATTGGCAAGATTGATAATGAATTTCTTATTTTAATTACGTACCTCCATGGACTGCTACAAGATGTCGTTGTATTTCAACTGTCATGCACTGAGAAAACTAACCTTAAAATAATTAGTACACCGTAATAAAACGTGAAATTCATTATCAATCTTGCCAATTGAGGTATTAATTGAATTGTCTCTAACCAACGCAACGCAACGCCTGGTAGATATTGATTTTACTTGATTTATATGTGATTTTAATTTCTTTTTTATAACATTAGTTTATAAATCGTAAGTATATATAGAACTTTTATAAATTAAAACGAAATAATTTATAAAATTTACCAAAACTAGTAAGAATTAATACGAGCCGCCAGAAAAGCACCGAATTCGGCCACGCCCCCGATATTCGTAGCAACGCGAGATGAGTATTTACGCTTCAACGATTTTCATCATTTTTTACCGTTCATTGTCATCGTTTATTTTCAAATATTTCGCATTCATGTAATGAAACGAAAACGAACAAAGATCACAACAGAGCCTATCTAAATTGTAAATACAGAACCAATGTGTAGTGATAATTTGCACGCTGAAATGGCACCAAGTATCAACAAGCATGATTATAGTACATTATTTAAAAGATGAATGTACAAAACGTGTTAATGCAAATATATTTTAGTATGGTTGTATATACCATTCCGTTTAGGAGATCATGGATGTTAAAATCTCTATTTTATCTGAATTGTATCTATTTTATGCGGTTATTAGTACTTAAAAATGATCAATAAATAGAGGTACGTAATTAAAATAAGATATTCATTATCAATCTTGCCAATTGAGATATTAATTGAATTGTCACTAACCAACGCAACGCCTGGTAGATATTGATTTTATTTGATTTCTGTGTGCTTAATCGGTTGCCGACCCTTAAGGCAGCCCGCTTACCATCCAACCGCTGCGCGATGTAGGCGGAGTCAATTTACTTGGTGCCGTGGCAGGTAGCACAAGGCTTATATGCGACAGGGCTGACCTCCGTCCCATTAGCCAATACATTTTGCGGAATTTTAGGTCGAGTTCGTTCCGCTTTTTCTTGACATGTACTTTCCATCTAAGCTTGGCATCCAGTATCATGCCAAGGTATTTCGCTGTATCCGCGTATAGAATATCGTTCCCATTAATGGTTACTGGAATATAGTTAACTCTCTTATTGGTGTAGTTTACATGCGTGGATTTTCCTTCATTTAGTTTGATGCGCCATTTCTTTGTCCAAAGGTTGATTTTGTTTGCAGCTATCTGTAATTTTTCAGTTGCTTCTTCGATACTGTCACTAATCGCCAAAATACCCGTGTCGTCTGAAAATGTTGCCACTGTGGTTTCTTCCGGAACAGGAATATCATAGGTATACAATAGGTACAAAAGAGGTCCCAATATACTTCCTTGTGGTACTCCGGCATTGATATTGCGTAGCGAGGAGTATTCGTCATCCTGTTTCACCATGAAGTGGCGATCTTTCAGATAGGATTTTAACAGTTCTGTATATTCACTAGGAAGCTGCTGTTCCAGTTTCACGAAGAGTCCATCATGCCACACCTTATCGAAAGCCTGAGCCACGTCTAAAAATATTGCTGAGCAAATTTTCTTTTCCTCAAGAGCCTTTTCTATAACATCGTTAATTCGGTGTAACTGATCGATTGTTGAATGTCGAGCTCGAAAGCCGAATTGATGTGATGGAATAGTTTGATTTTTCTCAAGAATTGGGTATATTCTCTTGATAAGTAATTTTTCAAACAGTTTTGAAATGGTTGGTAACAAAGATATAGGTCTGTAGGAGGCTACATCATTTGGCGGTTTACCGGGTTTGGGTATCATGATGACCTCAGCCACTTTCCAGAATGAGGGCACATATCTTACCCTAAGTGCAGCGTTGAACAAATTTAACATCTTTATCACGGCTTTTCTCGGTAGCTGCTTCAGCAGGGCTCCTGATATCAGGTCAAATCCCGGTGCTTTTTTCGAACTGAGGTTGGTTTTGATTTCGGTCATTAGTTCTTTTGGTGAAATATGGGGTATAGGCTTTGACTCCAGTGCTGTCCAGGTGATACACTCGGGAAGTTCAGTGGTATGACTTTCATTCGGTGTAAATGTCTTTTCCAAGTGATCGGCAAAGATATCGGCCTTATCCTTGTTACTTCTGGCCCAAGATCGATCTTCCTTTCTTATCGGGGGAATTTGCATTATCGGTCGCTTTATGTTTTTGGTGGTTTTCCATAGAGAGTAGTCCGTAGCAGAGTCATTGCTCAGCCCCTCCAAATGCCGACCAATAGTTTGTTGTTTGATTTCTTCGGTAAGTTTGCGAAGTTTCCATACCATATTATTTAGTTCTGTCTTAACTATGGGGTCTCTTGTAGTTTGCCAACGTTTGCGAACTTTTCTCTTCTTTGCTATCAGTTCTCTGACTTCTAAAGGATAAATGTTGCTATTCTTGATATGGTAACTTATTTGGGGTGTAGCTAACCACGCAGCTTCCTGTATATCGCCGTGGAAACTCTGCACTACGTCTTCCAATTCTTCGGGAGTTTTGAGTGAAACTGACAAGTTGATGTTCTGCTCTAGGCGTGTTTTGAACGCTTCCCAGTTTGTAGCTTTAGTCAGAGTTGGTCTTCTTTCTTTTCTAATTACCGATTGACTTAGAGTTAAGATAATTGGTGTATGGTCAGAGTCAAGATCTAGTTCCTCGGTTACATCAATGAAGCTAGATGACAGATTTTTAATTACAAAAAAGTCTATTAGATCTGGAATGTTGTTTCTGTCAGTAGGCCAATAAGTTGGCTTACCTGTTGAGTGGACTTCGCATCTGTAGCTTTGGATTGCATGTAGTAATTCTCTTCCCTTTGTTGTAGTTAGCCGTGAACCCCACTATGTATTCTTGGAATTAAAGTCTCCCCCAAGTATGAACTTCCCAGAGAAAGTCTGCAAAAGATCCAAATACTGTGTTCTCTTAATGTTGTGCCTCGGAGGTGAATAAAGAGCTCCAATCGATATTATTCCACATTTTGTTTTGACTCTAACAGACGTAACTTGAAATTGTTCTTTTTCGATTTTCTCGTCCTCATAATGAGATATATTATTTTTAATTAATACTGCGCTTCCTCCTCTTGCGCAATTGCTGGGGTGAATAGCGTGATAAAGTGTGAAGTCTTGAAGTATTAGGTAGGATTCTTTTGTGAAATGAGTTTCTGATATTAGGCAAATATCAATTTTATGTTCAGTTAAAAATATGTGTAAGGTATTTCTATGTTGTAATAGCCCGTTAGCGTTCCAGGAAAGTATGCGGAGACAATCAGCCATTTTTATGGAATTTTTCAAGCTTTTCGAGTCTGGCAACAATGGATTTAGTAACATTTTCTTGTTTATTCAGTTTTTCCAGTATTAATTGCAGTGTTTTGCTGATTTCTGGAAGATTGTTTACGGGTTGGTCCATTTTTACCTCAATTCTTTGTATTTCTACTGGCTTAGCACTAGAGGTCGACTTACCATTTACCATGTTGGCATAAGATTGTTCACCAGATACCTCTTTTGCCATGATAACTTTTCTGTTTACATGCTTTGTTTTCTGCTGTTCCGGGGGAGAGATTTTCTTAAAATTGGAGTTTTTAATCTTTTGAAGTTCAATCGGAACTACACAACCCCTGTAGTTTGCAGGATGACCTTTACCGCAATTATAACATTTTGCGGGTTCCTCTTTTGACTTTGTGCAGTTCTGGGTATCGTGCTCCCCAGCACATTTTACGCATCTGGGGTCTTTGTGGCAGTATCCACGAGTGTGACCCCACGCTTGGCAATTCTTACATTGTGGCAACAATTTAGGTTTTTTTAGTGGAGATATTTCGACTCTCATTCCCATTATATCAGTTATTCCAAAGATTTTGTTGATATCTTCGGTCTTGTCAAAAGACAGCATGAAGATCGGTAAAGGATCTTTTGTTTTTCGTTTTAAAATATTAGTTACATCTAAAATTTTATATTTTTTTCGCTTCAGATCTTCAATTATCTTTTCCTTACTGCCGGTTTTATGCAGTTTTTTACTACCACTTTAATAGGTCTATCTTGCTTATTTTCGTAAGATGACCAGTTTAGTTTTCCTTCTTCGAGAAGGTTGGTGATTATCTTGTAATTGTCGATTGCATCAACATTAACTTTTAGTACGCCACTGTTTAGTAACGTAATTTTATACTTGTTCTCAATTTTAGTATTTAGCAGCTCATATACTTGCTCATATTTAGTCACATCGTATATCATTATCGGTGGAGGTTTGTTCTCTCACCTGCTTTTCCTGTGAGTTTTGTTGTTTTTTATCTTGATTTTGTTCTGATGAGTGGCGTGGAGGGGTTATAGAAGAATCTGAGCAAGTCGAAGTATCCATTTTCTTCCTCTTAGTAGTTTTCTCTTTTCCCCGTTTGAGAATCCACTCAGTCCTTCGCTACTTCATCCTCATCAGTGAAATATTCCATTACATCTGGTTTCAGTGGTACCGCATTTTCTGCGTCCTTCTTTTCTTTGTCACTGAATTTCTGTTGGAGTTCATGGAGTTGATCTTGCAACTGCTTCAAAGCAGATTCCAACTCGGTTTTAGCAGATCTTTCTTTTTGCACCTGTTGGTATAGCAAATGCTCATTTGCTGTTTTTATTTCGATGGTTTGCGACATAATTTATTACACTTTAAGTTGCACGCGTATTAAACGCGTACTCAGCACAACACTTAGAAGTTCATTAACATAGCTTGACACACATTCCGAAGAGCGATTTGTTTACGCACGCAGTTACATGATATAAGTTTAGTTATATTGCTGATTGACAGAAATATATTCCTCGCTCCAGGGCCGCGATGAGGGGGGGGGGGGGGGCGAAGGGGGCGCCAAGTCTCAGGGGCACCAAAATCCTACCGAGAAGGGAGAGAGGATATTTATAAAAAATAGTACTAAACATAGGTACAGTACTAAAGTAGAGATACCGATTTAAACTAATCAGAAAAATTTCGTTTAATATATATATATATATATATATATATATATATATATATATATATATATATATATATATATATATATATATATATATTATTACACTCAATTTTAAACAACGAATACACAACTGTTTCAACCAATATAGTGAAACCAAATAGAAATATGCAATAACTGCAGTAACTAATATAACGAGTGGATAGCGGTACGGTTGCTCTCAACACATGGAGCCTACCCATCCCACTGATGGTTATTTTCCGCGTGGTGCAGCAACGCGTTCCCCACTCTGGTACGCTAGCGTCCCCCACTCTGGGTAGCTGGTGTGTACCCCTCTCATTTATTCGGTGACACGGCCATCCTGCAAGGTGTCACGCTCTCGGGATACCTGTCTCTGATCTGCTGTGCCTAGCAATTCTTCTAAAAGAATACAACCGGACTAATTATCTAGTTTTTCTTTTACCAACAGTTTCAGGCACTCCATCGTTCTTAGCAAGCCCAGGAGCTACTTTCAACTATAACATGCAAAGAGCATCCTCACTCATTCAAGTTCAGTGGCTGTTTCAATCAATCTACATCCAGTAACCACAGCTTAATTTCTTAACATAACTAACAGTCATCTAGTCAAATTTAGAGATCACCAACTACTTTAACATGATCTAACGCTGTAGTCAACCAAAGAATCTCGACTACTTTAACCAAGTTTAGAGTTATCACCAAAACTACTTTACCAAGGTGTGGAGCCGTATCAAACAACAATCCCGACTGCTTTAACCAAGTTTAGAGTTATCACCATAACTACTTTACCAAGGTTTAGAGCCGTAACAAACAACAAATCCCGACTGCTTTAACCAAGTTTAGAGTTATCACCATAACTACTTTACCAAGGTTTAGAGCCGTATCAAACAACAAATCCCGACTGCTTTAACCAAGTTTAGAGTTATCTCACCATAACTACTTTACCAAGGTTTAGAGCCGTATCAAACAACAACACAAGAGTTCAGGGACTGTACAACGACCAGTTTAACTCAACAAACATCAACACCAGAGTTCAGGGACTGTACAACGACCAGTTCAACTCAACAACCATCAACATTCTCGCATTCACAACAATAGTGACTTTTACAATTCATTTCTATATTTTCTCTTTTCCACTCCAAGGTCAGGAACTACATGTAGCTTATTTACATCTTAAACTCAAGAACCGTAGTTTGGCTTACACAAAATGATGTTATATTTCTCTCAAAACTAACTATTACCACACATACCTTCTTCATCTGTACCAATGTGCAAAGACCAGTTCACAATTATCAACAATTAATAATTAAATAAATGCAAAGCGTACAAATGATCCACTCCCTTTTTTTTAATTGGGATATATAAACTAGAACAACTTTTGAATTACATAACAACGTTCAATTTTCTTAACATGCCAACAAAACGAATTATCCTTTATTTCTGAAATTATGACACATAACGATCAAGGACATCAATGTCTGCTATTATGATACTCGAAATACACAAACGTACAATTCTCACATTACGTTACGTAAACGGAATAAGGTATTTCAATACTCAATTTATAACACACAAATTCCAATTCATTTCAAAAATTATGTTAGACAAAACATAAGGGGTTTCCGTTCTCTAATTATAATACCTAAAGAACATAAACTTACGATCCATAAATTATGAATCACAACACATTGATAACTACCAATACTCAATTTTTGATAGACAAGACTTTCCATTCTCAAATTATAACACACGAAGAACAGTATCTTACAAGTGTCTGGTTATTATACACCAAAACACATAAACTCCAAATTCTCAGATTCAGGTACACAAAGCTATAAATTTCAATTCTCTAATTATGATTCACGACGAACATTAATTTTCAATGTTCAAATCATAATACACAAACTCCAAAAGCTACACTCTCAAATTCAGCTACACAAAGCTAATAAATTTCAACTCTCCAATAATGTTCACAAGCATCAACCTTAAATTCGCAAATTAAGCCACACACGGCATAAGATACTTCAATCGTTAATTTACAATTCATGAAGAACGTGAACCTTCAATTCACCAATAATGATTAGAAACGTAACCTTACTATTCTTAAACAAGTAACTTTCAATTTTGCATTATGAAGTTACAAAACAAAAGATTGCCTATTTCCAATTTATAATATGCCAAGAAAAGGCACCTTCATATTTCTAAATATCAAATACAAGCGTAAGCTCTTCAAACGCGCCAATTACAGTACTCTTAGCAAAAGTACTTTCAATTTTTAAACAACAAAATGATAGGGAGATTCTTGTTTTAGGTTAAGAAATGAATAAGTTTAAATCAGAAATTATACCGATTTTTCGTATTCTCAATGTTTTACGAATAAAACACTTTTTAAAGGCTACAGTAGTTACCTACACTTATTATGAAAAACAATCAATCGTTAAATTATAAATCACAAACCACTGAGGCATTCCACTATTTCAACTATGATCTATTAATTATCAATCACAAACCGTAAAAACATTGGTTTTGATCTTACTCCGTCTCGGCACTGGTACCAACAATGCATACGTTTCTAATGTTAAAACACTCTCTCCAACACGTCTCTAAGTGGCGTATAACAAGCATCAGCAAAAACTTTTACAAACTACTCGTCCATTCTGACAAGTGTGGCATTTTTGAAACTCATCTGGCATCCATGAACTTCAGCCAGTATGCAATTCTCTCGATATAAACAAATAAAAACAACACATTAAGATCATATTGAAAATTGACAATAGTGTTATCGATCGTAAATTAAACAAACAAAAGTCGTAGTCAAGTTGAACGAAACACAATGATACCAGAACAATACTACTACAAGTGCGTCGTATCGTTGGCATCCACTGTCTAAAACCGGCGCCGCGCCGCCGAGACTATGCAAGAAACATTCGACAGCGTCGAACACTCGGTACATGAAATAATAATCCACAATAGTAGAAAAGACACTCCACCAGTTAGTCAGGTACATGGACTTGGTGGTTCTCCGGCATTTGCGATGACTCAGGGCTCGAGGTCGCTCCACAATAGGTTCGCAATTTGCAATTATGCACACCTGTACTTACATGATTTTCCTTTCAATGCAGTTCAAACAACAAAATCTCAACATGTTATGACCCAACAAATTATAAAATCTCTTTTAACAATCACTATTATTGTGCAACTCTCTTGGTATCAACACAAAGATAACAACAATTAAATTCATATCGAAAATAGACAATAGTTTTGCATACTGCAATTAAGCAGACCCGTACTTACATGATTTTCCATTCAATGCAGTAATTATTCTCAACAAGGTATGACTCACCAAAATTAAACGATCTCTTTTAAGCATCACTAATACCTTGAAAACAACCATTTTTGATCCCAAGTACCATAATCTCCATAATATGATCTCAAGTACTTCCGTCAGGCAGCGAGGGTTAACATTTTCAGCTGTTTCTTTGTTCTTGGATTTTGCACGCGAATTAGATCCCTCTTCTGATATTATAACACTCAATTTTAAACAACGAATACACAACTGTTTCAACCAATATAGTGAAACCAAATAGAAATATGCAATAACTGCAGTAACTAATATAACGAGTGGATAGCGGTACGGTTGCTCTCAACACATGGAGCCTACCCATCCCACTGATGGTTATTTTCCGCGTGGTGCAGCAACGCGTTCCCCACTCTGGTACGCTAGCGTCCCCCACTCTGGGTAGCTGGTGTGTACCCCTCTCATTTATTCGGTGACATATATATATATATAGAAATTATAATG